>JAVJGJ010000032.1:20544407-20554745 GCA_035590215.1 Microhierax caerulescens | reverse complement strand
CCGATCTGTGTCTGGCTGTAGCAAGATTTTGGAGGTGCTAAATATGTAATTCCATAGTTTGCGAACTAAAATTAACAACATATTTTTTTGCCATTTCTATCAGTTATAATGGCCTTTAAAAAACCTTTAATCTCCACAGAGTAGTTCTACCACATTTGTTTTACCATCGGCTAGAGCATTACAGAAAAACACTCTACCTTTTCTGTGTCAGGTTATTAATCCATTAGAATTACCTTTTCAGATTTAGAGATACACATGCAATATAATATTTCCAGTCTTTGTTCACCTCTGTTCAGAGCTGGAACAAGTCTATGTAAGAACCGCTAACTGGAAAAATACTGGTAGGACAACAGATATGCCAGGGGCTGGATTACACTGTGAAACCATAAAACCCCCAGGAGCGTGTTTTAACCACTCTTTCTGGAATAATTTGTCCTTGTCTACTGTGGCAAGTCTTATTAAATATAGAGCTAGTTCAACAGCAACCTTTACTGACACCCACCAGGAGCAGTAAGTGACATTTTAATGTAGATCATGACTGTGGGCAAAATCATGACCTCAGTCTTTCTCTCTGGAATGCTACTGAGTCCAGTGGACAGAGGGCAAAAGACCATTTGAATCTAATTCCTATTTGGGGGGAAAAAAGAGTCAGGTATTATGTATTTCAGACAATATATTAAACAGCAAAGTAAATTGGCATTTTTGCTTTATATGTTGGTGTCAACCAGCATCAGGCAGCATTTTAACTTCCAAAGGAAAGTTATGGCTACTAAAAGTCACTACTACCTGCCACTACTTTGCAGCGAAAACTGGCCGTTTCCCAGTCCGTGCTATGTACTCAGCTGCCATGGGGTGGACGTTTGCCTTTGTGTGCATTCGCAGCCCTTACCATTATGAATACTCGTGCAATAGTGAATTGAAGCTTGACTCACTGAATTGAACTGTAAAACACAAACTTCCCCGGAACAGGATATCCATTGATATACCAATCCATCTTAGAGAGCTTATGAATGGCTGTCATGGCACAATAAACTTACTTTGAATAAAAAACAATTAAGCTCTAAACAACACTTCAGCAGAAACTGACCATGAAATCTACATAATAGTAAAGCAAACAAGCAGAACCTACTAGGAAGGAGCTTAGGCTATCACAGTAAGCCATGTCACATATTTTCCTCGCTACCAGCCCTGTGGACCCATGAAAAAGAAAGTAAACATCATTAATGCCTCCCTGCAGTCCACCAGTCACTAGGTACCAGGTTGTCCTCTGCTTGTTGTTTGCTAGCACAGGTTGGAGCCAAAGTCGGGATTATCTCAGCTGTACCAAAAAAATCCCATCCCACTGGAGGAAGGAAAACTACAGCCTGCATTATCTGTGCTCATCCTCCCCTGGTCCTGCCAGCTTCATGAAAAGTTCCATGCTAATTGAATATGCAAAGCAGAAGAATATTTTTGTATTTCAAGCAGAACGTGTGATGAATATACCCAAATATAGTTCAAGAAAAACAAAGAGCCCAGGAGTATTACTACTAAAATGGTCCTCCAAGATGGGCACGTGATTCTGCTGTTCAAAATTAGTTATACATAGCAAGAAGACCCACATGGTAATGACCAGGAAGCTAAGTAAGAGACTAACTTTTCAAGCCCCTTGTTCAGTAGGAAATGTTTAATGTGACACATCTACATTTACTCTGTTGCTGATAACAAAAGTGAGCTCTCTCCTGGAAGATGATGTCGGTGGTTTCTTTGGCTAAAGAGACGTGGCAGCAATTTCCTTCAAGTACTCCAGACAGCACAGTGACCCCCATTGACCTACCAGTCCTCCCAGCTTCAGTGTTACTCAGAACAGACTTCTCTAGGGATACAGAATGGGCGACAGGGAGTGAGTGTCCATCCAGATCCAGTAGAAAGCATGTCTTCTGAGCTCTGATACCAGCACAGGCAACTGGCAAGAGGTTTCCAGGTTTAGAGAGTAAGAAGATGATCAGAGGACTAAGAAAAATCAAAAGCAATTACTCATAAACCTGTAATCAGTCATTTATGGTATGAGATGGTAATGGAAAAAGTTACCTTTTACTGTAATCCTGTCATGCATTTTAACCAAACATTTTAGAATTACTGTCAAATTATTTCAGCAGTAGGCATGACATGAAGAGCATTTCTGGCTCCTACCCCCATGCATTCAACCTGGGTGATTTAGTGGTCTCAGAAACACCCTAAGGCTGTTGATGACTTTGTACTGTGCACACATCTGTGTCCATTACAACACCCAGCAGTGCTTTCCTTTTGGGAAACCAAAAAAATACTCAGGTAAACATATCTAAGCCAGGAGAAACAAGGTAGAACATTTCAAGCCTCAGTTACTTTCCAGGTGACTTCTGGTTACTGGTGACTTTTGACCATCCCAAACCAACACATAGTTTCAAATGGAGTCATCTTATTCTCAGATTCAATGCAACAGGTTAACAAGGGACATATGAGGAACAGAGATGGGACTTCTTCAGAAACAGCCCCACTTAGAAAAAATCATGCTTTTTCATTCATTCTTTCTTTGCACTTTATTGTGAGTGCTAAAACACTCTACTGTGAGCATCAGTGATTGCAACACAAACATGTCACATAATCATGCTCTATGGCTCTATTTCCTCCATGAATCTCAAAGTACTTTACATAGGAAGAGAAATATTGCTATTCCTATTTAAACTGGATGGTTCCTATTTCACAGATGTAGTTACCTTACCACATGGTTCCCTCAGACAGCAGTAATGCTTCCTCGGTGCAGCTCTAGCAATAAAGAGAATCAGCCAAGTGATGCATTTGGACCAACATGCACAGGAGAGACAAACACATGGCTTGAAGCATTTTATTTCAAAGCCTGTATCTCCAGAGGACATATGAAGATTAGAGATCTTTCTCACAGACACACAAGCTCAAACACCTGTATGTTTTTTTGAATTTATCGTATATGATTTTTCTTTCCATTCTGTTTTACCAGCACATCTTCCTGACAACTGGAAATGGTTAGAAAACAGCAGGAAAATGGGGGTGGGAGGGAAGCAGGGGAAAAAGAGAATATTTACATGCTGCTTTAAATATTTTCCAGATTTGAGGTTTCAGGGTGGGGGGAGGAAAAGGAGGGGCCTGTTTTTCTAAAAAGCATGGGAATCCAAAAGTTAAAATATTTAAATTTCCAAATGCCAAAATTAAATGGCATTAAGTCAAAACAGATGTTTCATTTTGGTTTTGCATTTTGAAAATGGATGTAAGTTTGAATATTGTCATTTCATAACAAAATGTTCCATTTTTAAAAGTGCTATGAAGAACTCCATTTTCCTTTTACTTGCTTTTTTTTGACAGAAGTTTCCCTAGGGAATTTTCAACAGGAAAAAAGAAGGGGCGTTCTGACCTCCTCTATCTCCAAGCTTGACTTTAATCTGCAATGAAAACAACTCGCCTCATGGTCTTTATTATGCTGTGCTCAGAAAAGGATGAGCAAAGAAAGTTTTAGAATATTCCCTATTGGACGTTATATGATGATACAATGAATTATGGTCATTGCAGACACTATGTTTTACCACTTTTAATTTAGGGAGGAAAAATAGGATATAAAACTGAAGAAGTGAGTAGTTTTCATTTCACAATGTAGAACTGTGTACTTCTTATAATTTTATAGCTCTGGGTATCTTTATTTTGTATTATTTTTCCTGGCAAGTTTTTTATATTTTTTAATATATTTTTTTATTATCAATACTTGACATTTTTTATTTTGGTTGCTATTTTCTGAAAGATGGTATTATACTCACTTGAAAGAACCTTAGAGCAGTCCATGCAAACATACATATTTAGTATATGCAAATGTGTATACCTCTGTATTTTCATTTTTAATCTATTGTGATACAGCATGCCTTCAATACAAAGGGGGAAAAGGAATTCTAAAGGCTGATTTTCCTTGGCTTAACTATTTGCTATATTGAAAATGCTGCTTTGTGAATGGTATAGTTGACACATTTGCCAGGAAATGTAAAATCTTTTATAAATTTTGAAACTAATCACCTGGCCTCTGCAATCCATTTCCCTTGTAAAGATTCCTGCACCACTGCAGTAACATTTAGGCAAATATGCCCACTGAGATGAGACTGAAAGACTGGCGAGCAGTTAAAGGGATTTTTTGGTACAACATATAAGAATAATCTGAGAGGAAGAAAAAAAGCAGTTGCAAAATAGAGTTAACGGTGTGGATTCTGTTCAGGGGGAAGGAGCAGGGAAGGAGAGGAGGGAACACGTGCCTGAGGACTCCAGCTAAGAAATACTAGAATTGCTTTGTGAAAGGCAGAAATAGCTCGTGTGCTATTTTTGTCTTTTGCAAAGTAAGCCTAAACACCACACTAGAGCCCAAGGGTCAGATTTTCTAAAACACAAAGGATGTAGATAAGACACTTTGGGTGCAGAGAGAAAGTGTTATCTGGCATCTCAGTCCCACTGCAAATCAGGACTGTAAGCAACCCATTAACTTTATAAAACAGTGAGCCCCCACCTCCACATGCAGGCAAACTGTAGAGCAAGTAGCATTTCCTCATTAAAATATTTCCATAATCCTTCGAACAGTGGTAGTGTACGAGAGCTCTTTGGCAAAGAGCAAAGTGCATCAGGAGCACTGCAGTACAGCAGGACATGCCTTCTTTTCACCATTAAATCTGCACCCTCAGCTGTCCCTTTGACAGTGCAAGAAAATACATCTATTACATTGGGCTCCTTCATAGCTGGGCTCAGCCTGTGGTTTCACAGGCAAGAAGAAAGCCTGCAGCTTTCTGAAAAAGTGACTTTTGCTCCCTTAGTCTGGACCTCAGCCACACACTCTCTGCAGAGATGGGACAACCTTTTATGCTTTTATGAATTACCAAGAATAAGACTTCAAAGCCTGGTGGGGTTCATTTACCCAGAACAGCATTTTCTGGGGGTGACGAGGTGGCTCTGGAAGTGGGTGAGCTGTAAAACCTGGCTTCTCCAGGGAGCTCAAGCTCACTCTTCAGTCCCAGAGAAGCAGGGTTGTGTTGCCCGTGGAAGGGATGGGTGAAGCATGTGTGGGAGCTCCCTGTGCGCTGGGTTGGCTCCATCCCAGGCTGTCAGTGTAGAGGCCCATCACAGAACGATGCTACGTTTACAATTAAATGTATTAGCACCGCTGTCCCTGTGCTGGCTCGTGATTCATCTTGCTGCCTACAGGATGAGTAAATCCCGTTTTATGATGGGAGTGTGCAGCTAATGTGCTCAAGGTTGCTTTTGGTCTGAGATGGGGCAAAACACTTCTGTGCTTGGAAAAGGGTCAAAGCAGAGCAGCAGCTGTGGCCCAAAAAAGCTCTCTCCCTTTGTTTCCATTGGGATATTTTCTGTTATTATGCAACTTGTAAGAGTAATCAAAACCAAATGATTACAAGCAGCAGCTAAATAAAGTTAAGGAAGAGGTTAATATAAACTACATAGAAAGATACAGATCACACGGAAGAGTTTTCAGTGTAAGCAAACAAGAAGGGCAAGACAGTGAGACATAAGGAGAGCCCATATCCCACGCAGCATCTCACAGGGAGCTGGTGAGAGTGGTACAGCTTTCTGAAGTCAAACCTGAATCTCACTCCATTTGTCTAGCTATAAACCCATGTGTCACAGTCCCCTGTGACACTCTTCAGTGGCTCAGGAGTGAGTCTTCAGTTCACAAAAAGCAATTCTTCAACTTAGTTTTTACAGTTTGGGTCGAACTTCCCCCTCCTTAAGTGTGTGGTAAGATAGGTATTTCTGATTCATTAAACACAGTATGTTCATATGACTGTGTGTTTCAGCACCAGAGTCTTATTTCTGTGTTTACTAATATTTACAGAACACTATCTACACTTCTTGTAACAATCACAAAACCATTGTTACTCAAAATGGTTGCTTTTTCCCTCAGAATCAGCACGTAGAGTTCTTTTTCCTTTCTCCTTAGCCTGTTCTCATTCCCTTTACTTTCCAAACCCATCCTGTTTTCTCTTTGGCGATATACAAGGTCGCTGACCTACCACAGTTCAACTCCTGTACAAACTGGATTGACAGATTTTAAGAAAGAGGGTAGGTAGAGGGGTCTAAATGCTGGGCTGGTGGTGCAGCTTCCCCAGAGCTCTGGCTGGGGCAGGGCACTGTTCACAGAGCTACACGGCATCGTTACACACCATTAGCTGCCCAAGGATTAAGCAGGATATAACACTAAGTTTGCAAGAAATTATTACTTCTTGACATCCCCTTGTTTTGGCATTAGCCTCTATTTTACTGTAACGGGGTGATTGCAGTATTTCTTGTAGCATTTCCTCGTTACTCAGAGCTGAACAAGTGCAGCCAGTGATTAATAGCACATTCATTGTGGGCCTTGGATACCTGGTGATCTGCATCACGGTGCTTAGTTCCCAACATCTGCTACATTCAGAAAACATTATGAAGAATGAGGCCTTTGTAATGTTTCTCTCAAGGTTTTTAACCATGTTTGCTTGCAGTGTGTTTACAGCAATCATGTCTATTATTCCTGAGCTGGTGGAACTTGTGAGGCCTGAGCTATGTCTTGGCACCTGCACGCAGACATTGTATAAATACATACAGAGCAGATTTTTAGGCTGCTCAGGACTGGACTAGCTATTGTTTTCTGGCAATATGTTAGCAAGCAAGTTTATTGGCACAAATACTCATTAGTTAAAACAAGTCTGAAGTGGCTCTTGCAGAGCTCTATTTTGAATTGGTATCATGAAAAATCTCAGTAGGAGCCCAGTTCCCTGAGGTATAGACATCTGATCGAGGAATGTACTGGAACAGTTGCATTCAGCAAACACACACTCAGCTTCACGTTTTTGTATGTTATTAAATACTTGTGGAGAATTGATATCCTAAAATTCCTTGTGCTTCCACTACAACACTTTCCCTCGTGGGCTTTCATCAGCCAAGTGCCCAACAGGAGGAAACCTGCCCCGCCCCCCCCCATCTCCCAAGCAGAAGGGATGCTGGTGTCTGTGCTGCTGGGGATGTCTGGGGAAGAACTGATGGACTGTAGCCCCAGTGAGCCACTTCTCTCCCTCCCTGCTGAGGGAGCAGAGCGGCTCAGCCAGTCTGCTCCACATCTGGTTGACTGCTCAAGCTTTTGGCACTGAATCTGCACGGATATTTGAAGTCTGTCAAGTGGTTTGATGAACATGTCAATACGATGGTCAAGCACGTCAGTTTTCATTTCACGTAGCATTGCCAAAGTATGTTTTTATTTAAAGTAAGGCTATTTTGAAACTCCCTTTCATTCTTCTGTGATGTCTCACAGATTACTGAAACTCATTTTTGGAAGGCTGAAGTGGCCTTTACAGCTTAACCTCCATTCTTCCCAGGCTGCTCAGGGAATGTGCACACTCTTCTCTACCACAGACAGGTAGAATGGCTTTCAATGTTACAATTTACGCACACCAGTAACGCTCGCATTTTGCAATGTTTATACATTACTGCAGAACAATCTTTCTCCCTGTTGGAAGGGGTTGCTGGATTCAAACAGCCTAAGAGCTGTCCCACAACAGGGGAGTCTTCTTCAAGTGGCTAGTACATAACAAAGAAGGAAAAAATAAATGTGTTTGAATGAGCCTCTCTGTATACAAGGGTTAAAATCTGCTCCCTTTCTTCCTTGCTCTTGTCAAATTCCCCCCTGCAGCATGCTTCTGCAGCAAACCCTTCCCTAGGAATGTTTTCTGCTCCCTTTCTGCTCCTAAACCATTACAACTGGCCTTATCTCCCCCATATCAGTGGTTAGAACAAGGATTATCTGGAGGGACAAACAAAATAAGTATCACAGAAAGGCTAAAAAGCCTTTAAAAAGGGAGCTTCTAAAAAAAAAAATAGGGTGGAGGGAACAGCTAATCCATGATACTGGGGGAAGGTTCTGCACAAAAAGGTAAAAACCCTGTACACAGGGCCATCTCCTCATCCACTTCTTCATTTGTAACATTCCAAGGAGGAGACTCCTGCCCTGCCCTCCTTCCTTAGGTGGCTGGTGAGGGTGCCCAGAGGGACACCGCACTGATTGGCATCGCCTACCAGGTAGGATGCCGTGTACCCCAGTTAAGCCTGGTTTGAACCTCTCCCTTCTTCCCTCTTTTCATTAATACAAAATAGCTCTGTGGTTGACTCTGTATCATTAATACACTTTGGAGACAGAAAATACAAACACAAAGCATTAGGCTTTGAGGGTAATCAGAAGACTTTAGACTGAGTAGGGAGAAACTGTGTGATCCAGCCTAGGAGTCATTACAATTACACTCTTTGCAAATGACTTATAGCAAATGCTCAGACAATATCCACTGCAAATTGTTCACTCACCATAGCCAAATCAAATTCTTCACTCTTAAGTACCAATCACTAAAGGACACAAAGAACAAGTCTGCAACATTTAGATGATTATTTGACCTCTGTAGGACATGAAAGATACTAGACTTCAACAATTTAAGTCAAAACTTTAGGATTTTGGTTTGGAAAGGTATCCTTCCACAAGCAAAATGTCACCATTTTGCTTCTCCAGCAGTCTCTAGATAAAACAACTCCATAATTCTTGCAAACTGTTCTGAATCTTAAGGAAATTACATATACTAAAATGTACTAAATTAAATTCCTTGATTTTTAGTAAATGTCATTGTTGAGACTGACATTAGAAAACATGGTGCTTACAACTACAAAAAAAACCACTTTAGGTTGTATTTCCACATACAGAAAGTTCATGAACATGGACTTATATGTGTAATTCTGTGTGTAGAATACTATATGTATTTCTCCTGGAAGTTAGACATCGCTACTAAAGAATTCACTTTCAACTTCAAGATTTAACTAAATATTCCACTACCCTGAATATTTATAAAAAATCCTAAGTTTAGAACATTTATGAAAATTTCAGTCTCTTTCAAAAGGGGGTATCAACCATGAACTAAATGTTAAAATAGTAAAAAATAAAAAATGTCAATGTTGCTATCTGTACTTTCACAGTTTTTATTTAGTCCTTACTATATGCAACACACTACATAACACAGTCTGACTGACTATAGTGCCAAAGAAGAGTACCACTTTTGAAGAGCTTAACTTCAGAAGTAACCAAATTTATGAATAGCACTCGAACAATTGCAACTAGTCTCTTTGAACATGATTTGCATTTCAAAACATATAGGTCTTAAGGAGAGGCAGGATTCAAACAACCAGTTTTTAAAAAGCTAAAACCTCTTTTTATCTGCAGACAAAAAATAATGAGGAATTGTGCTAACCTCAATGCCAGTGACATTCAGGCTGACACAGGCCCCTGACATCAGTCCACAGAACAGATCAAGGTAAGTGTGGCAGAACTTTGCTACCAGTTCTTTGCTGCTTCAGCAGAATCAGTAATACCAGATTATTTAAACAGGAAACCAAAGCCCGCTTTATTGCTACATTAGATATCACCTCTTTGGATATTCTCCTAATCACTGTCTGCCTCAGGTGCTTCAGCTGCACATTACAGAAATGCAAGATTATTTATAACAAATGAGGAACCAGGCGGTTCAGTGATGTTTCTGATACAGTTGGACACTGTATCTGAAAAGAAGCATTTAATTACAGAACACAGACTAGCATTAGCACTTCTCCCAAACTGAACATTGATGCTTGCTGTATTCACCTTTGTAAATTTCATAAAGACAAAAACATTTCCTGAATTCTTTAAAAATACATTCATATTTTAATCTAATAATATTATAAAGATAACAATTAGACACAGAATATTTTTAAAAGGTAAGACATTTACATTGGTCAAATAAATATCAAGATATTATAATCATTTTTTTAAGGAGATCACATTTTCCAGTATTTCCTGCCTTGGAAAATTAGCACAAAGATTAACCCTTCTGCAGCATTTCCTCAAAACTGCTCATCCTTTAATAGCATCTAAAAATACACTTTTTCCATAGCATTGCCATGAAAATCATACACTTGGTGTAATTCAGCCCATACCCTTCCCAGAATTTGTCCTTTTCTGTGTATCTGATCTCTAGGGCTCAACTAGAAAAAATAAACGCATGCACCTCATTGACTCACGTAGCTACTCGTGTATACTAAGGTAAATAATGCACAGGTATCTTACTGGATTATGAGCCAGTACTGAAAGGTTCCAGTGTCATGGATTGTTCCAATTCAAACCATTCTATGACTTTATGATTTTGTTCATATAAAAGATAACCTTTTATTCCTAATCCCACAATGAGGAAGTGAGTTCCATTCCAGTCACTCATCTGTATCAACACAACCATTAACTAATTTATGACAGAACTCGAA
>JAVJGJ010000032.1:20521557-20542095 GCA_035590215.1 Microhierax caerulescens | reverse complement strand
TGAGCCAACACCTCCTCCTCCTCCAGTTTCCACCTCAAGGAGTTCATTGATCAAAACAGTATATGGCTGATTCTTCCCCTGTCCCAGCTCTTAAATACACCACTTCATCTTTTTTACAGGCCTTCATCTCAGCCATCTTACACTTTTCCTTAGCTGCTTCTTTTATTAAAAAAATCTTTTTTAGAGGTTGTGTTCCTTGCTGTCTTTCTGCCACTACTGCCCATCTGCAATCCCACCCAAGGCACTAGAGAGCTATTGCCCAGCTGCTGACCTCTCCAGGAACCTCCCCCTGTGCAGCAGCACCAGTGACTCTCTGGGTTCCCATCACAGCCCTTTTCCATGAGGACTCCCCCCTCGTGAAGCCCAGTATATACTGGCCTCCTCCCACCACTGCACTCTGCATCCAGCCTCCAAGCCTCACTTGCTGCAGTCATGATCAGGGAGGAAAAACTCATTGATACTGTGTAAGTCTGGGTCCAAGCCTTTGTTTCTGTCCCAGGTCAGTGCTGTCCTCTCCAGGGAGGAGAGAGAAACCTTGGGTGAGTGGTGGCTGAGCTGCAGAAGACAGCCCCACTGCAGTGAGGGTGAAGCCGAACTGCAGAAGAGGGAAGGGGGATAACACCTGCGGCAGGTGGATAACATCAGACTGATCTAAGAGGCTGAGCAAGGTGGAACAGCCCCTGCAGCCTAAGTCCGCATGAAACCTGCCTCTGATCCAGGCTAGTAATGAAACATAAATGGGTAGATCTGAGCCTAACTTACTTTTAAGCGTGAGAGCACCAAAACCCATGATCTTAAACAATACTGTAGCACTTGCAGACTAACACGGAATTAATTTTTCTTCTCCAGGACTATTACTTGGGTAGATTGTCCTCAGCAGGAGGTGACTGTGCATCCATGCAGACACGTGCAGGGTGGAGAACTCACCATGCCTCAGTAGATATCTGTAAGATAGGAAACTGTCTCTTCCTGGGTGGTATTGATTTCAGCTTCTCATCATACTGATTCTTCCATGGCACATTGACAATATTCAGATTTATCTGCATGTCTGGCATTAAGTACTTCAAAAACACATGCATATGCCAAGACCAGCCTGAAAAAAAACTGTGTGAGATCCAAAAACTATGTATTTTTCCTGCTTTTGATATGGCTTGGCTCCATTTGTAATGATTGCAGCCTCAAATGGCCATGACGTTAACAGAGCTCAGAACGTGGTATTTAGAGAGCAGGAATGATGCAGCAGTTGAAGCAACGTCTGTAAGCAGAAGCAATACATTTTATTAGACTTGCTGCTGTTACAGGAAGAAAGAGATAAACTCTGGCCTTGTGCGCACTGAACATCTTCTGAATATCTTTTGTTTACTTTTTCCTCTCTGCAAATGATGCCTTTCTTACATCTTATGTAATAGAGGTAGGTTAAAGAAACAACAGGAAAAAATAAGAAGGCAAAGTTGGTTCCATCAGAAATAAAAAAATGAATATAAACTTTTTCAGATGTTAAGTAAAATCCTGGATTCAAGCATGGTCTGTTTATTCCACTTCAGGTCTTAATATCTGGAATACAGCCCAGTCCATGGTTTAAACTTCAGTTTTTACTCAGCTAAGCTACTGTAGATGTCAGAGAAAATTTTTCCTGAGAGGACCTTGTATCATACTGCTCTACAAGTACTGTACAAAACAAACTGACTTATTGCTTTCATTTTTATCAAAAGAAAGTAGCCCAGAAGCTCCTTGCCAACCCATCTACTTGTGCCACACGTGGAGAAAGCAGATTCTTTTCTGGTTGTTCCATTTTTTTTTCCAAGAACATCTTATGTTACTGTTTAAATCTTGGTAAAGATCTATTCTCCAAAGCATTATAACTGCAGAAAATCAAAATTGCAGTCACAAATGTAAAATATTTAGATTCTTGTTTGGGATCAATCTGTAAGTCTAGAAGATTTATCTAATTCTATTTCTGAAACATATGCAAGCACAGATGTGAAAGGAAAGGAATTATTTCAAGATATGAAAACTCAGTAGTAATGGAATCTCATGGGATTTCTTTCAACTTCGGCCAAAACCTTTGCCTTTGCTAATACCAAGGAAACTTGAAGGATGCAGTAAAACAATAGACGGAAACTCTTGCCTGGCAATTGTTTATTTAAAAGCCAGTTCAACACCACATAATAATAATAATAATAATAATAATAATAATAATAATAATAATAATAATATGGGGCAGGTGAAGAAGGCACAGCCTTACTCTCTTGAAAGGGCAGCTGACAAATACGCAGCAGTACAGACAAATAAGGTGATCACTGAACTGCAGTTTATGGCTTGACCTAAAACTTTCCACAAACAAAACCACAGCGGGTGAATCAGAGCTTTTGCTGGAGTACCCACATCGCCATCGCTATTCACGCAGAAAAAGGCCTTACTGTGGCAGCAGGCCAGAGCCTCACCCCCCGTTGGCACCGGGGCCGCAGGCACGGAGAAGGGCACCCACCAGCATCAGCGGTGATCCAGCTCCTGGCCTCTGCGTTGGTGGCAGTCAGGCTTTGGGTCAGCGCTGGTTGAAAGATGGGTCTATCAGCAATCCCTCTACCCTTTCTGTAGGTGTGCTTGAGGGGTGACTCAGAGGGAAACGTATCACCTACCGACTCTTGCAGCAGCTGGGATTTTCCCTGAAAACTCCTGTTCAAAACTTCACACGGAACTTCACTGATTTACGGGTAAGGGATCATGCAAGACAAGCAAGACTCATCACACACAACGAGAAATTGGATCTGCTTACTGGACTTTCTCTCTTCGCTTTGTACAGTTTAGACTTCAGTTTTTACTCAGCTAAGCTACTCTAGATGTCAGAGAACATTTTTCCTGAGAGGACCTTGTATGATACTGCTCTACAAGAGCTGCACAAAAACTGCAATTTTCCAGTGAAACAATATTTATTTCAGTTTTATAGGATCATTCTGCTCAGGCCTATTCCCACAACTAGAGCCTCTGTGATTTGTATACATTAGCCTCAGTGGACTCCTTGCCCAGATTTGTAGTTGTCTAGAGTCAGCTTCCTTCCATACATAGGTTGTGGAAGCTTTACATCACTAAAAGAGCCCTTGATGATGACTAGTGAAAGAGTTCTAAAACCTGTTATGTTTTTTTATGATGCTGTTCTTTTACTTCTTTGTCAGCAGAGGGAAATGAATGTTATTTTTTTTTGTGCCAGATTCTGCTTTTGTTTACATTAGTGTTAATTTTTAACAACTATTTTTATCTGTATTATTTACATTGCTTACAGCAGAAACTGGAAGCCTTTTTTTTTTTTGACAGCTAGTGAGCCATACCATACTTTGTTACACGACCATGCACTTAAAACAAACCCTTTCCAAAATCCATTGTATTAGCAGAGGTAGCGTTCTCTCTCGCAGTTTTCATTAGTGATTCCAAAGTCTTCCTTTGCATGAGATAACAACTCTCATTTAGATCAACTTCAAAGAGTCTTTCCTTGAGAAGACAGTGTCAAAGCCATTGTACCCATTTACAAGCTAATTAAACTGCACAGAAGCACTACACTTGCTGTTTCCAAAACTGTGTAAAAGAAGAAGGTTCATTTTTTTGCTGAGTGTGGCCCAAATATTTTCAGGATACTTTTATGGCTGTTTCATTACAAATTCAAATTTTATATTTCAGAGGACTTAAACAAATAAATAGCTGAGTTAAAAGCTGTGCATATGTTGCCTAGCCTGGCTTTCTGACAAGATACCACCTATTTTTAGCACAAACAGACAGTAACACTCAGAAAAGAGCTCTGTACAATCCCCTGCTGTGTGGAAGGTGAGTACACTGGATTTAGATGTAATCACATTCTGGTGCATGCTCACTCATGTAGCAATTTGTCTTTTTGCATCAGGAATAAAATATACAAGCTGCCAGTTTAAAACATGCATTTTCCCCTTCTGCTTCTGTTATTCTTTCACTGGCAGGCCCCGAAGCCCATATTCTGAAATTAATTTCCAGAGTTAGGGTATGTTTGCTTTCGGCAGATCAGATTTCAAGGCTTTTCTCCTACACGTGTGAGACCTGAGGTTAGCTGAGCCTCGTTGCCTTAAAAACGGGGCTGAAAAGGGGGTGTAAGAAAACCGACAAGTCTGCCAGAAGAAAAGGGTCAAGCACCCACAAAGAGTATGGTACCTATTAAAAAGAGTTTTCATGCTATCACACGTTCAGAGCCTATTTTCAGTTACAAAAATGATCCACGGTCAGATGGCTTTTTGTCATCACAAGCAAAATGCCTGTTGACTTCCTTTCACTTTTGGGTATCTCTGGCTATCTTCTGCCAAAACAGGTGAAGTTGAGTGGCCAGAAAGACCGCTTGCTACTGATGTAAGGGCTTGGCAGTGCCAGGTCCTTGGCATCGGTGTAAGGGTTCATGGCTGCCCCTCCTCTGGAACAGATGAGAGGACCAAAGGACAGGACAGCACAGAGGAACTGGTGCCAGCTTAGCCCCTGGGCAGATGTGCTCCTTTCTTGGCCTACTCACTGCCCCTTCACGGAGCATGGAAAGGCAGAAAGTTTGCAAAGGTGAATTTAGAGAAGCATCAAACACGGACAGAGGAGATAACATGGGGGAGGAGGAGACCACACTCTGTGTAATTCATTCACTCAGTCTCCTGTTAACACCCGGTATCTTCCTGATGCAACGTAATCTCTCACCCTGTAATTCTTCATTTCTGCTCTTTGTGCTGTCTCCCATGAGGGCTGTGTGCTCACGCTCCGGCTCCAGCAATTTGGAGTTGCCTCCCCCCATAGCCTGTTGAACAACTGTGGCTCCCCTTAGGAAAATTAACACCACTTCTAGCTGCACTGAAAGCTGCTAAATTAATTCTTCAAGCGCCTGCCAGCACATAGGGTTACTTCCCATTTTTGATTTTTGTCAGCATTCCGCCTTCTGGCCATAATGTCAGCTGCTCGGTCTCTGTCCTTCTCCCCCCCAGCCTGCTTTTCATTTCCTGCCACTCAAATCCAGCCCTCCCAGCCCCCTTACCGAGAAGGAAGAAGAGAAAATAAAACTATCCTAACAGCCTTTCACAAATTCACAAAGAATAAACTTATCTGCCAACTGTCAGGCACCAAAACTACCCACATCTAAGACACATTTTTACTTGCATGCTGAGTAGCATTGTCAGAGAAATTCAGAAAGAAGGAAAATTTTTGAAACATCTCCATTTCTTGCCTTATATTCATTCTTTTCCTGCAAGGAAATGTAGTGAAATCAATATATAAAATAGCATTGTTTTCCTTTGATCTACAACCATACCCATATTTTAGCAGGGGGAGAAAAAAAAAAAAAAAGAAAAAAGAAAATTTCCTAACAGCCAAAGGGAAATTAAAAAAAAAAAAGACTGCCTATTAAATAGCACCAGTGTTGATGAAAACGGATTCCGGCAACTTGACATTTGTGTTGTCTGTTGCTCATTACAGCAGCACACAGTTGTACCGATTACAGCTGAGACTGTCAAGATTTCCATCCTGCACCACTTGACCAGATGCATTTGCTCTGGGCTGAAATGTAGCATGTGGACATGGGGCATCTTTTATTAAGCAAACAGCAACTGAAATAGTAGCAAGACCTTAGGCAGCACTGAGTTTCCTTCTCAAACACATAAACCCATGCAAACTACTACAAAAAGCAAGAAAGAAGTCTCCTGCACAGCAAAGGGCCCTTGCAGCAGACAATTGCAAATAATACCACATTATTCATCACAATAGTATCTCGTTATAACAGATGGTTATCACTATAGCTATAAGCAAGACAAGGCTTCTAGGGAAAAACAATTTCTTTTATTAGACTAGTTGGCACATTTGGAAGAAATGAACAAGCTTTGAGGAACACAAACTCTTCAAGGCACCATCTGAAAACATTTTCAGCCCGTTCTTTCCCCAGCCACTCCTTATTCCACAGAAAGGATTTTTTTGTTGTTGTTCTGGGAAGTTTAAAGACCACAAAACAAGTTACCCTCTCAATAGATTTTGTCCTGGCAGATTGTGTTTACACCACAAATGTTATTTGCACCATGTAGCCAGGATGCCTGACTGTGTGGGAATCAGAGGAACTGCATAACAAGGCACAAGTCAAGAGGAAACCGATGATGAAAGTTTTAGTGTAAAAAGACATCAACTTCCTGGCTTTAGTGATTTTTTAAAGATTATTATTGTATTAACTATGCACACTGGGATGAATACTGTACATGAGAGGATCAGCAGCTGGGAGGGAGGTCTCCAGCCCAGGCTGCTGCTCAGGGCAGGGTCCCAGCTGGGCTATTGCCATGCACATGTCCCCAGCTGTGGGCTGCTGGCCTGTGGCCTTGTCATGGCAGTGAGCACCCCACAGCAGGAGGAGGGCACCCACGGGGACAGGAGATGGGTGATGCTAGCATGACAAAGGGGTCCCTGGCCCAGCAGCCCATGGAAAAGCCATGCCCTGTGGCTCTTCCCTGCTGTTACCCCCAGGTCTTCCTCCGGGGCTCCTGGGGGATTATCACACACCATAGTCCAGCACAGGTGGAGAGCAGCAGGGGCTCCCCTGTGGGCTTCTCAGAGGCAAAGCACCACCCTCCTCCTGCTGCCAGGAAAGCCCACCCCTCACCCTGCCCTAGCCCCAGGTGACTGTCCCCTCCTGGCCATGCCACTCCCAAGGTTCAATTCCTCCAGGGCCCTGCAGGCAGCACTTCTAGTCCCCATCACACATCTGAAGCAGGGAATTGTGCTAGAAGGTGCGGGGTGGGGGTGGGGGTGCGTCACGGATCGCAGGAAGGCCAGGGGGGCTGTGCTGGCTCACTGCTGTCAGCTCCACAAACCCCAACTGTTTGTAGAAGCAAGAAGAGCTCCTGTCATTGCAGCAATGCCTTGTTTTTGATGAGAGGAGCAGAGGACATGTGTGACAAGGGCAGTGGGTGACAACCCGGGGCAGATGCCGCAGTGCCGGGGGGACCCAGCCTGACTCCCAGTGCGGGACACAGCTCCCACTGAACAGAGCCACTGCTCACCCAGCACACCGGGGCAAGCTGTCACACCACCGGCTGCACGTGTCTTTCTCACCCGAGAGCTGACAGCTGCCTGTGTGTGCATTGTATTGTTATTGTTATTATTGTGTGTGCACTGCTCCACCTCGGACTTCAGTAGTCCTCACCTTCTCCTAAATACCTTCTCGGCTGGAACGCCAGGCTTGTGCTGCGGCCACCCCCCAAAGCCTTTTGGGGTCTCTAGTCCTGAACGATGAATCTTCCCAGATTAAGCCTGTCACAGCTTACCTGCATCTTTCTCACAGCTTCCCATCCTGAGCTCTGGCCATACAGACACGTTAGCTTGCACAGTTATCAGAAGCTCATGCAAGCTTGTAATTTTCCCCAGATTCCAGCTCTTGGCACACAGCAAGGTTTAGGCTTTCTGTTCTATTAAGTATAGTGCTAGCCCTAACAGAAGTAGGAGATTTGAAAATGAAATGCTATCAGTCCAGAAAATAAAAGGCAACCAAAACCAAATTCTATGGGTATTATTTTAAAAAAAATACATGATGTCAGACTGTCTCAAGATTTCTGAAGGTTTGGCGTTGGCAATACAAAACCTGCCTCCAGTTCCTGGAGTCTGGAGAGACATGTATCTGTACACAAAAGCACAGCAACAGAGATGTCATCCTCACCCTGTTATCACCCATCATCACTCTGCCAGGCTCAGGCACCCACACCCCAAACCCCATTTCAAGCAGTCTGGGCCACATCTTTGTTTAGAGAATAGTCTCAGCTTCCTTGTACTTTTGTTCAGTGCCCACTTATGCCATGCAGCACATTAACGTAACAGCTGACAGAATTAATCAGCAGTAATAAATGCACTTGCATGACTTGACCCGTATAATCTATTTCAGGACATTTCTCTCTTGCCTGCTTTTCCACTCACCCTCCGCTTTTATGTCTAGCTCACTTATTTATTTTGTCATCTGCAAAGCAATTTACACTGCAGCACTAGTGTGATTGCTGAGCTACACTGCAGGAGTTACTTTTGGCACTAGCTATTGCACAAAGCAGGTCAAATGCATCTGCAAAGCTGGTTTGGGGCTGCCTTTTTTTAATTTCCTCCCCTCTAAATGAAGATCTGTATTGGAAAAATGTCATTTAGTGCGAGACTAAAAAAAAACACCTAAAAATAAATCCAGTTAAGTTTTCAAAAAATATTAAGAACAGTCAAAGCAAAAAGTGAAAAAAAATAAAGGGAAGGAAAATCTGTTTCTTGGAAATGACCACAAGAGTTATTATGCATGACAGGAGAGGTCAGTCTTTCATCCTGGTGTGCTATTGTTGTTAATGAAGTACCTTTCACCTAACCTAAAGGCACAAAAGGGAAATGCTCAAACTAGGGCAATGAAATTTTTTAGACCTGTGGGCCTTTATTATGAGAAGAGATGAAAACACCTGATTTTATTTTGTGTGCAAAGAAGGAAATGGTGAGGACATGAGTAATTCAACAAAGCCAATAGAAAGGACCATTCAAGAAGAAATAATTTTCAGCTGTAATCCAGGTAGAAGGACAGCTGTCTACCCAGGCTGGTGGTGGAGACAAGGTAAGTCAAACACCAGGAAATTCCTTTTCATGAAGCTGCTACATGTTTGTTTTTCCCTGGGAATACTGCTTTGTGCTACTTCCCAAGGGCTTATTCCAGGAGATTTGTCAGTGTGATCATCTGAAGGGCGATATTCCACACTGACCATCCTGCATGGCATCTTAGCTGCGAGGTCAGGTCTCCAGCACTGGGCTGGCTCTTCCCACTCCCACAGGTGCCGGTGGCATCCAGGATGTGCAAGGAGAGTCTGAAACTGATGTGGAAAAGGATGTCTTTCTGCCCCCAGCTTCTCACACACATGGTGTCATTGTTTAAAGTACAGGCAGATGCAATTCCCTATGCTACTTTTAGATAGATGACTAAGCTTCAAAAGAAAATGAGCATGATTATGTCAGGTTCTAGAAACAATCTCTTTTTTTTAAATGTGCAAATCTTAACACTGGTAAAACTTCACTGTTAGTGTGTTCAGAAAGAAAATCTGGAAACAGAATGTCTTGGTTGTTTATTTACTGAGCCCAAATAAAGAGAAAGGACTGTTGGTACAGATCAGCCAGTTCGGAGTAGATGGGAGGGGGCTGATTTTGCTTTTGAATTTTTCCTGTGCACCTCCTTCTGACAATCCTTAATGACAAATCTCCCCCAAGACTTACAGCTATTGGTTCCAATTATAGTTGTTAGAAATATCAGCTATTTTGGGTAGGCACTCTGGTGTCTCAATGTTTGACCCAAACCATTCACCAAGTGAAGAGGTTCTGCACACCACACAGATGTTTCCAATTAACTCCTCTTTCCATGACTTGTCAAAGCATAAACTGCCACCCCAAGAAGGGTTTTTCAGCTCTTTCTAAAATATCATCCATTAATTAGCAAATGTTTGAGGCTTCATGAACAGGCATCCACATTTGCATATGCTTCTCACTGGTTTAACTTGCAGATCCCTAAACTCAAGACGATGATGTTTCTTTGTCTATCTGCATTTTAGTGAAACAATAGAGCTCAGGAGGGAAGCCTCACATAAAACTGAATTGACTGGCAAAGTTTCAGCCCTTCTCTACGTAAGTCTTTTTACACAGTGCCTAGCTGAGCTGTGGAACTCTTTGTCGCAGGGCACTGCAGTTCCTAAATGATGACATAATTTCATAAAGTGGGTGTATTAAGATATGTAAGTCAGCATTTCGGGCTGTAGAAACCAAAAAAAACCCCAAACATTACCTCTGGGACAGGAAGACTCCAAGCCAAACTTTTCTGGAGTTGGAAGAGATACTTTATGGAAGTTCTTAAGCTTCTTCCCAGGATATACTATTGACCACTCTCTGTGGGAGGACAGAAAGTGAGGTGAGGCTATACAATCTTTGATTTTCCCTTGTCCTCTTATCAACATATGCAACAAATAAGAAAGTTCTACAGGTATTTTAATTCACTTTGAATTTCCCAAGTGACCTCTACATACTGTCATACAACAACCAGTAATTGTGCTTTTGGCCTATCCTGTTTTCTTCCCTAAAGCCAGTTCTTGGCAGTTCTGAGCCACAGGAAAGCTCCAACACTATTTGAGACCAACAGAGAAACTGGGAGAGTCTTGAGCAAGCATATTCAGAAAGCATCACTTGCTTCAATTAAAAGTAGAAAGAACTGGCCAACAAGAGATCAGCTGGGAAGCTCAACCATTTATATCTTGGATTGCCACAACACTAACAAACTAGCTGGCTGCAACAAAGCTTTTACCATCACATACCAGGTTAACTTCAATAAGTACTTCCCACACCTTGCCCCAGTACAACCACCAATCCCCCACAAGGTTTCAACAGTTCATCTACCATTTAGTGCTGTTTCTGCGTAGTCTTTAGGCCAGGCCCTCTGCTACATCCTTCTCCTTACCTCTCCTCCATCCAGGGCATTCCCTCTCCTCCATCCAGGGCATTCCCTCTCCTCCCTCTGCTTCTCCCAGGTCTCTCTTCACTAGCAGCTACTCCTCTTCCATACCCCTCAGAGCTATTTAACCACTTAGCAGGAACCAGCCACAGCTGACCTTATCCAACCCACTGCCCCTGAAGCCAGCCCACAGCTGTATATTATCAATGCTAATTAAGTTGCCTTCCTTCCTCTATAATTCCTCTACACAGGATATGGAAGAGAATGAACCTACTTTTCATATGGTGGAAGGCAGAAAATAGCCAGTAAGCTGTGACCATGAAACGGAAAAGAATTGGGTAAAACTCTGTGTAGCTGGAAAACAAGCAGCATCAGCAGCACAGAGAAGATAGAAAGCAGCCTTGAAATTAAAAAATAGCAAGTAGAAGAAAAAAGGAAGTTTATAATAAAAATGTATATTGGAAATGCATTTTGCAAAGCATTGTAAATGCTTGAAAAGGGAATTGAAAAAATTAAGGCCAGCACAGTTAAGAGATCTTTAAAAGATTGGGAGCGAAAGGACTGAGTTGTTCAGTGCATGTATTGGAACAAATGGTCAGCTTTGAGAAAATGGCCACGTTTTCAACAGTAATAAACAGCGAGAATGTCTGATATTAGTGGGAAGGCCTGGACAATTTCTGTTCAAGGATTTCACAGGAACTGGCTGAGGACTTTTCTGAACTCCCTTCTTGAGTAATTTTTTGTTATGGGTTTTTCTTTTTCTTCAGCAGATGTTGGAATGTAGGGGAAAACCTGGGAAGAGAGATGAAAATCCTTTAGGATTGTGCCAATATTTAAAACAGGTAGGTAAGATGAAAACTATTACATGGGTGCTTGTCTCTGAATCTTGAAGGATATATCCACATATCTCTCATCAGTCTTAAAGCCTGTATCTATATTGCACAGTGTAACTCTGCTGAGATAACATCTTGGTTTCAGGAACAATGTAGCTGTATTAGTGCAGCCTCTGCCCTATTTTAATTAGCCTGGGCATACCACTGTGCTGATGCAGCTAAACTGTTCCCAGTTCTGGAACTGGTTCAGTTGGAGTTATGTCAGGTATTGTAGCATATTTTGGTATTGCACCATAAAGACAGAAAGGCTAGACTCCATGTGTCTGACCATGTATTGCTCAACGGAAGGGTCATACTTTCAGCAGTAAAGAGAACTTGCCATTGGAAGAACAGGCAGCAACACAACATAAATCTCACCAGCTTTCCTTCCAGCAGGGTAATTTGTACTTGTCTCCAGCAATTGTGCACTTTCAGTGTTACAAACAATGATATATGAGCTTCAATGTGAAATGTGGTTCAGATGTTGCCACCATATCACGCACGAGACTTCTTAGTGCAGATGAGGTCAACAAGAAGGTGCCAACCATGGTGATTTATGCACACAGAACCAAAAGGAAAAAAAAGTTGAGAGAAAACTCTCATTTAGAAGGGGGGATAAAAGTACTGAAGACATAAAAAATCATCACATATTCTAGAGCATGGTTTGTTAAAGAATACAAAATGGGATCTCTCATCTGTGTATCATTTTGGAGTTTTTTTTCTGTAGTGGGATTTTTTTTAATTATTTCTCTTGGAGTCTTACTTCTTCCATAGTAACTGACCTGGAAGCTATTACCCTAATTGCACAGATAATTTGTGCAACCCACAGGCTAGTACTTGGACTTGGCTCTCCCTGCTGCCAACTTTTCTTTTTCCCCATCAGTTTTTCTTCCTTGTTTAGTGCCATGCTCCTCATCTTTCTCTTTCCCTCCCTGCTGAGAAAATATGTTTCTTTCCTGGTCTCTCTAAAGCTCCTCTCGCCTGAGAAGGGTATCTGGGATCCTGTGGAGCCGTCCACAGGCTACTTATAAATGGGAAAACAGCGTCTGTAGCACTTGCAAGGTCTGCTGGCTGCCTGGGACAGCACCCTTCCAAGTTACCTCCAGCAAACCACTGCTAGCTGAGAAGCATCACCAGTCATTCCTGGAGGAGTGAATCCATGGCTGTCCCGCTCCGTGAAGCCAGCATTTACTGCTCCCATATACCATCACAGCACCTGGTGAGCAGCGCTTGGTGCCACCAGCTCGCTGCAGCGTGGCTCAGGTTCTGGCACAGCTAGCACAGGCGGTGTGCGTATGGTCCCTTTGCTTTGAAGAACATCAGCAGCCCAACCTGAATGTACTTAATTGCCTTCATCATTAAAATGACAAGCAGGTAAGATTCATGGGAGCACGGACTAGAGGTAAGCCCACCTGAGCTCAACAGCTGGCCCTCCCTCCTATCCTTCAAAACATAACAGACTCCCACCAATATCTGCACTGCTGTTGCTTGGCCTCTGTCCTTCATATTCATGAGGTTTTGCCCTTAGTTACAAGACATACCTCCAACATCCCTGAACATACGTGTAAATTCTTACAAACAAAGCTGTAGAAAGAAAGAATGAGAAAGAAAAATTACTGTCTGTGTCTGTGGCTCCTTCAATGAGTGAGGCAAAGTACTAAGGGGAGCCCAAGAATATTTCATGGTGGCAGCAAGGCTTTCCTTCCCAAGCTAACACCCAATCTGCTTCACCATGAGATTAGGGAAGAAAGAAATACAGTCTTCAGTGATTAGTTCCAGAATATGCAGAGAGATGCTTAGGTCTCCTCTCCTGTCATAGAAGGGCTTTTGTGTGTGTGCATATGCTTTTTAAACTCTTTGGCAACCTCCCATCACCACAATAGATTCACTGCAAACATATGCATTGTATTAGTAAGTTATATTGTCCTTTACCTTCCTTCATCATGTCAGCAGTATCAAGTTCTGGAATTAATTTGATGTCCTCTTTCTTCATTCTAATCGTAATAAACCAATCCTTCCCAGCTACTCATGTAATATTTTTAGTGTAATATTTCTAACTCTTACCATTTGAAGGTTTGTGGATTATTTTTTTTTTTAACTCTGGTTTCTAGAGTCCTGTATGTTTAATATAAAGATTAATTTTGCCCCTGGGGTTACAGAGAAAAATTGAGATGAAATTATAAACTTCTAACAATCAAAAGCAAATGAAAAGAATTGCACAGCTAGTATTTTTCGATCTCATGGTTTTTAGACCAATCTAGTGATTTTTTGTGATCTGCCTTTCAACTTTAGAATGCATAGGGCTGGTGCATCTGCTTCAGTCCCTGTTGTGCTGAGGGGGCACAGTGTTCACATGCTGAAATTCTGGCATTTCTTAGGGAAGAAACCTTTTCTTGGGAGGTAACTCTGCCATTTAGTTCAGGATGCTGCCCATGTCCCATAAAGAAAGGAACAAATACTGGGTAACAGCAGCTCCAGCTGAAAGAAAGGAGATGTTATCTTTTCCATCAGTAATCAAAGGTGGGGTTTTGTTTATTAATTTTCTGCCTGTGCTTCTCATGCTCGCTCAAGCATTACCTCCCAGCCTTTGCTCTGTGAAAAGCTTGCACAAAGCAGACATGAGTTTTCACTTACCAGGCAAGGACAGCCCGTTTCTTCAATTTAGATCTTAAACTCACTGGATCAAAAAAACTTTACTCCTGATCTACATCTTTACAAAGTAGGAACAAATCAGGTTTATGACATCCTATGTTTCTCCTGAGTTTTTTTCGACTAGTGAGGTCTTGTTACAACTCTGTAGGCGCAGACCAGGGTCCGTCAGTGCAAACTGCTCATTTATCTGTCCCGTGGACGCCCGTG
The DNA here is from genome assembly GCA_035590215.1 of Microhierax caerulescens. Taxonomy (NCBI): domain Eukaryota; kingdom Metazoa; phylum Chordata; class Aves; order Falconiformes; family Falconidae; genus Microhierax; species Microhierax caerulescens. The sequence continues at coordinate 20,527,896 of JAVJGJ010000032.1, read as the reverse complement.
TACTGCCAAGTCTCAGCTCTAAGCCAGTTCCCAATACACAGGCTGTACTATGCAGCCCAGTACGTATGCATAGTTGAAGTAAAGTAAATCTTTTCCTGCATTCTCTGCACGTATTTTGTATCTCTGTTTCATACAGCTACGGTAGAAGTTATTCCAAAACTGAAGGTGCTAAAAATATCTAGGCTTCAGAACTGAAATAGCATCCACATACTGCAGCTTTTTTTTCATCTAGGTATATCCTTCTTATCAAGAAATGTTCATAAGACTCTATATACAACCACATTACAAATAAAACAGTAGCACATGGTTTTTTTATAATTCTTCTTTTTTAACAGCATATACGCAGACATCTGGCTAACAATCATTGGAAGACATGGCACAGTACTACCCCAGTTCTTGCATTTATACAAACGCTGAACCAAAAGGAATCTAGAAGACTCTTCCTCTCTTCTTTACTTTCATAAGTTAAATACACAACATGCCCCTTCTGGCAAATGCACACCACGTTTCCAACATTTAGTCATAATGAAAACCAGAAGGCCACAGTCTGGCTGCTCTGGAGTGTGTACACGCTGCGGAGAGAAGGAGTAAGGACCATTTCCTCTGTTTGCATGTCTCTTGTGAAGGAGCTAAAGTCTCTGCAAAATGGTGGGGTTGAGAGGCTGCAGCCTCTGTGTCCTGAGGTTCCCCCCTGTGAGCCCTGTGTCTGCATAGGGTCTCAGCTCTGATGGGCATCGAGGCTGGGGGCGGGGGAAAAGACAGGGGGAAAACCAGCTTTCCTATATGAACCAAATCTGATTTCAAAAGGTTGGAGGAGTAGGGAGCGTCCCTCTCATCTCACTGTGTGTTGACTCCAGGATCCTCGTTTTGCACATCTTGGCCCTAGAGCTGAGGGCTCCGGAGGCGACGGGCCCAGTGGAGACAGCACCAGCAGAGAGCTGGGACAGCCTCGCCATAGCCGAGCGCTGTGGGGCAGCCAGGGGAGCGCAGCAGAGCCCCTGGCTTTGTGGACCCTCCGGCAGAGGGGAGCCCTGGGGCACCGTGGGCTTCCCCACCAACCTTCCATCTCCCCAGATGCCTGGGGTCAACTGGCGGCCACCATCATCTCCACCTCCACGGGCAGCAATGGGAGCAGGAAGCCCCTACCCACAACACAACTCAGCCACCATCAAAGGGTGAGGAAGTGGCAGTTATGGTCCGCAGAGGCCTTCTAAAATATTTTTTTAAAAATTGGATAGGAATATAATGTGCTCTTAGCTAATATACCTAGGAGTCAGGTGAAGGCACTGGAGACAGCCAAATCCTTTTCTCCCTCTAAATACATATGATTTCCCTCTGTCTGTGCACAGCACTGCTGGAGAATCACAGCCACAAACTGTACTGAAATGTACTTTCCAAACAGTAATCAAATTTGCTTAATTTATAGTCACATCCTTTTTGGATCCCCTTTCTGAAGAGATCCTGCTGAAAACATCTCTTTTCGAGACTGCTCGTCTTGAAAGAGCAAACGTTGTAGAAATTCATAACGATATTGTGGAGGGGGTAGCAACTGCAGATTTGCAGGGACTAAGGGCTGGGCTGAGACAAACCCGTGTCCCAGGCGGGAACTGCTGGGTCTGGAGCCAGCTGTCAGGCTGGTACTGCTAAAGAGGTACCACCAGGAGCTAGTACTCAGGTTTCCCTCTTTCACTGAGTCTGCCTGTGAGAAGTCCACCTCCTACACCTGCAGTAAGCTGAAAACATGGGCTGACCGCATGGAAAAGGACGAGAGGCTGAGCCGAACACAAATAATTAACTCTGCTGGCTCTCAGGGAGCCTAGCAGCCCTTTCAGGGTACGAGTAACACCATTGAAGAGACTGTGACCAGCAAGAGAGGATATTTCATGAAGGATTTGTTTCCTCCTCTACATAACAAGTAGGAAACTATAAAGAGAGGAGAGCACTAAATTACGTATGCAATCTGCTTGAGGAACAGTTTGGAGACATGGAAAGTCAAAGGTAATGTGCTGTTGACAGGCAGAGCACAGGAAAAGGAAAACGCTCTGTTGTGCTAAACACATTACAGCACTCTCCAAGGGCTGGCAGGAGAGAACGCTGAATTCTCCAAAGGATGCCAGCATGGCAGTGAGCAGGACAAAAGTTTATTTTCTAGAAAGCTCATCAAATCCAAGCATTAGGCTTTAAAACAGTAATAAAGGAGAAATTTAAAAGACTGCTGAAATAAAAAAAGAATTCCAAGGATTGTACGCTATGAATCATGAAACAGAAATTAACGAAGTAATTGGTGCATCCAGATCAAAACTCCAGATCACATTGTTTGAATAATAACTGTGTTCCTTTGCTAGTGTAGAAATAGTTCTTGTAAAATACATTCTTCATAGATAATTAGAACAATTCACAGTCCATGGGGAAAATGAGAACTGCATTGCAAGTACAAATGAATGCATGGCTTTTGTTTGAAATACACTTAGATTTACATGCACCAGGGGTGGATCCAGTTTCCAGTGATTTTTAGTTCTACTTGATGTTAACTGGCCCAGTAGATCTGACGGTGTTCCTATCTATTTGCCCATTCAGAGCAAGCACAAGGGATCTATTGTTCATCCATGCTTCCTGCAGTGGATTAGGAATAAAGATCAGGTTGCTGTCAGGGTGGTTGTTGCAGGCAACCCACTGATGTGATTAAGGCATTACAATAGCAAAAGAGGAAGAGGGATTTTTATCTGACCATTATCTCCCCAGTTTTCCTGCCAAGTAACACTTTTGTATGCCAGGTAACATAACTGTATAGCATTTTCTTCATCATAGATAGACCTGCCTTAATTTGAGATTAAGGATAACAGCTATATTTAAGAGAATTTGGAAGACATCTATATTTAAAATCAAATCTTGGGAATGGGAGCTTTAGGAAAATGTTAAATTTATAAGGTATGGCCAAGCAAAAAGCTGTTATCACATCTAGACAGAGGATTTTGTCACAAAAAATACTTATGGAAATTTCATACTTACAGCTTCACTACAAAGGGATGATACGGTGCCGTAACGGGATGTGTGAATTTACAGAGCACCAGTTACCCAGCACGAGCTTCCTGCCCGGACACCCCTAATGCATAATGGATGTGAGGTACCTTATTCCATGTCTTAAAGTAAAAGTGGTAGCTTTCCTATAAATACACAAGCACAAGACTTTGTCTTTCATGACAAAGTGCAGGAGAGGAGGGGAAAGGCAGTTTGCAGAGAAATGCCTGTTACTGAGCTGTCATCTCACCCCATGTCCCAGATGAAAGCAAGGCGTCTGGAGCGTTCACAGCAGGTACTGAGGGTTTGGGATGATACCATGCACCTGTGCTTGACCTCTCCTATGTTGTCCGGCAGCAGATGCGCAGTGAAAAGAAAACTCCATTTTCTTTTCAAAATGAGGCAGCTAATGTGCCATAAAAAATGGCCAAAGCTTCACCCCTCGTGTTAGAAAGGCGCATTTTTACTGTGTGCTTCGTTTCCCTTGCATAACCTTTGTGGGTGCGAAGCACTGGAGATCTACTGGAAAGGTGAAAGAGGTAAGGTTAGCCGTCAGTAAATATTATGCTGGCCTGTTCTTGACTTAAACAAAAAAGACAGCAAAAACAGTTGGTGTCTTTTCTTCACTTTTCCCACTAGCACTAGTTGCCTTATTTTAGAAACCATTCTTGGTGCAGTGAAGGGGAAGGACTGGGTACTGTGAACTAGCAGGAACACAAAGCCCTACGATATGAAAGGGGACATTTTTTCCAGAGAACAGTAAAACTTCAAAATTTCTTAATTCAATGCAGAATTAGCCCAGCAATAGCTTTCAGCAGTCATACATGTGTCTTTTATGCAATGTCTTGCTCTAATTCAACACTATTCTAAATAAAAAATTGTTCCATTGAAACCAAACTCTATGTAGTTTAAAAATACATCTTAGATTTTGACTGATAGTACTCAGTGAGGGATTAACTACTCTTTTGAAAGAAGATAGGAAAAACTGATTTGACAATCAACACAGAAAGAGGAGCACTCTGCCTCCCTGAATTATACCACCAAAAGGGCTGCAAGAATTACTGTGGATATTAATAAAAAAAAAAACACTGGAAATTTATACCTGATATTTATTTGTGAGTTCAGTCATGAACCCTTAAAAGGAAGGAAGGGAGGAAGGGAGGAAGGGAGGGAGGAAGGAAAGAAGGAAGGGAGGAAGGAAGGGAGGAAGGAAGGGAGGAAGGAAGGGAGGAAGGAAGGGAGGAAGGAGGAATAAGAAATGTGTAAGGTTCACATGGTATCATTTTAATTCTGTACTACATATCCCACCAACCACGGGTGGAATGGTAATGGGAAACAGCAGTTTGGAAGTTTGAAGGCAGTGGAGGAATGTCTTCTACCAAGTCATTTTATGCAAATGGAGAAAGGGCACAGGCTAAGTCATGGTGGTTTTCCAGTACCAGTAAACACGTAGAGAAATAAATTAAGCTAACACAGATTAGGAGGTGGATGTTAAAATCTTTTCCTGATTATTTTTTTTTTTATGTTCACAGCACTCAGTGCCTGAAATGTGAAACTCTGTCTGGCTTACCAGCCGCAGATTCAGATCATCTTGACAATTGATGGCCACCTCAGCATTGCCTTGGTATATGCAGGGAAAAAAAAAAAAAAAAAAAAAAAAAAAAAACATGATTTTAAACAGTGAATGTAAAAAATAATTTCATTAAGATATACAGTGTCCTAGGAAGGTTTTCTTAAGTATTTCTCTCTTCTACAGGCAAGCAAACATAGCTGTACAGACTTTAAAATCTCTTTTAAAGAATAATGGGGAAATATTAGTCATTACATACACTATAATATAACTGTATAAAATTAATTGAATTCATGGTGGAAGGTTATCTTTTCAATCACTGACATTATCACTTAAATAATATTGAAGTTTTGTCATTGACTTCAAAGAACTCAAGATTTCATCCTTAATTAATTTTTTCTAGTGAAATTATAAGGCCTAATGCAAAATCTTCTGAAGATAATGACAAATACTGCAGTTGATGTCAGTGGATCTAGTGGGAGTAGGCTGTAAATTAGCAATGTATGAAGGAGCTACTGAAAATATGCAAGAATATTTCCCAAATCTTGCAGAATGCCTGTTTCAACTTCTGAACAGCATAGTGGTTGTTCAGGCATATATCAGTAAGTTGGGTAAAATGAAAGGAATATTTTAAAGTTTGAGCCTACTGGTTTTGGAGTAAGTGAAGGCTTGTCTCTCATTTTTGTTGGAAGGAGTCCTAGTCCTTTCCAAGGCAGAGCATATCATGAAGTGAATCAGTGACGCAGTATTGCTAAGGCAGGTTTATCTCCTGAAAATTATTCGTGTGCACCCAGTGTCTGCTAGACCCAGCCCTTGCTTCTTTTTTATGTAGTTTATCACACAATCTCCTAATCTATTAAATGGTTACTGATAAATAATATCAAGCCACATGTCATTAAACCCTTGACTGACAGTTTCCTTTGGTTCAAGAAAGGCTGGAAAAGCACAGACGTGACTGGAGGGTATGGTACCAGACCTGTATCTTTGCTTTTCTTGCTCTTGCTCTGCCAACTCATCCTTTTCGAAGAGATGATGAAGAGCCATGTGTATTTATTCCAAATAAGATCCAAACTCAAGGGCTACGCTGTGCAGCCAGCCTGCAGTCCTTTGTCACGCTGGATGTCCCCGACTCCCCCGGGAGTCCCTCAGGCAAGGCCATGTGCAGGGGATGGTGTCCGTATCAGTCATGGCCAACCCTTCCTCATAAGGCAATGCTGGTGTGGCGCGACTAATAAATAACAGGTGGTTGGTGCAAAGGAATGCAGGCACATTACGAAGGCTGTATAGGGTTAAAACATTGGGATTTTGCCTGCAGCTGTCCGCAATAAATATGTATAAGTTCATTTTTTGCTTAGTTATGGATTCATCCACCTGTTTTCCTGAGTGCCAGACATTTTGTACTCTAATTATTACCAGGTTCTATCCCAAGTCCATTTAAGTTCGCAGAAAAGAAGTTGTCAGTGATCTCAGGGAACTGTGATCAAGCCATATGGAGCAGTTTCACCAACATATTTATATTACAGGTTCTCAGTTTTAACCTTACAAGAGCAAGGCTTACAGGAAAAAAAAAAAAAAAAAAAAATGTTCTTTGTACAAGGGACTTAAAATTCTGTGCCCTCCTTATTTCCAGGTAGTTTTCAACAATAAACCTGTGCTCCTGTTAAATTACAGATATCTTTGCAGAACCACAAAGCCAATGGAGGGTTCAGAGCTGCGGTCCCGGTCAGCAGAGATCGAAGCTGCTCTGCTGA
>JAVJGJ010000032.1:20506334-20521457 GCA_035590215.1 Microhierax caerulescens | reverse complement strand
GAAGCTGCTCTGCTGATCGATGATAGCTCCCACCTCGATTCAGACTTCAGACCTTCCCTGGTCAGCTTTCACACTCTGGAGGGAGCTGCTTCATCTGCAGCACAACGCTGCTCGTAAAGCAGATTTTATAGAACAGACAAACTGCTGCTGCCACAAAAATGAGCACATCCCCTGCTTCTGACCATCACTTTGCTCCCCACTACACTACATCTGATGGTTGCTGCTTTCTACCTGTTCTCTTTGCCTTATGTCTGACATTTATCTCTGTTGCCTGTGTACCCAATTAAGGCCATAGGGCATCCCACAGATGTAGTTTATCAGTGAATCCACAGGCAGAACAACAGCCCTCAGAAATACAAACCTACCAGGGAGACAGGATCTGTGAATTCTCCAGAAAACTTCACATACAGGCACCAAGATTTACCAAAATAAACAACCGCAAACCAAAAAATAATAAGAAAGGAATTCCTAGAGGTAAGTTCCCATAGGCATAATCCAACAGCTCTGTAGATATCCAGATGTACAAAGCATCGAGCATTACCAGTTTCCAGTGAGTTTTAGGATCCATTTCATAAATCTGAAACCACACTACAGAATATACTATATATCAGTTAATAATACATTTAATGATGTAAGCCATCATATCATGAAACCTGGCCTCCTCTGTACTCCCTTTTCCCTCTTAATGAAACAATCAGTGAAGCGATTTCTTGAACATGGCTACTCAGAATTGTTAAATCTCATGCCTTATTTTATAACAAAACCTCTAGGTAATCGACATCAGACTTATCTCTTTCTATTACTGTCTGGTATTTACATTGACGATGTTGGCTAGAGTTGAAACTGAGGTGGTAGAAATGTGGTTTGCATTTAAACAACGAACCCATGTTCACTGACACCTCTCTGCACAATTATTTTCTGGTGTGAGTCCTTTGGGATGGAGATTCTTGTCAGCCAGGTTTCGTGAGGTTCATGGATATGATTAGGTGACAGTGTCCCAAGTGGCTAGTGCACGTGAAACGATATGAAATCTGTCTTCCAGTCTTGGCAAGTAAATGGAAGAGGAGCTGGCCTAGATTTTTTTTCTTTAATATACCTTTAGTTGTTACTTAAACTTCTTCATTCCTACTTTATCCTTAAGTTAGCAGACTAACCTAAAATGTTACGGGTGGTTTTCTTCTCTTCAGTATTGTGATTTACATTAGCTGTTAGTGTAGACCTACTTATGTGACCTGTCGGTAGCAGTCAATGGTTTGGAGCTGGGAAAAAAACCAAAAACAAAAACAAACCCAGGAAGATTATTTCCCCAAATCAGTTTGCTTTATAAAGGCTGGAACAGAAAGTTTGAAATACCTGCTCCTAGTATCACATTGGTGGGTCAAGATGTATTTGCTTGCTGCTGACCTTTTTTCACACGTTACTCTCATGACTATTTGAGTAAGAGGAGCAAGAGGGCCCTTCCGATCCGATGTGGGATGGGAACCCCTCCATCGGATCTGGATGTCGAGAAGCAGAGCTGCTCGCCCAGGGTGCCCCAGGAGAGGCTGAGAGCTTTGCTCTCTGCAGCCCAGGTTGGTGCCTCCCCAGCTGATCCATGCCTTCTCTCACTAAGTGCTGTGCAGTCAAATCTAAGATCAGATCTATTCCCTTGGTAGATGTATTTTAAAAGAAATAAAATTGTGCTATGATTATTTCAGCACAGAAACACCGTATGGTATTTTCTGCTTCTGAAAATTGCTGCAGCTCTGAGGATGTCTAATGATTTACTCACTGTTTTTTTGAGACAGACATCAACATTTCAGAAAAGACTATAAAACTTAATTATAGATTTTCATTGCAATATATTGTATTAAAATACAATGTATACTATAGATTATATATTGTCTAGTCAATACATTATTATACATCTATCATATCATTATTCTTGTCATAAACTATAAATACAGTAAGATTGATGATGAAATTAGAAACCTTTTCTGAAATCCTGAAAACATGAAATCTGATTACAAGAGAATTTCAGGTACCAGTTGAAAGCAATTTCCATATCCCCTAGCATGAAGAAAGCTCAAAACCTAAGCTGCACGCAAACTAAAGAGACCAAAGGAGAAGAAAAATGCATGTATTTGTTAAAGCCTTCCATAAGATGATTTCATACTGTGAACAGAAGCCAGATAAAAGTTGATTAGACGCCTAAATAGTAAAAATTGCTAGCAAGCAAAAACTGAAATAAGTGCTTTGTACAAATACAGAGGCTGTTACTGAACTCTGGGCCTGAATGCCTTCCAGCCTTCCCTGGCATGGCCCAGAAATTTTAAGAGCCACATTTTCCTTTTAAACTAATATTCAAAAGGAAAAATAAGATAGGACTTCCAGAAAGGAATCTCCTAGAGGTTGAAAGATGCTTTTCACTGGAGTTTGCTGCAGCAAGTCAGACTGTACTGACTACTGCTAAGAATTAAAGAGGTGATTAGCAAAAAAGCGGCGAGAGATGCCCAGCTGGGTGAACATGTACATCTCCGATGCAATCCTCAGCCCAGCATCTGAGATGAGATGGGGACGGAGTTAAGACTTTGCTTTGCATTCTCCTTTGATATACAAATGCACATGCAAAAGATTAAAGATACATTTTTAGTAAAATCATATAGCTATAATACCCGATGCAAAATCGCGCTTGGCTATAGAGGCCTGGCCTGCATCATAAACCTTATGCATGAGAAGTTAATAATTGATTTGGCTCTGGATTCAAGACAAAAACTTATTTCTCAGAAGCATCAGCATATGCTGTAAAGGGACTTGAGGCTTATGGGAAAAACACGCATCGCAGAAGCATGCTGATTTTACCATAAGTAATCAGCTTCAGGAAAAAAGGTCTGCACAGAAATATCCCCTGAACTTAATAAAAATATAAAGTGCTTATTCCTAGTAAGCCTGATTTTTTTCTGGTGAGATTATCCCATGCAATAAATTTGGCAAGAAACACCCCTATAAAAATTAATTGGTCTTACTAAGCATCATTAATAATATATTTTAAATCTTAGACATATATGCAAAGATAGATTAACTTAGCAAAAGAGTTCCAGATTTTGCAGCAAATTATTTTCCTTACAGATGAACATCCAGAATAATTTCAGTGTAACTGGACATCAGCAACAGATGACTTCATGGGCACCAGGCAAGAATTTGTCCTTGTTTTACATAATACTTCATACGTAATGAACCTAAGAACCTGGAATAAAATAACCTACATAGTACTAATGCAAGGAATACTAGTTATGTTTTATCTACCTAATGGTATTGACATTACTGCAAGTGTGGATACTGGTATTTTAATGATAAGAAAAAGTATCTTTGGAGTACTTTTAGAATATAAGTGTTCTTTTATTAGTGTCTTCAAAGAGCTTGAAATAAATTTAATAAAACAGAGTGAATAAATCTAGTTTAATAGTGAAAATCCTGATGGTCTGTTTTAATACTGTGTTTAATACTGCCGTGTGTCCTGCAACATTATGAAAAGATTTTGATATTAGGAATCTGAAGAAGTAAATAATTAAGTATAATTTTGCTATCAGATGAATCCACTATTCACAGGTACCAGTTTTTCATCATTTTGCATCTGGTGTAGTCATTCAGAGATCTGCAGAGTCATTGTAAAACATTATAAAATTAGAATCAGGTCGTTCCAAATCCCTTTATGAAGGTGCACAGAATGTACGTCAGGAAACTGGAAAGTCACTCCCAGTGTCCTGTGGGCCTCCCACTGATACTGGGCTGGATTCTAGCTTTGTTCAAGTAAATTCTTCATATTTGATCCTTTTTACCATCAATTCACAGTCAAAGAAGAGATTTAAGGACCTGAACTCATGAGTCCAACCATGTACAATGCGGCTTCTTTGAAGAAAAGGTAAGCCGCACTAACAGGGGCAGACTTTCAATTAGTTTCTGGGCTTTTTTTTAGGCATTTGCTAGAATTCATACAGTTAAGAGTCTGCTCCGTGCGTTTTGCTGGACAGAATATGCACAAAAATACTTTCAGACTAAATGCAGCTGGTTCTAATCCTCTGATAATTCAATCTACATGCATCCCTAGCTTTAACATGAACCAAGCCATCTGTAAAATGTTAGTTACATTAGAAGACACAAATCTAGTTTTTGACCAGACCTGAGTCAATCAATAGGACTTTTTTTTCTTTGATCTTTGTATTTTCTGGAATAATGGCAAGAAACTAAACAAAAATCACCACAAAATCAATCCAAGCCCTAACACAGTCTTAAAACGACTAGGCGCTCTTTTTGATGAGGGGCTTCGTTGCTGGTCAGGTTTCTCTGCCTGCCACATGCATTCCAGTGGTGATTCAAATTCTTCTGCCGAAATGAACTTAGAGGATAAACTGTACTTGCAATCATATAGCAAGCAGTAGGAATACTAAAAAGGAAAGATGAATTTTATCTCAAAAGGCATATATGGCCCTCCTTGCTTTTTCGGATGAAATCCAGACCAAATTTGTGTAAATAATCAGTATAGACAGCATGAAGAATGCTGAGAAAAAAAATAAAACGCAGCCAAGTCTAAGTACACCAAAAGCCTTTTATTCACACTGTATGTTCACACTGAATTCAAACTGTGCTTATTCCATACTCTCACATTCCAGCTATAATGTGGTTTCAGCAAAACATTTACCGATAAGTCCGTATTTTAAAAAAAACCAAGGTTGTTATATTAAAAGGAAATGAGTTCACATGACAAATGCCATTTTTTTGTGAAAGTCCCTTTATGCATCATGTAGTTTTCCTCCATTTGTGAGATGCATGTTCTTATGTCAGGATTCTCATGATCCTACATTTCTTTAAATGAGAGCTAGCTGAGTAGGAATGGGCATTAAGCACTGCAGGCTGGGGCAGGGCAGTGTTTTGATTTTGCTGGGTGCAATTGTCCATGCAATGGGCAGATGAGCAGAGTGGGAAACTCGTAGCTGCTCGTCAAATCCTCTCTGGACCATGGGGAAAGACAGTAGCACGCGGAATGCCCTCAAGTCATTTTTTTTGGCTACATACAAAGGTGATTCAAATGCAGCTCTTCACTTGCTGCCTGAATTACCACGTTTTCAGCAGTATTCCTCCTACAAACCTAAACCCATAAGGCACAGAAAAATTTACTGCTTGACTCCAGGTCTCTTAAAGCAAGGCTGCTCCATTGTTCCCATTATCAGGCATAATTAATAAGTTCTCCTCCTGGTTTTGTTTTTGGTTTTTTTTCCCCCGGGTGCTGCAGACTTGTATTTTTCTTGCAATTTTATTTGTGTTTATTAGCTTTAATCTACATTTTTTGCAGTCCTCAAGATCAGTCACTCTTTTCTACTGATGTCAAACCAGCTAGAATAATTTAAAAGCCCTTCCAAACATCCATCATCACAACCAAACTTTTACTGTTTCATTCACCTGAAACCCTTATAGTCTAAGTAGTGATGTTTTCATTTAGACTACTGACTAAGGTCTACTAGTGCCTGATGGTGCTTTTTGCCATTTCCACATAGCTGTTATCTTTACAGTTTCCTCATAAACCAGAGGACTAGTTGCTCACCCCCTTCTTCCATGTTGGTAAAAGTTTTGGGCAGACTCCATTCTTTCATCCACTCTACTGGTGTGGTGTGCCACAGCAAAATGGGTGGAAATGGTGTTATCCAGGTGTATGGTCAGTACAGATAACCCCTCTGGCACTCCCAGCCTTGTGGGATGCTGGAAGGCTGACATAGTTAGGGAGGGACAGGACAAAAAAATATTCAATGCAGATCTCCTGAGTTTCAGAACATTACCTGAAGCACAAAATATAGTAGCAATCATACTGAAATAAGAAAAATAAGAGAAATAATCTCCCTTTCCTATGCTGCCACCTGTCCTCTCCCAGCAAGAATCTGGTTTGATAGTCTTTGTAGAAAGAACATTTAAATCACATTTTGATCTCCATAAATTGTAACAGCTGGAACAGCAAAACATAAAACAGCTCACAATGGTTTTCCATATGAAGAAATGCTGGACACATCTCTAAATCCTTTGATTTGGCAGAGAAAAGTAGTATGTGTAGCCAATATAGTCTGTCTGGTGCATCTTTTATTCAGAAAGAAAATGAAATTCATTATCATGCATACTTCAACTAAAACATGCAGAGAGACAGAAAGAGAGAGGAAACCTTTAAAAGGCTTACACAGGAAGATCACTGTAACTTTGAAGTCACTTGGAGACTGTAAGAAATCGTCTTTTTTAAATCTGAAACAAAGAACCTTCAGAAAATCATTGTCAGTTGTGGACTGGGACTGGAACATGCAGTTAACCTGGTAGGGCCATCTGAGCCAAAAAATGACTTATATCCCACAGTAGAAAAGAACATGGTGAAAGAATTAGCAGAGTAAAGGAAAAAAAACATTTAGAAATATGTGGCTCTGAAGAAGACTGGTTTGCTTGATCTGAAATGTGGTAAAGGAATCTACAGAGCTTGAGACATCTGCATAGTTGGGGTATAGTGTGCAGGAAGAGTAAGAAAAAACATCACGTAAGAATGTCTGTCAAAACAATGGAATTGGGAGCTTGCTCAAAAAAAAAAAAAAAGACACTATTCATAATGTCACAGGAATGGTTAACTTGAGACATTTTTGCTGAATTTGATTCTGTACTGTCCCAATGCACTTGCTTTCCTCAGCTATCAAGCTGTAAAGGAAACTTGCCCTTTACACAGTTCGAAGTTTATTTCCCTAAAACATATTATACCTCTGCAGAGATGGAGCTGCAGAACCTGATATCGATGCCCCAAACTACCTGTGGAAATCTTACCTCTGCTGGCTGTTGTTTAAAGGGTGAACTCTTCAGTAGTTGGATATTAAATGAAACTTTTGTCTTTAATGCCTGTCTCACAACTTCGGCAATATTAGCTTTTGAGCAATACTTTTCTTTCCCTTTTGAAAGGCATTGCCTTCGCCTGTGACTCCATTTATTTATCACATGATGCTCAGGCAGCAATTTTCTCATGTGTCGTTTCCAGTCTAATACATTCACTGCACCCAGCAGTAAACCCTAGGACTTGCAGCCCTGACACATGAAGGGAAGGATTTTGCCTATTTACCAATATTATATTTACAACAAAATAAAAAGAATTGCTCTGGGCACTCACCTTTGCTTCCAGCATGATTTCTCAAGCATTATAAACCACCTAAAAGGACAAAGGATACTTCAGCGCCAGGCCAGAGACTTGAGCCAAGAAATACCTTTCCAGGATGAAGATCACAGATACTGAGATCACATGCCTAAAAGAAAAGGGAATTTTCAACTTATATTTTCATCACCAAGTAGAAGAGATATCAGCCAGTAAGCGGTCCAAAGGCTACCACCCACCAAAGCAAGGAAGGCAACCCCCAGATGAGGATGCACGCTGTCTCTCTTGCTGCCATCTGCTTTTTCCCTGTGGAAGCATGGAAAATTTCAAAAACTATACCATGAATTTTCTCTCTACTTACTGCATCAGCCCTACCTACAGTATAGCAAAATTTCACGGGCCATGTGGGGCAATGTGTCAGTCACATGGATTCACTCACTCCGTGGTTGCAGAAAACATCACGCGCAGCTCTTTCATTTGCAAAGTCACCAACAGCAGCTGGTGTCACTGAAGATGCCGGACTCAGGTCTGCACCTGCAAGAAAACCAACCTGTGGGAGGCTAACGCTAGCTGCACACCTGAAACGCTCTGCAGAGGCTGCTCTGTTAATCCTTCGGGAGCAGAAGGGCAGTGGGGATGCACTAAAGGGCATCCCGCAGGAGCTGCCAAAGTTGTGGCGTGCATTACAAGAAACTCTTCACGGATGCTGCACGAAAATTGCTCCCATGCTTAGTGAGAAGAGCGTATGCCAGAAAGCTTTTGGAAATAATTTTTTACGTATCTTTGTTTGGAAAGTGTCTGTTAAATTGTGCTCGTTATCTTTGAAAGGAAACCCTGCGGTCGTTGGCGGTGCTATTATTGAATGGCTTGCTTTCTCTGCGATAGGGGTCATCCCGTGACAGAGGCGGCTCAGTCCTGGGACGTTTTTCACTTGACATGAGGAGGAATTGGTATTGTGTAGGATCATGTGCTTTCAGTTTTTAAAGGCAGTCCTATAAGCAAAATGAAAGGGAAAGCTTTAATTGTCCCGATTCTTTATTTAAGAACTATAATTTACTTATTTGACCTGAGAAATTTTCCTTTACTTTTGCTGCCTATTTTAAGGGATTTTTTTTTTTGACATTTGGGGGAAGGGGGAAGGATGATCACTTCTGCTGAAAAGCAAAGCAAGAAGATTAATAGGGGGAATAATGTATTCATTCTGGTGTATTATATACTTTCTATGAGTACATTTTAATTGGAAGACTTGCATAAATGGAATGTAAATGTGTCTACAGCACAGCATGGGTCTGGTGCTTGAGAAGCCAAAGTTCAACTCCTGATGTCATTATTTAGGAACTATAATTAGTAAATGTAGGGTAGCTAAAGGAAATTAAAACAAATGTCTTTTATTAACTAGTTCTTCAGGCACAGGTAAATCTATTTGAAAATGAGTTCATAGCCACCCCAGCTATGCACTGCCTGCCCAAGACAGCCTTATTATGAACAAGTTAATAATCTAACTCCCCTGGTTACATCTGTTAGGGATGCACATCCAGGAATCATGGTGCTGGACAGGTTTGAAGCTTTGTCTTTGAGTCTTTACACATTTGGTCCAAAGAAAGGTCAGTTATCACTGCCCCTGTTACACTGGCTGCATAAATGACTTTGAAGGCCGCCTTAAAGCAGGAGATACTGGGCTGAGACATGTTTTCACGACCATTAACAAATCAAGATCAGAATTTTTGTTTTCTTGATTGATAGTGATGGTCCTGATATTATTAATTCACAAAGATACAATCAGGTATCTCACTAGGCTTTGCAAGTGATACACCATTTCTGTATGACTCGCAAATGCAGTAATGGTATAAGGGTGTCCAAAAGCCTGGCAGCCTCTTTGCTAGATCTACATTTTCATATGGACTAGTAAAGTAAATGTCTGATAGTGCAAATATGGAAGCTCAGTTGTGTACTGTGGGTATACAGAGAGCAGTCTTGCCCTTAATCCAAGTTATCTATATATAGATATTATTGCAGGACTAATAGTTTTTTTTAATGGGAATAGAGTTTCTTTCCACTTTATTTCAGTTTAGCCTGTGCTGACCTTGTTTTGGTCTTCATTTTCCAGCCGATGGTCTTACATAAACATCCTTGTTGGTGTTTGCAGTCTGCAAAAGGGAGGATGGTCACTGTGCTGCTCACTGAATTTGGGTGCTAACACTATCTTTCCTAAAAGAAAACACCGCACACCTGCCCTGCTAGCTACTAACCAGGCAATAGGATGGATGTCACAGCTTAAAAATGTAGAAATGGAAATGGGAAAGAATCCCAAACTCCCAGAGGGGAAAAGGCCAAACATAAGGGAGAAATATATCACTATGGCATAGCTGAAAGACAATAAAAGATTCCTTAATCTGGGCAGAATTACAGGACAAAAGGAAAATAAAACCTAAACCACGTCTGTTCGGTTTTATTGTGGGGTCAGCTGCAGACTGCCAGCCTGTTTTAAAATCAACACTTCAGAAACTGTACAGTAATGTATCACTTCTCTGCAGGCACTTCCTTCCCCCGACAAATGGTTCAAGTGGAGTAATAGCTTAAACAGAATCGCACAGAGGGGTGCGCGGCACTGATGAAGAAGGCTCTGTATGAGCATATTTATTTACAAACGTGTACACAGGTGATTGTGCGGACCAGCTTCTTATTGTGGATAATGAACTGTATAAAACACCAAGCTAGAGGAGACGTTTTAACAATCAGGGGAAAAAAAATATAAATTCCACATGTATCGCTAATTTATTCTGTCCCCAAGGGGGATCTCCATAAGCTTGTCAGTCTAAAAATCAGCTCATCTTGCAGCGGTTTTAACACTTAGTAGGCAGCATTGCTAGTTAACACTGCTAACCTGCTAGCTTTACCTTTTCCCAATTTTTGTAAGTAAGGGGAAGAGAAACGGAATTGCTCCAGAGCTCATCATAGCTCTCTCAAGTACAAGCTGAAGCACATTTTTTCCTGAGGCAGAGAATAAACTGCACCCTAATGTAAATGGCTGATACTAAGCCAATGCACCAATTTATGCCTCAGCTAAATCCTTAACTTAGCACTTATGTAAGACATTAGGCTTTTACAGGGCTTGGACCAAGGTATGAACTTCATGAGGAGCTCACTAATTTGAGAAAACAACTGAGTGTGCTCTTTAGTATGACAAACCAGACCACTTATCCATCAGGGAGAGATGAAGGAAGGTAAGTTTCTATTTTTTCAGCTTTCTTAAATGTTTTTCAGATTTCCTCATTCAATATAAGCTCGATACAAACAAAATTTCAGAATAAAATTTTTAACCTGCTCTCCAATTAAATTGCTAAGCTTTTCCCCTCATGAGAAAAAAAAATAATATTGTGCACACAGGGTTTCAACTATCTCTGCTCAAATTCTGCCAATTTTCAAATGCTTAGGAATCACACTGAATCTGCTCATTCCCCACCAGGGCTGGGGAATGAATTAGCACTAAAGCTCTGCTATTTTTCTCTTACTCGATAGTCACATTTCTAGGAGACTGCCATTTTCTACATACATTAATACAACAACATGAAATTTGGCTTCAGCTAACAGGGTTTTGTAGGTTTTACACTTGATCCAAAATGCACATTTAATGAGGACCCCAGGAAATTAAGCAGTTCTTGCTGAAGTTTCATTAATGGCTTAGAATTGCAGTTTTGAGATAACCAATACAAAGCAGCAATGTGTAAGCTTAATTCTTCAGGAAGTGAATGCTCAGCACTTCCTCAAAATCAAACCATCTCTATTGAGCCTCTCAGTATGTGGAGGCCCTCACAAATCTCTCAAAAAATACAGGTTTTATTTTGACTGTCCGTAAATTTTATTTATCCTATTAAGTTAAGGCATTTCTGAACATTTGGGAACAACTTTGCAAACTGTGATCAAAATTGATTTGCAATAAACTGAAAAACTAAACATGCAGAAGTAACGATCAGCTGTATATAGCTGCAAAAGTCAACCCTGACTCTCAGTTTTTATGTTTAGCCAGCAACGAAGTAGCATTATAGAAATAAAGACTACCATCCTCCCTACTACAAAAGAACTCACATAACTGGAGTTTAGCCACTTGAAACCTTTTGGCAAACTTTGATATTTTTGTGTTGGAAGACAATTTCTGTTCTTACTTTACATGACAACGGAGGAAGACCAGGAGACACTCAGGTATGCCTTAAACTCAGACCTCCAGGAATAATTCACAAAAACTCAGTGAAGCAGATACACAGCAACATCAGGAAGGCTGGCTTCTAACATTTATTATACACTAGTAGCTAGGTGACTTTATCAGACTTAATGAGGACAGACAAAACAGCCAACAAACTCACCCCCATTTAAAAAACCCTATGCCATATTTTAGTTAAAGATGTAATTAAGAGCTATAATGGAAGCTCTCTAGTTCTCCTCAAGTCCCTGGCAAGACTCCTAGTGCCTTCCAGCCTATTCAGCATTACAGGTGCTGATTCACGCCCTTGGGTAATTTAGAGGGACTGAACCTTAATTTGCTTTTGTGGGGAGGCAAAATCCCAGCTCAGAAAGAAAAACTCCGGAGACTCTGTGTTGGAGGTAAGAGGAGTACCCTCTATAAATCAGGAAAGAGTAAGTTAATCTTCCTGCAGGTCAGGCATCGATTTTTTTCCCTTACATCAGTGACCCCGGGAACTTCTTAAAACTCGAGCCTCACTTAGGAAAATTTAACAATATCCCATGCGCTATGGTAAACCAACAAAGTTGTTGTTCTTCAAAACAAGGCACCATAAAGAACTCCACCTTGGCTGCGAAGGATCAACATCTCAAAGGAGAACCGGGAGTGACCCCACAGCTGATCACACCAGCAGCAGCTGTGGGGCACAGCTGGTTACAAATAGCATCACCTCTTCACCCCTTCCCAGGCCTGCAGGGGGGAGCAGGGGAGAGGCAGGACTGGGCTGGTGGGGTTGGGGCTCGGGCTCTCTTGCTGCTCACTCTGAAGAGGTGCACCAGAAAAACTGCAGGAGGGAGAAGATTTCCTTCAGGTGTTTCCACTTTGGTCCCAGAAACTAGACACCACTGTGAGTAACGGGAGATGAGTGCTGTGGGAAGCACGTTCCTCTTTCTAACAGGTAAGATGAAGTGGCTCGTAGCTTCAGACTCCCAACTTCGCGTACAAGAATCTCAGTAATTTCATTTTCAGTTGTTAATCACTTTTATGTTTCCTCAGTGGAAAAATGCTTAAATATAATTTACATTCAAGCCACCAAAAAGTTGTAAACAATTCCCAGGCTGAAGGTTGCCAAACTTTGTCAATTAAAACAAAACAAAACCCAACAAACCAAACAAGACAAACAAAGGTATTCTTACAAGAAGTACTGTTCAAAAACCCCCAGTCCAAGAAAAATGTGCCAGAGAAATGAAACAATGGGGGAAAAATAGCCTGTTTCCTTCAAGGGCTGGGTAAAAATCTCTGGAATGTGCGTAGCCTCCACTGTGTATTTCAGGGTGACCTCTTTCTGTGGTTTATATTTTCCATAGCTTCCTTTTCGTAAGAAGGAGACTCCCCATGTATGTCCAGGTCCTCAGCTAGGGATCTGTCAGCGTAGTATGACTACTACCTACAGGTAGTAACCAGTAACACCAAACTGATGTACTGCAGCAGAGGCAGCGGCTCACTGCTCACCTGCTGCCCCAAGCAGCACAGCTCAGGCTTTGCCTCCCCCAGCATCGGTCCAGCCACCTCCTGCATCAGTGGGACTTGCAAAGGGTCGTGCTGCAGACAAGAATTTGGATTTTCTAAACTGTGAAACTGTCAAACTGATGTAAAATTCCTGCCCTGTGGTATCACAGTTGTCTTTGTTTATATACCACCTGTACGTGCAATAAAGCAATGGATGTTTAGCTGATTTGAAAATTGAGGCAAGATATTGTAAGTTTACTCCAACCCTGAATAATGTAATCTTTCCTTAGCATCAAAATGTAAACTAAAAAGAGACAATCCTCAAGCTTGTTAAAACTTCGTAAGAATTCTCTTGTTCATGTTTTTGAATCATTGTCAACTAAGAAACAGAAGCTAAACCCTTTAAAGCACTATACCACTCCTCCTCCTTCCTCTAAGTTAAGCACTAGGTACTATACTGGAGTTAGGAAATCGCTGTGTCCTTAGGGTTTGCACCTGGAACAGTCATATGGTTTATCAGACTACAGGGTATATTAAGTAATTTGCTAGCACCTGTCTGAAACCTACACAAACAAAAGTATTTTTTGCCTTAATTGTGAATTACTTCACTCAGCAGCCAAGTAAAATTCTTAAAGATGATATACATGTACCTGCATATGTATTTACTGTAGATTTTTGCTAAAACTCTGCTTGTGTATAACCTGTACCACAATGACATCTGTTGCATACACCACAAATGCAACCAGTAAATAAACGCTTCAATCAAAACCCCACCTAAATTTAGGAAGCACTCATAACACTTTCCTGAAGAAGTTAACGCTGGAGTTTGTTATATTTTGTGAAGTCTGCATAGTGTTTGCTCTTCAGAAATTCCCAATTAATAAGTCACACTGAGGTAAACTTCCTTGCTTTTTAAATTCTTTAGTTTTGTTCAGTTCCTTAACTCCACAGTGATACAGTTTTATTTTTAAAATGTGGGAACCAAAGCTTGAGACTTCAGCAGTACCTGAGTTACATTCCCATCTTAGGTTTAAGATAAGATTACAGAGAACTAGCACTTTTTGCAGCTCTAACTTTTTATGTACTTCTGGCTCTGCGTGACACAGATAATCGAAGGTATTCACTCACCTCCTAACCAATCTCAGTAGGAATTAAAACATCTAGATAAGGATTCATGCTGTCATCTTTACCTTTGTGCCTCAGTTTTTAGTCTATAAAATAGAGGCAATGCTTCTCTACTCAGGACCCCGAGGATGTTTGCAGTAACTCCCTCACTGGTGTGCCTCAAGGATGACCCTGCTGAGAGCTCAAGGCCAGCTGGGCATGCTTTTAGTTTGGTTGCTTTTTTTTTTGTTTGTTTTACAAAACAGCACACAAATTCCACCTGAAAAATTTACATAAGGCTCTGCCTCAGGGGGAAGCGGCTCTTTTCTGAGAGGAAACTGTCCACAAGCTCTGAATTCCCAGGGCAGTTTTCCTAGCTGGAGGAAATTTCTCTCTCTGTACTCCCAAAGCTTTAAGTATCTTGAAAACCTGGCCTGAGGCAAGTAATAAATGGGGAGTGGAGAGATAGGACTGGAGGTGTAGTGCCTTGATGTTCTTGCTTTTGTTTGTAAAATGAAGCATTTAAAAGGGAATTTTTACTGGACTGACTGCAGCGCTTATTTGCAGTAGCTAAAAGACCACGGAAGTCTGTACAGAGCCATTCTACAGCAACAGACCCCATGAGCTGATAGGAAGTCTAATACCTGCTGGTAATTAAGGCCAGAACTTAGTGGCTAATGATGTCCCATTTATAGTAGATTGATTGAAAAGCATCTCTTTTGACAAGACTACAGGATGTATGAAGGCAGATTATTTATGTAGTTTGCAGGCAGCCACACTCAAATTCATTGCTGTGGCAGATGTTCAGTAAAATTTGCTGGAAAATCTGGTGGAGATTAGGTTTTGATGAAAAATTTCAAGGCATTTTCCTCTAATGTGAGCAAGGATAAACCTCTATGGATTATTTTATATTGCACATCAGCAAGATAATGACACTTTTGCCTAAGCAGATGGAAGGTGCTGGGGAAGTGTGTGCTGCATCGGGTCTGTGCTGCTCTCCAGCACCACATTTCTCCCCACTCCTGTTCAACAACATCCGCAGTCATTAGAGGACATGGCTGCTGTAGCGGGTTTGCATGGCAAGGTTTTAGTGATGGAGGGGGCTGCAGGGGTGGCTTCTGTGAGAAGATGCCAGAAGCTTCCCCCTACGTCCAAAGGAGCCAATGCCAACTGGCTCCAAGATGGACCCACT
>JAVJGJ010000032.1:20437044-20499972 GCA_035590215.1 Microhierax caerulescens | reverse complement strand
TGCCCCCCCCCCCCCCCCACCCAGCTTTGCTAAACCCCAGCCAGTGGTCTTCTCTGGAGCCCCCAGCGATGGGTGGGCAGGTACGCTGGAGGGGCCAGGGGACCTGGAGCTGAGGAGCCCGTGGTGCTCTGAGCCTGGCGAGCATGTGTGCATCGTGATTCATCTCTGGCTGGGTTCAGTACCGAGAAGTGCGAGCGTGTGGAACGGCTGGCTACAGCGAGCTGGGTTATTTGTCATTTATTTGGGCTAGAAGGTGAAGTTTTATGACTGCAGAAGCGGCCATGGTGCTGCAGAGCGATTGCTCATCGCCAGGGCCAGTTCAACTTGGTCTGCGGGGCACTGCTCATGGGGTTGCTGTGTGCTATTGTCAGCGTGCTGGTCTTCTGAGAAATAAAAACTTTGGCAGGACATCAGTCTCTCCAGCCTGAGAAGGGTGGCCTTGGTTGGTGCCAGGGATGATTAAAGCAGCAAGGAGAACAGGCTGTTTGCTTTAGAACCCCCACCTTTTGCTACAGGGGTCTCTAGTTAATGGGCAGTGAGGAGGAACCCTTTGCTCTGTAGCCAGCTGAGAAGCAAAAGATCGTGTATTTACAAAACAATCCTTTTTTTCCTTTTTTTTTTTTTTTTTTGTTTTTGTTTCAGAGAGCAATTGGCAATATTTGGCCTGGTTGTGAGTAACACTCTCGCTTTTAAAAACAAAAAAAGAAACAGAATCCCAAACACAGCAGTCTCTATTAGAGAGACTCTTCTCAGTCCTCTAGAAAAGGCTTTTAATGCCTGGGATGCGGAGAAGAATTTTTGGCCTCACAGTGTGTTTTTCGTACTCTTTAACTGAAAATTTTTGATATGGGAAGTACAGTTATTTGACACAGTTTTCTCTTGCCTGAAGAGCCTACTCTGAAAGGATATTTTTTTCTTCTGTGCTTCATATTGTGAAGCATGTAAGTGGGGAAAAAAATTGGTCAAGAGCAGTGCTCTTACAAGTCCTCTGAAGCATGGTTTTGTTTTGTAAGCAGCGTTATGTTGCTAATTGTGCTGTTGGGAACGTACAGGGAGAGCTCTATGTCACTCCTTGCTCTGCAGAGTAGCTGCTTCCCTTCTTGGTATAGTTTCTGTCAATTATCAAGGTTTATTTTCCCTTCTCTCTTTAGGTCCTTGCTAAATCTAATCCTGAATGAATGTAATTTTAAGGCCAAGAATGTTGTTCCTGCTTTACCCACACATAATGTAATAGGAAGGGCGCTAGAGCATAATTAATTTTATAGCACGTGGCATGTATGATGACAGTGCAAGTCTCTCTGCTCTTGCTGGTGTTGAGCATTTCTAGTAGGAACGTGCTTCTGTTTGGGAGATGAGAATCACCTGATAAACAACTTCTCAAAAGCTTCACTACTTTCCTTTTCAAGTAATATTGTTATAGTTAGTTACGAGCTCAGGTGAAGCCACTGCTTGCCTCGTTTTTCCTCTCTGTAAACAAGTGAGCACAGGCACCAACAGTTTAAAGAGGAATTGTTTGCCTTTTTGTCTTCCATCTGCTTGTTGAAATGGATACAGAATTTTGGTTTTCTAGGTTTTTCTTTCATTGGGTGCTCAAGGATGGATACCTGGGAACACCACGTGGTGAGGTGCAAGTCTTCTGAGGGTTTTGAGTCAACTTCAGGAAACAGAGGTGAACTCAGATTTAGAAAGGCTGTGCTCTAGGGGAGTTTGCAGCCTGAGCTGATAGTTCGGACAGTGGAAGTAAATGGGTGTTGCTGCTGTATGTGGGGTGGGATGTGGAGAGACACACCAGAGTCATTAAAGGCCTGAGCTTATTGCTAAATCTTGGAACATCCAGAATGTTTTCCTCTTCTGGTATTGCCCCCCTCCCTTTTTTTTTTTTTTTTCTTTTTTGCTCCATATTGTAAATATCCATGCTACATACCATCAGTGAGTACTACAATCTTCTTAAGCTTTCTGCTCTAAGACTTTTTACTGGGTTGGAAATATTAGGCTTTTTTATTAGGTTTTTGATTGTTTTGCCTCTCAGTTGCCTCATCTGCTCATCCTCAATAGTTTCAGCCTAATGTTTACTAAATATAGCTGTGTCTTGATCTTTAGCTGCTGGTCTCCCAACTACTCTCCTGACTTTTAATGGCTGTACTGTTCGACTTTGCATGACAGTACTGTTCCTTGGGAAGGACAACCGTTTTTTTTTTTTTGTTTTTTTTTGTTGTTTTTTTAGCAAGTTGGAGAATCCAGTTTCTTCCTTTGGTTGATGGTCTGCCTGGCCTTTCTGCCCCATTTAACGATGTGGATTGTGTGTTCTCACAGTTTTCAGGCCAGACACTTTTCAGTGCAAATTTGTCTTACTGTAGAAGTAGTCTTTTTGTATTTAAATATATTTTCTTTAGCTTTCTGGGGCTGCTTGTACATGAGTGACATGCATAATACAAGTGCAGTGGAAGCGACAAGAGAGGAAGCAACACAGCTGTGCTCTATAAACAGTTAAATATTTTGGAGAGGTACAACTACCTTGGATTTCAGATGTTGTATTAAATTAAAGAGAAATACTTATTGTTGTCTCTCGCCTGATTCTGTCTTGTTTCACTGAAACTCAGCTTGTGGCTGTGAATGCAGTGCTCCAGCCTGGAGTCGGTTCCCACTTCTCGTGCCAGTTTCTTTGGGCTTTAAAAAAAAAAATGTGTGTGTGTGGGGGGCAGGGGGGGCACTGGAACCAAACTGTTTTATGTTTGAATGTATTTTGGATTTGTGTAAACAGTTTTAATGCATCAAGCTAAATTGGCAGGCTTTCGTAATCCTCTGGGAAAATTGGGAGTTTGAAACCCAGTGGATAAATTAAAAGTCACAAATGCTTCTAAGCCCCAGATTTGGCTCCCTACAGGGACGCTGTAAATTAGTTAGGCCTAGAAATGTGGTTTAGCTAAAGTAAATGAAAATACTTTTTCATGAGAACTTTATAATTTTAAAGACAGAAGAGTTGGATTTCTTTATTCTGAGTTGAGGACACAAAAGCAAGAAAATAGCTATTAACAAGAGAAATTTATAGTTGCTGTCCAAACACAAGAGGTAATGATTTCACCACTTTTTATGGCTTTTAATGTAATTATGACATGAGGGTAGTAGAAATGGGTTTAAAATGCTTGATTTCAGTCAGCGGCTGAGGTAAGCAAGCCCTCACATGCGTGAGGGCTAAATTAGCAATCCCAAATATACATAAAATGAATGGTAGAACCGTTAGCTTGCTTACAGTTTATTATATGTTACATTTTTTCCTCTTTTGAGAACAAAAGGAAAATGTCGCTTTTACGTCAGGGTTCTGACAAGCTTTGCGCCCAGCGCTGTGCAGAACAACAGCAGTAGGATGGGCTGTAGTTTGCTTCCTTCCCCCTTATTCAAGACCACAAGCAGACCATGCCATTTTCTCAGGAGGTTTCCTGTTGTGTGCGTTATATGGATCTTGAGTTAATTAGACCTCTTGAGTTTCAGTGGCAAGTTCCGTTTAAGAACGGCAGAATAAAGCCTGGTCTTGCAGGTTCCGTTTTTGAGGATGGACGTCACCTCCCCAGACTAACCAGTTCTTTTAGACTTTTTATTATACATTTTACAGTACTTCTGGCTTTTACAACTAATAGACAGACTTTGGAGTGGCTTTGGATTGTGGACTTAATCCTTTAGGTAGGGCATGGCTGAGTGAATTCCTTTCCAGGAGCAGCGGATACTGGAAACCTGATGGTGTGGAATGGAAAGAGAAGTGTTGCTGTTAGAGATTTTCTCGTACATCTCTAGTGTGATGTAGCTGTGGTGAAATCATGCTTTTGAGTTGGAGCAGTTCTGAGTGCTCCACATGTACATCTGGGCTTCCCTGGGAGGAAAGTCCACTTCAGATGTGTTAATGTATGTTAGAACTGTGATAGTTTGGGGGTTTTTTGGATGCAGTTTGATTGAATGGAATTTCAGGAGAGCACACCTAAAAATGTGCTGCTTGGTGTTCTCAAAGGGAGGTGTGGAAAGGAGGAACCTTGAGTGGTAGGAACCATAAATTAAACTCTTTCAGTTGCAAGATTCAGAGATGTGGCGATACTTACGTCTGCATAGTATCACTTGGCTTTTTTTTAACAAGAACTCTTAACAAGGAGGAAATTACAACTTTGTTTAGCTATAAAATTCTGCATTGAACTGCTGTCGCCTGCTTTCCCAGCATGTACTGTGCAAATGCCATCAGAGGGATCTAGCAGGAAATCAGTGGTTTGTGTGGCTGTCATGCTTGTTCTCTAAACTCTGAATGTGTCCGTTACGGTCATGAGGCAAGGGGGACAACAATAACCAGCAGTTCAAACTTTCTTTTTTTGTTTGTTTTTTTGTTTGTTTTTTTGTTTGTTTTCTAATAGGATAAGCGTGAAAGAGCTCTGAGTCCCTGTTGGCAGGTTTGCAATAGCTGCAATAAGTGCTGCTGTGAGATGGTTTTAGTCTCGGCGTGCACTGGGATAGGTGATGGGGAGGATTTCTGCGTGTCCGTTTTCGGAACACTTAACATGTGGGATGGTGTTTTTCCATGAAAATGATCTGATGTATGTAAGAAAGATGACTGGTTGGCAGTGCTGTTCCCCAGATTTGGATTTGTTGCTGTATTTTCTATAATCTGTGACCATTGTATTTTCTTGAAGATGGCCAGAGGGGTGAAGGGTTGGTTAGGATGGGGTAAGGCAGCACTTGGGTTGTGACTGTGCTAACAGCCTGCTTGTTTTTTTGCCTGCCCCAGTTCTTAGTGAATCCTCATTAGAGGAGTGAATGTGTTATTACTGTGAATATGTAAGTTGTTGAAAGTAGACACAGTGAAATGCTTAGGAGCTTGATTTATTTGAGTCTATTCCTTACTGTAAAGAACAGAGTAGTAAGGCCATTTATTTAGCCAGTGTAGACTTGATGATGGTATTCCTGATGTAAATGTGGTTTTCTTAAAGTATTATTTTTTGAATTAAAAATGTGTTAGGGGAGGTGCTGTATCTGTTAACACTTTTATTTTACATTGGTTTAACTTCTTTTTAATAGGCTGGATCTGCAAAACTACTGTAGCTTGGGCAAGTGTTTAGCCTGAAGCTAAAAAATATTTGAAATCTTGTTCTGAGTTTGGTACATGTGTTTGTTTTCCAGAAAGCTTCTCGAGGGATATATGCATTTTCTGCAGCATCCCTCCTGGCTTGTTTTCCTTTTGTTTCTCACCCGGTACCAGAAATCTGCTGTAGCTGACGTGGCTGAGGACTCTTATTTCTGACAGGCCAGGTTAGAGGCAGAAGGAGCTGCACAAAGACACCGTGTTGGTGCAGGGTTTGTGGTGAAATGTGGGAGACTGAACGTGTAGTGTGGGGAGTGGTGATGAGGACAGATCCAGGAAGGCAGGGTAATACAGGTGTTCATATAATTCCTCATGACTTCAGGTTCTGCATAGCAGCATAATATTCTTTAATTCTGTAACTAAACCTGTGTTTCCTGACTAGCTAGGTAAGCTAGCAGGGCTGTGTCCTCCAATTTGTATTGCTGGGCTTTTTAATTCTTTTTTCCCCAAGGTATTTAGCCTTCATTTATACTTCTTGTTTCAGTTCTGTTTGATTTTTAAAATCCTGTGAACATCCTCATATGATTGGTATTGGGAAGTGAATGGAAGCTGTAGCTGTGAGTGTTTAGTGGCTCTAAACAAAGAGGTAGGAGATTTGAAATTTTCAGAGTAGCTTTAAAAAGGAAATTGCATGTTTTCCTGTTAAACATAGAGGAAAATGGGTATTGGGTATAGCGGTAGAAATACATAAGCAAATCAGATTCTTGGGCAAAACCTTTTTCTTTTTTAGCACTTGATCTGGCTTACTAGTGTTCCATGAGAGGTGCATTACGGCACCATTCCTGTGCTCTTTGCTAGCACAGATGGTGGTCAGATACAAGCATTAAATACGTGTGTATCCATAGCTACTACTGCTCATGTGCCTCTTCGGTTCTGCAGGTGAACGTGCCCACCAAGTGGGACCGGTCCGGCTGGGTGGCTGGGATACTCTGTGGATCGTAAGCTAAGGAGTGTCATGGTGTGGGACTGCAGTACCACGGAGGAACGAGGATACAGAAATTATCAGCCCAGTTCTCTTGTGTGCGAGGGAGGTGGGAACTGCTGGGTCAGGAGCTCTGGTCTCATCCCGTGGTGGGCTTGGTAGGAAATGATTGCTGATCCCAAGTGTGGTGGAGCCTCAGGTTGGGCATCTCCAGAATCTACTCAGCACCTCAGTCAGTAATTGTATTACAAATTGATACACATTTGATTTGAAAACTTCCAAAGTGCAGAGAATCCAAGTAATTTCTGTGTGAGATTAACATCAGGCCTCAAGTTTTTCCATGACAGCTGATTTGGGTGCAAAGGAAATAGATCTGGGCTTGCAATCTGCAAATTTATAAACTCTGATGTTTAGAACAACCACAGCCAAGAACCGAAAAACAATCTGACTTTATTCATGATGTGGAAAAGTATATATTAGAAGTTACTGTTTAATCATAGAATGGTTTGGGTTGGAAGGGACCTTAAAGATCATCAGGTTCCAACCCCCCTGCCATGGAGGGTATCTAGATCAGGTTGCTTAAAGCCTCATCCAGTGACAAATTTAAATCTAAAGTAGACTTCAGTTTTTCATTTTTAGATGCTAAATCTGTATATGTTAATAATTGTTAGTTATTTAAATAATGTTGTGGATGCAAGTTTTTGTTTTAAGATGCATTGTATGGAAAGTACCTGTTTTTAGTTGGTAACAGTGCAGATACACCGGTGTCAGTGAGCTGCTTAAAGACTTTAGGGTAATCAGAGCCTGACTGATCATATGTGCTAGCACTGGAGAGAGGAAGTGGGAAAGATACTGATGCAGGTGAAGGGAGTTAAATATTTCAGGTAATCTGCATCAATTACTTCTTTAGAACTGTTAGGTACATGGAGTGTATGGCACAAGAGGAAAAAGAGCCCTCCTGTCCTGGTCTTTTGAGCACGACAGTTCCATACGTTTGGATTTAATATGTGCAGGAGTCCCACCTGTGAGGGGGGTAGCTCTTGTGACACTGTTGCGTGCCCTTCTGGGCTTGCAGACAAACAGCTTTGTCCCTGTGGGTCTTGGACATCTGGGCGTGTTTTGGACAGTTTTTTTAAAGATAAACTTGATGTGTGGTTCTACTTTTCACTGTTGCTGTTCAAGTAGAGAAATTAGATCCTGTGCTTTGGTGCATCTGTAAACATCCTACTAAAACCTCTATTTAAAAACTATTTCCTACCAAAATCCTAACCCTACTTTGGCTTTTTTGTTTCTTTTTCTGTGCCAGGCCAGTAAAGCTATATATGACATCAACATGCTAGTTTCCACTTACCCAATTCTGTGTGCCCTTTCACGGTAAAACTGCTGACCCTTTCCCCAAGGAAGAGCTTAGAGCTGTGGTCCAGGTGGCTGTGTTGCTTTGTGTCCCTGTTGGAACCTGAATTCCAGCCCCGTGGGAGGCAGGGTGGAGGCTGGCTCGAATTCATAGGAGATGCCGTGGTCCTTCTGCAGCGGAACACACAAAAGGCACTCGTGAACCTTGAAGAAGTGCTGAGGATGCTGGCAGGAAAATGAAATACACGTGCAGGGTCTGTAAATGTATTACCACAGTAACTTTGGTGCAGAGGTATTCGAGCTGTGGGCATCGGATCAGCAGGTGTTCCCGATCTCTGATCTTGGTGTATTGCAGAGTGGTTTCTTCTGGGTTACATGTCCTGGTCTGCGTTAGTAAACACAAGTTGGTTTTTCATTGGGATTATTTGTCAGTGAGTTGTATGTTACTGGGCGGGATTTCAGCTGGCATCCTATTGTCTGAACTGGGATGATTGGTCTTTTTTAACATCAAGTCATCCGAGCCTTGAACAGGTTTTTGATCATTCATTTTGCATGTGTGCACCAAGCTTGTGGTTCTGCCACAAAGGTGTTTGTAGCCGTGTAGAGTATTTAATTGGAATTTTAATAGTCAAGTGTTGGTGGCCATTGGAGTCAAGCATGAAGAATGTGTAAGCTGTTCAATGCTGTGTGAAAGTATTTCAAAACACATGGATGTAAAGACGGCGAGCTGTGCAAGCAGCAAGCAGCATCTCTTTCTGTGTACCTGCGGAAAGCCTCGTGCGTGACCTGTCCTGGCGTGTGGCTGGAGCTGTGTGGGGGGGCTCTGGGCTGCTGGATGAGTGCTGCTGTGCGTGCCTGCTCCGGCCCCGGGGTGCTCGCCTGGGACCAGCAAGGAATTGTTTTGTGAGAGGGAGGAAGTAGCTCAGTGCATTGAGCAAGAGAGTGTCTCTCCACGAAGTATGAACGTGCAGCAGCCCCTCCCCAGGGATTGCTCAGCATTTTTTCCTATTGCTTTTAAAGGGGGCTCGGACCACTGATACCCCTCTATTCCGTCTGTTTCCTCCCATTTATTTGTCAGGTCTTCCTGTTTTAAGTGGTACTGCAGGGGTGGGCCACCACAGAGTTAAACATCTGTCCTTTAACATATTGATGGGTTGTAAACTATGCATTTGAAATTCTGGCTGTGCTGAAGTCCAGAATAATAAAACCAAAAAATGTCCTGTTAGTGCTGACAGCACAGAGATTTCACTTTCTGTGTCCTTGCCGTGCAGAAGACCCTGCTCCTGTCCTTGTCCTCCTGCAGCCCAGTGGCTTCTCCTGTTCCTGCTGGCCCCGGTGGTGCTGAGCATGGCTCTGCTGCCCCGAGCCTTGCCTGTGCGGGGTGGGGGCTGGGGAAGGGTAAGGAGGGAAGGTGGTTTGAACCCCAGGTAGGACTTGACTGACTTGATCATCCTTCCTCCTGCCTCCCCCCAGCATACGTAAATACGGTGATCTGAAACCTTCAGAAATACTAAAATGAGAACAGGTATTTGTGTGCTCTCTGGATATCGGTTTGGTTATTGCCTGGCTAAGTAATAGAGGTATGAGTGTAGGTGTATTTGCTAATATGCTTTTAATTATCTGCATTTACGTAATTATTTGCAGTAGAAATTTCAATTTCCTGTTCCTATAGCTATAGCTGCTTTACCAGCAGAAGGGCTTTAACTTGGCTGTTGGGTTTGTGAATAATGGCAACATTTGCTGTTTGCTTTTTATAGACCACAAAGGGACATTTTTTCAAAGCTATAGATAAAACGACAAAGGGAATTGCAAGAAAGCAAAAGGGAATTGACAAGAAAGCATGCACAGAGAGTTTGCAGCATATAACATGTATTGTATTTATTGGTACGTGCAGATTTGTGTTTAATAGGGTCACTTCCATCTGCCTTTCAGCCTTTAGTTGAAGTTAATTTAAACAGATAAAATTTGAATGGGTTTTGTTTCTAGAACTGAAAGTTTCCAGACTCTGGTGTGTGCATATATACACCCCCACACCCCGGTTTTATTTAAAGGGCCTGAAGTCTGGCCTTTTCTAGCTCATAACTGAGGATTTCAAAGAGTGCCATTACAGTTTGTTCTGGACCTGGTAATATCTTACAGTTTCAACATCATCTACTACAGGTCTTTTTGACTTCTACAGAAACTGAGTAAAATCGTTACAAAGTGTTCCTGTAATCTCATTCTTCAGTTGAAATATTTCCATTATGTTATATAGCCCTACTTTCAGGTACTTTATGTGTGATTAATAAATATTTTAGTTTCTTTTCAATATTACCAGGTCTTGATTATGTCATGCATTGCAGTATGTATTTTGGTTTTGCAAAACTTTAAGCTAGCTTTGAAGTAGCTTTTTTCCTTTTTGCTATATTGCTATTTACAAGTCTACTGCATAGGATATATGGATTAAAACTCAAACACCATCAAAGTTAAACTAATGGCCAAGTAAAAGAAAATAGAAATCTTTTCTAGAAGGAAGTAGTGACTTGCCTAAGATGGACAAGAATCTACATTTGGCAAAAAACTCTTATGTACTATCCTATGATCTGTGTATGTATTTTTAGAAGAAAAATGGGTAGGGTTGATGTCATCTAATAGTTGCCCCTATTCACTCTTCTTCATGAGCTTAATTACTCTGCGATGTTCTGGACCCTTGAGTGGCAGTACTGGCTGAACAGCCTCGGGTACTGGCTTCTGCTTTTGAGCTGCATAATGATGTGGCAATTCCTGTTGTGGAATAGGGGTGCAGAAATCACCATTCCATAGCAATTTTAATCATCTGTTTCATCAGCTTTGATGTGTAGGTGTTAGTGTCCCCTCTTCTGTGCAGTGCATGGTACGTGTTGTATCCAGCGTTTTCCTCCAAGGTCCATGATGACTCTGGCCGGTTGGTGACCTTAAGCCACGTGCTACCCATGGGCACCATCCTGCAGGGGGGCAGAGCTGGGTCCCCACTGGGGTTTGGGGTAACCCATCTGGGGGAGAACCCTTCAGGTGTCGCTCAAGATGAAAACCATTGCTGCAGCTGTTTGCAAATCCCACTGCACATGTGGTCCTGAGCAGTGCCTAGGGAAGCTGGAGATGGGTGTTGTGACAGCAGACACTCAAGTGCGCTTGCATGAAACGGGGTAGTGTTAATCATCAGGTATTAAATGCAGTTATGGCTTGCTGTGAACAAGCAGCATTGTAGTAGGGAAGGAAAAGGCAGATATCAGCCCCTGGAAGAAAGGCCTCTAAATCGGGGGCTGTGGGAGCCACCCTGCGCTACCCTGGGCAGTGTCACTGGGATGTGGATAAGCTGCAGCTGGCTGGAGTGGTGCTCTGCAGAGCATCCCCTGTCTGCTCCTGTTGTGTTAGGCTGCCATAACATGTGCTCCTCACCATAAATACCTAGGTTGTCCAACACTATATAATTCTGTAGAACTTGCTCTCCCTGGCCCTGAGTATCTATGTGGATGTTTTATGTATTCTTTTGTTTCTTGGAAAATACCGTTTTCTGCTATTGAACTTCAAGTTTTTGCTGAAAGTTTCCTGAGGTGGGTCCTGGGTATTTTTTGCTGTTTTTAGAAGCTGCACTCTGATCTCTCAAGAGGAGGTGGGGAAGGGAGCTGATCATCCTGCCGGTATACTTCACAGCAGAGAAAGATGGTACTGTGGTCTTCCTTTGCAGTGCTGCTGCACTAGGGAGAATGGTGGAGGTGACATCAACTTTATACATTAAAAATAGGTGAATGGTGAATTGGGGAGGCCATCCGTGCTTCCTCTGACTGGTACCTCGTGGATTCCCTAGTCCCAGCTATTGACTGCACTTCTGTTAATGCCCCTGGCTTGGGATCCCCAACAGTGTGTCCCTGACCTTGTGGTGGTGACAGAATAAAGCCATCCCTCAAATCTGGGGACTGCTGTGGCATGCAGGCAGCAGGGCTAGCACAGCCCTGCTCTGTAAATAGTTTTGTTTGTCCATATCTAGGGGTATACAACATGCACCCCTTGTTCTCCTACTGTCCTTTTAGTTATCATGGGCTATTTTATGTCATGTCAGCTTTTTTCTAACCTGTGCCCTCCTCAGTTGCTGACTTTGGTTTCAGCATTATAGAAGCAATTTTCTGTCTCCTGGAAGCAGCTGTTACAATAGGTTTTAGCAATTTAACTTCTTATTCTTGAATTGGAAAACTGAATCATGTTGATGCTCTGAGAACTTGACATGTTGCTGGACCACTTCCAGGGAGCTTAGAGCAGGAGGGTGCTGGTGCTGCTGCTGCACTGTACTGGCTGCTCAGTCCAACGAGGATCTTCAGTTCTCTTCTAACAAGAACCATCCTTCTTATTAAACAACATGAGGGCAGCCATAAGGCTTTCTTCTTTCCCTTCTTCCCTTCTTTTAATTTTGCATGTGTGTTTATGTACTAAAAGCATCAGGAAGACTATTTTCCATGCTAATGTACACTGAAAGTAGGTAGATTAGTACTTGTCATTAAGGACAGTTCAGTGAATTAAGAAAATGTTTTGTTGATGTTGGTAAAATAGACTCCTGGCATTCCTGAAGGCTCTTACATTTGTGGGGTTTTGATGTTTGGATATTTGGATTCTTTTTCTTTTGTTTGCAGAATGGTTAATGCATTTTAAAATAATTAACTATGGAAGTATGACACAACTTGTTTTTCCAAAGTAGAGCTACACTTTTGTAACATCTAATCTTATTTTAGAAGCATTTACATTAGAGAAGTAGTGCTGGGTTTTTTTTTATACTGTAAGGGATGCTCCACTTCCTTGTTAATCATTATGGTTTGATTATTTTGTTTGATGTGTGACTCATTTTTCCATGGACTTTTATGGCAGCAATTACACATGTACAACAGGAAGCCTAGAAGGAAGTGCAACATCAGATCACTGAAGATTCTCTGCTCCTTTTACAGATGATTTTTATGTTTTATGATGGCAAAGTTAATGATTTCTTGCTGTGTGTGTTCTGTTCCACATGCATAGTATATATTATGTCTGCCTTATGACTGAATATTTCTTGAACCCACATGCATCAACATAATTAGTAGGAAACTTGCGTTTTGTAATTGAACACACAGTTGTACGTAAGTGCTTTCTAGTGCTGCTTCTTTTGTTGATAAAGAAGTGACCTGTAGTAGCCCTGTAGAATAGTTATAATTATCAAGAGGTAGTGCAGCTCTTCAGCTACATAGTGTGATCTTGCTGTTGCTATAGGTGTTCTTCTACAGTTACTGCATTTCTCTCTCTGCTCCCTTTCGAGTAAGCCTTAGGGAGAAGCTGCAAATCGAACAGTTCAGCTATATCTTAACTACCAGTGAAAGGTTGGTTTTAGTTTTGAGGCAGGATTTTGTAGTCCTTTGGTAGGTCGTTGTTCCTGCCTGCATGAAAACATCACTAAAAGCGTTGGTGAGGGCAAACCGGGTAGGCTGGAGTTGTGGTTGTGTTCTCACTGCATTCCCTCCTTGGGCCACAGGCGATAAGCTGCTGCCTTTGGGACCGTGCTCTGCTCCATGTGTGTCAGCTCATCTGCACGGTACCGTGCTGTGCCGGACCCGGCCTGGAGGTGCTCTTGGAAACCTCTGGCTCGAGCCACGTGGCTCATGGGGCTGCGCTGGGGGATGGCAGTGGGCTGGAGAGGGGACAGCGGGTTACCCAGTGCCATTCAAGGAGCAGGCTCCTCAGTGTTGCTCTCCCACCTTGGGGAAAAAAAAGGTTATTAAATTATTCTTTTTTTTCCTCATCCACTTTTGTAAAACTTCTTCAGCTGAAGACTGAGTAATTGTTGCGCTTGAGGGCAGAGGTGTGAGAAAAATGAAAGGTGAGAGCTTGAGGCCCCAGTAATATCTGGTATAAAATGTTCAGGCTTAGCCGTGTGCCCATCAGCATGATAACGGGTACATTTCTGCAGGAAGTCAGCTAATTAACGATTTGGGTTGCCAGGCTAGATGGTTTACTCCATGGTAATTGCTTTCTTGTGTGTCCAGGGGTGGCAGCAATGACTCTTCAATCCTTTCAGTCATGCTGGAGAAGCCCTCCAGCCTTTCTGAGGCGTTTTGAGATGCTGAGCCTTGCAGGCTCAGCTTTGCCTTCCATGAGGAGCCCTGGTGCAGGAGGTGGCACCGGTGCCGTGTCGGTGCTGCCTTTGGCTTCGGTGGATTGCTGTTAGCGCCTGTATGGGAGGTTACGGGGAGGAGCGGTCTGGCGTCTCTGGAGGACAGGAGACAGGAGTCTTGGAAGCGAGTGGACGGGTGGTGGTCTGAAACCTTGGTTTGGAAACTGTAGAGATAGCACTGTGCCTTTGCCATTTTGAAGAGCTCTTGAGCTGGGGCGGAAGAAAAGAAAGGAGGTGCTGAGCTGTTGTGTGCCACCCGGTACGGCGTCTGGTCCCCCATCGCAAAGACCTGTCTGTCTCCATTGCGGAGCTCCTGTCTGCCAGCCCGGTGGAGCTGGTTCACTTCCCACCCCAAAGGTGAAAATAACCTCCTCGGGGCACAGCTGCAGGGCTGATTCTGCGAGGGAAGAACACCTACTTGCTGTGGTGGTAGAGCAGTTGGGGAGCCAGTTGGATGCAGCTGAACGTCCCTGTTCCTCTCTCCAAAACCCAGCTTTTTTTGCCCCTCTGCTCCTTTTCTTCCACTTCTTCTCTTCCTTTTCCTTGTCACACCATCCTCAAAAAAGGTGTGTGAAAAGAGTCCAGGTGTTCCCATCTTGGGAATGGGTTTTCCTTTCCAAAGCCTTCTGAAAAAGGTGAATGTATAGCATTAGGCTATGTCATTGTGTAATTTCCAAAATCATATTTAAACAAATGTATTATTGTTTTTTTTGAACTGAGCAAACCTCAACCTTTAATGCAGCTAATGATATAATTATCCCCATTGATTATCATTATTTGTCTAGTTCTCCATACTGAGATACGTATGTATCCTTACAATACATATGTTCCAGATGAGGAAATGTATTTTAATTTGGTTTTACTGTTGCTGCATGCTAAAAGAAAAAGAGAATCTGACCTAATTCAGCATTTTAACATGTATATTTTTATGGAAATGGCCTCAAATTAATGAATTAATAACTTTAACTTAGTATTTAGTTTACAAGACCAGATTGCAAGCTCCATATTCTAAAACGAGCATGTTGTGGAGCAGCTAATCATAAGAAGGGCAAATAAGTATCACATTACAGAATTTTTCTACATTAAAAATGTGACCATATGTGCCTTTGAATAATTCCAGATGGAAGGCTGCTGGTTTATAATTTGTTATTTTGGATTTGAGTTCGTCAGAGTTCTTTCTGGTTTTTTTTTTTTTGTAAACAGGTCGATCTATAGGTATGTTACAAGCAGAAGAAAATAACGTATTTTGTTTGCAAGGTGTGTAAATATTAACTTTTCTCCTATTCATTCTCCCTTCCCACTGCCCAACATTTTGGTGGCATAGCTGAGCTGTCGGGGATGTGTCAGCATTAGGTTGGTTGTATAGAGCTTTACATATATTATCATTATGTAGTCCCTGAGCGATCACATTTTACAGTACAGTTATTTTTTAATATGTATTTTTAATAAGCATGTTCAGATGCTTATCAAGAGTGTTCCCAGAGTGAATGTGAAACCTTTCAAATAAAAAGGTAAATATTTGAGAAAGTTACAAACCTCTGAAAACAGCATTATAAGGGAAATTGGTTTGCAGCCTTGGCTCTGGCTGCAGCACTAGTGCACGCTGCAACTGCTTTTGGGAGAAACATACTCTGAGAGCTTGCCAGCTTATTCTCTAACAATCTCTTTCTTAAAAATAATAATAAAAAATAAATGGAGTGTTTTGTGTTTATCAGATAATTTTAAAGACACTTTTTTTTTTTACAAAAGCAACCTTAGAAATAGGTGTAAGTTTGGTTCATCTTGTCAGAAGCAGTGGTTACACATCCCATCTCAGTACTTTCATGGTGAGGTGAGAAAAATGCAGGTTTAGGTTAATGAAGTCTTAATTGTTGCTGTATCTGAGGTCGCTTGGGACTCCCTTGCTTCAGGAGTGCTTTGTAGCAATCCTCCAGTGCTCTTACCCTCCTGCCCTGAGCAACTTGATCGTTCTTGGTACCCGTGGGGAATGCCTGAGTCATGTTTCAGGTCCTTATCGATCCTTGTTTTTTATTCTTCATGATAAGGCACAAGGATATCCCAAGGTAATTCAGGATGATCATTGCTGTTCTTACTATGCGTGTCTATTTCTGTTTTCCTTGGGTTTTTTAATTTGTGACTTCCTCACGTGGTTTTA
This sequence comes from Microhierax caerulescens, assembly GCA_035590215.1. Classification (NCBI taxonomy): domain Eukaryota; kingdom Metazoa; phylum Chordata; class Aves; order Falconiformes; family Falconidae; genus Microhierax; species Microhierax caerulescens. The sequence continues at coordinate 20,484,275 of JAVJGJ010000032.1, read as the reverse complement.
GCAGTATTTTGTAAGCCAGTATTGTAGGGAATAATAACTGTACCTTTGTCAGTAGGTTATTTATTTTTAGTTTCACTCAGCACCACATGGGGTCCGTGCATGACCTATTAATAACATAGATGATGGGCTTGGCATCACAAGTGCCTGTTCTAAGTTGATTTTTCATCTTCAGTCCTCCCTTGTTTTATTTCTGCTGCCACAGTCCCATTTCTGGAGCTTAAGGAAGGCTATGTACTGTATTCATTCCATGGCAGGGGAAGGTATAGGATTTAGTCTTGGCCATGACAATTACAAAGTCAGAATATCTGGAAAACACATTTTCATGGCTGAGAACTTTATCCTTCTTTTACTACTTCTTGGGGCTAAAAATATTGTTTATTGATTACTCAGGAGTCATGTGTAGTATAAAATAGGACTTTCAGAGCCTTGTGGCTTTTAAGCCTTTATAATCTTGCCCCAAGGACTTTCAGCTGGTCGTTAAGAGGCTCCTCACGTGCTTTGGTGAGGTATTAGCTGTTCGTGTCTGCAAACTGTGGGTCTCCTTTACGTAATGCAGAAAAACAGGTTTGTGATATGCCCTTTTTACAATAAATGTAAACACGAATGAAACGTGAACATTTTCTAAAAATCGGATCGATTTCAACCCATGTTATGAGTATGTGGGATTTAAGGGAAATCATCTTGATTACTTGAGAAGCATCATCTTTGTGGAAAAGTGGAACTTGAGTAAAATAGTTTTGGGAGTACAGAACCAACTGTACAGTGCTATTTCTGAAATTCTGCTAGGAAAGAGGCCAGGATTAGAAGGAGAGCAAAATTTAGCAGTATGGAGGACTAGGATTGCTAACGGTAAGCATTTTCTCATGCTCGTGACTGTACCATTTTTACACAGCAGTCTTTTAAAATGTTCAGAGGAGGGTTAACGTGGTAATGCCTCTTTGGGCTCAAGTACTTCTGTGGTCATCTTTGTCTGTGGTTTAGACTTTCTTTTTTTTGTTTGTTTGAATTCTGTATTTTAAAGGGTTTTGTCGCTTTTCTATATGGAACCTTTGCATAGGCCCTTCAACATCTTAGGTGAGAGGGTCCTGTGCAGCTAGATATTCTTGTTGACTGGCTTGTATCTCACTTGATGTTAAAGTTAAACATGTTCACAAACCCTTGTGATAAGTAGAAGCGTATATTTCCCTGCAATTGTTTTGAGAAACCAAGGAATGAATGAGCTTTTGCAATATTAGGCTTGTTTGTGCAGTGGCTGTTATAAGAACCCCCTCAGAAATGCTGCCGTGCGAATGAAATCCTACCTACTGTTCGATTAATTTTAGAATTAAAGACAACTTATTTGGTGAGCAGTTCATCTGGAACACTTGACGTGTAAGGCTGGTTCATGTGTACAGTGAGGTGTTCTTTGCATGCATTTTTGTATTTTTAAACAGCTGATGTTGCAGCAGCGAGGCACCATCTGGCATTTTGTTAAGCTCTGTGATCATTCCCCTCCATCAGGGTTTCAGGAGGACACTGTCACCCTACCCACCAGCAGCTCCCTCTTCTCTGGGGACTCCTTTTTTTCCTATTTTCTATGGTGCCTGTGGGATTCAGCCGTTCAGAAACATTTGTTCAACTCATTCTATGAGGTGACAGGATTTTTGCTGGAGAGTCAGGAGCCCTTGAGCAAAACTGTCTCAAGCTGACAAAATCTGCCAGCGTGATTTTGGGGTGGGAGGCTGGTGTGGGGTGTGGGTGCACCTAAGACCATGGAGTAACATGATAGAAACTGCGTTTTGGAGCAGAAATGTGTAGATCGCTCAGTTATGTCAGCACCAATTTTCTGTGCAGAGTATAAGGAAGCTGCTGTGGGGTGGGTGCATAGACACCTTGAGAAGTGACTCAATCAGTTATATTTGGTCTTTCTACAGAAATTGCCTTTGGGTAGAAAGTGGGCATGAAGAGCACAGGCCTATATGGAATTAGTTGGCTGGAGCTGTGGAGAATTAAGACTTGGTAAAAGGAAAGGGGATGCTGTAACGGGAGTTGTGGTTGGCACCCCCAGCATATCCTTCTGCCCAAGTGAATGGTGTTCCTTCAGGTGAAATGTGGGCTAGCACAAAAGGCAGCATTAGATCTCTACGTAAACACTTAAACAATTAATATGCCACATAAATCTATGTAAAACTGAAGGTGTATGGAGGAGGGGATGCGTTAGGAGATAATACACAGCGTTGTCAATGCATTCCTAAAGGTGTCAGAGGTGACATTTACTTTAAGGATTAAATATTAATTGAAGAAATACCAAACATTATCACAAATACGAGATCCATGCTGTCCTCTCCTGCAGAGCAAAATCTGTTAAAAAAGTATGGACTTTTTTTAATATGTAGTAATGTTTGTGCTATGCATAGTGTGTAGTCTCGCTTCTGTAGTCTGGGATGCCACAGGCAATTGCAGTAACCTAAATGTGTTGAAGGATAAGGTGATGCATTGCATAAAAACCCAGAGTATTGCTGAGTGACAGGACTTTGTGATACAGTTAATTCTTCTCTATGAAGAAATTACTCAAAAACATTACTCAAAAAACCGTGCCATGGCTTTGGCACAGATATGCTTATAAATGTGTTATATTTGGTCTGAAAGGCACCTTTTGTTTATTTTGCTTTTTCTGTATGGGTGTGTTTGAAATTTTCAGTTTGAGACCACTGAAGAGGAAAACGGTAGGTGTGTTCTTGATTCTGCAAAAAGGTGGTGTGCCAGAGTAAAACTGCTAACAAGAGGAGCTGTAACTTAAAAAATTACCTGTAGGCAGGTGTTCTCAGGTTAAAATCCTTAAATGTATAGAAACATACTGTGAAATGTTTCATATTTTTGTATCCCTAACAGGATTAGGCAATGGTTTCTCCAACTTTGTTTTGAAGTCTAGTTTGATTACTTTAATTGTCCAAATAAGAAAATCTTGAGTGACATAAGGAGACCAGTGGGGACAAAAGAGTGCAGTTGTACAATTGAGTTTTCTTGCTGGTTTTAGTTAGACGCATGTAAACCTCTAATCTGTATAACCTTCCTAGTTTAATGAACTGTGATACCAGTATTAGATGCAACTACATAATTTCTTCAAATGTCTAGGTGTTTGTTCAGTTTTTCTCTGTTCTCTAAATGGATTAACCAGGTGTATCTCCTGCATTTCTTGATGCCACGCTATCTCAAGTCGTGAAGTGTGTCTTGTTCGCTTAGACTGTGTTTTCGTAAATGACACTTGACAAGCCAGCAGACAGGAATTTACAAACTGGTAAGTGTTGGTATCTTTAGTTACTGATCAAACTCTGCCATACTTTCTGTCTCAAAGCGTTTTAGTGTTCTGAGGGTTTTCTTCCTTACCCTTACATCTTTTCATATAGAGCTTATTCTTTGCTTGTTAGCTGATTTGCAGCCATATGTTAGTTGGGTTATTTTTGTGTTTCTTTGCAACCAGGGAGCTAGCAAAAACTGTTGGAATTAACCTGAGAGATGTGCAAATACACATTATTGATGTACGTGTTTTTACTTTGCCACAATGTGATGCTCAGAGTGTTGATTCGCAGCTCTGCAAGAATGGTGAGGATTTTAGTGTTTAACATTTTTCCTGTGTTTTGACAGCATTCCTGTGCTACCTATACAACACATTAAAATGCACTGCCTTTGTCAGATGTCTCAGAAGACTTAGCAGTTTTTGCCAGCAAAACAGGGAATCTTTTACTGAAGTAATTTTCCCCCTTTTCCATATTTTTTTCCTTTTCTTACATGTATGCATATATAAATTGCACCCAGCTCAGTAACTCTTTGCAAGAGTTTCTGTGTGAGATGTACAATAGAGGCTACGTTTTCCAAATGTCAGATTTGACATTCTTACTAAAGGTTGAGTACCCTCTCTGCAATGTGTCTCAACCTCTGTTTTTTAATTACAGACCTTTTAGTGCATACATTCTCTAGTATTTTAACTTCTAAAGTTACTTTAATCCAAATCTGGTCACCTCAGTCTCCTTGATTTGCTTGTGGACTTCTTGTTTGCAAATGCCTGCAACTTTAAGCAATGTGGAGTGAGTGAATATTTTTTTTGGCAGTGTAGTGCTGGACAGTCTGTTTTCTTTTATCTCCTTTCCTTCTCCCCTCTCCCTCAGGCTATTAGCGGAAACAGAATTCTTCAAAATAGTGGTTTTGAAATGAAAATAGCATTTTCAGCAGAGTAGGTGAGGTCTGTCCTTGTAGTTACAGGAAGCAGGAGGATGAGTGTGCATGAGTTTATTACTGGCTCTCATCTTGTCTTCAGGTTCTACTGGCACCTACATTTTTCACCCATGTAGGTTCCTCTTACTTGTTTCACCTTAATAGGAAACCTAAACTATGGCCAGATTCCAGTCTTCAGAGTATAGTTAAGTTAGTCTCCTAAAGCTAACACTGATTTAAGTGACACACGGTGTCTTAATTATATTTGTTAGCAAAAAGCAATAATTATTTCTATGCGTAGACTGGTTTCACATTCTTCAAAATGTTGGTGTACTTCCATCCACTCCCAGCTTAAACTGCCAGATGCTGAAACAACCATCCTCTTACCCTATTCTTCTTAGCAGAGTTTCTGTCGTGAGGACTGTCCACCAGTGTGAATCAAAATTGTCACAAGACTTCACTGAAGTCTTCTGAACACATGCAACAAAAGCACAGCAGGCCAGGTCCACTGCCCTTGATGGTTATTGATCCTTGTTATTAATCACTACCCTATTCATTGACAGTAGTTGAATTTCTGGCCAAGCATCTCCAGTGCTCCCAATTCCCAAACATAGCCGTGGTGGCTCGGGGACACCAGGAGGACACTTGTGCTGGAGAGTAGTTTGTTGTGTCAGTTACAGAAAATCTGTTTTCCCTGAGCTGTTTGTTACAGCCCCTTTATTGTGACTTTGGCTAGCTATCAGATGCTTATATTTAAATGGAGAATTTTCCCCGCCAGGTTTTTCTTAAGATGTTCCGCAGTGAAGTGCCTCTGGCTGAGACAAACACATACCTAACAACCATTTTGATAGCGACAGCAGGATTTGTTCAAATGCATTGATAAATCAGTCTTGGAATTGTGACTTCTAGTGGGAGTAAACCAGTGGATGGTGCCTGAAAGAAAATTTCCATTTCAGAACTCTGTCTTTTGTCCCAGATGTTCATTTCCCTTCAAGCCAAGTCTGTGCTACCAGCATCTGTACTACCTGTGTCTGTTGCTCAGGGCTGAGCAGCAAAAAGCTATGATCTGCTGTATTTAAGCTAGAAGTCCTTATGTACAGGTATGTCAGGAAAAACATGTGTTTGAATTTCTGGGTTTGGGTTTTTTTCTTCCCTTTCCCCTTTCCCATGAGTTTTGACAGCATTTTGGAGCATCTGCTGACGAGGGTATGTCAAAAGGCTGTAGAGTAGTTATCTTCTGTTCTTGCCTTTTGACTGGCAGTGCATTTTGGCTTGCTGGTATATTACATTTGTAATCTTATACCACGCGTGCTCTCCTAGAATAGATCATAGAATCACTGGAAAATATAGATTGGAACCGCTGGAGGTCATCTGGCCCAACACTACCCAGCCCTGGCAGCGCTGGCTTCAAAGATGGATTGTGTAACTCAGGGTCTTGCCCCAGTTGAGTTTTGAATATCTCCAAGGAGGGAAAGGTTACACCTCTGAGTACAAAGGAAAAAAAAATGCAAATTGAGAGTGGTGAAGTGCTAAAAAGAAGGTGGTTGAATTGGAGTTTCCCTTCTTGCAATGTCTGATAGTTGCCTTCTGCATGCGCCTTCGTGCTTCTGATGAGTTTGGCGTGTTTTCCTCTGTAGCCCCTGTCCCACAAGGTAGTGAGGAGTAGAATTGGATCCTGCTTTGGCTTTTCTGTAGGCCAGGCGAGCCCAGTTCTTGCATCCTCTGGTCATACATGATGTGCTGCAGCCTCCTTATCATCTTCATGGCCCTCTGCTGTGCTCGTTCCAGTTGGTCAATCCCCACTGTACTGGGGGACCCCAGACTGGATATGTGTCTAGGGAGGAATGGAATAATCATTTGCATTGGCTGCACTTCTGCTCATACAGCCCAGCGTGTGGTCAGCCTTGGTTGCTGCAAGGGTACCCTGCTGATCCCTGCTCAGTTTGTCCACCTGGATCCCTGGCTCTTCTCTGCTGGTCACCCCAGCCCACAGTGCTGCTGGGTAACTGGGATAACAGGAAAACTGGGGTTATCCTGGCTCTGCTGCAAGACTCTCCATCTTTCTGACTATTGTGAGACTTCTGTCAAGTCAGTCCTCCCCCAGTTTGGTGTAACCGCAAACAGGGTGGGGGCATGCCCATCCCACTGACTGGAGGAAGCTGTGCTGACCTTGGTGTTGACCCATGGGGGACACCACTGGAAATCACCTGCCAGCTGGACCATTAGACCATTTGTGGGTTTAAGGGAAATATGTGACTGGTTCTAGGGGAAATACACGACAGTAAAAGCACGAGTGGAAATCAGCCACCAGTTGGACCATTGACATTTGGTCCAGACCTGTTAGACCACAAACGCTGCATTGGAAGCCTGATGATCCAACTTATTCTTCACCCAACCTCTAAAAATGATCATGTATCTTCTTTTCTCACCCAATCCTTACATTTCAGAAATGCACATTTAATAAACAGATCAGTGGAAAGCTGAACAGTGGAATAGAAAATTGTTTTTATTGTCAACTTCTAAAAGTGCATCACTGCTCTTGAGAAGGAATTGGGAATTGTTTGTTAAAAGGGCAGAGTGCAGCAGATGAACAATTTTTTTATTTTTAATTTTTTCTTAACCAGTCTGTATTTGTGTTGAAGGTGTACATTCAAAGTGATTTAAACTGGAAAGAAATGAAAGGGAAAATTGCAATTGTTCTGAGTTAATTTATTTGGTAAAAATTTATATTGTTTGAACTTTATTGCACTGGTCACATGGGGAGGACATTTATAGGAAAAACAATTGAGGAAGAGTGCTTTTAAGGGAAATACTTGACAGAAAAAACACAGTGTCAGGGAGGTTCAGCATATCGGAACTATTTTTGAATTGTTTTTCCTTTAAATTCACTGAAGTTTTAAAGTTATCTTTCTGTATGAGTTATTTATTTATTTATATAAGACCTGGGAGACACTTTTTTGGAGCTGGTGGCAAATTATTGTTAGCCAGAATTTGTTTTGTACATTTTTCTTCATCTGAAAATGAACCTCGGTTTGTTTTGAATAACCCCAAGGCCTGTAAACAGGCCTGTCCTGAAACACTTGAGTTCATCCAGGTGCAAATTTGTTTTTGTTTTTATTTCCCCCCTCCCCAAGTGTTGATAAAATTAGTTTGAAGGTTTTAATAAAATTGTGTAACACTTTCTCTCCAAATTGCTCTTTTAAAAAAGCAAACAAAAAACCCAAACCCAAAGCAAAGCAAAAATCCTAAGAATTCTTGCAATGAACTTGGAAAAAATTCCAGATATGAATTTATACAGATGTGAATGGTACTAGAGATGTTGACTTGTCAAATATAAAGGTGACTGGAGATGCATTGTCCTTTTATTCTTAAACACTCGAGCTTGCTGGAGGCATAGAATAAAATCATGGTCTATTGCTTAAGGTGCTGGACTGATGCCAGCAGGAGTACTTACAATAAAGTGAATGCCTTCAGTTTTTTGTAGAAGCCTGTTTGGCATACCTTGAGGAGTAGTCACTCTCCTAAAAATAATCTGTTGTCAAATATAGGGAAAAAGTGAGAGCTGTCAACTTGCAGCCTGATTTACCTAATGGAAGATGTGTGATTTTTCTGTTTATTATGTTAAGTTTTTATTTGTTATTATAACTTTTATTGTTACTTCTTTTCATTGTTGACAGTGGAAAGCCTGGTTTTTGTTTGTTTCCCCCCCCCCCCCCTCTACATGTTGCCTGAGGCTGGTCTTGCTGTGGTTGAATGTGGAACTGGGCAGTGAATGTGGAACTGGGCAGTGAGCTGCGTCTGCTGGAAGGAACTGCAAGTTCACCTTTAACTGCTCTTACAGCAAAAAAGGACTTAGGTGTTGGGGAAGATGGGGCAGGGTTTTGGGAGGGAAAACCATGTGTACAGTTGGGAATTTCCCTTATGGCGCTGCAGGCAGAAATCGTTCATTCTGTTTTCCCTGTATATAATCACTGGAGATCTTGGTCTTTGTGGTGACTTAGTCAAGATCATGTGTGATCTTCAAGTTTCTGACACAAGTCAGTAATTAGTTTGAAGAAGACCACTAACTTCTAAGCAGTTCCATTGATCATCAGGTACATGTGCCACTGAGTGTAACCCTTGATTTGCAATTATAAAGTTTAAATTTATAATTTAAATTTAAATATATGTTTAAATTTACAATTTAAATTCTAATATTTACAATTTAAATTATAAATATTACAAATTATATGCAAATATATGTTTCAAACATATTGGTCTGTAAATCTGATTGAAATTTAAAAATCAAGTTAATTTTGGAGAATATAATTTTTATTCTAATAATTCCTAGTAATCTAGTCGTTACTTTGCAGCTGCATCAGTCTGAGGAACAGTTGCGTTGAGTTTTTGGTTGATTTGTCTTCTGTGCTGTTAGAAGTGAGCACAAGAAAACTTGTGATAAAAATCTGACCCTGATCTGTAAGTTTGTTAGCTGGAGCTGGTGGGGGTAAGTACGGACAGAGCAGTTTCACTGCATGAGCCAGCAGTGGTGATGGGATCCCAAACTTGCCATTTTTTACCACACAGCTTTGTAAGGAATTCCAGCAGAAGAAACTTTATTGGGTTGCCCGTGGTGTTCTATACACTGTTTTTAAAGACAGATATATAGTTGAGGGCACTGTTAGCTTGAGAACTTAGTTTTTTACTGACGTCATCACATACATGCTAAATAGGGGTCTTTAATCAAAAAGCAATATAGATGTGAAAGTATACCTATAGGTTGTGCATGTGTTACTATGTAAAGCACATTATCAGATTATCAGATGATGTAAAAATTTTGCTCTTTCACAGGATACTGAGCCTTAAGTGCTTGGTTCTGATTACATATGACTTTAGTTCTTTGAGGCTTTTTTTTTTTTCTTGATGTAGCTTTCCGTTTGTTGGTTGGTTTTCAGTTGTTTTTTTTAGTAGCTGGTGTTCTTGTAGATAACTTTTTTTTTTCCTAAAATTCAAAGCTTTGCATAATTTCAGTGGATTCTGTGGTTTCAGCAGGTATAAGGCAGTGGATTCTTACTAAAGCACTTGAGCTCTGAAAACATCAGACTATCTTGTCAGGAAGAAAGTTGGTGATGAATTTAATGTGAATTTTTATCCTTTTTTATAAGTTGCTGAAACAGAAGGGAAAAATTTGTGTGTTGCTTTGAAACTGAGATTTGATATTTTCCTGGTATGCAGTGGTCTTACCTGAGATTGCCTGAAGTCAGTTCTGTTATGCAGGAGCTTTTAGGGTTTTCTGTTGTATGGATGCATCAGGTTTGGAACCGGCGTTCAGTCCATTACAGCTTTATGTTTTACGTTCAGTAAACATCATGGTAGAAGAGGAAGAAGAAACTTCATTTCTGCAGGGGGCTGAAAGCCTACAATGGGAAAATACTGTATTCTTTGTTTCTGTGGGTTACGTCAATGGATGTCCAGAAACTGTCAGAAGAAACATTAGCATAGCTAGATTTAAAATGAAAGAACAAATAGAATTAAACCCAAGGTTGGAACTGAAATGAGAGGCAATTTAAGAAATCTGTTTGCTGAGTTCTGTATGATCAGTCCCCAAGATTAATCCAATTAGGTTGTCACTTTTACCACAAAGCAAAAGAGAAATGTAGAAGTTCCCACTACTTTCCTAAATGTTTTTTCAACCTTGCAGATTTAAAGCGCTGACTGAAGTTTCATCTGCTCTTAGTTTGTGTTTGTGTATATATGTGTCTACATATAAATAAAGTCCAGACTGCAAATAATACTTTGTAGCATGAGAACTGAAGAACTAGAAATTTCTCTGTGGTGCATTGGCCTTTTCTTCCCCACCATCTCTTGTTGTGCTCCATCCCTCCGCTCCCCTGGCTTGGCTGCTGCATTTTATTTCCCCCCAGGTGCAGGCAGGTGCTTAAAACAACTTGCTGGCAAGGGCTGACAGCTTTTTCCTCTTTGTTGGCGGGATTTGTTGAGATCATGTGGCCACTTGATCCAGGAGCTGGGAAATTGCGTTGCAGTCTGTTCCAGTTAGGATTTTGTGAGTAATTCCAAGCTTCCCATATCTGTATTGTCTTAAGGTTTCTATTGTTAATTGATTAAGTTGCATGAAGCTGTGACGGCTATGATAAGCCTTACCGGTTTTACTTCCAGTTAAATATTTGTAAAATGTGAATTTCACTGTGTGGCTTGAAAGTCAGGTGGCGAGTCTCTGAATGTATTTGTTTAACCATCTGTAGCCAAGTACAATCAGCATGTACTGCAAGGACAGCAGTAATTATCCTGTCTAGTAAGCATGCAGAATGCCTCCTTACTGGAAGATTATTTTAATGTTCCCTTCATGTAGCTTGGGGCAGCAAGGAGGTGGATCCTCATGCTAAAAATAAGAAAGGAAGATGCACATTTGTGTGTTGCATCAGCTTTCAGCAAGCTTAAAATAATGCATTGTACAAGGACACGTCTCCTTCAGCTCATTCTCTGAAGACTATAGACAAGCTGAACTTCTTCAAACACCACCCCCCACCCTGCTGCCTGTGCACAGGAATAGTTCACGTGGAGAAAGTCTCATTCACCATCGACGTTATAAAGTAACTCATCCATTTTTATGTGTTGTTCTAAATTCAGGAGTATCTGCAATTCAGGTGCAGATTAAATTGTGCAAAGGAAAGGCAAGAATCTGTAAATATTATCAAATGGTACAAGTAAGAGGTGACTAATGTCCTGGGGCAAAACAAATTTGTTTGCATTTTCTTGCTGAATGAAAAGGCTAGTAGTTTGTTTCCATGAAGAGAAGTAGTAGTATTAGCTTTAACTAAAATACAGTATTTTGAATTTGATTGATTTGGCATGATGCCTGGTCTTATGAAATAAGTGCATTCTGAAAAGGTTGTTTAGGTGGTCCATGTACCCGTGTACTTTCTTCAGTTTCTTCCACTGGGAAGAGAATTGGAGAAGGGATGTATAATGTGAAAAGTTTTTTTGGGAATGAGGGGGAGGTTGGTGGGGTTCTTTTGTTGGGGTTTTTTACAAGTGAAATCATATATGGGTGTTTTAGCAGTTCTGGAGTTCTGGGGAGTCAAGGCTTACTGTGTTACTGACTTTGGAAATGATGCAGTCTTACTGCCTGCCTGCTTACAGGGCAGGACAAATAAAAAAAGAAGGAATTTGGTACAGGATCAGGGAGATCATTCTGACAAGTATGCCTAACCCTAGCTTGCTGTTTAGGGAAGAAAGAACTTGTAAAAAACCTGTTACTGTAACTCTTCCAAGTTGAACAGATTGTTACCCTTGTTGATGTTTGACTCAATACTGAAATGCAGCTTCTAACACCTTTTTATATTGGTGGTTAAGTAAAATGGACTCATATCATGGAAAAAGGTCACTGTGAGCTTTTTTACCTTACTGTAACAGGACTGATCTGAAATCATACGTGTCTTAATTCTGTGTGCCAGAGCCAGAGTCTTTTGATTGCGGCTCTTGTAAATGCATCCTTCCCCAAATACTGATTACGTGTCACTGCATGTATTTGCTCATAAGTTGACTAAAATAACTGTAGTATGAAATACCTTGTACAACTTCTAAAAATAACTACATGTTCCCCTTTGCTGTTTTGCTTTAGTTGTAGAATAGTATTTTTGCTCTCTGCTTTGGTAAGTTTTGTGTTTTGCTTCAATATAGGTCATACTTAAAAGAAGAGCATAAATGGTTGTTCCAGTAGGCAAAGTAGCTATTGACCTAAATATTTAAAACTTAGCTTGGAGATTAAAGGTTAAAGTATAACTTCCATAAATAAATGGTCACCTCCAATGTTTGAGACTTATTTTCTGCTCTCTTTCTCACTGTGACTTTTTTTAGGTGTAAAGAAAAAGTAATGGCATCATTATGAAGAAAAAGTAATGCAAATGTAATTCATATCTGTTAAGACACTCTCACACACAAGTTCACATATGCTGTTTCCAGGCAGGTATTTTCCTTCCAAGGCATCCATCCCCTTAGCTGGACTTTGCTTGATGTGTGGTACATCACTGCACACTCCACTGCTGCTCCTGGTTTTTAGAAAACAGCTGGCAGCAGAGCTCACCTGTGAGCTCCCCAGGGCCCTTTGTCCAGTGCTAATTGCTCTGATCTTCATCTTTTCTTGGGACAACAGTGGAAACAATGATGTCTACAAATTACTAAACTCACCTGAACTGAGTGACGGGTTTCTTGGTGATATGCTGGAAATGCGTGCTGCAGTGTAGGATATAGTTTAAAAAGCATCCGTGGATAGTAGTGATGGTCTGCACTGTATGTTACTTTGTTGGGGAGTTACTGAACTATAGAATGTGTGCGCTTGAAAAAGGCTGGAACACATTTAACTTTGAAGAGAAAAATGAAGAAGCTGAAGAAAATGTCTTGGAGTATGACTGTAACACTACAGATGAGGCGTGGTGCAGAAAATTGCACTTTTACTCAGGTAGTTTATTCGTGTTCTCAGAACCAGGGAATGGGTAGGCGTGAAACAGGTCTTTACCCTCTAAAATGTTCAAGAGAAACTCTTGAATAAGGTGATGTTTTTGTTTATTTGTTTGGGTTTGGTTTTTTTTGTTTTAAGGAAGGTGTGTGTATGCTTTCAAAACTTGTGTGATGAGCTGACATTACTGTTTGTTCATTTTATAAAACACTGCCATGTCTAACAAAGTGAATGGAGGCAATACATTGAGGCTATTTTATGATAATTATTTTCACTACTTCAGTCAAAATATGAACCTGAGTGTAGTTCACGGATTAGACTTAAAATTTCAAAATTAATTTTTGTCTTTAAATAATTAAAGGTTTCCAGATATTGCCACATATGGGAGTCTGAAGGTACCATTGGTACTCTATTAAACTGTATTAAAATACCACTGTATTAAAAAAAATAACAAGTCTGATCTATAAATGTGCAGAGTAGAAATGATACCATACCTAACTGACTATTGATATTCTGACAAACTTTATTAGTCTACAGTTAAATAAATATAAATCAACATTTGATTTTTTTTTTTTTTTCCTGGCTTGAATTTTACATCATATTATAAGGGGCTTAATAATGACCCCATTGCTTTTTACCTCCGTCTTTTTATGTAGGGTGAAAGGTCTTTTAAAAATAAATAATCTCTGTCTATACAGTGAATATTCCCAGCCTTAGCTAATTGCTGATAGAGTAATTGTATCAGAGGTATAATTATGAGTTGTGTACCTTAGGGTTGGTTTTAGGTGTTTCTTTGTTTTTTTTGCTTATGGTAAATGGAACATTTTCTTATACTTCTGGTTAGCTGTAGCTGATTTTAAATCTCTTCCTTCTGCACGACACTTTTTCTGTGTTTTGTTGCTTGGTGTTTGTTACCTCAGAAGTATGTAGAATAGTAATTTTTTAATCAGTACAAAACCTCTTTTATACAATTCCGCATTAAAAGGTATTTAATAGATTTTGGTAGTATGTGCTGATCTGGGAAGATGAGCTGAGCTGCGCAACGTGCTTGAGGAGGTTCGTGCCGCGCTGAATGCCCACCCTCTGTGTGCACCCGCTACAGAAGCAGCTGCCGGGGTTGGCCAAGTCCTGCTGCATCAGTTGTAATAATTAAAATGTGGACATGCCAGCTGTGATTTGAAACAAAATTAACATTTTTTTTAGAAAGGCCTTTCTCTCCTATCTCAGTCACCCCCCCCGCCCCTGATTTAACGTGAAATCAATCACCTCAAAAATGTTTTGAAAATCTTTGTGATAGACAAAGGAAACTAAGCTGTGATATTTGTCTTTTTTTTTACATAGGAGACATTTTTCTAGATAGTTTCCTAAGTATGATAGGCAGGGGTACTGCTGAGGTGGTAACCCTGAACCAGTGACCAGTGCCACGCCCAAACAAGCCCAGTGCATTTGTGGAGACAGGGTTTAATTCCTGCCTCCTACCCCTTCAGGCAGAAGTGTGCCATCAATAGTTTGACTTGGGAAGCAAAGCAACTTGAGTAATTAAATTTAGGTCATTAAAGTTTAAGTAACGTTCCACCTCAGAGAGGATACAAGTGCCTGGGGAGGTGGGGGGCAGCGACGTGAGGGGAGCAGGAAGGCAGGGCAGCGCACCAAGGCTGGGCCGGGAGAGGCCCTTCGGAAAAAGGGAGTTCAACCCTCATGAAACCAATAGAGAAGGCCATAAAATGCATCAGACAAACGTATGGGAAGGAAAGCAGAGGAGTGATAAGTCTGTGAAGCAGATGGTCTGCTTCATAATGAGTCGCCTTACAGAAATAGGAAGTATTAGTTAAAGGAAAAAAAATGAGGTGGGACTGCGGTGGTAAGTAGTCTGGTTCTGTGAGGGTTTTGGGGTTTTTTTGTCGTCTTAGTAAGGATGAAATACTGTCAGGCTTTTGGGTGTTAAGTATGACGATGCTGCAGCCGGTGTATTGAAGCACAGCAAACTGCTGTGACCCATTGGGTATGCCAGAGAATTCTGGTAGCATTTAAAGATGATGGGGTTGCTCTGTTCAAAACGTGTTTTTTCAGCAATGTGGTGAAATGGCAAAAGTTGTATAAGAATAATCAGTTATTTAATTTGGGTAAGACTAGGCAGATTTATGAAAAAATACAGAGTAACCTAAGGAGGCAGCATAAATGAGCAACAAGGAGGTAAGGACAGCACGGTGGACTAAGAGGATTTACAGAGGCTTAATTACTGTCTTAATTTGCAAAGGAAGGGGGCAGGACAAACACAAATTTACAGATAAAGGAGGGCCTTGATACAGGTGATAAATCCAGAATTGGGCAACCAAATTTTAAGTATGTGGGATAAACCAGATTCCTTTATCTTAGTGCTCATCTCCAAGGGATAAAAAGGGAAAAAAAGGGTGGGTGGGTGGGGGAAGTATATGAGACAATGGAAAGGTAGAGCATCTACTGTGAACAATGAGCACTCAGTGAAACTAAATCCAAGGAAAAGGAAATACTCCCACCCGCTCTTTTTTTCCTTATCCTTTTTCTCACAGAATTGGCGTTTACATTGAAAAACACATCTCCTTTGGAGGCTACTGAATGCAGGAGCTCTCCTGAGAATTGAGATGATTTAGGTATTCATAAAAGTAGCAAGTAGGTGGTGTTGGAGTAAACAGTCTGGTTTTAGAGAAGTGTAGAGTTATCACATTTTTCAGCATAAGCATATTTCAGAGGTGTGGTGCGTTTTTTTCCCCTCCAGAAGAAAGCATCTCTGAATCTGTTATTAACAAAGGGAGAAGCAGTTGCTGTCCATTTTTAGAAACATGGTGTAGGTTAGATTGACCAGTCTTGCCAGACTTGAAAATTATTTTCTGAAGTACAACCCTGCTGTGTGGGCAGCTCATGATCTCGGTGTGCGTCAGGTCCTCCTGAGATGGGAGGTACGTTCATTTGCTTCCTTTTAAAAGCAAAACAAAACAAAACTCAAAAATCAAATGCTTAGATTTGTACTTTGCTTGACTTTTTTGCTTGGGAAAACCGTAAGGAACAATTTGTTTTACAAACATACGAGCAATATCTCTCCCACTTCTAGGAAGTTGGTATGAGGTTGTAGCATCAATGGAGATGATGTAGGCTTTTGGCTCTGTGAGTATAAACACAATTAAATGGGGATTGCTCTGGCTGGAAACTGAACTGCCTTAGCAGTTCACATGCCTCCAGCCACCAGTGACTATTGGAGCCATGTTGCATCCATCTGTTCAGTTCTGGCTACTTCGCAGCCACTGCTGTCACCTGGGAAAAGGCTTGCGGGGAGGAGCTGAGAGCCGCCCTGTGGCGTATGAATTTCTCTCACATATGGAAATAAAAATCTGAGGGCTGAGCAAAGGCTGGTGCAATAGAGTCAGTCTTGAAGCTGTCAAATGCAACTCGTTCTTTTGCTAAAGTGAGTTGATGTCAGGTTGCCTGAGTTGGATCTTCTTGTCAATCCTTGAGATTTCTGAGGTCTGTTGTGCAGTTTCAAAATACGATGCAAACATGATAAGCTGAATTTGAAGGACATGGGTATTTTGGCAAGTCACGCTGGAGAGCAGTCTAATCTAGTGCAGATGGTGGCTGGTGGTCTGGTGGTCATGCCCCTCCTCTTGTGGCACAGGGAGCTCCATAGTTTGTGATTATGAAATAAACTTTTCTTTTGATGGTTAGGTTAAATCCTACCCAGTTGTCATTAGTAAGCATCAAATGGAATGAAATATTTTTTCAGAGGAGCTTTAAACTTTATAATGCTCTTAACAAGTGTTCTTCTCTCATTATGTGTTCCAGAGCACGTCTGCAAAGCAGTTTACATGCCTACTGCACTTATACTGGATTTCTTTGTTTTTTTTTTTTTTTTTTTTTTAACCCAGGTATGTGCGTGTAAATCCTTGATGCATGAATTGCTTGTGCAGATGTGTTCCAAGTAGAAACCCCACACTTCAAAGTCTGTGTGTTATGGACTTAAAGTGCTTTATCTGGCATGAAAGGTACCTTATGTCAAAGTGTTGCCTCAGTGCACGTTTGGGAGGCTTGCGAAAGGAAGGTGCTTAACGAACATTTCTGCTTGGGGGAAGAAACCCCACCTTTTATTACTGTTTGCATTGAATTACTGGAGTTAATCATTGCTCTTTTGTGTATGAGTTTGAGTGAGAATGTGTTCACTGGAGGCAGTAAATCTAACAATTCAAGATGTTTTCTTCAGCTCTGTGCGTGCAGCGAGATATTCAAGTATGCTTTTCCTGTGTTAGGTGCTTTGAAAGCATTTTTAAAACCAGTTACTGCTGGTGAACAGTGTCTTAAGAAAAACGGTCTTGTAATGTTTGAGTAGTGTTGTATAGTCTGAAGCACAGTAAAGCTGAAGTATAGTTGTGCCTCCTGAAATATAGTTAAAGCCACCAAAGCATCAGAGATGACAAGTCACACGTTTGTCAGAGGCAAGAAAAATACAGCAATTGCATCATTTTCTTCACTGTCACTCAGTATTCAGTTGGCAATATTCTGTGTACTGCAGCTGAAGGGTGAATACACAGG
This sequence comes from Microhierax caerulescens, assembly GCA_035590215.1. Taxonomy (NCBI): domain Eukaryota; kingdom Metazoa; phylum Chordata; class Aves; order Falconiformes; family Falconidae; genus Microhierax; species Microhierax caerulescens. The sequence goes on along the minus strand of JAVJGJ010000032.1, from coordinate 20,467,069 downwards.
TGAATTAAAAGAAACTGCTGTTTTTAACAGTTGTGTAGGACAGCCCTTAATAATAATTTCTACACCCCTGGTGACCTTCAGTATGAGAACGTACTGTTGAATTTAATTTCAGGCACCATCAGCTGAGATCAAGAAAGGTATAAAACCTTCCTGCTGCACAAACGTGGGATGATCTTCCTCCTTATTCTTCATAGAAGTTGTTTCATGTCCTTAAGAAGAGTGCTTTGCATCTCTTCTAAAGCACTTGTGTTTGGTTTGTTTTTATACTCTTGCCTGTCATGTCTGTTTTTAAAATTGGCTTTTCGTTGTGGGTTTCTTAATGCCTGTTTCTGTCAGTAGTAATCTGAATTTATTCATTGCCCTCCTGAAAAGAATAAGTGGCGTTTGTAGGAATGGTTGCAACTTTTGACTTTGCATTTGTTAAATGTAAATGTTTTTATTACTATAAATGCAGCACTATTTGAAATTAAGAGTGCTGTTCTATCTTTAAGGAGAATATTGATATAGCTTATATAGCCTAATGTTAACAAATATGAAAACGTTTCTTTTCCAAATATACATGTGTGTTAGATTTCCTGATATAAAGGAGAACAAAGTCTGTAGTTAATATTTTTTTTTTTTCCTCCTCTTCTTAAAATTGTTTTGAGGGCCAAGTTTTCTTCTCCCAACATCATTAAAATGAGACATTTAATTTTGTTTTACTTTGGCAAAGTAATATGAAACATTTTGGTTGTAAGGAATGTTAAAAATGGGGTGCAATAGAGAAGAACATGAGCCTCTGAAATATCAATTGCCTTTTTTATGGATCTTTTTTGTTCATGTTTATTTGTGGTCAGTTGGAGGGAAGTAAGCACTTTGCATCCTGCTAAGTGTGGAAGGCTTTCAATATGTGTTACTTGGTGTTAACTTTTTTTAAAACATTATTTATGACTGACACATCCTGGTGTAGTTTACTCTTCCCGCTAGTGACCTTGAAAGCATGTCTGTGCAATAATTGCTTATTGCTGGAACAAAAAATAGCTCTGTCTAAGATTTGTTTGAATTCAGGAAGTCGTGTTTGCCAAAGCAAAATCTTGGTGACGCAACTATGTCAGGTTTCAGCAGCCACACCTCTGCTAAGCAGTTTCAAGTTTTCAGCTTTAACCTTTGTTCATAGCTATATTCCTTTTCCAGCAAAACATCTGAGGCGGTTTTCTTTCTTCCTTTTGCCACGAAGCTGTGCTAAAGAAATGGAGAGTTCCAGCAGAAGCAGCAGCAGCGAGTGCTGCTGAGGTTTGCAGTAATTTTGTGTTGAGGTAACTGCATGGCAGAAGGATAAATGGATTCTCTTCCCAATCATTGTGGTAAGGATAACGCTCGATATTTGTAAGTGTTGAATGGTTTAGATAGTGTGGGTTTTGTAGCATAGGATTTCATAATAAGCTATGCTTGATATCCGGAAAGCAACACGGAATGCCATTGCTGGGCTCCAGTCGCCTTCCGTTGCGCAGGGATACTGGATCAAATTAAGTAGGTACATCTTCACTGCTGTGGTGCCATGTCCAGCGTGGCTCTGGGGTATTGCATTAACACTTGTCTCTGGTGTTGGTGTTTAATGCAAGAATACCTTTCTAACGAGCCATGCTGCTGAAAGTGCTCCCTCCAGGACTGGGTAAATGTATGGGTAAATCAGTGCTTTATGATGAGGATTTGCTTTTCTGTAATTACGGATTTCTAAATCTCTTCAAAATTAATAGGTTTTGAACAGCAATTACAGTTTTGAAGCATGCCTCACTATTAATGCGCTGACCTGCTGGGTTGGACACTTTGCCTACGCTGTGCCTCTGTCCCCATGCTGTATGTGCTGCGGTGAGTGCAGGGCTGGGTCTCTGATGAGCGTAACTTCTCACCGTTACCAAACTGAAAGTGGGCTTGTAATTACAAATTAGCTGTTCTAACTGCTTTGGGGGAAAAAATGTTTTGAAATCCTAAAGGATCACTATTTCAAGAGGAGATCCATCCATTTTTGCCTGGAGCCATCCATATTCGTGCATTTGCATACATGTGCGGCTTTTCATTATCAAATGCTGAAGTTTTATACTGAGACTTCTGAAATTTCCCCCTCAGATACAAGGTTTTGTAAAGCCCATAAGTGCTTTAAGCATCCTTTTTGAATGTTTGCTGATCACAGGGGGCAGGAATCGAGCCGTGGTTTTGGGAGGGTGTTCAGTGCGTAGTTCATACTTCTTCCCAGCCAGATGCGATGCCAGGGGTTGAACCCTTGTTTACAGCAGAAGTAAATAAACCAGTCTTTTTATAAATTACTTGTGAAGAAGTGATGGTAGTAGTGTATGGAGCCTCTGTAGTTTTTGTTGTGTTCACCTATGCCTGATCTTCATGCTGCTCCAATTTACTGCCAAATTACAGGACAGCTGCTAAAGACCCTTACAGAAAGGAGTTTTTAATCTTCTGTGGGGAGTTACCTTTAGATACGGCACCATGTTGAGTACTGTGTGACATTTGTCACCACAGTCCACTGTTATGAATTAAAATGGGCATGCAAAACTTGTCATTTATGAAAATAGACATATTTTTTTTCTCTAACTTGCCAAGAATCCTGTGTTTTTTTCTCTTACATTCCTGCCTTCTGACTTATTCTAGGACTCGTCAGCACTACTCCTTTCTTGTGTGTGTGTGTGTGATAAAGGATATAGGCATATTCTGTATGTTGAGGACTAAACTGTAGTTTCCACTAGGCATGGACTGGGAAAATGAACTTACAAACCCATTTTTTTTTTCTTGGGCCGCACTGTTCAACTAACTGAGTGGTCACCAGATTAAAATTCTTTTAAAATTTATTTTGTATTTAAGCTTTTAATATGGTTACTGCAGTATTTAGTGTGGTTTTTCCATTAGAAAAAAAATAAATTTCCTCATTGAATGCATTCCCAGTCATTGATACATGCTGACGTGCCTGCTGCAAAGCAAATAGAGATCTACTGTGGTCAGAGGTTACATCTATCCAGGAAATGTGACTATCTGCAGAGAGAACAGCTTCAGCTTTACTTGAAGTAAATCTGTACATGATAGATACAAGATACCTGGAACCAGATCCAGATGCTCAAGAGTGGTGTCTCCCAAACGATAAACAGAAGAAAACCATGCGTACCTTAGAGGAAGTTTGGGGAATACTTCCACCAAGAATCGGGATAGTTGCTCAAGTATTTGATATTTGTTGAAAGTTTTCTTGGGGGGGGAAGTCTTTCTTTTTTCCCCCGTCTGTATAATAGTCAGAAATGTCAGGACTCAAAATGAAATAGAAAAAGCTTGTGGTAAAAGGGAGTGGAAGAGAGGAGGTATACAACAGCTGTTACAGATGAAAAAGCTCTCCTAGCCTCTAGGAGACCTACTGTTGCCTTCCCTTTGGGCCACAAAGTAAGTGGTGAATGCTAAGGTGATGTGAAAATGGGATGGTAAAAGACTTGGAAAAAGCATGAAATAATCTAATTCAAGAATATTTTAATTGAGCATTGGTTTTCTGGCTGTGTTTAGATATAAATGATACCTATTCACTTGGTGCATGTCAGCCTCTGAGAAGGGCTAGGGTATGCTGTGGGTTTTTTTGCTTAGGAAATATGTAAAATCAAGAGGGTTGATAATGGAGGACTTAAATTTATTCTATGCAGAGATGATCCTTGTACTTGAAGACAGATTTATGTGATATTCACAGCCCATAAGTCATTCTTGCATTGCCTCCCTGCAAGACTATTGGCAGTAGAATATGTTACTCAAAATATGCCTGTTTTCAATTAGCTCAAGGAAAATTCTCTAGTCACGGAAAGAACATCCATCTCTATTACCTGCCTCGAGAATTAAACACCGAAATACATTTGGATAAAGATTAGCAAAGCTTACGCTGCATGAATGGTGATTAGTGCTGATTTCTAAATAGGGGAGGGCAGGAAGATTTAACACAGCAGCCTTTGAAATGTTTCTAATCCAGAGATTCAAGAGTTGTGATCGGTTGTGAAATAGCTCTGAAGTAACAAAGAAGTGCAGCAAAAAGTGTTCTCGGGTTGGAAGGCAGGAAAGGTTTCGGAGCGCCGTTCGTGGCTGGGATGCTCTGTGCTGGAGCTGGTGGGTCACGGCTGCGGGGTGTTGAGGTACACCTGGCTTAATGGCACGGCAAGGGGCTGCCTCGTGCCCCCTTGCTTGCTTTCCTCTGGGGGGGACAGCAATACTGCTGTTTGCTGCTTTTCCTCTTTAGCAGCAGTTTTCTGTGTGCTCTGCGTACAGCCTTCCCCCTTTTCGTCTCTGGGGTGGGGGAATTTGAGAGCTTTTTAGTTTTGTCTTCTCTGTACCACACTTGGACACCCTGGCTTCTTACTTGTGTTACTGCCTATTTCATTGTGCTTTGGTTCAAAAACGGTTGTTTGGTCCGTGCAATTATAAGTTACAGCACAGATCGTTCTGTGCTCTCGGCGTGTTTCTTGCATAGCTAGTTCTACCTCCTGTGTTGACTTTGTTCTCTTAATTGGAGAAAAGGCAAGGGACATTGCCAGCTTTTACAAAAACCTTCTTTTCTTCCAAGGGAAATCAAAATAGTTTTCGCCTGTGACTTTTTCTATTGAAAACCTGGTTTGTGTGAATTGGCATACTTGGAAATGAACAATGTCCTATTAACGAGGTCGATCCTAAATCCCTTTCTGAAGGCAGAATGGGTGATCTTGGTTTGTGTGAGGTTGCCAAAGTAAATGTCGGTTGAAGTCTTGTGGCTTGGGCTTAGCTGGAACAATGTACCTGGCCTTTAAATAAAGCTTTTTTTCACTGCTTGATCCAGGATGAAGAGCTAATTTTATTTTGTTTTGCTGTTAGTGAACAGATTTCTGAGGGTACTGAATTAGTAAGCACAACTGTTTTCTATTTACTTCATTTACGTCAGCATGTACATTGTGATGTGTAAAATTTACGATGAAGATACAACATTTTTAGGAGTATCTAGTCAGCCTAGTGGGGAGTACAGCCTGCTTGAGAGCATGTGTGTGTGTGTAGATTTGGAGGGGTCTGTCTTGTGAATGTGTGTCTGCAGCTCTAGAAAGTGAAAATTTCCATGAAGTGATACTGCTGCATGTGTTTACATTAAAATCGTGGTGGTGTGTCTTTGGTCTGCTAAAATGCCAAATATCTATGCATATAATTAGTGGCCTTTTAATTATGATCAAAAGAAGTGGGTCATTTTGCAATGTGCATAAAACAGAAGCAATTACAGTGGCAGGTTACATTGAGGCTTGTTGCTCAGACATGCATAAGACAATGCTAAAGAAATACTTTATATACATCTATATACTCTAGACTGATAATAATTGCCATTTTTGTTAATAGCTCATAAGTCTGTGAGACTTGAAAAATACTTTAGAGATCTTCACGCAGTTCATGGCTGTTCAAGAAGCTGTGTGATGCTGTGTCAGTAGGGGTGTTATTAAAAAACTGGGCTTTTATGAAAAACTTTATAGGGAATTTGGAAATGGTTGCATTTTATCATGGCCTGAAGGGCTTGACAGAAAGATCTGTTGTGGCAGATGCGTGTTGAGGAGGGACCTCTGTCTGCTGGCGTTACACTTCCCAAGATGCAAAATATTGTTTACTAAACCTAAAAACCTGTCTGTGGCTTAAATGTAATATTTGGGGGAATGGTATCTTTTTATCGTATTTTTAGCTGGAAGGTGGATATGGGAGAGAAGGAGGAAAGCCATGATCGTGATAAGCTGACTTGTGTAGGTCATGAGTTAAGGGGTAGCAAGTGCCATTTTGTGTCCCAATTTTTATTATTTTTTATTTTAAAAATATCCATGGTCTCAGGCTTTTGAAGGCTCAGGCAGACTCATGCCCAGTTCTTAGGAATTCATGTACTAGATGAGCAGCTCTGTACTGAAGGGCTTCTGGAAAATGTCATTTGTCCTTTACTTGCACAATAAAAAAATTAAAATAAAAAAGTACAGCTGGGAACAGATTATTTATTACTTAACTGTAGGTTCTGTGCTTTAATAGCAATCACATGCTTCCCTTTTACAACTGCTTTTACCTTCTTGACTATTGCATTCCATGTAAACACCTTTCACTTGAGGAAAATCATGAACTTCCTATTTCCACCACAAACTTAACAGAGCCTGTATTTATTCATATATATTTATATATTTTATATACATATGTAAATATGTGAACATCATAGATACCTATAAATCAGGTATATATTTGGTTTATATACATATTATATACTTATATGTGTATATATAATTTTTTTGTTTGCTTTGTCGGCTTGCTTCAATAACCATTAGTGCGATGACTGGTTACGGGAGTTAAAACCATTTTGGTACCACTGGAAGGGCAGGGGCGCTGGGTTTGCCCCTGTAGCTGCGAGGCGGCAGCGCGGGGCGAGCAGGGCAGCGGGAGGAGGGGAGCGCCGGCACGCCATGCCATTCAGTGCGCCAGGCCGATGCAGTGCCGGTGGTGGTCAGCTCAGCTTCAGTTTGCTGGGACTAGTGTTGCCCAGAGTCGAGTTGTAACAGCTGAGAGAGGTCCTGCTCCTTTTGGGGTTAGTGGGTGCTGCGCCCTTGACTTCTGGTGGGGGAGAGCAGGTGAACTCCCAGAATAAATTGAGATGTGTGTAAAGGTAGTCACGCGCGTCTTGGATGTGTTAATATTTTGTTGTCATCAGGAATATTTTCTGGAAGAACTTTTCTGAGGGGTCACTGGGTTATTACCTAACTATTCTATTTATAATATTATATATATATATAATTATATAAATGTATTACCTAACTAAATAGTAGCCCTAAACTAAAACTGCTCGGGGTAGGTGCTATACTGAAATGTTGCACTGAGCCACAAGAGGTGGGCAAAGCGGGCGCCCTGCTTTGGGTCAGTTTTCAGGAATGGATGATGCTCTTTACAAAGCTCCATTTTTATGCTTTCCAGAGAGCAATTTTTTAATTGAAGCGTCCTGTCTCTTCAGGTTGTTTGGATAGAGCTCACAGGAGCACAAGCAAGAGAGAATAGATGCTTTACGCGTGAGGAAACGCTCTGTTCAGTATAGCCAAAGGCTGGTGTGTGCAAAATACATAAAAAAGCAAGAAAACTGCTCTTTATTATGGAGGGATAATGTATTTCAAAAGGAGAAAGGGGAATAGGAGGAGGAAAAAAAGGTATGATGTGTTTGTTCCAGCCCTGAGTGATAGAATCTCTGTTGCTTACATAATTTGTGAGAAGGAAATAGCCCTAATGGCTTTTCATGGATCATTGGTTTATAGGCTTGGCTCCAGAAAATCTTGCAGAGAATAATTTAGTTAAAACGGTGATGCTAATCAAGTGAAACCGAGCGGGTAGATGCTCAGCCAGTTCAGTAACAGGATGTTGATTCTGTTGTTGGTGCTGTCTCTCAAGTCCACTAACTGTGGGCTCCCCAGCGTGACTCCACTTTCCTGGGTGGCACCCCGAGAGCTCTGACTCTGACCCTTTCTCCCCCACCCCGTGGCTGCGTTTGCCATGAGCCAAGGACCTGTGCATCCACCTGGATCCTGGCTGGAATGCAGATGACCCTCAGTGAGGCTTCTGCACTTGAGGCAGTGCTTTTTGAGAGTCATGAACTCCGTGCCTGAGCCACCTTTGGCTCTGGCAGAGGCAGTGCTTTGTGGAGGAGTGAGTGTGCTAGCACCCGCTCCTGCCGGCTTGCCCAGATTCAGCAGAGGGGGCATGGCTCCCAACCCCATATGTTAATAGGTCTTTCCACCATCCTTGGTGGTCTTCCCCAAGCTTCTCTAGCATCTCCATTTTGCTGCTTGAGGGTGAATACAGCTCAGGAGTGGATCGGGTCAAGAAAGCCCTGAACTGTGGGACACCTGGGGTTCCCAGAATGATAGAATTCTTGTTGCCTAAAAGAGTATTAGTTCTTTCCGAACAGTGTCATAGTTTTCTGAACGAGTTCCTTTTTGCTGGTCACTCCAGTATGCTTCCACAAGCAGGATTATTTTCACCAAGTTGCTAGTTTGAGCTAGAAATGGAGATACTGTTCCTTTTTACCCTGATGCCAAGCTCCCTAGTGGGTCTCTAGTTCAGAGGTAGGTGGTGCCACCAGCTGGTATGAACTTGCACACAGGAGATAGTGGGGCTGGCAGTAGGTCCTGGAGCTAATATTGCTGCTAATCACATGCTATGTGGAAAAACTCTTGGCGATAGCTGGGTGTTTCATCCGTGTTTTAAAAGCGTGCAGTCTACAAGTTTAATGTGAGCAGTTTGATACCAGTGCCAGTTTGAAACCTCCTCTGACCTGCACAGTGACCAGTTCTTCCAGTGGCGTGAAGGTATAGCAGCTGTGGGGGCATTTCTGTAGGGAACGGGGATAAATGGTTTCTTCCACGAGATGTATCTGCCGTTCTGACGGGTGCCAGGTGGGTATCACACTCCTGTGATGCTGGTGGAAGAAATGGTGGGAATGCTTGCTTAGAGTGAGTTTCAGATGGCACTGATATTTGACCGCTAGTGGTAATAAGCCCCATATTTAGCTTCTTGCATTTAAACACAATAATTTATATCTATAAAAATTTTCGGGGTCTCCAGTGAATTTCCCTGCTTTTCCCACTGCTGTGTGAAACCAACAGCTTTGTTCAGGAAGAGTTTTCTTGCTTTTTGGTGTGTGTGTGGTCATCATGTTTGCTTTTGACTGCATATAATCCCCAAACAAAATTAACTTGATGTCATGTATTTTCAAAATCGATTTATAGCAGACAGAACGTGTTAATGTGCTGTCAAAAGTAACCACACGTTCCTATGGAGGAGGGAAGGAAGGGAAAGGACAGAGTTCTCGTAAGCGTGACTAACTGTATCTCGTAAAGCAGAGAAAGGTGTGAGCGAGAAATATTAAATACTCTGAACAGTTTTGAATAGGTTGTACACTGTCTTCATTTATGCTTTTTTTTAAAAATAAAACCAGCAAAAGAGATAATGCTGCTCTGTAAAGGAAGCTTTGTGAAATGTTTCTAGTGCTTCTACTAAAAGCAAAGAAAAAAGTAATTCCCCTGCAGTTGGAAAGTCTTGATTTTTTTTTTTTTTTTAAGCTGTTTGCCCTACCCAACTGCTTTTCTTTTATCTTTACTTACTTTATCAGGTTTTGAACAGTAGAAACATCATGTGCAGGTTGATGACCTGCAAACGGCAACACTTGAGCATAAACTGTAATAAATTAAGATGTTTACCCTAGGACTTTAATTTCAAGTTCTTACATGCATGTGATACCTTTTCTTATACACAGATCTTGCCAGGGCTTTTCAGTGAGGTTTAGACCTCATCTTTTATACATAGAAAAGAATGAGAAAATAAAAAAAACAACTGAAGTAGGCTTAATATAACTTTTCCTTTTCTTCCTTTGTTATCTTTTTTTTCCCTTTTATTGACTGTAAAGTAGCCATTGAACAGGGGTAAAATCAGGATCAGTTACACAAATGAAGTACATTTTCCTGCTTTCATAGTTCATCTTACTGCTTTGGACTTGACAGTAGCCTGCTGCTTTTTGACAACTACAGGCAGTTTTTCACAGCTTACCATTGCGTAATTTATTGAAAAATATTCCAGAAGGTACCTTTTTTCAAAGCTCGCTACTCTAAAGCATTATAGGGTGTGGCAAGCTGAACTTGTCCTAAAAAAACCCAACCAAACAAACCCCAGACCAAATGGCAAAACAAAAGTGGCAAAAGGAGGGGGGGCAGAGGTGATGCCTGGTTCGTCAGAATAATGCTGGTGTGCTTTCAAGTAGGTAAGACTAGAGGTATGGCACCTGCAAGAGAATGTGTAAATTTGCTGAAAAACAATAATTTCTGGGCATGATTTCTATTGAAGTGTCATACAGATAACGTTTTTAGGCCTTCTGCCTGCCGTACCAAAAATATGAAAACAAGTAACATGCATGTATGCGTATCTTTACAATTTAATCTTTAAAAATTAATTTTAGATCCTACTGTATTTTATGTATTGCAGCCAGTGCAGCTATTCCTCTTTGCTGGATGCCAGGCAGACTTGGGAAGACAACAAAAGTTGCCGCAAGGCATTTCTAAGCAAATGAATCCAAAAGTGCAGGCTTTCTTGATAGTCCAGAACAGTTAAACAAACCAAAGGTGTTGCCAGAGAAATGGGATTCAAATTAAGTTTACAACATCTAGAGCTTGTGACTATATAAACCTGCTTTGCGGTAGGGTATGTTGGAGGGAATTCCAGTTAAATTTTGAAAACCTATTTCAGTTTGAAACCAAAACCTAAATAAATATATCCTTTTTTTTTTTAGCACTGAGATTTTTAGCAGTGGGGAAGTTCTTGTCAAAGTGCTTAGTGCATACCTTGTAATGGAAATTGTGGGAGAATGTGAATAGAACAGAAATAGACCCAGCGTTTATCTGACAGTTCAGCAGAAAGTAAATATTGAGATTTGTTTCTCTTCTTGTAATGGACTATTAAAATGTAGCTGACTTAGGAATGGAGGGCTAGAGGGGACAATTTTTCCAAACAGTCATATAAAAAAGAAAAGTTTAAATCTAGGTGGGCCTGTTGCTCCCTCTCCCTATGTGTTCTAACAAATTTAAAGCATTAGTAAAAAGGCTGAAAAAGTGAATAAACTGTATTGTGCTCTAGGGAGACAGTAAAAAAGATCAGAGACATTTTTTTCCTGTTACAGCAGAGAATGTACTAAATGTAAATGTCTAGCTGAGTGAGGGAACAGACCATACCTAAACTACAGAAGTCTGACTCAGGAAAGATTCACTCAAACAGTAGTAAAGATGAGAATGAGGTGCCACGCAGACCCCACTGAAGTTTATTCTCGCACCGAGGTGCAGTTTGCCCTTCAACTTCCCAGCTGAAGTAAGACCTTTTGCTTGGGGGCAGCGGGAGCCCTTCCACTCCTGAGCCAGGCAGTGGGCTGCTGGAAATTTTTTGTCTCTCAGATAATAGCAGATGATAGCAGAAGCTATCAGTACAGACTTTAAATTACTACAATGTAATATGTGGCGTATTCATGAACCTCCTTTGAACTGTGTCTTAGGAAACTGGTCAGATTGAACGCCTGAAGCCTTGAGCCAGGAGGGCTTGGGTCGCCTTTGTTCCTCAAATGTTTGAGGTTCTGTCTTGAAACAGTTTTTGCTCCTTACCTGCCCCATCCAGTTTGGCAGGCACTGCCACCCTCTGCACTGGGACCAGCCTTCGCTTTTCACCCTACACAAGCCTGCCTTTTCCTGTGAGGTCTGCCCGGCTTTGCAAAGACCCACCTACAGAGCTGTGTTGCTTTCAACACTTAATTGCTAGGCTAGAGCATCCCAAGTGCTTTAGCTTCCCTTATGTTTTTTTTCTCTGTCCTGTATCTTCTGAGTAGTTGCCTTCTCTTCACCTGTTTTCCTTAAATTGGTTTTGGAGGAAGGTTTGTGATTTTGTTTTGCTTTAGACTAAGTAGCCACAACTATATTACAGATAGTGGATTACCAACACTTCATATAATTGATTGATCCTGGCTTTCTACTAAAAATACTTCTTTTTTTGTGTGCGCTGCAAAGCATCGGTATCAAACACTTACTAAAAGGACTAATAGGATCCTGTGATGTTTTGATGTTCTGACAGCTCCATTCTCCCCTTTTATCTCCTGTTAATGGGTCCCAGATCATAGCAGAAGTCATTATTCAGAATTGTCTTTCACTTTATATGCTTAAATTCCATTGCATTTGTGTTGCTCCATCTAACACAAAAGACTGTTTAATTTCTGAGATGCTTTCAGAAACAGCAAATTCTCCAAACTTTGGTTTCCCAGAAGTCATTAGTGAATATCTGCTTTTTCATATAGTCATTGCATAACTCATTTAATAGCCCTGATGTCACAAACCCTAAGGAAGCCAGTACCTTGTCTTTGGATATCTTACCTTTTTATTGTCTGTCTTTGTCCATCTTTAAAATGTTATAGGTCTGTACCTTCAATATTCCATGAGCTATCACATCAGTTCTTGTTTTAACTCTGGATGAAGTTCATGGCATTATACTTTTTTTAGGAATAAATTACCCAAGTAAAATCAAATTTGCCTTGTCTTCATTTCACTGTTCAGTTACATTGCCTTGATTTCTTTTGTTCAGATCTTGTATTATCAAGATTATACTTATACACTTGTAGCACCAAGATTGCTTTTCCTTCTCTCCCAAACTACTTCCTGTCCCCCTCCCTCTTGTAGTGATGTTTTGCGTATCTGTCGTTGTGTGTACCAATTATTCCAGCCCTGGGAGGTGGAGATTATCCAGATCCCCTTATTTCTTTATTGTAAATGGTCTAATTTTGTTCCACACTACATGTGGTAATAACCATTATCCTAGCCTCGTTTTCGCTGTATTGTTTTATTACCTTTATTGAAACAGAAGGCAAAAAATTTGCTTTGATTGATATTTGTTCCTGATTATCTTTTCCTAAACATCCTCTTAAACATCAGTGTGTAGGTAGCTGCCTTTCTCTCCCTCTTTTGAAGCTGCAGTACACAGTAAGAGTGATGCCCCCAGTATTTCCTTGCATGGTCCAGCTCCAACAAGCTCCTAGCTGGTGTTACTCTTCTGTTTGTACCCTGTAATCTCTGAAACATGCTTTCCTTTCTTAAGCTTTTTTCTGCTTGTAGAAAAAAAGTTTTCTGGTTATTTTTAGCATTACAGGTTGGGTTTTTATTCATCCAGGTAGTCTGGAGTTCACCACGTTTGTTCTTTAGCTAGGAAAACACACCTGAGTGGAAACGGGTTTCAGTTGGAGTGCAAATACCCTCTGATCTCTGCCCTATTAACAGATTCCAGTTGTTTTGTGAGCTTTGCCCTTCCCAAATTCCATGTTGTTTGACGTGTCCCTGGGAAGTGATGGGAAGTGGTCAGGATTGGCTTGTGGTTGCTTGGGTGACTGGTCATCTCTCTTGTCCAAGCATGAACTGGCTCTGAGACAGCATCCCTGTAGACCTGTGACTGGCGATGACTGTTGACCAAAGGAATCCTTCAGCTATCATGTCTGTGCTGTTGCTAACATGGGGTTTTGTTGATCTTTTTTTTTTTTTTTTTTTAGGGTTTTTTTAAATAAAATATGTTGGTTTCCCAAGAGTTCACTTTTTGTTGGCATTTTATGAGGGATAATCTGTGGACCACTGTCTGTGTTCAGGTGTAAATCTGTAGGATCCCAGTTGCTCTCCAAAGTGATAATCGCCAAAAACCTGTTACATTTCAGTTGTTCTTTATTTCTTAACCACTTCTTTGGTGTACAGTGCTTCCTCATTATATATATATTTTTTTAAAATCCAGCTTGAATATCTTGCAGCCTTTGGTGCCTGTGCAGCGGTTGCGGTTGGTGTGTAGAGGGTCGGTGTTGCCAGCGTGTGGCACAGCAGCCAGCTCTGCATTCTGAAGTCAACCTGATCCTCCTTGGCAATAAAACATATAGCAAGTTGAGCTCTTAAACTCACTGATACGGTCAATTGCTCCGTCTTTCTACACTAGTCGGTTTTGATGGATGGATGAATCTGCTGGTGATTTTTGTGTGTGTTTAGTATTTATCTTCCTTTATTTTTCCTCCTCCCTCATTGACTATCCTACCCAGCAATTTTAGCCTCCGTGTAAGTATTGGCTACCTCTCAAAGGTTATGTCTCTCTTAATCTACTTCTTGTATTTCACAATGTGGCAACACTTTTTCTTTTGAATCTCTTAATTGCCTGCTGTGGCAGGACACTCCAGTGCTAGTGTTGTCATCTTAATGTGGAAAGAGATTCATCATGCAGGAGAAATGTGTGGCTGAATTAATTTTTGTGTGTGTTTAAAAAAAAAACCACAACTTTTCTGCAGGAGACTGTTACTTTAGGACCAAAGACTGCGTGGGAGAGCTGAAATTGCTGGAAACGTGTTTATAGGGGAAATTCTGGCAGATTTTTAAGTGCTGTACATGAAATGTGGCTGTCTAAAAACAAGAAGTTGTACAATTCTTTTTCCAGGCATGATCCATTTACCTTTAATTGAAATTTTAGGCTATGAGAACGTTTAGGAATGGAAATACTCATATAAAATGTCTAAACACACCAATAATTGACTTTTTTTATTTTCCTAATTCCATGTGCACAGTAATGCATCTGCTTGAAGGTGTGTGTACTATATATGCAGTTGTTGTTGGTTCCTCTCTCTAAAAGTGGCATGATAGAAGTTAATTGTGCTGTGAAATCATGTAAGCTTTGAACGGTTAAAACTTACTTGTATGTCTGGATCTGCTATATATATATGTTAGTGTACCATTTCTGAGTGTTGCCTTGATTGAGATGCTGAGACTCTCTTCTGTGCTTGCTGGGATTTTTGTGGCTTTGTTCTGTATGTGTGTGTTTGTGTGCTTTCTCTTTTCCCTTTTCTCTCACTTTTTTCCCCTCTGTTGTTGTTGGGTGAGTAGGTGTTTTTCTTTAGCTTTACTTCTTACTCCAGAAAGGGAAGACAACATCAGATCTGTTACTTGTGGGTCAGTAGGCCTGGGTGTGCAGAGGGTGTGGGATTTTTTTTTTTTTCTTTTATTCTTTGAGTAAGTGGTGAGGAGAGATGGGCAGAGAGAAAGCATTAGCGAGTCATGATGCCTGGCAGGGTTTGATTACATTTGAAATAACTAGTTGTGATTTATGTTGTTTAGTTTTCGGTGAGGAGGAAGAGGAAATGGGACACATCCTGCCTAACTTCTGTAATGCTCTATGGTTTATCTTTGCAGCAATACTGTTCAGATTATTTTCTATGTGAAAAACGTGCACCATTGTCAACTGTTGAGGCTTCTACCTAGTATTGTCTGTGCTGGTGGATAATTCCAGGCTTGATTCTTCTCTGTAGACCTTTGCAGTCAAGTAGCCCCAGGCATATTGTTGCTGCTGCTCCCTTAACAAGTGAAGGTGTTTTTAATTTGGTGCCATCAGATTCAGAGAAGGATGCTGAGTGATTCAGAAGGGGCAGGCTGAGACAAGGTCTCTGTTACTTTGTCTAGGGTTTACAGAGATGTCAAGGGGAGATGACACTTAACCAGTGTCTCACAGCAGAGAAAGGGGGTCTTGAAACTTTTGAACTCAGAAATTACTCATTTATAAATACAGTTTTGTCTTCTCACTTAATACAGTACTGCCTTCCTCTCCTTGATGATCACTGAACAGATGCAGCACCGGTTAAAACTCAGTTGCATTTTACAGCCAGCGCACTCTGCCTCAGTGCTGTTTGTCCTTTACGCACCCTAAGCGAGCTGCTCTGCCTTGGCAGTCAGAGGTGCATGTGTGCACACATACATGTGTATGCAAATCGGACTTGCAGGCTGGTTTAGACTACATTTGGGGTTAAGTTGCTTCAGAGCTGTGGGTGGTTCAAGGTGCTACTGAGCCATCAGGGCTCGTTGCTCAGGGTGGGTGGTTGCCACGTGGGGGGCTTGCCATGGTGCAGGCTCCCCTCGTCTGCCGCAGCGGAGCCCTTCCCGAGGAGCACGGACGTACTGCCCTGGCAGCGGCCAGGGGTTCCTCGTGCTCGTCCCAGTGAGGGGGCATGTGCCTGTGCCTGCAGCGGGGGAATAAGGTGCATCGGGGCCATGATTTCTTCAGGAAGCCTGCTAAATCTTGAAGGGCACTTCAGTTTGTCTATGTCTGTGCAGGTGGGATCCTGTTTGCTCCTATCACCGGGGACCCTGCTTCACCCCATAAACAGATTATTTTTAAGATGAGCTCATGTTGAGATCTAGGGACTATTATAACCAAGATCTGCTTTGTCAAGAAAGGAAGCCTTTAGTCTTTATTTGGGGACATGCAAGTCTTGCCGAGTGTTGAGATCTATTATTTGCCGCTTGACAAAAGAAGGGTTAGTGCCAGGTCTTTCAGCGCTCTGCTTTTGGGCTAGGACGAAGGGAGAAAAACAAGAAATAACGCGTTTGAAACCTTGCTAATGTTTGCTAATCCAGGTGTTGGTTTCATTTTTATGAAGGCACTGTTGGGTAGTGGAATGAAGTGTGAATTTCAAATCTCTTTTCTCTGTCAGACCTTTTGATGCTCAGAGGGAGCTGGAATTGTGTGTGTTGTGAGAATTGGTGGGCTAAGGTGGTGTGCTTCTAGGCAGAAATACCGAAAGAACTCGTTAGGTTGAGTAGTAAAATATATCCTTTCGTAACACATTGAAGCACCTCTTTTAGCACAACGGGAGCCTTGAAACAGTTCCTGTCATCAACAGTCCATGCTTTAAATAGGCAAGAAAATCAAAAACAGGATAAAAGGAAATATTTAAAGGAAATAAAGGTATTTTGCTGGCCCTCTGCTCTCCCCTCATTGCCAGTGTCCCCTGTATATCATTTCCCGCTTGGTGCGTAGTGTCTGACATGCCCGTTTCCCACCACCTCTGTTCCCAAAGCTGTGCAGTCACCACCTTTATGCGTGTTGACAGAAAAGAGCAAACTGGTTTAGTGTCATTATTTAAAGGCAATTTCTGGAGGAATTTGTAAACATACCCTTTGTGTGAGTGCTGCTGGGAGCTTGTGGTGTCACCTTCCATGGTGCTTCCAGGAGACCATCATGGCTCTGGCGACACTGGGGCTGGCATGTGTCACACTGTCACAGAGCTGGAAGCGGCTTGTGGCTTGTGCTGGCTAGAGAAGCATTGCAGCCAAAGGTTCACCTGAGGAAGGGCCCTGTTCAGTGCCAAGTTCAGGAGATAAAATGCTGGCTGAAGTAGAGAAATCTATCCTGTCACTAGGAGAGTACAGGAGGGCTTGCGGGGTGATCTGGGTTTCTGTGGCTTGTGTTTTAGTTTTTACTCTGTGCATCTGCTGTGTTGCTGCGTACCTCTGAATTGTTGGGCATGGCTAAGGATTTACCACTTTGCTAGATTTCCCAGTAGGTTCAAAATTTGTCGGTTTCCTTAAGGCAGAAAAATCACAAGTTTGTTTTCGTCAATATGCTTTACTGCTTTGTTTTCAGAATCTACAAAGGAATTACAAAATTGTAATGGGCACAAGGTTTTGGCATGTATCTAGAAGAATGACTAGAATAAAAAAAAATACAGTTTTGTCAAGTTTCAACTGAAACTTTAGGAATTTTGCACTGATAATTCAGATATATGGACTTGCTGTTAAGATGCAGCCCCTCCTAACTGTCTTGGGAGTAATCCAGCAATGTCAGCAATGCCTGGAGCAGGGTATGTGGTTATTTTTTTAGGCATCTGAAATGGTGTTAATCTGTGGGAAGGTTAGAAAGACTCATAATTCTTTCTTATCAGGTCTGTGTTTTGAAATTACTTTGGAAGTGTACCTGCCCATATACATGGCTACAGGTTACTTTGCAGAATGTAAAAGTAAAAAAAAATGCAGAACACTCCAGTCCTTTCAGATACAGCCATTTGCAGTTCAAATAGGCTAAATAGAAAAGAGTTTTAGAGTCTCTCTCCTTAATGCTCCAGTGCAATTAAATCCTGACTTTGTTTGTAGAAGATACAATCAGCACATGTTGGAACACTTGATGTGACCCATAAAAATAGGAGGCTTTGTTCACGTCTGTTGTGAATGTTCACGTGAGCCAAAGTGAAGTGAGTGTTATACCAAGGGCTGCATGTTCAGGGAGTGAACTCCAGCAATCCTCCTGGTAGAGAGGGCCATGTAGAGCTCCTGACGTGGGGTTTTTTACATCATCAGCCTCTGTTGCTGATGGATATGACTTCGTTGTGAATGTTTCAAAAGTTTTGGTTTTCTTTAAAGCTGCTCTTGAGAGCTGTGCAGTACAAGGAAGAGGATTTCTGTGTTAAATAAAGCTGGGAAGTTAGCAGCCCTCAAAGCTGCAAAAGGAAAAAGCGTGAAAATCAGGCTTCTCAGGGATACAGTGTTAAGGGAAAAAGTATCCTGGATTAACAAACAGAGGATGACCAAAATAATCCTCCCTTCTCTCCTACCTTCCCCCCACTCCACAGTAATTCAGCATTCTGAGGTTGGCTTTATAAATTATAAAAAACCTTGGATGTGGCAGTTACCTGTCATATAACATGCGGTTTAAACAAGCATTTAATTTAAACTGACACTGTTTCTAGCTGTTCTGTTCAAGCTGCCATCTTGCTGAACAGATCCTGTTATCTAGTGGCTATGCCCAGCAGAAAACCTCACTCACGTGTTGGGGGGGGGCTTCACTCTGCTCTGCCTACCTTGTATATTGAAAAATATTTTTGCAATTGTGGAAGAAACTGCCCCTCTCCCAGGAGGCTGATATGTCTCCCCTCCCCTTCCTCTGGAAACATCGGATCATTTCAAAAGCAAATCCAGAGAAGCCAATGCATCAGTGTGTTATGTCAGCTGTGCTCAGTTTGGGCGAGCTTGAAACACTGATTCTCCCGTACCTCTGTCACGTTCTGTCAAGCCGGCAGAAGGCCTGGAGTAAGTTAATGCTTTGTGTAGGGTGGTACACCATCTTGCTTATGCTGCTTAGGCTAGATCATAAAGAAACCCAAAGCAATGGAACATTTGGGAAAAAAAAAACCCAAACCCACTGAAAAATGGAATGCCTTGCTCCAGGAGTTATTTTATTTATATTATTCCCTAACATGAGGGGTGGTGTCTACAACAGTATAGGGGCAGCAGCCTATAGGGGGAAAAGATGGCTTTCTGTTATTAGTTACAAAGATATTTAGATTTCAGACTTCAGTTATACCGTTGTACCTTTTCTACTTCAGATAGAGCTAAAATGTAAATGACAAATCAGTAACATTTTCTTTCTAAGGAAAATGTCTCTAGTAGTAACGAGTGTTTCAGATTTTAAGAATGAATTTATCGATGTGGGCCAATTTTCAGGTTTACAGTCTACTAGGAAGCATAACTGTCCTTAACATATTACAGTATAACACAAAATAATTTTGGTACATAGGCCACTTACCTAGTATTTTAGTACACATTAGTGGAATTCATGTGGTAAAGAAGAAAGTCAGTAAAACCTGTGCTGGTCCTACTTCATGGGTTACTCTAAAGCAGTTTTTTTTCTATGGAATTCTATTAAGTCCCCATATTTTTAGTTTTGTCATCTTTATGAATTCATTAAGCATTTTTCTTTTCTAGAAAAAGAAGTATGAGAAATAACAGTACTTGTATAATTTACAATTTAAATTTAAAATTAAACAGATGGAGTAATATTAATAGCCATTCTTTTTACAAAAGTAGCTCTGATAGTCATGGGGAACATCATGCTACAAAAGAAGGAATGACAGCATCATATAATAATTACTAATATAACCTAGGTTGTCCAAATGCTTTTTAGGCATGGTTTTATTTAAATACTGTTTTTTAAAAGACTTTTGTGTCTACAGGGATGCCTTGTGTTAGTGGTTTGTTGGAAGTGCCATGTTATCTTAAATTCTATCAGGGTATAGGATATAGCAGTCTTGTGGTGAGTCTGGATTCCCTTTGTAGGCAACTGGAGCTTCTCACTGATGTTTAGCCTGTCCAGCACCTCACTTGAAGGATGGTCAGTGTTCTGAGCTGTGTCCCCCATCTGTCCAGTGCCACAGCTGCCAGGCAAACTCCTATCCGCAAAATTGTGCGGCAGGATTTAGAAATTTCTTACCAAATCAAATCATCAACAGTGAATCTAGTTTAAACTGCTAATTTGCTAATGATCTAAACCGAATTCCTGTTTCAAGAGGTGCGTGCCAAGCAGGGGTTGTTTCCACTCTAATCCTTTTACTGAAGGAGAGGTACCTTGAAAGCAGTTATCTGCAAGTGTTTTATGGCGTGTTTTCAGGGAGGATTGGACTCATTCCTGCAGCCAGTGCCAGGCTCCATTCTGTCTGTAGAAGAGTGGACCCGCACTGAAAAGCCACCATGCTCTCTCCACCTGCATCGAGGTGCTCCACCACATACACGTGTGTGTGGTACAGAGAGCCTGAGCTGTGGCTTTGGGTTTGAAAATCAGTAATGTGTTCTTGTGGAGGACTTCACTGAAATAAACAGCTAATTAATGTGTAAAAACTATTGCCACTACAGATTCATGCAGGTTTGTTTTGATGGTTTAGGTGGGTTGTTTTTTTTGTTTGTTTTGGGTTTTTTCTTTAAAGTGCATGTTTTCTATATGCCAAATGCTCATCACATGTTGCCGTTAACACGTGATGCCCTGCTTCGTGGTCTCGGATGCAGTCTGCCTCTGGACCATTTTGTGTGGCTCTTAGAGTGGGCTATTAGAATTGGATTGCAGATACAGTTTATTGTTTTGCTGGTTTGTTCCTTGCAAAGTATAACCTGCCTAAGGATAGCAATTGATTTTTAGAAGGAGACAATGCAAATAAGCAGTCTTCATTCAAGTTGATTTTAATGCCATAGATTTCATCAGTAAAGAGAGAAAACAGCACGATGCTTCCTCCAGATTGTTGTTTAATTTAATCTTCTTCACTTCTCCCCACCTCCCTCCAGTGCACGTATCCTCCATGGGTTTTGAGGATGCTGCAAGAACAAACTGATTTCCTTTGATTGCAGATACGCTTTCAAACCTGTAACTTGCCTTAATTGAAGGTAACAGTGATGAAGTAGACAAAATCAGTTGCCTGATTACCCATCAGATAAATTACTCATTAAATCAAATCATCCTCCTTTGGTGAAACAGAACGACTGATTTGACTTCTGTTAAGAGACTAGCAAAGAAAAATACTGAGATATCAATCCTCTATTAAGAAAATCTTGAAAGGTATGAAGTATAGTAGTTTGTAGTCTACCATTGCTCTCTCTTGACTTTGTTTTAAAGGAGCTGAGGGGAGCTGCCTCCTTGCAGATTGATAGACACTTCAACAAGGTGGTGTGTAATGACAGGGGGATGGAAAAGGCAAAGCAGTTCTTTAGAGAATTACTTTTGAGATACACAGAAGTATGTTTTATGTTAAAATGTAAATATCCTAGCTATTCAAGTATAGGAAAGCTTCACAAGTGACTTGCAACAATTCATTAAGTCCTGATTGCTGTAGTGTAATTTTACACTTTATTTCCATATTGAGTGGCAGAATATTGAGCAATTTGACAGAGGAGTGAAAAATTGTATTTTTACTGGAATGGTGACTCTTAAGGTTGCTTCAAATCTTTTACCTTGCAAACTGAATGCATCCTCAAATGATACCTAAAGAAAACTTTATTGTAAGTTTTAGTTACGATAAAACTAAAATGATACCTAGTGAAAAGTTTAGAAAAGGGACTGGAATTTTCTTTTCCTTGGTATTTTAGCCTTTCTTCTCATTGCTGCTTAATACTGTTCCTTTCATTCTGGTGTCCTGCAATATGATTTGGTAGTGTGTGCTTTCCTGTAGAACCCATCATTAATGTTGAAAATAGAAAAAAAGCATGTTAATGCTGTAAATATAGCCCATGGAGAAATACAATAATATGTCCAGCATTACAGGTTTGTTACTTTCCAGTAGAGTTTGCTGTGGGCTGTGTTATGTTAGTAAGTCTCCAGCACTTGGTTGAAGGAAATAGCTGAGTCTTCCTGTTTATAGAGGTAGCAGGCAAAAAGTTTCTTCTAAATAAAACTTACACTGAAATTGTAATATTGTCAGTTGCTCAATGTCCTGTAAGCCCCTGTGTTGATTACAGAGTTACTCACAAATAAATCACTGTTATGTTTGGTCTTCTGAAAATTTGTTTTGACAGAAGTTTTGTACACAGGCAAAAATTATTTTGGCTTGGGGATAGAAAAAGGAGGAAAGCGGAGGGGTTTTTTGGGAGTTTGTATACTGGACCAAGTATTTCAATGGTCAGATGTAACCTATGGTGTACATGATCTATACAAAAAAGTATATATATTTGTTCACTAATTCAGAGCACTTTGCCAAGATTAGGACATCTTTTGTGTTTTAAGACTGCCTTGAGATCAAGTGTCACTAACTTTAAAAAGATGGAGAGAAGGATGTAGACTGTAAATATAGTGATGCTTTATTATGGCCTTAATTTAAAAGCTGTGTAGCCATGTGCATTTACAATTTCGTAATCCTTTTGGCTTTGTGGAGTGCTTTAAACATCATACAAGATGATATGAGAAAAAGCATTTACAGCCCATTTCATAGGGAATACATAATTCAAATAAGTTATATGTTCAGGTTGTCTGTATGTTTGAACTTTGTGTTATAAAGAAAGACAACAAAAAGCATCTGCAAAACCTGGATTAAAAAAAGCTATGTGTAAAGGTGTTTGTCAGGTTTCTATCTAAAAATCCTGTGGCAGAATTGTGGTCATATCTGTCCTGATCATGCAAACTTGCACATAAGCAGCTAGTTACATGAAGCCTGCTGACTTCATGGATTGGGGATACCTCCTGGTATTAAGAAAAATACAAATGTGGCCGTAGTCTGTGTTTCAGAAAAAGGTGGAGGTGGGGAAATAGTTTTCATTCTTTGTATTCACTTCCTATGCAAGTATACATAGGTTGTTCCTTATCCTAATGCCTCAGGAGCTTAGTACAGTCAGTACCATTGTCTTTTCTGCTAGTGAAGAAGTTGCTTTTCCTTGTAGTCCCACCACCCCTGGTATTTTATTCGCTTAGACCATGGGCATTCATCCTTGTCAAGGAACAGATAGGTAGACTCTTCATTTGAGGCTGGTGAAGTCGTGACTTCAGTATGTTTTGGGTTCTTCTCTTGTTTTCCAGCTCTTACTGAAGATGGCTAGGTATATCTGGAGTACAGAAGCTTCTTGTGGTGAAGTAAGGTCGTAGAGAGCGTGATCACACACTGCTGTCATGATCCCCAGCCCCTCGGGCCGGTGGTGGTGTGGTGTACGAAAACACCTCTTACATATAATATGATACCATGGAATTCCTGCCGCTTCTGACCTTTGGTAGGTCTCTCAAGCTTTGGTAAGCTGGATTCCTGAAAAATAAAACTGCATTTCTTAAAGCCACCAAGGACCGTCCCCACTTTCCATGTGAGGTGTTTTTCCCCTGTGGCATGGTGTGTCCTTGCGTACAGCATGGCCGCGCAGCCCCTCCGCTCAGCCAGACCCCTGGCACCCCTCAGGTCCCCCTCTCCTCCTCCTCTCTAATTAGCCTTTTTGTTCTTTGCTCGGGCCTTTAGCTGTCATAACAGGGTTGATGATCCAGAGGAGGAAATTATTCTCCCTGAGCTGTAGAATGGTTTTTCAGCAACATCACCACACACTTCTGTAGTCAAAAGTTGACCTCTTGTCTTGACCTGTGAAAAAGCCACAATTGAAGTGGTGGGTTGGTTGGTGTCTCTTACTGTCCTCTGGCTTTTCTCCAGAGAGGCTGTCAAAGGTACCAGCTAGGGCAGGTTTTTTAACAGGGTCTGCAACATGGTAACAGGGTTTGCAACAATCCTGCAGAAATAATAAATTGGAAATCAATACTTAATTTTATTATTCAGAGTTTCAGGTAAGCCTCACTTCTAGTCTGGCAGGTTTTATTTGTGGACTTAGTTGAAAGGTCTCTTGACTCCTGTGTTATGAACCAAGCTAGTTCCTTCTATTGACAATTTTTTATCAAACAATTAATGGAATTAGTGTGTCTATTCTTCCCATTGTATATTCACCGATTTTTAAATTACAGCTGAAATACAATACTGAGAGTACTATTGAAAAACAAGAGAAGAATCCAGGAGTGTCCATATTTGCCTTTTTTTTTTAAAAAAAATACATGTATATCTCTTATGTTCTTCCAGCAGCATCCTGGTAAGCCCTGCCTGAGGATTTCACAACAGTTGAATCCTGTATTTGTAAATAAATCATGATGTTTATTATTGTGACCCATTTTACCTAGAGTACCAAATCTGCTGTCAGCTAAATTTAAAGGAATGACATGGATATAAAGCTGCCTGTACAGATTCCCTTTAAACCGATTTGTGTAGTAGTCTGTGCCATCAGAAGGGTAATTAATTTATGGACTGTACAGCTGTTATATATAATATGTCAAAACTATGTGGCTGCAAGTGATCTTCTCATAAGGTCAAACTCTGAATTGTTGTAATAGTTGAAGATCTAAGGCTACATCATGTTTGCGTGTACTAGATGATATTTAAATCGGAGATACTGTGTTTATGCTGCGTGGTCACAAATGGAGATGCTCACTCCACCCCTCAGGTGGAAGATTTGGGTTCTGCAGACGTATGCAGAGTGTGGAAGCCAAAAGGTGTTCCTAACCATCTAGATCAAGCCAGACTAGCATCTGTGGCTTTTGTTCCTCATTTACATGCTGTACTAAGATGCATACTTACGTCTGAGCCACCCCGGGGATGCATTTCCCATCCCTATCCACTGCCCAAAGGGTAGCTTTCTATGCACAACAAGGATTGCGCCATCTCAGTGTGGTGCTGAGCCCGTCACCTGCTGTGCGAGCCCTCAGTGTCATCTGCAAATCTCATGCTGGACGTCCTCAGTAAGAATTAGTTTTGTGTGAAGGATTGCCCGTTTTGTCGGTAGTGTTTTCTTAAAGGCTTCTCTACTTCCTCACCATCTCTAAGTGGATAGTAAATGAGAAACTGTCTGGTGTCTGTCATAAATAGTGGGCTCTTTACACTTCAAAAGTAGTGAAAAATAAACTACACTGCAGCAATGTTAGTGGAAACAGCCAACATTTGGAGATGTTTTGATGTGGAAGAAAAGCATTTAAGCACTTACAGAAGTAGATACTTAGTTTTGAAAATGCTGTATTAGAAAACATTTTTGCAGTTGGTCTGTCCACTGCTGTTTCCCCACTTCTGCATGACAAAAGGAATGTTTTCCTTTCTGTTGGCATGAGCTAAATGGTCAGACAGCAGTCACTTAACTATAGCTAGTCCATAACCATAGCTTTGGTTTGACTAAGATTACCAGTTAGTTGTCTTTATGAAGAATTAAACATTTGCTAAAAAATTTCAGAAAACGGAAATGCTTCATATTTAACAGCCTTGTATGATTTACCTGTAGTTCTAAAAAATCATTTCTGTAGAACTTGTGTCGTTAAATCTGCATAGGTTCTTGACCAGAGACGAAACTGTGATTATCTCTGCAAAAATACAGACTGCACCTATCAAGGATGCTGCTCTTTAGACTCTTCCTTTTCCCAGGGGCAGGGTTGCACGTTTTCATGGGCTACCATATAGAATCCATGTTCTAGGCTGTAGTCTGGAGCATAAACCAAATTAAAATTTGCAGGAGAAAGCTTTTCGCGGTTGTGTTTTAGACTTGGTGTGTTTTTGCCTTGTTTGCTGGCTGGTTCTGTATTGCACTTGATGGGTAGGCAGGAAAGCAGCTGCAGGCAGCGTGCTGTGCAAGCGCTGCGAGCAGGCAGCGGAAGGCATGCTACAGCTGTGGTTTGAGGTTATGCTCAGTGAAATGCCAGCCTTAAAATGTTGCCACCCGTCCTACCCTCTGTATCAGCCCGCTTCCATCTCCGTCGTGTTGTGCATCTGATGCAGTAGAAAACCCACCTGACAAAAATAGATATTCAGGTGGTTAGTCTTAAAATACGCGTGTGCATTTGGAGGGCTCCATATTGTGTGTGGGTTTTCTTTTTCGAGTTAGGCAGTGTGGGTTTGGGGGAAAAAATATTTTCCCCATTCAGATCCCTTTCCTGGGATAGTATGCCAGAACGGTGTGGCTGCAAACGATCTTTTAATAAGGTCAAACTCTGAGTTGTTGTAATAGTTGTAGATCTGAGGCTACATCACGTTTGCGTGTACTAGATGATACTTAAATCAGAGATATTGTGTCTGTGCTGCGTGGTCACAAATGGAGGTGCTCACCCCACCCCTCAGGTGGAAGATTTGGGTTCTGCTGACATATGCACAGTGTGGAAGCCGAAAGGTGTTCCTAGCCATCGAGATTAAGACAGACTAGCTTAATCCACATGGATTAAGTTGACCGCGTGGACATGGGTATGGCTGAGTTGTGGAGGACAGCCTCGGGACAACTTTTAAGACCTGGCGTACACCTGTTTCTCATGTTTTCTGCATGCTCTCTCTGTTTGAGAAAAATGCCTGTAGGATGAAGCTCCGTTTAGAGTCTGGGAGGGGGTGACAAGGAAATGGCCTCCGGCAGCGCTCTCATGTCCTGCCCTGGCACTGCTCCCTCGGGAATTTCACTCTTTTCTGCATCAGTTCTTGTTTCACTCAGTTTTCTGGCAATGAAACGTGCTTTATAACTGCAGCTGTTTCCCAATCACCTTAAGTCATCCACGGGCAGAGCTGCTGTTGACAGGCTGGGTTCCCACTGCTCTTTCCAAAGGGTGCTGCCACCTCCCTGCTGCTGCAACACTGTTCGTTGTGCCATGTGCTGTATGACTGGCCGGGTGAGTTTTCCTGTTTTGGTCCTTGGTTTGTGTTAGCTTGCATGCTGTTCAGTTTCCCAGTGTGCTTCCCTGTGCAGCCCCATGAGCTGTTGTGCCAGTGCCAGGAGCAGGATGAGGATGGGAAGGATGCGGGAGAAGGGCAGGGATGCTTATTTTAGCAGTAGCGCTGCCATATGCCAACTCTAAGTGACCTTAATCATAGCCAAAGGTTCTGCCTTCCGTCACTCTTGGTATTAATGCTTCAGAGAAGGGGACTTTAATGGGTTTTATTACAGTGCCAGCACCTGGAGTGAAGAGGAGTGAGCAGAGTCTGCTGCATCCCACGGGTGTTAATGGGAGCACTGGATCCTGCAGGGCTGTCCTTGTCCTTCGTAGTTTACTAACGTTGGTATGCCTCGCAAGTCTGGCTGGGAGCAGGCCTGACACAATGAACGTCCTTGACCAAAGCGTGTATTTTAAAACTGCTTAATTTACTTTTGTCTCATCTGATGAGATGGTTCTGATCTGTTGCGCTAGTTAGGTGAGTGCAGATTAGATGTGGTTTTAAAAACAGTCTGGTTTCAGAAAGGAATTTTTTTTTTCCCCCCTTCTAAGGAAAAAAAAATAATAGAAGGTTTCAAATCTTTAGGAATTGGGTAATTATTAAAGAAATCCTTGTTATTCTCTCTTTTCCACGGGGTGAAGGTAACACTGGAACAGAGATGCATGCAGCTGCTGAACAGTGATGGGGTTAATTGCCAACCGAAACATTGCTGCAGCTTCTTTTCAGAAAGGAAAAAGCAAAATAATTGAAGGATTGTTCGCCAGTGGAAACACGATTGATTTCTTTGTATACATATGAAGAAACAAAATTAACTAGTGCTGCCCTCTTGCAGTTCAGCAGCAAGACGGTCACTGAACTGGTCTCAGTAGCTATCACTTCATCTTGTTTAGGTACAGTTGCAGCTACAGGTTTTCCGAAGGAAAGGTGGGTAGGGGGAGTTCCCAGTAATCCTTTGGAGGGAAGATAACAATGCGATTGCCTCGTGCAGCAGCTCTTGGATCCTGAATTTGAAGGACATGGAGAGACCCTGGTCCTGTGAAAACCAATTTCCACATTTCATGTTAACTGTAGGTATTTTCTTAGTAGCCAAGGAAACTCAGTAAATAATCTTCCTCTTTTTAATTACTAAAGGTGTCCTGGGGACAAGGTGTCTCTTCTGCAGTCTGTGTGGCTGGGGCTGTGGTGGCTTTGGCAGCCCACCCCCAATTTCCTCAGCTGGCTCTGGGTCGCTGGAAGGCAGTGGTTGGGTTATGGGGCAGGGGACCTGCTTCTTCCTCCTCCTTATGTCAAAGTGATGGCTCCAAAGAGTTCATTCCTTCCTATGTCTCTCTTCAAAAGCTGGAGGAACCGTTTGCTCCCACCTCTGAAGAAAAGGTGGTTTGGAGTGGTTTTTGGTGCATGAAAGCTTGAAGCAGGTTTAAAATGATTTAGGTTTATAATCTGACACGCTGCTGTGGTCTTTGAGACATCCGCTATTCTTACCAGCGCTGTGTAATAATGTTCCTAAATAGCTGTACGTTGGGGACAAACAAACAACAAACAAATCTGTACTTGCGCAATGTGCCGAGCTGTGTTACTGATCTTTGGCTTTATTCTGTCAGATTGAAAAGGGTGGTTTCTTCATGGCGTAACATGGTACTTTGCACATCTAATATCCTGAGAGGGTTTTTTTCTAGGCAAAGGTAACTTTCCTACATAATATGTGTTTCATTTTGGTCTATGCCGTGTTTTAAGTAATTCTTTCATCGTTTGTGCCTACCTTAAAATATTTAAGAAGAGTATCTCCTCACCCCCCACCGTTCATGTTAAATAACAGCAGGGAAGAGGAGCCTGAGATGGTATTTAAGCCTGCAAAGGTTAGGGTAGACAGCTGTTGAAGATGGATTGCTTAGAAGGATATGTATGGGCCAGAGCTAGAGGAGTGGAAAATCCTAATGAAGAGTTAAGGCTTTCATGAGACATGTAAAGGCAAAAGAAGGAATTTTGATCCAAGTCTTCAGCCCAGCAGGGAACAGGTGATGGGTGGATTGAGATTGCTTCTTCTGTTCTCAGGGTGAATTGTACCGAGTGGGCCATCTGAAATCTTACTTCAAACGTTGACATTCAGAGGGTCGTTCTCAGGGTGCTCTAACATTTGCTTTAGTTCCTTCCGCCTCAGCAGGCGTTAAGCTCTGTTTAAAATACTGCCCTATGCAACTTTCCCCCCGCTGAGGAAATCCTTTGGGTTTAGAGCTAAAAATTAGGGCCATAGGTACCTGGAGATACCAGTATTTCATATCCTTTTAGTCCAGTAGGGGATCCCAACCTTTTTTTAAAATAAACGGTGTTTTACTTTAAGAATGAGTCAGGCTAAAAAATGTTATTAAACCAGATTGGATACTTCTTGCCAGTTCTATGTAATCTGTCATTGTTGAGAGCACTAATGGCCACCTAAAATTGCAAATCAGGCCTCTTTCTGCTCTCTGTGCTGGTCTTTACTAGCAGGTACAATGTGCGTTTGGCCTCATGGCAGATTTTTGCCCACATTTTCTTTCAGAAGTTCGTAGTTATGTTAAGAAGGATGTTAAAGTTGAAGGGATGCCAAATAGTATGGCTGTGCACGTGAAACAATCCTGTGTGCCCAACCCACCGAAGATAAGACTCAGTGTTTCTCCTTGCAACGAAGATTGTTTAATCTGATGACGTGATGCAAGGTAGTGGCAGGGACAAGTTGGAAGCATGGGGTCTTGGTCAGTCCTAGTGCCATGGCTGCGTGTTGAGGTGTATGGTTTCATTAGGGCCCTTTCCTTAATTGTGTGTCCATTTGTTTTACCCTTTATCATCTTGCACCATTCAGTTTCTCAGTATCTTCCTTTTATTAACCATGGTAGTTGTCTGGCTGGCCTCAAACTGCAGAGCTGGCTCCAGCTCACTGCCTTTTTTTAAAAAATAAATAAATAAAAAATATCACTGCAGAGGTTGATTCCTCTAGTGTGTCAGGAAATGCCGGTAAAGGAAGATACCCCTGAAATCATGTAGGCTGGTAATTCCGGGGAAAACACACAAGCCCCATTGTGTGCTGTCTTAACTATGTGTGGTGTTATGAACCTTCTTATCAAGTCTTTGTCATGTGTCAGAAAGGGCTGCCCCTCATTTTTTAAAGGGAGACATGGATTTGTGTGGGGGTGGGCGGGGTGTTGGTTGGGTTTTGGGTTTGTTTTTACTATCCCACTGTTGTCTGGAAATCAAAACTTTAATCCAGAGCCATTTAATAGGCTGGCAAAGCTTGAGGATAATAAACTATTTGAGGTATGATAGAAGAGGCAAAATACATGCAGTACATATTCACAGATAGTCTTGTTTTGACATTTCTCTTGCTGTAGTCATTCTGCCAGTTGGCTTCAGGCAGGGCTACCAAAAGAATGAACACATGTTGCATTCATTAGTTCTCATCTGGCGGTGCTTCGTCTTCTTGCGAAGCAAAGCGAGCCGCGGTGGCGCGGGGCAGACGCTAACGTGTGCGCTGCGCGTGCCCTTGCGGTGAGCAGAGCCGTGGCTGCGCAAATCTGCCGCCGTTAAGCCACCGGGTTTCGTTTCGTTTTAACGGAATGGGTTACGAGTGATGTCATGGCTTGCTCGTCTCGAAAGATGTCATACGAAAAATATTCAGATGTAATGCTACGGGGCCAGCCGCCCCCTTCTGCTTCC
>JAVJGJ010000032.1:20385630-20436944 GCA_035590215.1 Microhierax caerulescens | reverse complement strand
TGGGAATAAGATGGGAAAACAAGGGAACATAATGCCAGTCTCTGAACTGTTTCTCCATCCTTCATAACTGTAAAATGCTACAGATAGATTCCCCATTTAGCGAGAGATGAAAGAAGCAAAAAGCAGGAAAAGCAGGAAAAGCATACTAACTGCTTCACAGCTATATTCCACAGGCAAATTTAGATTAATGACCAGCCAGGCAGTCTTCTCCACTTGACCCCCATTTATTACCTTTGCTCCAACTCCATGAATGTTCAGGAAAACCTACACACTAACTGAATGAAGAATTTAATCTTTTGTGTCTTTTAACCAAACTAATGCTGCTGGAGAGCTTCAAAAATTACACTTCTATTTTAAAAGATGAAAAAAATATTCTTTCTTAACGATGACAGTCTTGCCACTATCTGCTGCCCTTATGTCACACATTGACTGGTAGACTTTAGTCTCAAAATATATTATAATCTAGAAATATTTTTATGCACTGTTTAAATATCATCCTATCTAGAATAAAAAAAAACAAAGCAGCATGAGCTTCACTTCATGACATTAGAGGACAGGAGAAAAAAAAAAAAAAAAAAAAAAGCACCAAACAAATCCTAGGGGAATATAAACATGTGAAATATCAGCACCAAATCCCTAAATATCTAGTACTTAGCAAGGCAAACAGAGCAAGGTTTCTGGAAGACAGCTATGAGCCTCACCTTTCCCATGGACTTGTACTCAGTCACTTAAGAAAAAAAAAACCACCCACCCCACCCAAACCTACAAATGTCCATTCTGTATCTTCTTCCACAAACAGCACAAATTGATGACAAAAACACCTTCTTACTACAAAACCAAAGATTCCAAACCAGAATTCACAATCAGCTTAAATAATAGGTCTAATGACCAGGTTGGCAACATGGTGACAGAAGCTTGAAGGAACAAAACGAGTGGCTGCAAGGTTATCACAGGGAAAGATATTGTTTATGAGCTAGGAGCTGTTGAAAAAATCTCCTCCGAGAGTTTGAAGAGACTTGCAGTGAAGAACCACAGAGATCCAGCACCAATTGAAAGAGTTCTAAATAATTTTGTACCAATGTACTTTCCATATACCAACAGCCAGAGATTGCAACATCCCTTAAGAGACCAGATAAATTTACAAAGATCACTCCCATAGAAGATGAGGCTACAAACAACTACATTCATATTTTTAACATACTGCAGCAGGACGAAAGACAAGGACTGTAGAGGGAAGACATACACCGTGAAGTTGTCACCTTTAAGATTTATACAAACATTAAATTGTGAAGGTTAAAAATAAAGCAAAAAGAATTACTTGCTGCTTTCAAACAGATAAGCAAGCAGAGGCTTACTTGGGTAAAAACAATTGGTTTCTGCTTCATAATGATTCATGGCTATAAACACACATACAGAGCCACGTGCACAACCCTGACAATGCCTGTGGCACTCTGCTCCAAAACACATTTGCTTTTTGTCTATCACTTCTTGTAAAAGATACAGAGCCTTTCTTTGCCATTTCCAGCAGTGGGGTCTACTGTATACATGTATTAAGGTTTTCAGTTAACAAAAGATATCACAGCTACAATAGAGTAATTTTTATCTTCAGAAGGCTCCTGATGCAGCAGGGACTGAATTCTGTACACTTAAAACACTTAAAAAGAGCTCAATGTGGAAGCATTCCTGATCTTTGCATATATACCAGTAAAGTGGAAACCTGGGGACACTGCTCAGCAGTGGTCTTATGCATCCACTGATTCTCAAATTAACAAGGGACGAAATAAGCATAAAGTCGGGGGAGGTGGGGGTGTGAAAAAATGCAGCAGCAGCTTAATTATTTCACTTAAATGCCATGCTTTTTTAATCCCTCTCTTTGCCCTCTACGTGAGGCAGCTAGCTAACCTCACCATAACCTCTCAAGAGCACAGGCGTGAATCCTGCTCTGTTCCATCTTGCTCACTTTTCACCCGTTTACTGTATTAAAAAGTCCAGGCTTGCACATACAGGAGTCAAACTTCATTTACCTATTTTTCTCCCAACAGCTGCAAACCACTAAAGGTAGTAATATTCTATTTACATAAATATATTTATATTCTATATATATAAATATTCTATTTAGGCTGTTGTCCACAGATACCAACAAGATGTCTGCTGCTTTCATTTTGCTGTACCTCACATTTTATTATTTGAGCAAGCCCACAACATCAAGATACAGCACAGCCACTTGGTATTCTCCGGCAATGAACCAGTCCTACTGCAAGCCAGTAAGAACAGGGAGAACCTTCTCTTTGCATGGCATAATACAAATAATAACTTGTGACTTCAACCTCAGGACAGAGATGACATGAAAACATAGACAACTGCAGAGCTACAGGAGGGATAGTTTAAATACTAGCCTTCTCCCAGGTCTGGGCCAGAAGTAGGAATAGAGCAGAGGGGTGGTAGGTGAGGGGAGACAGCACTGAAGTGCTCTCCAGACAGCTGTCACACTTAGATGACTGCCAGGAATTCTCAACAGACATGGCAGAGCCCAAGCAACCATTCTGGAGAACTCCTTTAATAAGTACACTAAATTACCATAACTTCCAAATAATTGCAAGCACTGTGTATTTTCTGAACCCCCACATACAACTAGTTCATAAATTGAGCAAAGACCAGCAAGTCCCACAGCCCATCAGCAGTGGGTCAGTTCTTTGGGAAGATGGGGCTTAAGGGCAGGTACCATGGCACAGCTGGAGCTCCGCGAGAGGCTGCAGGAGACATTTATTTCTCCTGACACTGTAACTTACTGTGTCAGTCACAATGTTATCTGGGTCACCACTACAAGTTGATGCGGCATCAACAGCGATAGCAGCTCTGCTGGCAGGCTTCCCTCCGGTACCTACAACAGCACAGTATTACCACCCAGTCCTGATCACTGGAAAACTTAGATCTGAACATCTAATCCAGGCAAAACTTCAGTCCAGGTTCCAGAAGAAAGAGCAGAGTTATCAGTGAACACTAGTCTAACTAAACTGCATTCTGGCTGTCAGACATCTAGCACAGGGATTGTGCTGCAGCTGCCAGTCCATCTTCGACAATAAACTTCTTGCATTTACTCGTTTCTTCTCCTCTCCCTTAATTTGCCTTATAAACCAGTTGTGAAGCAGCAGAACAGGCAGGCATTTTAACCTTCCCCCTCCTGCAGCCCCACACAGGTTGCGTGGGTGCTGCTGCCTATAAATCTGCAGTAGAGCCACAAGGCCTGGAGAGCCAGAGGGATGTGGTGCTCCTGTGCCGTTTCCATGGCACTGCCG
This sequence comes from Microhierax caerulescens, assembly GCA_035590215.1. NCBI lineage: Eukaryota > Metazoa > Chordata > Aves > Falconiformes > Falconidae > Microhierax > Microhierax caerulescens. The sequence goes on along the minus strand of JAVJGJ010000032.1, from coordinate 20,433,648 downwards.
AGGCCTCCGGGCTGAAGCCCTGCTGTCTGCCTTCTCCCGCCCAGCTTGCAGAGAGAGAATAAACGTGCTTTCTCAGGGCTACATGGTTATTGTTTCTTTTTCCTTCAGCACCCTCTCAACAGATCATTTCCATTGTGTTTGCCTTTGCTGCACATTTCTATTGTCATTAGACTGGCGCTTTATGGAACCAACAATATTTAGGGCTTACCCAATTAAGCAGGCGCACAGCAGAAGGTGGTCCCTGTCTCTTAAGAAGCCAAGCTAGCAGGCTGCATACACCACCATGACACTAGAAAAAGCTTGCCTGTCAGGTTTTTTCCAGTATTTTTTTCTCCCCATAGGAAAACACAGGAATTAGATGCACACAGAATACAAAACCAAAACCATTTGAAAATTAGGCTTCAGATTTTGAGATTTTCATTTCTTTCAATTAATGAAATTTTGGTTGTTGCTTCAGTCAAAAAAGCCAAAACACAGGGAAAAAAAAAACAACACAAAAACTGTATGACTTACAGAAAGTCCCTGAGTTGCTAACCAGGTGATTCAAATGAGCCTGTGAAAACCAGCAACAGACATCAAAAATTCACCTGCTGACCTTCACTCTCACCACTTCCCCCAAGGAGGAAAAAATTGTAACAAGCAAAAAACATTCTTTCAAGTTCAAAATGCCCAACACTTGGGAAAGGAAATAAACAGGCATTTACGAAAGTGACCTCCTGCCCTGCTCTCTAGGATGACATTAAAACAGAAATAAAGGCTCAGTATCCAAATCTAGTTGTGATTAACACAGGATTCAGAGCCAGAGAGAAGGAATTCAGTTACAAGGAAAATTGGCTGCTTTAACATTTGAACCTTTCTTCTTTTCAAAATTTTACTCAGGGTGGGGGGAGGGCAGACAAACACGGGACAGGACAAAACTTTGTGTCATTCCCTTTTCTTTCCTACAAGCTATCATTTCTAGATATGGGAACCATATCACCATGTTGCTGGAGAGAATAAGCAGGGCACGAGTCCTCCTTTCCTTTGATGTGAATAAAGATTAAAGTAATAAAGAACTAAGAAGATGAGAGTGAAAGAAAAGCAGAATTTTTCAAATAAGCAGAGCCAACGTTATTTTAGCATGACATTCCATGAAGCAACAGTGGCATCCAGTGGTATATTTCCATAAGCAAGTTTCATATCCTACTTTCGCTAACTTTTGGCTTCCATCAGAATTTTTTTTTTGGCAACTGGTTTTCAAGGAACCCTTCCTCTTCTTCCCCCACCGTACACTACCAGAACAGCTACCACACACCCACAGTCATCAATACCAGTCACAGAGACCAAGATGCACAAATGCAAGCTATCTGCTTTCTCAAGGGCTGGATATCATATCTGCACAGTCAAATATTTAAAATTGTTACCAAGGAGCTACAATGTTCACACAAATGCATTTTGAAGTGATTCTCAGAAAAGCAAAGGACATTCTTTCTTCCAGGTGTCCACAAGAGTGCAGCAAATATTATCTGCTCTGTTCCCCTCCCCATTTTGTTTCTCTCCAAGGCAATACGTTCATTTTTTTCTCCCTTAGTGACATTATTTTCATTTTATGATATCTATGTAGATGCTCTGAGCAAAAACTAAGAGCTATAAATGCAAGAGTATACTACAGAAAAAAAGTAAATTCAGTTAATTTAAGACATTTTCAGATTGAGATCACATTTACAGTTAAGAAAGCACCTTGTACTAGCACAAGCCCAGTACCACCACTAGTTATAATTCAGTAAGAAGCAAAATTGTCTTCTCGCCAGCACAGAGCCAAGATCCAGAACCTGTCAGTTCTGCTCTCAGGTCAATCAAAACTTACGGTTTGGGGTTGGTTTGGGTTTTTTTTAGGTTAGGTCTAGAGAACTTTTAAAATAATCAGGCCTCATATTCACTAAAAATTATGTTTCTCACTTAGATTTCCAAAACATTTAACCTAGAGTATCTGTCTTCTTTAATAGGACCCTTTCTCTATTTCCACACTCCACAATAATCTTCAGAAAGCTACTGACTGATAGAACTAGGTTCTCTGAAGGAAAGCACAGGCCTGTTTCTCTCCAGCCAGATAAAATGTAAACCCAAGCATCTCCTGAAGAAACTGCATCGTGGCCTACATCCAGTCTTTGTATGGTAACACAGTAACTGAGTTAACTCATTTTAATTGATGCAGTTCCACAAGCACAAGAGTGCCCGATCTGTCTCAGCAAACACAGAAAAGGGCAGTTACTGCCACGCTGATGAGGGGGTAGATTGGTAAGTGTTCAACACTGAACTAAACTGCACTACAGTGTACCAGCAAACTCTTTACCGTAGGCCTCTGTCTACTCAAACCCATTTAGATTACCAAAAATCTGACTAATGGAAGCTGCGTTTCAGTTCTGCTAGCACAGCTGAACAGTTCACTCTTTGGAGTAAACAATGCATTTTATTCATCGTGATACTGAAACATCACAGTTATTACCTATCACCCATTTGTGACTCTTAACAATCAGGTGAACTGAGGTACAGGTTACTCATGCTGATGTTAAATGCTTGGTGTGGCTGACCAAGAAGCCAGCCACCTCGGAGGGGTCTACCCCCTTTCAACGTTGCTCCATTCTAGCCAGGGCTAAATGAAATTCTAGATTTGTGGATTTAGGTATTTACTAACTAGTTTCCCTGGTTGAACTGGCCAATTCCCAAAAAGCATTCTTTCTGAGCAAGCAGGCAAGAACTTGCAGATGGAGTCTGCCCCAAAGCAAGAAAAAGTCACTGCCAACCGTGATACAGAACTATTTTATAATATATTGTTCTAGCAAGTGATATGCTAACATTAAAAATAAAAGAAAAAACACATAAAGAACAAGAGAAGCTTTTGCCTTTTGATGAAGTGGAAAATCCCACAATTGGGATGGGCAGTTATGCACAGGAGATGAACCTGAACTACAAAGCAGAATTGTTACTGAACTTGTAAAATGGTTAGGATAAAGCAATCTTTCAGTAGTGAAGTCGTAACCAGAAAGATCTCAGAGTGACATGGGATGATCAATGTCATAGGGAATGAAACCTCAGAAGAATCAGACATTAAGTCAGAGCTGAAAGATTAAGATGAATTTTCATATTTTCTTTCCCCTGTGCTTCTCAGCTAAGCTAGGAGCTTCCTGAACATCCTTAATACAAATATTTTTCCAAAGAATCACAGACTGTTTTCCCACAAAATACTGTTAACACTTTGGAAATAAATCTAATAAAGCAAGATCATCTCACCAGCACTTGTTCTAGCGGCTGAAGGACAAGAAGTTCTAAGTCCAGCGATTTGACATCAAGGAAAAGGTACATCCACACCCCACCCCTCCCCCGCTTCTTCTACAGAGTTCTTTTTCTCCTCCCTCATGCATACAATATTCTGCAGAAGAGCAAGCTCACAGTATCCAACCTGCTCTAAGGGAATAGAAACCAAACAGGCTCTAATGCTGGGCTCCTGCAATCACTTCTCCAAGTCAGTATCAGACCAGCAAGCAGGGCAATCAGCAGCAGATGGTGCTGGTAATTTGGGACTTGTACCTGGAAGTAGTACTACAGAAGACTCACTAAAGAACTCGAGCTCCAAAAAAGTCCTAGGATGTGTCACCTAAGGTGACTTTTTCTGAAAAATTACTTGGATCTTCAAAGGTAGTTAAAACTGTACCTTATTAATTTTATTTTTTTTTTAGTGTAGAGTAAGGTTTTGGGGAAGCTACTTAACAACATAAGCTTTCTTTGGTATCTTTGAGAGATCACTATTAAGAATATAATCAGCTTGCCACATTTACTGGTTTGGACAGTATGAACTATGAAATCACAAGATGTCACTCATCCTGGTTTAATCTCCAGCACTGGCATACATGTTTTCAAAAAAATCACATAACACGCTTTCATGTCAAATAAAGCTGTTTATCATTAACAGATCTCTTGCTCCTGATACCATCTTTCCACCAGATGTCACACTTCCCCTTTATTTCTTGCCTACCCCTTTACCTGCTAACTTCAAACTCTCTTAATATAACTCTGCACACACAGATGTACTTGTTTCTTTACTGACCACTTCTACAGTCTATCCTTAATTAAACATTAGTTCCTCTATTTGGTTTGCATTAACAACACTGCAGTTAAACACACAAACATGCATTACTTGTGTAGCTAAGTTCCAGGCCTTACTTATACAGTAGCATTTACACTGTACTCATCACCAGAAAAAAAAAAAAAAATGCATTGCTCTGTTACATTCTAACACACACACATTTGTATGCATCAACAGGTTATTCAGGATGATCAAAGTCCCTTTCTTGATGCCTTTGTTTTTAAACAGGGCCATTTCTTAGTGGTTTTATTTTTCAGGTCTGCCAATACTTATTCTAATGGAAAAAAACATTCCAGGCGAATGCACAAAGCAGAAACATTATTTTCAAACCCAAATGCCTAAATCCCAACATTAAATAAGTGCTTTATGAATTTACACATGAAAAATCAGTGATATTTTAAGCATAAGATCAAAGCATGGTCCAATCCTACTATCTTCTGACGTGACCTCTGGTTTGGTTTACTTTACTATGGTCAAGCTGCTGTGTCAGGAGTAACCCACTAGCATTAGCTATCTCTAAGGTCTGCAGCCAGCCTTCCTCTATTTTGATAAATGCTATGCTAATACATTATTCTACAAAAATAAACCATGGGAAGCTATAATTTTGAACACAGCTTCAGTGTACCATCATACTAGATTGCAATGGTTTAGTTTATAGATTTATACAATTCCTTTCCTGTCCTTTGACAATGACCTATTTTTAGACACACATCACACTGAATGGGTATGTCACTTGATAGAACACGATCCTGAAGATTCAAGTCTGTCATAAATAAATATGTAAGACAAACTGGTACATACAAGTTGCCTCTGAGACCTGCTTTCAAGTCCATTCCAGAATGCAGTGAATGAAAATCATTTCAAATGAATGTCTGCTGGTCTCTGCCATGTTTCTTCTCTAAGAATTGCACATCACAATACAGCTGAGCACTTCCAAACAGACAGCTTAAGAAGGTACAGAGGGAGGAAGACAGAAAGGAAACCTTCTGCTAACCAGGTGACAACCCTTTCCTGCCTCTTCCTCTCCCTGCCTCTCAGAGGGGAAAGTATCTATTGGAATTAAGCCGATGCTTCTATTAATTCTGCAGAAAGAAGAAATTACCACCTAATTAAAAAAATCCACACCCGAACAACAGAATGAGAATCAGTATCAATAGCAAGACAACCTGCAAGAAGTATTATTCTGAGGAGGCAGAAGTTGTGTTTTAGGGTTTTTGTTGTTTGGGGTTTTTTGTTGTTGGTTTTGGTTGTTTTTTTTTAACTCCACCTAGCAAATATTGCCTAGCAACAATGGGAGAACCCTCCTAACGAAATGAATCATGCAGGTATTGGCTGTTTATTCCCATGAAGGGCTGTGTTTCCACCCTGTCAAATGACATCAAGGCCATGTTGCCAGAGGCATTGGGAGTTTTGACCTCTAAAAGGCAATTTTCTCACTGTCTGCTCAGAAATGTAACATTTTTCATATTGAAGGCTTTTATATCATATCTTGTAGGTTTCAGATCTATAAATAACATACTAAAAATCTTCAACACAATAAAGCCCCAGCTATTACCTTTTGCTATTAACACTGTAAGCATTAAATATCACAAAGTTAGTGCTCTATTAGCATAACTATTGGGCACCACAAAAAAAAAAAAAAAAAAGCACATTAAATTGCATGACCAAGTCTATCATAGATGAACAGAGGCCAGAACTTGGTTCACACCAGTTCTGAAATTGAGAAAAAAAATATCCACTGGATCACCAGATACCTATGTAAGATTGGCTTTGGTCTTCCTTGTCTAAGTAATTCCTCCCTTGATTTCATAATGGAGCTATTACAGGGAATAGCTTTAAGTTACAGGATGGGCATAGGTTCATAAGAGCACGTGAACAAAAAAGCTAAGAACTGTTCTTTGCATAGAACATAGTGAGTGTGCTATAATTCTCACCAATAGATGAGCATGTACAGTTGTTGTCTCCGCCCCTTAATTCTTATTAAAAGCTTCCCATATTTTAATTGCAGTAGCTCTGCACCATGCAGAACTGCCAGCGAGCTTTGGTCTCAAAATTGTTGCTTCCCCAGTTGCTCCACAAAGGATTAAATACTCCTATATGCAGCTTGTGACAACTCAGTTTATCCAATAAACATAGTTTGCTACAGCTCTGTACACACTCTTCAACCAATACTATGTTTTACAAGTAACAAGATAATAAGTTAAGTCCTACAATGCTACAAGCACTGTTCTGCTAACTGCACTGTTAAATACCATCAGTGCTGTTTACTCCTTTTGCCCATGTTAAAAAGTGTCACCAATCTGTAAGAGAATCAGCATGTAAGTCATGCAGAGGCAAGCTGTTGTCTCTGAAGACATCAGCATTTTCTCAAGATTATTCTATCCTGATACTGTCAGCCTTTTTCACAGAATTATTCTACGCAGCATACAGAGACTGAGGATCTAGGTATCAAGACAAGTACTTCTGATGTTTTCCTCAGACTGAGATTTTTTTTTTAAGTTTCACAAGTAGATGGCCAAGAAATTCCGTTCTTAAGACTACAAATCAAGTTCCACAATCAGAGAAAAATCTTTATAAGAACCATTTGTGAAATGAGATAGAAGCACTCCTAGTGGTCGGTTGCTTTTTTAAAAACAATCAGTAACTGTTCTCAAAATTATGGAAAGTAACCTTGCATGATTAAGTAAACATTTTTCTCAAAAATGCTCAATAAAGATCATGCTTTGCTTCAAAGCATGAACTGTATATTGGCAAGCTTCCCCATATATCTGTACTTTACAATAGATAATTTTTGCTATGTTCTTCAAAGATAATTAATACTTTTTTTAAATTTATAGAAGAAAAGTACAAAACTTCAAGTTGTTGGTTTTTGGTTTTGGTTTGGTTTTGTTTGTTTTTGGGTTTTTTTTTCAAAAAAGCAAAATGCTAAAGCGCTCATCCTATTTCAGGAGTTTACTCCACCATTTTCTCAGAACTGGCTCTATTTCCTACACTGTGTATTTTCTATCCTAGGAATGCAGTACATTATCAAACAGAATTTTAGTTACTACCCTGTTAATTTGTATAGACCACAAAGAAACAGTAACATAACTTCAGGATTCAAACACCCGAATTAAACACCTATTTCTGGGAAGCCAAGTGCCAGCAGCATTGGCACAGTATTCCTTGAAGGGAAAAAAGGAAAAAAAAAAAAAAAAAAAAACACAGCTGAGAAAAGCTTGCAATACAGCGTGAAACTCTAGAGCTTACAGGTATCTAGATGACTAGATTTATTCAGTCACTACACATACTGAATCCAACTCCCAAATTATTTCCTTTCAATTTAGCTTACTTAAACCTTCTCCCTTATTATCACTCTCAAAAAGGAATTAACTCCAAAATAAACATACGCACATGCTTGTATATAAAAATCAGGCCTTTTAAAGCAAGTTATGTGCTTGAATCACACTACTGTAAACAAATCATGCACATCCTCGCTACAAATATGTATTTAAGTGTCCTAATGATACCAATTTTATATCAAGTATATATTCGTATAGCTAAAAAACCCCCACATATTAGACACTGCTGTATGCACTTGAAATTAGCACACGCACCCCAAAAAAAATTAAATTTACTATAAAATTAAAACAGAATTTAGTTCATATCATTTCTCCTGAAGACTCTGACAGAACTTTATCCCAACATGTAGGCATATGCAAAACCTTAAGCCTGCTACAAACTTCCGCCCTACAACTGAGTACGGTTACAAGAGCAGCATAACCCACACCCTGAGAGCAAGACTTGCAGCACAGATCAGCCCTGTTAATCCTTGCACACATCTAGGGATGTGCTCTTCTACTGAGATGGTTAAAAGCAGGTATCAGTTCCACCATACCCACTACAACTACTTCAACTGACAGAAGAAGAGCATGCATTTAGTATCCAATGAGGAATGACTGAAATCAGCAGAGAAAGAGCTCTACAGGAGGTCAGTCAAACTACGGCTGTATCTGCATCACCATGGTGTATTTCTTCTGTGGTACTACCACAACAGCAGAGTTCAGTGCAACACTGCACCTAAGCAGATTTGTAAGTAATTTTTAATTAACTGAACCCTAAAATATACCTTTGTTGCTACAATACTCCTGAGAGCCCCATAACACAGATTAGGCTACCACGCAGGCATTAATTAGAAACAACAACACTTCCTACCTCTCAGAGGACCACCCTCTGCCAGCAGCTCCCCAGACACCTCATGCTGCTCCCGCCTGCGGGTCGCTGGGAGTTGGGGCTGACGCCAGTGCCCCCGCCTGCGCCTTCCACCTGCACACACGAAAGAGTTTTTACCTCAAACTGCGCGGCACACCCAGCGCACCCATCACACCTGCCCTGCACAGCTGGTCCCGCCCCGCCGGCCAGCCCTGGGGAGCGCTCCCGCACAGCCCGCCTGCCTCCCGCCAGGCCCTCAGCCCCACGGCTCCCCCGCCCCGCTGGGCCCTGGCGACGCTAGGCCCCCGCCGCACAGCGGCCCCCACACCAGCCCCCAGCTCCAAGGGCTGCCCCGCAGTTCCAGGCCCCCTTCGCCCCGCAGGCGCAGCCCCACGGGGACCCCCCCTCAAAGCGCCAGGCCCCATCCCCCAGGCCCGTCCCCTCAGGCCCCCGGGGCGCCGCTTGCCTGCCAGCCCCCATTGCCCCCCCCCCGGGCGCAGCCGCCGGTTTCCCGCGCGGGCCCGGGCCGGGGAGCTCCGCGCCCCCTCAGCCACGGCGGCGCTGCCAGCGGGCGGCTGACGTCTAGGGCTGGCCCCTCCCTGCGGCGGGCTGGCCCCGTCCCACCCCCGGAGCCGCTCGCTCTGCCGGGGGCTGCGGGGACGCAGCGGTAACGGGGACCGGCCGCCTCTCGCCCCGCTCTGTGGCCCGGGAGGGGCCGCTGGGAGCCCGCGGCATGCCGGGCCGTCCGGGGCGCGGGGACTCGCCCTGAAGCCGGCCGGGAGGGCGGGCATGGACGGCGGCATGGACGGCAGCCTGCCCTGCCTGGCCGCAGCCTGCGACCCCTCGGCGCTCGTCAGCTTCTGCACGGGTAAGGTGCCGGCGGCCGCGGCGCAGCGCGCATGGGGGCTCCCCTGCCCCGAGGTGCCCCTCGTGCAGCGGGGAAAGGGAGATCGGTAAATACTGGGGTAAATATTTATCTGTGCGGTGTAAGGGAACGTTGGCGGCCGCACCGACAAGGTGTGCTTACTGGGGCTGAGGCGGCTCGCTGCCCTGCAGCGTCCTAACCTTGAGAAATTTTTTTAAAAAAAAAAAAAAAAAAAAAAAGTTAAATATGATGTTGATGTACGCGGACAGCAGAGAAACCGACTGGAAGGTGGCGATGCGAAGTGAACGCTGGCAGGGCAGGCGGCCCCCGGCCTGGAGGCTCCCGGGGCGCTCCGCGCCGCCTGGGCAGCGGGGGTGGGGGTGGGGGGGATCCCCGGCCCGGGGCGGGGGGACTGTGCGAGAGCCCCTTGGCAGCCCTGGGGCCGGGAGCCGCTGCTGGTGCCCAGCCTTTCGCATTGACCCTCCGGGTTTAGGCGGGGGGGAGCGCGGGGAAGCCCCGGCCCGTCAGGCGGCAGCAGAGCGTCGTTCAGCGGCGGCTCCGACGGGGCGGCTCGGTGGGCTCAGCCCGGGCGCTTGGCCTGCGGAGCTACGCCCCCCGCTCCCCGCTTTATTTGTACTGAAAACGGGATATTTCGAGACATTTTCTTTCTTTAAACGGCTGCTATTAACCCAGCCTCTCCCGAGTGCAAGTCAGGTAACGAAGAGCAGCGTTCTAGCTGCATCGACCGAAAGTATTGCAAGCGGCTGCTTAGAAAGACCGATGAACCCATAGCCCCCACCGGCAAATCTCATCCCAGATGAAGCGGATTGCTCGTGTGTGCGGTGGAGAAGCGTGTCACTGCGAATGACATCGCTGAACAGCGATTCTTTGCTGATGCATGCCGTGCAGGTTTGGTAGGAGTACAGCATCCTGCAGAGCGAAGTGTGCCTTCTGCCCGAAACCGGCATGGGCAGCAGGAAAGCTGATTTAAAAAAAACCCAAAAACCCAACGAAACAACAACAAAATCAAGGGGCGGTATTTAACGTGCAGATTTTTATGTGTGTTTAGTGGCAGAAAAATTACTTTGCAATGTACTTCCTTAAAGCGAGTAACGTGCTGTGCTTTATCTGCGTCAGAATTCAAAGCATTCGGTTTAGAATTCAAGATGTTGCAACCCTCAGGAAACAGGGAGGGTAGATTGGATATTTTAAAATTACAAGCGCTTCATACAGTCTTTTGCAGGCTTGCAAGGATTTTTACTGTAAAAAAGAAGGGCTAATGTTTAGCTGTTCATCTTCAGAACAAAATTTGCAAGAGCAACAATTTTTATAGCTACAAGTTGTGGCTTTGTTACTGATGAGTACAGACTTGTGTTAAGGCATATCCCTTGACTTCAGTGGCTTTTAGCAAGAGTGTCTGATCGTCTGTAAAAAATACAGCAGCCTCTCAGACTTCTTGAGGCATATCTTGGATTTTGGAAGATAGCATGGCGTGACGGACGTACCTTTGAGATTTGTCTAGTAATCCAGCAAGGCAAGGTGCACGGAATACATTCTTTCCTCAATGCATATGTTCTTCTTTAATTCTCTTCTGCATTTTAGAAAATAATTTTGACTAAAATCTTGATATAGAACTGAGGATTTTGCTGAATAAGAGTTAAAGACAGCATTTATAATTAAAAGAAAATGTGGCTTTGGATAGTCTTAGCAGTATAATGTGTTCTGCTGATTTAAAGCTTGATTCCTGCTTATGTTGTTAAACCTAATATACCTTTATATAAAGTTTTCTGAGCAATGTGTGTTTACTTGCAAGTAAACTCACAGCGATAAGAAGGTCGTATGACGGAAAATCAACAAGTGCTTTGTTCATACAAAATTTCTAACCTCATCCTTGAGAGCTCCTTGCCTTGAGGGCCTTTAGCAACTTTGCAGTGGTAACCAGCAGGAAAAAGTCTGAGATTTAAGCTGTGGAAAGAGTTTATTTTTGTAAATTTTTTTGGCCATACATGCTCATTCTTGCTTTATTAGAAGATTAAGGCTTTGTACTAACAGTATGGTATTTCAGGTGAGGTTTTGGGGAACAACTTAGTATTTTATTTTTTTTTTTTTTAGTAAGTGTCCTATAGTGATATCCTTTTCTATAGGATATAGGAAGTTCTATAGAACTTCTCTACCATCTCTTTAATTGTGATTTGTTTTGTGCACAGGTATCATTGTACATACATACAGTTGCTCATTTCTTGCCAAAGCTAAAAACAAATTCCTAATTCTGCAGTGAAGGAAATAGCACTCCCTTTTAACATATGGGATGTCAGTGCTGATGGGCAACTTAATTAGATTTTTTAAAAAAGCTTGTTTGATGTCAGTAGGGCTGCCTTCTTTTTTTTTCCTACTTGTATTTAATTAGCCGGTTATAACTAAAGCTAAGACAAGGGCTTATGCCATAACACATCCTTTCAGGAAAATCTGAGGTATCAAATTAGATCTGGGCTAGAATTTAGCTTAAATGATACAGATCAGGATAGAAATTTTCAATTTGACCAAGATAAGTATTTACTTGTAAACAAAACTTCAGTTTGGCATGCTTCTTGATTAAATGTTTGCTTCCAATGACACTTGACATTGTAAACAGAATTTATAAATGGAAAAAAAACCAACACCAATGTCCTCAGATTTGTAGGCATTATTGCTTGCAGAATCTTAAATTGATTTGGATGCATTTGTCTTTAATCTTAAGATTAGTAGGAAGTTTTCTTGGGAGGTGTTTCACAGTGGGGATCTGCCGGTTGCTGGAGGTGTTGATGGTAAAGGTGGTGGTCATCTTGTGGTGGCCCTGCAGGGGTGAGACCAGGCCCCCCCTCAGGCTTGGTGCTGCACGCCCAGGGGCTCTCACCGTGCCATGGAGGCCCTAGCTCGGCCAGCAGAAGCTTCGTCCACCACCTCGGTGGCAGGAGCTGCGGTGCCCAGTGCATGGTGCTGTTCCTGCTGCCTTGCTTCCCTGCCTGCACGCTTGCAGAGAAGTACTTACTTCGAGTTAGTATCTTACATAAGGAACTTTGGTTTAAGTATTTAGATGTCACAAGGTCTTTTTTTTTTTTCCTAGTGCCTATGGTGTAGGCAAAAATAGACAAATTTGACATAGAGGTCCTACTTGCAGCTTGATATTTTACGTAAAATGGTTAGGTACTAGATGGGGGCCAGTTAAATAAACCAAGTAGCAGCCTATTTCAGGGGATTACATCTCCCTAAATAGTGTATTTCTTATAATCTTGCACTGCCACAACTACAACATTTGTGTTGATGCAGTGAAGCCTTTCTAAACAAGACAACTTTTGTTGTAATTGCGTTGAAAACTTTTCAGCTAGCCTTACTCTAAGTGCTACCAGTAATAATGATGATAAATACAAAACTCCGTATCACTATCATAATACTTAAAAAAAAAACAACCCAAACAAAACAACACCCACCTAAAAAAAGTCTGTATCCTCTTGGTTGATTCACCTAGAATGTTACAATATTTAGTGTTTGATTGAAAAATTAACTCACTGTGGATTTTGGTGTATTTGACACACAGTGTAACAGTGAGAATCAGTGCTGTCATAGCTAGTTGTTTTAAAACTAGTTTAAATTATTTGTAATGTGTAGTTGTTAAGTAATCAGTCTGTGTTGTCATTTCCATCTCCCAAAAGTATCAGACTCGGAGCAAGTTCAGCTGCCTTCAGCTGACACATTTTTACAAAGGAGGGTGAATTCCCACCAGCCTGCCCTATGAACCTACACGGCTTACCTGGTACAAGAATTCCAACTGGCAGGAGCCAGGGGAAAGGCTTTTGTATACCATGAGTATGAATCCAGAGCTCAGTGAGCAGCCATTTGCACTGGGGATGAGGGTCAGGCTTGCTAATTGGCCCAAAACTCATTTAAGCATTTTTGCTATCGGGCAGTTGTATTAGTGAGGAGGTTTAAAGAATTAAAAGCTATAGTAGAATAGTATTGTCCACAGCCTTGGGCTAGAAATGTGTTAGTAGATTCTCTGAACTTGCTTTCCTGTTTTCCAGAACAAAACTCTCAACATTTGATAGGAGCACACCTAAGGAACCACAATGAGTTTCCTGGCTAAAGGAGGCAGAGTGGTTTATTTCTAGAAATAATGAAATGCAACCCAGCTATTCCGTAAGACCTGGAGCTCCTTCTCCCCAAGGTTGCAGTAGTCCAAATGCTTTGGGCTTTATTTTGGGGGCAATTCTCTGCTTCCTATTGGTCCCTTGAAAGAAGGGCAAACTGGTCCCTGCCAGGAAGAGCAGTAGTCACCAAGAAAAGAATGCAAAGGGTTGCATTTTTGCAGACGTGGTCATTCATGCTTGTAATTGATGGGCTTAAGTGCCTGGAAATGGAGCTTTCCGAATGTAGCAATGGGTGGGGTATTACTCTCCTTTTGTATGCTTCTTTGCTTATTATGCTGTACTTTATAGAATGGAATTATGACAGCCAGCACTCTTTGCTGGCATAATTTTCCACACCAGTTTGACATCTTCAGCTAGGATTCTTGTCTTATGTTTCAAGGTGAAATTCCATCTCGTTATACCATTGCTGCCTCTTACACAGCAATAAATCTACTAGAATTTGCAGGTTAATGTATACTTGTAAGTTCTACTTCCTTATCGGGCCAGTATAGTTTTACTTACCACCTTCTACTAGTTTGGCAGAGTGAAATGAAGCTTTTATTGAGTGGTTATGCTGAGTGATTGTAAGTACAGTTGGACTGAGCAGTGTTTACTTGCTTGGTGAGTTAGCTGAGCCTATGTTTAATGAAGTGAGCTGTAAGCTAGATGGGCTAGCTGTTTGCAGGCTTCGTTACATTAAATTTATTGTCAAAGTGCTATTTCTCTTCAGATGCTACCCCCTGTCCAGGTAACTGAGGGAAGGGACGTGGCTGGTGTGACACAGCTGTGCACACACAGGACAGGCTGGTGCAGTGCAGTGGTGCAGAGCTGTGGGGATCCCTCTGTCAGGTCACACACACTGTTTGACTCTGCATGTCTCCCACTGTAGATGTTTGCACGTACTCAGCTCATTAAAAATCTTCCAATGTCTGTCTTGACTGAGAAACAAAAAAAAGTGCATCACGTATATCCTTTGCTAAATAACTGCTTTATTAATTTGTAGCATGTGACTAAATACCTGCAGTATGGTACTGTAGCAGGAGTGCTATGTAGATACAACATAAAATTACCAGTATCATAAAGGTGTCCATAGGAGTTTGCCTCTCACGCTATTTAGAAGGTTAATACTTCCCCTGACTCAATGGAAAAAACTAATTTAACTTGGTAGTTCCCTTTAAAAATGTGGTTACATTTTTTGGTAATGTTTCTTCTGCTTTGCCTGTTCGGCATCTTGCTTCTAACAGTTCTAGGAATGTGTATTAGTCATCAAAAGGGGGTTGAGGAGATAATGATGACTTGTGCAGGAGCCACGCTCGGAAGCTGCTGAAGTATCAAAATCAGTGAAATATCAAAGGTGCAGTTGACTCAGCAAACTTGTTAAAGGTCAGATGAAAAGGTTCAGACGAAAAGGTTCAGACTGCACACACTTTCTCAGCACTGAGTCTTTGCTCTCAAACTTTGTGTAATGCCCAGATTACAAAACCTAAGAAAGTATCTTTATGAACCCTGTGTCACATTGCTGCTTCACGTGGATAAGAAAATTAATCAGGAAAGCAGCAGCATTGGAAAACCTCCCTTTTGCAGCACCCAGAACTAAAGTGCTTCTTCAGCCTGCTCCTTCTGCAGTGAGCCAAAGCAGCTCTGAGAGCAGAACTTACAAAGAAACGCAGAAGACATGCTAGACATACAGATCCCATCCTGTGAACAGGGAAGGATAAGGAATGACCAGGCATGACAGTCATTAGTCACAGTGGTTTAGAGTGGGATGAGAGGATGCTCTGATGTATCATAAAACCAGATAGAATTTAGGTGCCGTGTCTTCTGCTTTTGCTTTTCTCTCTCAGCATCTTTTTTTTGTGCTTCATGTGCTCTAAAAATGCATTAATTTGTTGGGGTTTTCCCTTGTTTGCTCTTCAGAAGCATTTTAAACCATGAGAATACCGCAGTCAGACCTCTGATACCTATGAAATGCATCAAAAGGAGCATTCCCTGCCACGAGAAGCTGACTGGGTTGGTCTTTCAGGTTTTTGCGTGCTGCTGCCACCGTTGCTTTTACCCGTTTTTCTCCGTGGCTTTAGTGGCATGGCATCTTGAGCAATGAGGTTTTTGGGGGTTGGTTTTCTTGGGTGATAAAGGGGCAAAAATCAGAGCTGGAAGTGGCTTTTGATTCCTGCGTGGCTTGCGCTGCCCACGTGCAATTTCTGTATTGGGGTTACGTTACGTGGCTGGCGGTGGCGTGGCCCTGGGGGGTGTTGGGCAGGGGTTTGGCAGGGGCAAAGCCGTGCTGCTGGCTGTGCTCCCTCCACACCAGAGCAGTGGTGCTGCTGGAGGAGGGTCACTTGTCCTCTCTGCTAGTGGGTTGACGCCGGGAGGTCTTCCCCAGCTCTCTTCAGGGCTGTGTTTCATGTCATGCTCTTGTAGGAGGGCTCTTTGCTACGTGAGCTGCAAGTCGCAAGGGGTGGCCACACCTAGCTGGAGCGCAGGCTTGCACACGGGTTGCAGAGGGCTAAGCGAAGGTGGAAATTTACAGCATGTTGACACAGTACGTTAGTAGATGTGGATTAGTAGGTGAAACAACCTGGTGTTTAGTCTTGAGCAAGAGCGTGTGATTGAGTAGTTACCACATGGAAGCTGTGATGCTGTTAACTCCCTCCTGGGCTCGCTCCATGGTGGTTTAGGTGGCCATCCCCCAGGTCACAGCCCAAAGAACATTCTCGTACTTGCTCAGTTTTTATTCTTTCCTGCCAACGCTAAAGATAAAATACAATTTGTAAAATAAGATTATTGGAAAGGTTAGAAGATGCTGAAAATGTATAAACCAATTTTGTTATTGATGTATTCTGTTGAGGGGGAAGGGGGGATCCTTTTCATGCATGAAGGATCCTGTTATTTTGGTTGCCAGTATTATGCAGCAATAGCATGCTTCTGGATGGTTCTTATATGTATAAATAGCTGAATTAGTATAGCTAATGCTTAACAAGTGTGTGCGGAATGAATGAATCTTAAAGCATAAGCATTAGATGAATAAACTGGATAATTCTGTTGTTTGAGATGATAGCTAGTTTCAGAATAAATATTATTTTTTTGGCTTTAGATTGTTCCCCCCATGGATACGAAACACAATTACAGAAATCTCCAGGATTTTTCAAAGAGAACTAGATTGCAGACACTGGAGACTGACAATATATAGCTTTTTCCAGTATGTTTTTCACTTCATTAGTTTGAAGTGTATTAGTATGAAACTGTAAATTTTATTTCTGTGGGTTGCAGGCAGGCTTTACCTAGCATTGCTGATCCTGATCTCATCTTAAAAGCTGGAAGTGATGCCCAGTGTACTGAAGAGCTTTGAGGCAGGTATGCAAGGGAGCGATGGCTGGCGTGGCAATGCAGAGGCTGCCCACTGGCATTGGTGCTGGTGTGCATTTGTAGCAAAACATTCCTGCTTCTTTTGGACTTAGTTATTTTAGCACATAAAGATTCCTCTTTCTGAGGAGACTTCGACTGATGTCAGTTCTTGATCAATTAATAACTTGATTTGGGGGAAGAAGGAGGAAAACGGGAAAAAATGCAGCTTAATCCTGGTTTGTGACACTGCTGTTAGTTTGTCCCCACCAGATTTAATTCTTGTTTCCCTAGCAAGTATTTGTAGTACTTGATCAGTTCTAATACTAGACACATCCGTGATTTGTCCTGTCTCCCTTGATATTTGTAGGGATGGTTTCTGTACCTAAAAACTGTTGCTTTGTAGCAAATTATGGGAAAAGGAACCTAGAAGATTTTTTTTTTTTTTTTGCTTCAGAGGCTCCATCTATGGAAAGAACAGATGAGTAATCTGTTTATAATACAAGGTGTGATGTATTAAAGCAGCTTTGATAGAAACATGATCTCTTTTGGGTTTACAAACTTTGGCAAACTTTGCACGTAAGAAGTGTATGTGTTTTCCTACAGGATCCTTTGAGAAGGAAGGAAAAGGTATCCCTATGAAAAGGCATATGTTCTTCCCACGCAGGCAAATTCCATGCACGCATTCATGATAGTCTCGTATGATTTATCAGTAGCAATTGTGACACTTCAATTTTGTGCAGGACTTCTGCGTAAAATATGTTCAAGGTGAAATCTTAGAAGGTCTTAGCCTGCCTATGTTGTCCAACATGTTCTGTTTGATGTTTTTTTTTTCTCTGGGAAGTTGTAGCATCATGTAACACTGTCTGTGTGTTTGTGTTTGCTTGCAGGTGAATTGGTTCTGAAGCCTGCTTCATGGCTTAGCCTAAATAAAGATGAGGCCTAATTCCTTCTTTTCCAAAAGCAGACTTTTCCATTTTAGGTGCAATAATGCCAGGATTAGCAACTGAAATTGTCATTGAAACTGGCTTCATTTTCATGTATTATTTTCTGTGGAAGCAGCTTCACTATAATGTTTTAAAATACATGTGTAGTCACACATACCAAAGTCTGTTGTGCTCTTCAAGAGTTCTTCCTCTTCATCAATTAAGTCAGTTTAATTTCACAGTTACTGCATTTGTTTGTGAAGCGTTTGTGGAAACTTACTGTTGATAGTGCCCTTACTAAGGAAAACATGGCAATGCTTGATGGTAGGTCTGCCGTCTGAATTGTTTAAAACAGTATCTTTCTTTGTAAAATAAAAAGCTTTAATATTAAATACTTCTGCAGCTGTTCAGATGTGGTGGGCAGCAGAACGGCAGGATCGATGACCGAGCAGACAGCCTTCTGTCAGGCAGCAGCAGCAGCCGCAGTGGCAGGAAAGGTGTGAGCAACGCTTTCCACCCACACCTTGTTTATAGGTGTTGACTTCAAAGCTTTACTGGGGCTGTTTATTTTCTAACCTAATTTAAAAAAAAAAAAAAAAGTTTAATTTAAAAACTGACTAGTTCTTTAGTTATATTTATGCTTGGTTCCCCTTTTTGAGAGTGGCTGTTGACTTACACTGGTATAGATATTCCTGCTGTCTGGTCTAAAATGTTTTCTGTGACACACAATGTGAAAATATTCCCTTTTATTTCCCAATACTTGCTCCTCTGTAGTAACTGAAATGGAGATTGTGACTAATGTGTGATGAGTAGTTGCAGATACCACCTTGCAGGTTGGCTGTGTGGGAGTCATGCAGCATGTGCTTTATTCTTGAAACTAAGCAGAGCAGTGGCTATAACACAAGTAGTTTGTGCAGAGAGGTTTTAGTTCTTTTCTATGCAAAAAAACCCCAAACAAAACCTTGCAAAACTGCTGTTTATTTGGTTCCACCTGGAAGAAGCAGTAGTTGTAGAGGTGTTCCTCTAGTACAAAAGCTGCAAGCAGTGGTGACATCTGGGGAGGCGTCTTGGTGGAGGTAAATGAAAGCAGGATTTTGACTGCTGCTGTTGCAAGTGTTGTGTTGGATCTAACTCGTGATCAGAGAGATTTAGTCTCCTGCTCCCAAGAAACAGTGAAATTTTAAAAATACCAAAAGCAAACCTTATGTCAGTTCTTGCCTACAAGGTACAGGAGAGGTTTAATGACTGTGAGACCAGATTTCCTGCTGCAACAGTGTGTGTAACGTTTTCAGTGCAGAGCTGGGATAAGAGAGAGGTACCTCCTGTGGGAGATGCTGCCCGCTGGGATGGAGCGTGATGGGCAACGCAAGTGTGACTGGTTGCCCTGGGCTGGCTGCAGCAGCGCCTCAGCTCTGGTGGGTGGTCACAGGACAAAACTAGACATGGGGATTAATATTCCCTTATAATTATTACTCCCTCTTAATAGAGCTTATTTTTTACATTGTTATCCTCAGCTTTTGGATAAGAAAATGTAAAGAAGGACAATAACTTCTCAAGGTCACTTTAGGTTGTCAGAAAGAAAGTTGGCATTTTACTGAATGGGCTTTGGTATGGAGAGGTGGTGAAGCAGTGGCGTATAGGGCTGTGCATACATGGAAGAAATTCCTATACCTGAAATACCAGAAAACTAAGATCAAGCAGTGAGTTCCCAAGTCTCTTTTCAAACAGATTTTACCTTTATCTGAAATCACTGTGTCCTGTGACTTGGAGAGATAAGAGCCTTCAAATACCCTGCTGGGTACAGCAGCCCTGGTGCCTCTCCCCTCTGGTGTAAGCGTTTTTCTGCTGAGCACAGAAACCCACCAGGTACCACTCTGCCCTGCAGAGCCGAAAGGGAGGGCTTCCCCGGCAGGGTGGGGAAGCGTTTTGGGAGAGGGACCTCCCAGTGCCCAGGGGGATGCCAGTGCCATGAAACCAAATTGCTGTGAGTTGGTGGCCTGTGGAGAGCTGCCAGCCTCCCTGGGAGGGGGTGCAAGACTCTGTGCCATGGGAAGAGTGTGGCATCCTGCCCTCCTGTCAAGGTACCCGTGAGAGGTTCGCTGTGAATTTGGGGGAGTGCTGCTGAGCAGGGGTGCCTGCGCTTAAAGGCTGAGTTTTGGGCCTGAAATGATGCTGCAGAGAACAAGCTGAAGCAGTTTTCCCTTAAGCATGAAGGAAGATGAAGTTGAGCAAGAGCACCATGCACTGTGCTCTGTGTTTGGTATCAATATCAAGAAGTGAATCTCTTTAATGTGGCAGGACACTAATACTGGTATTTTTATATGCATGTCCATCATTTCAGTAGGAGGCTATTCTTGTTGCGTAAACATAATATTAAGCCTGCAAGATAACATCCTATTGCCTGTGAAATGCAAGCAACCGCTGACAGCTGCACAACCTTTACAAACCAGATTTGTAAGTGGCCGATAAGGACAAAAAAGTATTTATTTGGGAAAGGAAATAAATAAAATAGGCCAGCACTCTTATTTTTCCTGACTTGTTGGATTTTTGCATAGTGGAATTTATGACAGAGCGGCTCAGAATAGCGTAGAATGAGATCAAAGAAACATAGTTTGTACAGTGGTATTTTTGATGTTACAAATTAGATATTTATCAGTCCTGGGGGAAAGAAGGAAGAGCAGCACAATGAAGCAGCCAGAACAACAGATTTCAGAAATGTTCTAACACTTTTATTTACAGAGATAATGTCTAACTTGATTGCTAGATAACAGAAGCTGGAGATTATTAATTTGCGTTTCAGGATTTGAGATTAGTAAAATTTTGCAAATAAACATTGCATGGTACAAAATAAATCATATCTGTAAAAGAAGAGGGTTATGTTGCTCTGCCTAATGTTATCTCACTTAATGATTTCAGTGCTTTTCTGTTTTGCTGCTGAAATTATACCCTAGAACTGATGAGAATATGGCAAGCTTCAAAGAGTAGAAACAGTTTTTCTCCAGGAAAAAAAAATAATTATGTACTTGTTAAAAGCATATCACAAACGAAAACTCAGATAAGTTTGCTGCCTGAGTAAACAATGAATGTTTAAGGTGTGGGCAGGTTTCTGCAAGTTTCAGTTGGTGCTACTGAATTCAGATGTTTTGCAGCAGAGGAGATGCACTGCAGTGATGGGGAACATTGGACTTCCCATGCATTGTTGCAATCTAAAGATTGATTGTTTTGCAAACTTGGATTTTATTGGCACATTACTGGAAAAAAAGATATTGGAAATATATTTTGGAAAATCAGAGGTAACCTTTATGAACTGGGGCTTAATTTCTGACAAAAAAAGATACCCTAAATATATGGACCATTCTCTGAGCAGGAATTATCATCATGACTCTTGACAAAAGCAGTTAAAAAATAAGTGGCTGGAGGCAGGGAGGGATGCAAGGGACAGGTGGAGAATCTGAGATTACTGTGAGTGCTCTTTCTTTTTAATCCTTTTTTTTCTCCCTCCTTTGCCCTCCCTTTCCATTTACAAGCCTTCACACCAACTTCCTTGCCTGCCAGGTAACTGGTGGGTACCAGTCTGTCTAAATGAGTTTGCAAAATACTACAGGAAAACCAGTATGTTTCAGATGATCCCATGTTTTTTGGTGAACTCTACAATGTTTGCTGGATTTTTGATGTTTTGGATAGTGGTACTTTTATCTGAGCCTGAATATGGTTATTATTATCCTTCATTGTGTTGAGCAGATCATTGACAATTGATGTTACTGTCTTTTGTAGATTTATGCAGTAATGACATATGGTTAAAGAAAAGTGTTATGAGTGGGAAGTCAAAGACTTAACATGAAAGTCAGAATTGGGGTAGTCTCTCAAGCCTATATTTAATCTTGTGGATTGCAGCAGTATTAAGATGCAGCCTTTAATTGCTTGATCATACCTCCCCCAAGTCAGAACTTGGAAAAGGCGATTTTGCCAAAAAGGCAGTTGCTTGGTATTTCGAGCTGCCTTTGTTCTCTTTGCATGTCTCCCTCTGTTATTTTCATGGGAAGGTTTTTCATCTTGCTTTTCAAATACATGCATGAATTTAAACATCGACTGCTGTAGTACTTATGGTAGTGCCTCAGTAGCCCATAAGTGTTAATTAAGTTTTATGCGGTGTGGGACTGTGGTTGCATTTAGCAGTTGAAGAGTGAAGTTAAAAAGAGATTAAGGTCAAAAGCATCTGCTAATTACCTGATTTTCTAATTAAGTAATTGCCCAATTTGAAATGCTGAAGACTTGATTGCCAAAGTGTATAGGTAGGACAGTCCTGTAGGCATCAAAAGCCTGACCCTTCTGGCCAAGTACCTGTGAGAGCTCATCACTTTTCCATGCTGATGGCCAGTGTTTCAAGTTAGGCAGGACATGCAGGTTCTTCCTCCCTCCGTGCAGCCTTGGGAGCATGGGAGAGATGCCGTCCTGCTTTGGCCACCCTGGAGCCCCAGGCCATGTCTGGCTTCCCCTCTGTCCTGCAAAGCTGGCGCCTGTTGAGATCCTGGGTGGGGTGGCTAGGGTGCCATCTGCTCGTGGTGCAGGGAGGCAAGCGGTGGTGCAGGACACTTGGTGGAGAGGAAGGTGTCAGAGATCCGGTCCCTCTTCAGCATCTGAGAAGTTCCTTCATTAGAAAATTTTAATTAGATCCATTTGGGCATGAGGGAGGATAGGGGAAGGGAATCCAGGTTCTGAAATTTTTAGCCTACATATTTTCGTGCTTGGTGAAGTGCCTAATTTGTAAATTTCAAATTAGCATTTTATCATGGAGGTGTTCTAACACATTTAGCACAACATGAAATATTTTCAACAGAGGAGTAGTAATACATGTGTGCTGGAGCGTTGTTTTTAACGCATGCGTAACTTAGAGCAGCTCACTGCGCCTGTCTCTCTGATTGCTGCAGGAGCTTCCAAGCATATGTGGTAGAAAAGATGCTCTCGGCCCCTCTTTCTGTTATGACATGAAAATAGAGTGGCATCAGATATTAGATTGGGATTGCTGCTGAGTGAATTATATGGGGGATCCCGAGCATGTACCTGTAGCCACCACAAGTTCTGTCTACAGAGGGCAGAGGTTGCTCATCTGTTGCAGAAATGCCATTTTGGAGGGTAAGGGCATGTTATGTTGGTGGAAGGCCACGCACTGAAGAGTCCCGAGCTTCAGAACCGTATCAGGAACATCAAGAGCTAGGTAGTATTAGAGGAAGAAAAATACTTAAAAACTGCAGGACTTCTTGAGTGGTGAAAATCCCGTGAATGATCCTACCAATGCATCTTAATGGAGGTGGAGCCGATACGAAGTATTCAGCTGGGGAAGGATACATGACAGCACCCACGTAATTACCTGCCTCTTCAAGTAATTACATGGATACCAATGTCAAATATGAGAAGTGTGTGTAAGTGTTGGCTTTGTTTCGCTTTCTCAGTCTACCCATCAAAACTTGTATTGGCAAGTATAAAGTCTGATCTGTTTCTTCTTAAAACTTGTATGCCCAATAAATTATAGTTACCAGAAACTTGGGCAGGCGGAACACTCGTGTTGGTCAAATACAGCATGGGTGGAGTTATGACTTGCAATTCTCATGCTGTTGTATTTCTAGATTATTCTGTATTAAAAATAATATGAGTATTTACAGCAGCAGATAAACAGGCTTATTACAAAAATATTTTTATCATAACTGCTGCAATTTGTGGTTATTACAAAGTTATTTTTTTCAGGATGTTTTTGTATCTTCATCTTTCTCTCACTTGTTTTTTCATGTCAGGAAAAAATAAAGATATGAAAGCCTGTGTGCACAAATCTGTTTAGCAAATAGAGCTACTAATTGTTAGGGATGAAGTGGCAGATCATCTTACATGTCAGACCAACCCTTTAAAATGAGATTGCCTGAAAACATAGATGATGTTCTGTATAATGTAATGGTGCACTAGCAGGCTCGTGGGCATGAACTTGCTTCAAATAAGCCATAAAGCAGCCTACAAATAGAAGAGATCAGTAGCAGCTACAGCATTGCAGAGCATTCATGTGCTACAGTAAAATTCTATCATGGATCATCTATAGACAAAAAGCTGCAGTTGTATAATGAAAGTATGTCATGCTTAATTGAAAATTCCTAAGGAAGCTTTGTCCAATGTAGTTAATTTTTTTTTCTTTTGAAATTTAATGCAGTGCTATAATGATTTAAATTTCTAGTTTATGGCCCTTTTGTTTTTCTAAATTGAATTTTGGGCTGTATGATTGCCTATACAGATATATACAGATGTTTAGTTCTATTCCAGGTGGACCAGTTTACATTTATTCAAGTCATGCATAAGTTCTTAGCAACACAAATCATATTGCTTTCAGAGTTCTGGCTGAGGTTTTTAGACACAGTCTAGATTTTCAGACTTGAGTGAGGGTTGGTGAGAGTTGTTTCAGGTGGGGGTGGGGGAGGCTGGGTTGTTTGTTGTTTGTGGGTTTTTTTTATGGTCAGGTTCTGTATCCATCATTTAACATGGTGGATTGCACTGCTGTATTTTAAAGTGAGTAATAAGCAATCTTTTCACATGGTTTATGATTAAAAATGCAGATGAGCGTTGGGAAGATCACTTTAAAACATCAGATGTTTAAAGCATTATGCCCTAGACATCATGCTCTTACTTTATGGTCTGATTCTGCAGTAGGATCTGTGCAAATAGATTTACTGCTTGCTGCGGACTTGTTAGATGGCTTGTGAAAGGCTAGTGGAGAGTAATATGTCTTTTTTTTTTATTAACTATCTCATAGGGGACTAAAATATGATTGAATTATGTGATGTTAAACAATCTCATGAGCTGTACAAGGAAAGCAGTTTTGTCAACATGGTGGCCCTTGTGCAGCATCAACCCTGAGAAGATGACTGGTTGACCACATGCAGCTTTACTGAGAACCTAAAGAAATGGTTGTGAAAGAGAGAAATGTAAGGTTTAGCTACAGTTGGATGTGCTAATGTGCCATGTATGAGAGCCATGAGTTGGCAACCACTGTCTGCAGTCAATGAGTTACCTGTACCCATCTCAAAACATCTGCATTATTATTGTTCCACAAGAAAGTAAAGAACTTACACTTTGTCTCTGGCAATAAGTGTGGTATCCAGCAGAGCATTGTTTTTAATTCTGAATGGAAAAATTGGGGAGATTAGGGAAAGAGAAGAAAAAAGTAGTAAAGGAGGTCAAAGATGTGTGGGGTAACTGAGAATGTCTTGCATTTGCAGGAGGGGAAAATTTGGGGAGAATTCCCCACTCCACTTCCATGGCATCAGGTCTAGCTTCTAGGGACACGTTAGAACTTAATACAGTATCATTGGGGGAGGGGGGATTTTTTAATCTTCCACATCTGTGTTGTGGGTTTTAATTCCCGTTCTCTTGTTCTTGCTGTGACTTGTGTCCTCTAAAAAACCAAGATAATTTGTGTGTGTGTTGGCATTTGGAGGAAGCAAAGGAGATACTGTGGGAAAAACTGTGGAGTCAAATTCTGCTTTTTTTGTTTGGTTGGGTTTGTCTTGGTGGGTTTTTTTGAGATTATGTATTAGAGCTATGCAACAGAATTCCTGATCTTTGCACCCTTTTTAAGCTAGTCTTAGAACAAGTGAGCTGCAGAAAACTGCAGGGAATTATGTTTCACTTAACATGGTAGGAAAACCAAAGTTGTCGGTTATCTCTTGGGAAATGCAAGCCTCATCCAGAGTCAAAGTATTCACTGATTTTCAGAATAAAAATGGCAAGTTGTGCAAATACATACCTTCCTGAGCATGTGGACAGATCGCAGCCCTAGTGAGAGAGAGTTCTTTTGGGTCAATTATTCCCTGAAACTGTCAGGCAGATCTTTATACCAGTCCAAGTAATTTCTGTTGCTTTTCTGTAATAAAAGACTCATACCACTCTGGGGGAAACACAGAAAACCGTGTGGGTGCCTTGGCACACAGGGTTTTAAAAATATCTGTGGTTTGTGTGGCTTTATTGGATAAAATGTAGGATTTTCTACCCTGTGGTTTAAATTTCCGTGTGCTGGAGTTTGTAGAATTTGTTTTTCTGAAATGTTGCTTATGTGTAAAATGAAGCCCTTATATTTAGTCAAGGCTGGGAGGAATTGACTCAGAGAAGTGATAATGGTTGGGCTGGAATTAAGAGGGGCCCCAGCATAGGTAGTTCAGTAGTGAGATATATTTTTTTCAAATGTAGTCAGTTCAAATTTCTCACAGGCAGTGAGCAATAAAGGGTGATGCTTTTCAGATGCTTTTATGCTCACGTGCCTGATTGGTGACATGTGAGGAGAAGAGTGATACGTGGGTTGGAAGGTTTGTGAAGTACCATCACTATGTGCTGGATACCTGTTTTTGAAGTTCCTGGCCAAAGTCTAAGGGGTGGTTTGAGCTGATGCTTTGTGTGTTCTGCTGGGAGTGGTTTGACACATGGTGAGGTGTCCCATGTGGCATAATGAGTCTGTTCAATGCTGTTCACTGGCTATAAAAAATGAACCCTAATTTTTAGGATCATCCGGAGTACTGAATACAAGCATCCCATATACATCTCTGCTTACTGCAAAAGCAGGGGAAGAACTGATGTTTTAATAGCTAAAATTAAAAAATCAAAGCAGTGAACTATGACAAAATAACAAGACATCTTTCTGGAAGTTACAGTACTGTATGTTTAGGCCTAGCATGGTTTTGCTGTCATTTGAGTGTCAATACTCTTATCTTAAACCACTTTTTTTAACTGAAGGACCTTAGATCCACATCTGTGATCTGCTACCAGCAAGTGCAGCAGATGATGCATTTTTTGCAGTGGATCTTGTTCCCAGTGGCTCTTTTGAAGGCATAGGTTGTGGACAGCTTGGGAAACATGACCAACACATCAGAAATTATGCTATTTGGTTATAACTAAAATAACCAGTTAACTAAAAAGGTCTTTTAAAAATTAATTCAGTGAATGAGTGGTCAACTGCACTTGCAGATTTCTTGCTCTATTCCTTTCACAGGTTTCCCTCTTTAAAGAAATAAATAAATCTTCCTCTGGTTTGGTAAATTAAAAGTGGCTCATGGAAGGTCTAGATAGATGTCTGAGACAGCACGAAGGCAAGGTGTTTAGAAGTGGCAGAAGAGGAGGGGAGGAGATAGACTTCTCTTCACAGGTGACTCTTTCCCCTCTCAAAGGGAGAAGGGCATGCCCTTGAATAGAGCTTTTAGTTTAAACATCTTTTGCAATAGTTCTTTAGATTATAATAATGTGTTTTTAACAGAAGAAGAAATCTGGAAGAAATTTTGAAAACTCCTATGAAAAAATAAGTACAGTTCTGTAACGTGCAGATTTGTCAAAATGATCTTGAGGATCACAGTTGTGTTTACTTTCAAAGCATCTTCTTCTAAGTTAATCCCTAGCTGACTGACTTTTCAAGACATTGCCAAGAAGGGCATGTTGGACTTCAGCTGAATATTTGCTGTCATGGGTGAGGTATTTGGGTTGGGAATCAATTCATTTTAATCTTCTAACAGTTGCCAGGGTAATAGATGATTGTCATCACTTGAAACAGATGCTGCTTTTGTAGAGTGATAAAAGAACAATAAAATCTCTTCCCAGTGTGCTACTGTATTCTTTATCTACCAAAATATTCTTGATTTCCTAGTGATCTTCTTGCTACTGGTTTCTTTCAGTCGCTGTGCCTCGTGTGCCCTCTCTGCAATGCAGAGCAGCTGCTGGTGGTTTGAAATGTCTTTTTGCTCATTGTACATACATAGCCCGTTGCTTTGCCTATTTTTGAATCAGCTAAATGGCTTAACCTTCTTGGTGTCCTACTCACACCCCATCTATACAGCTATGACCTCCGACAAGGTGCTGGGCTGAAGTTGGGTTGAGGGTCCTTCTGGCTCTCCATGCTCTGCCTAGGGGTTAAGCCTCTGTAGCACAGGTCACAGAGGTGAACGTTGGTCAACTCCTCTACCATCTCATTTGATACACGGGGGAAGTCAAAGCATGGCAACTCACCCTTCCAGGGTAGAAAGATTTGCTCTCCTGTTCTCCTTTGGAGTTTCCAATTACTGTCATAACTGTGGTTTTGGGAGCTGCAGAAGCCATCTAATGTGTGTGGGTTTTGGGCTGCTGAGGTCCAGCAGAAGCAGTCTAGTTAATGTTAGTAACTGGTGGAGAAAAAAATATGCCCACATCGGGCAGAACGCTTACATCTGTGCTCATCAGAGAGACAGACCAAGAGCGGAGGCTTTCCTGGGCTTTCCTGGTTTGGTAATTACTATTTGGACTTCACACAGGGAACACAGTAAAGCCTGGCTTCTAAAATGATGATTTGACGTAGTTACTTACTCCTTTTACAAATGTTTTGTAGTGATCTGCTGTATATTTATCCAGCATGGGAATTAATCCATAATTTATCCATTATAAGACTTCTTAATAGTTCATTAATTAAAAACTTTGGCAGGCAATAAAGGGAAAAAAAAAAAGCTTTCCTTCTTTTTTTCTTTTTTTCTTTAAGGAAATGTCAAAACTTCTCTCTTCTGTTTGGACTGCTACCCAGTGTAAGATAAGTTATAAAGATTATAATGTTTTGAAACTAATTGTAATTGTTTTCTGCAGTGTTCATTTTGACTGGTCCACTGCATATATTTAAAGGCTAATATGGTAAGGATAGCAAAAGTATTAATTACATGGTACTTCTTTTAAGTCCTATTTACTTTCCTAAAGTAAGAGCTTTTCTTCATGAATTAATGTAAATTTACCTTAGTTCCTTTTTATATGCTACATAGGTACATGTGCTTGTAGGAGCTTCTACTAGCTCCTGAAAACAGATAGGGGTTTATGTTTTGAGAATGAGAATGCTAATAAAAGAATCTTACAGTCCTTACCAACCTGGGGTAGCTGTCACTGGTCTGGATTTGAGAAGTACTTTTGAGAGAGCATTGGATATGCTGGCCTGTAGAGCTGTTAAAATAATGTTTCTGTATCTGGGAGGTACAGTTGAGGCTGGTGATACTACAGTGTTTTGTTCAGAGTTGTTCTGATCTGTTGTCTCCAGATCTCAGTCTGATTACGTGCCTTATTAATTCCCCTGTAGTTCTTTTTATTTATTAGCCTGAATTAATGTAGTATTAACCATGAAGGGATACACTTCTGCTTTGGTTTAACCAAATAGTGAGTTAAATTAATATGCAAAACTGTCTTCTTGTAGGAGTTGTTTTATCAATGTAATCTTAATCATTGCTTTCAGTTTAATAATAGTTTTGAATACATTTCGCTACTAATAATAGTTTGTTTTACTAATTCTTTGTAGGAATTTTGTGTTGTGAAAATATTATTGTGGTTCTTTATTTTGGTTGGTTCAATTCTTGGTCTTTCAGTAGCAAGTATCACGTTTTAACTGAATGGAAGTTGGCATTAAACTTCTTAATCTCTTTCATGTGTAATAATTATTCATTGGAGGGTCTTGGCTTACTGTTTCTTTCGCTTACATTTATTTTAAAAGTGCCCTTATGCAAGTATTTCAAAGATTAAGTCTTTTTTTAGTGAAAAACAGTTTTAGGATTGTGGCTTATATTAACTTTTTTTTTCCTTGGTATGTCTTCATGACATTAGTGAACTAAAGTTTAGATTGTATACAGTCACGGTAGTAATACCAGCTATTTTGCTCTTACATGTAAATTCACTGTTTATATGTATTTCATAGAATATGGACTTACACTGTCTGTTTGTGTAATACAGGTAAATTTTGTAAACTGGTATTAGAAGTTCCTTCCTGACTTTTCAGTAAGGCTAAATTACAATGGATAAGAAACAGAAATTTGGTACCTTGTGATAAAGCAACAAATTATTTTATGATCTTTTTTCTTCTTCTTCTTCTTTTTTTTGTGGTTGTTTTTTTTTGTTTTGTTTTGGTTTTTTTATTTTATTTTTTTTATTTGTTGTTGTTTTGTTTTGTTAATGTGATTGGCCTGTGAATTATTGGAACAGCCAAATACAAAAATCTGTTACGTATTATTTTGGCTTGGCAGAAATAATACAAAGAACCATCAAAGGCAAAGAGTACGCAGAAGCTGTAATTTCCTTTTTACCACTGAAGAATAGATTTGGCTGCGTTATGCCTTCAATGCTAAACTATCTCTGTGTGGCCAAACAGACTTTTGGAACCTTTTTGTAGCATATTTATTTTCTGTTCACTTCAGGCCAAATGTTACAATGTCATATGCTTTTTTGGCACGTACAGGGTGGTGATGTGAAGAAAGTTAGAGAAGGAATTGAAGTTAAGAACTCTGATCTAGACCATTTAAATTGAGATTGTTAGCCATGACCTAATTGCATCAAGTGGCAATACTTGCATGTTCAACAGTGGCTTTTTTTTTAACTTTACAACTTGCTTTAATATTAAGGATCATAGTTAAAATTCTTGAACAGTTCCAAAAGAATATATTGCAAAATTTTACTGCAGTTTTATAGCTTTTTATTCAGTTGGCTATTTAAATAAGCTGTTTCAGTCTTCCTTCTACTGGTAAGTATGATTTTCTTTCTATGCTATTTTAGCAGAAAGCACATTGCCTCTTATGATTGTAATAGGGCCATGCTCCTTAAGCCTTCTGTCTTAGCTAATGATTAGTAACATTTCTGTCTTGAAGCATTAATTTGATGTGTCTAACATAATATCCATCCCTTATTTGCCTGAACGTGTTTGTTTGAATGTCTTCAGTATTTCAGAATCATGGGTCGGACATGCTCATGCTGTACATACTTCTTTCTGTGGCTTTTAGTTTAGAATAAAACAGTTGAATGCCTCTTTCTGCTCTGCTTTCCTGCTGTACAGATGACAGCATCTCAGCTGCGAGCACATCTGATGTCCAGGACCGCCTTTCAGCCCTGGAGCTGAGAGTACAGCAACAAGAAGATGAAATCACTGTGCTAAAAGCAGCGCTGGCTGATGTGCTAAGGCGTCTCGCTATCTCTGAGGACCATGTAGCCGCTGTGAGAAAAACAGCACCAAATAAAGGTAAGCCTGTGTTTGGTAAATTCTTTCTAGAGTTAGAAGGTTATAATTGGGGATGTTCTCCATTGATAAATTCTTTTTTCCCTTTTCTGTCTCATTTGGAAAGGCAGGTTGAGCTGGAGGGGTTAGTTTTTGAGTGACTTTATAGTATGTAGCTAATAGATGTCTGAAACATGCTTTTTAGTTTTGTTGTTTGCTAACATTTTAATGTACTTGACACCCCTGAAAACTTACCTTCTTGTGGAAAGGTTCCTGTTTTAATTTTAAGCGGTGAAATGTTTTACAGCTGCGGTCTTTAACTTGCCACTGAGGGTTCTGGGGCTTATCATAGACTGGTTTGGGTTGGAGGGGACTTTAAAGATCATCCAGTTCCAACCCCCTGCCATGGGCCGGGACACCTTCCAGTAGACCAGGTTGCTCAAAGCCCCGTCCAACCTGGCCCTGAACGCTTCCAGGGATGGGGCAACTGTTCCAGTGCCTCACCACCCTCAGCTTTATTTGGGCTTTATTTGTTGGCAGTTCTGAGTGTCAGCTTTGACTTCACCTAGAAATTGCTCAGCTGAAGGGACATATTACAGGCTAAGTTTCACCACACTCCTAAAGTTAAAAAAAACCCAAACAAACAAACAAAAAACCTAAACAAACAAAAAAGAAAAAAAACCCCAACAAAATATATTGCCACCAAATAAGGAAGCTTTCTGAATATAGTTACTGTTCATCTATAGAGATAACTCAAAATCAGTAGGTTTCCTGTAAGAAGTGGCCAAGTAGCCACTCAGCAGTGTCTGTTTTGGTTAGTGGCTAGTAACTTTTATATTGCAACTTTGAAATACATGATTGTTTAAAAGAAACTCATTGCTGTTTACACAAATGTTTACATACTCCCCCTCCACAAACATTTCCTTTTCTATTCTGGACAACTATTTCAATCCAGTTCTTTGAATTTACTCCAGCTTAAAATGGTGTGTTCAGAGAGAACTACAGCTGTGAATGTTTGTGGTATATATTAAGCCTCTGAATAAATAAAAGGTTAGGTCATATTTTAGATTATTCACAGTTCTAATTCGCCATAAATGCATGTATCCCCATCAAACTGTGCAGCAGAGAGTTTTTTAGGCTCCGTCCCTGTATTACAGCCTCGGAGTACCCCGATTACACCAGTGCCAGTTTAACACTAAACTGACACATCATAGCCTATCTTTGTTTGGACGGCTGCATTATACAGGCTGAAAATGCTGGAAGTTTGAATTATTTCAGATGTGGCAGAGAGATCAGATTTCTTAATTAAGTGTTTTTGCGGTCTCTCTGCCAGATGGAAAGAAGCGATGATGCTTAATTGTCTTGGGCTCTGAATCCTGCCATTCTCTCTTGCTTGCTGGATGGTAGGCTGTTGTCATCCCTGCGTAGAAATACAGCTTTTTTCTACCTGTTATGCATCTCCGGTCTCACCAAGGTTGAGACCTCCTTCTCTTAACTCTTTAAATATAGCTCTAGCAACTATTCAACTAAATCACTCTGCTGTCTGCTGTCCCATTATGAAAAGAAGAAAATGTCTGGGTGGAGAACTGCGGGCAAAATGTGTCCACCATAGAACCGTATCTTCCCATTGAAATGCAAAGGAGCTGGGGTCCGCACGTGCATGGCTGAAGACCTTTGGCTTGGAGCTGTCTCGTACTGAGCAAACTGTGCACAGCCAGGGCAAACTGGCTGTGTTCTGCAAAATGCCTTGGGATTGTCTTGTTACTGTGACTCTGGGGTGCTTGGGGCCATCCCGAGTCCTCTAGGTGAATTTGTTCGGTGAAAAATGAATGAATTCTTTTGAAGTGTAGTGGTAGACTATCTAAATAGCTGCAGCTATTCCATCTATACCAATTAATTGACAACATCATGTAACTGCGAATAAAGTTATGGGGGTGGAGGCAGAGATGTACACATATGAGCTAATACATTGAACTTAAATGAGTTATGACTAATTGGCAGTGTATTTTATTTGTGGTGGATGTGTCCCCATTGTGTTTGGTTACCTAATTTCACCATGCAACACATTAACTTCGCTGTTTATCATTAAACCAGCTGCATATAGATGGTAGAAAGATGTCATAAAATAAAATATTCACATACAGTCACTGGAATATTGTACAAAAAATTAGAGTGAAGAATGAGCTTGAGATTGATTTTAATTTAATCCTAAATAACAGTATTTTAATGAATACTTAAAAACAAGCTCATACATAGCTTTTTGCAATACCTTAGGTCCTACTTTTGATTTCTGTATGTTGAGTTCAGTAGATAAAGAACTCCTGAAATGTTCACAAAACCAGTACACATTTCTCTCTCTTAAAACAAGTAGGATTAGCAGAAGATCTGGATTGTCATACAACAATAACATTCAAGGAAGTCGTTAAGGTTTTTTTGAATTATTTTATGGGTATGTACCAGGCTCTAACTAGTCAAGATATGGTTGCTGCAAAGGTAATTGTATTCCTCTAAAACTCATTCTGGTGTTTGTGATCCTGTCAAGAATGTGTATTTCTGCATTACACAACTGCAGTTACATGGTAAATATTAAAGGTAGGTTTTCTTTGGGGTTTTTTGTTTTGTTTTTGTTTTTTTTTTTTAAAAAAAGAAAGTTGAGGCTTTGATTCACAGAAGTATTTTTCTCTGTAACAGCCCTTAAGATACATTCTGACATAAATAGTGAGTAAAGAGAATAGATGTGTATGTATTTCTGAATACATTGAGAGAGATGTGTTTACTTTGAAGTATAGCAACACAGTGAGATAAATTCTTATAAAATAAACCAAACTTACAAGAATGATGGTACTGGAAGAAAGCCATTTTGAATCTTCCCATCAAATGAAAGATTTTTAATCTGAGTAACAGAAAATATCTAACCTAGTTTGAAGGAGTCTTTCCTACTTGCTGCTGAAATGAGTTTTTAGAAAACCTCTCTTTTTTTTTTTTTGTTGCCACCTCAGCAGCGTCTTTGAATAGAAGTTTTCTATAGGCTGTAAGTAAGTGTTGTGCGCAGGCTGTGAGTCATGCCTGAAGGTACACTCCCGATCACTTTTTCACTGATTTTTCTCATTCTGAAGTTGATGGTCCAGCTTAGTGGAAAAAGAGATCTCTTCATCCTTTGTGTTATTTTGTCTGTATTGATACCTGGTGAGCTAATTATGTTCTTATTTTTCTTATTCATTTATTTTAGATTGACAGGTTGGATCAACCATAGCTGAAGATAATAGATAATTTGTTTTGCATTATCCTTGTAGTTTTTGATTTTCTTTTTCCCTATGTTTCTGTGCATGCTTATTTTGAACTTAGTCCAGTCTTCAGTGAAAAAATTCACACGGGCATGGGTAGATTTTTATTTCTAACCCGTGGGCTATCGATCAGGAAGTTACTACCTATGATTTTGTCTGTCCAGCCCTGTCTTGGAAGCAAATCTTTGTACAGGGATAGGTGATTTGTGAACTGTATGAGACAATCTACAGGGTAAGATTTATTTTTTTTTTTAGCCACCTTAGTGCCTCCTATTACAGCATCTCCATTTCATGCTTTATGAGGGAAGTACCTTTAATAGGGATTGCAACAGAATTAGCACCTGTCATTGCAGGGTGAAAAGCAGACTGGAAGTCTTCACATGTGGCTTGCTTCCTCTTCAGTATTTCTCAATGCAAAGTCATTGTAAATAGAGAAAATCTTTTCAAATTGATAAGGCTACAATAGTACTTCTCCATCGTGACACGCAGCTAAGAATAACTACATGAAGGAGAAATTAGCAGGTCCAGAGATAGTGTTGAGGATTAGAAATGTGAAAGGGCTTGACTACAGAACAGGTCCCCAGCAGCTGCGGTGCTGGGGGACTTTAGTTTGTGGGTGCGTTTGTGGGGTGGTTTTTTTTTTTCTTCCTTTCTTTCTCTTTCTTTTCTTTCTTTTTTTAATAGATGGTTGGTAAGAAGGATTTCTTTGGTGGGAAGTTCTCTGATTTTTGCAGCTCGGCACTCTTGTTGCCACATGTCTTTGCTGTTGATGCATGATTGATGCTGTTAACTTTCACAAAAAAATTCTAAACCCAAAGATTACCTGGATACTGAAGAAAAGGAAAACATAAAGCAGTCTAGTACTTGTGGCTGCCAGCAAGATAGATTGGCTCACAGCTGGTGCCTGGTAAACCTATTAAAATCTTCCAGGGTGTCAAAATGTGTCTAACAGGAGAATTCATCCCTCAGGCTCTGGGCGTGGAGAGGAGTTTGTGGCACACAATGGCACCAGTAAAATACCTCAGACTAATCGTATTGTATCACTGGGATACGAGCTCTTGCTTGAAAAAGTGGTCCTCTACCAGGAAGTACATCTGTAGAGAAAGGAGGAGTTCATGTCCTCTTTCTGGACTCAGAAGTGATGACGAGGGTTGTCACAGGTTAAACCTTTGAAGGAACATTTCCCATCACTTCAACAAGGATTAATATCAAATAACTCATATGCAAATTCAACTCACAAAATGAAACTGAAACAGTGGATGCCAGTTTGCAGAGAGGGTCTACCACGGCAATGCGAGCTGGCGGACCGAGAGGCTTTTTTATTATTATTTAAAGCAGTGATACTGGGGACCTGCAAAAGCAGCTGTGTACTGGAAATGTAGATTATTGTTTGGCTGGGTTTTTTTTCTCCCTTTGTGCAGTGGATTTTTAGAATAGGAATAGGGAGAGTTTTCCTTCCTTTCCTGATCCCTCCTTTCATGTGAAATAAGTGTCTCCCTTCTATAAGAAAAATCCTAAGTACTCTCTTGCATCAAATTCCATCTAATTGCACTAATTTAAGCAAAGTGCTGATGTAATTTTTACCTTACCTCAACAATGTTTTCATTTTAATAACATCAAGCCATTTTGGTTTACAGTAACACAAATTGAATTCAGGTGTTCAGCAAGCTTCATTAATGAAAGCATAAGATAGACTTGTGTTTATGATTTTAGTCTTAGCACGTTTTAATGTGCAGAATTGTTTGAATAACTGGGTACATGTTTATGTTGTCTAATCAGTAGATGTTAAACAGGAACAGAAAATATACGTTTAGATAGGAAAATGCTAATGGTAGAGGTAGGATATAGGCTTTTATCCACAATATTAAACCTAACCTGGCAAGCTTGTACGTGTGTCATTATACTCATGGGAATGGTCCGATTGAAGTCTGCAGGCTGTATGCTCACATAACAAATAATGATACACTTGAGGTCTTAATGGAT
Organism: Microhierax caerulescens; assembly: GCA_035590215.1. Classification (NCBI taxonomy): domain Eukaryota; kingdom Metazoa; phylum Chordata; class Aves; order Falconiformes; family Falconidae; genus Microhierax; species Microhierax caerulescens. The sequence continues at coordinate 20,397,771 of JAVJGJ010000032.1, read as the reverse complement.
TTTCCAGATATCAGTTTTAATGCCATCTGTTCTTTCTGCATTAAAATTATTTTTTTGCTACATTTCTTCCCCATTTTTTGTATATCTTCTCCTCTGTCTTTAATATTTTATTTTTCTTCGGTTACACTTACTATTCTTGATGTTCTTCAAATATTTTCCCTTATCCAAAGAATTTGGATGTAGGTTTTAGAGGCCACTAATAAACTAAGGGTTGCTAACCAGCTAAACCAAGTTTAAGGAACAAGAAGTGAAGAAAAAAAGGTTCAATTTTGTTTCCTTTTGTTTTTTTTAACTTCTGTAACCTGATAATCTTGTTCATTGGAGAAGATAGAGCATTGTAGAGGAGTATTTTTCAGTTGTGGTGATAAGTGTCCTTATTGTTTTTCCATATGTTTCTTAAAGTTTTGGATATGTTTTGTGCATTTTTGTGCCTTTTTTTAGAACCGTGTGGGCAAATTCTGCTGAGCAGCACTCTGCTGTTTTCAGTGATGCTTCTCAAACTAAGAATTGCAGTGTTGGAAGAGTTAAATGGTGCCACTAACTTTTTCAGATAAAAACTCCTTGTTGCTCATAACACTTGAGTAGCTGTTTCATCACTGTGTGCCAGAGTATATCAAATTGTTTCAGATTACCATAGTTGAAATTTTATTTCCTCTGCCTGGAAGTAACTCATTTGGCGATTGATTGAAGTAGTAGATGGTGCCTTTGGGGAAGTATAGCAAAATAATAAGGTAGTAGGGAGGGAAGAGGAAAAGGTCTGTGTGGTTTGAATAAGCAATTAGGGGTCCCATGCCAAAGAAGTCTTCAGTTTCCCCGGGCAGTAGGTTTTAAAATGCCTGCCCAAAGAGCCGAGCACCAGAGCAGGGGCATGGTTCCCCTAGACTCTTAAGAGCATAACACCTAAAAAACTGGGTTTATGTCTCTAGGAGGATCAGGTATAGTTAGAAATGCACGTGTTCACAGGTTAAGTCACTAGCTATAAATTTTTTATAGGAAATCTCTGAAATAGATAAATTATTCTTAACATTGTAGTTAGCTTACCTGCCTCTTGGGAGAGATTCACTCGCATCTCAAGATGTTTATGCATTAGCTATGCATTCTCAAACTGTTGCATATTTACATGCCTTTATTCACATAGTTCTTTGTCTTTTAATAGGAAATGACAAATAATGTATGTTTAATAGCCAGTTGTCAGCTGAGATCTGTGAAATGTGGCTTCAATAAAAAGTATAAAAAGCATTTTTTTTCAACTAGACGTAATTATTGTACGAATAATAAAGTTTTTCAAAACTTGTTTTTTTCTTAAAATAGGATTATTAAACAAGATGAAGTATAACCCATAGGTAGTGAACTGAGTTATTTTTTCCTGATTTATATTGGTCATTATTTGAGAACTAGTATCTCACCTTGATCTGTAATGTTTGTTTGTGTGATAGAAGAGAATATTTTTTTCCTACTTAAGAAGTCTCAATGAGAATTTGACTTTTACTAGGTAAATAAAATAGTGGAATAAAACAAAATGCTGAAGAAAATATTTCCCTACCCTTCAGAGTACAGTACTCTATTTGAACAGTGTTAGGGCTCCCAACCTATTCTTTGCCAGCATCTTCCATGAGCTGAGGGACTTGTTGTCCTTTTAAACTATGGAAGCAGAGTGATGACTACAGGTACTTGCTTTGGTTCAATTTATTGTAACATATTGAAGTAAGTTTAGAATTTGTCATTATTTCTAGTTCTTTTTTGATGTCTGTTTTAGGAAGGAAGTACAGATAAAATCTTATGTTCTGCTGCACTTAGAACTATTTCAGTCTGGTTTTCTGTCGCTCACCTGTGTGAGTTCTCTGATGACTAATAATGTGGCTGAAGACACACTGTATGCTGCTTTAGTAAGAGTACTACATTGGGTTTCTGTCCTCCAACCCATCAGTTTTACTTGCACAAAGTAAATGCCATGAATATGTTTGAAATCTAGAAATCTTTGTCAAGTTTTGCTGAAAATGAAGTAATCAAAAGTTGTTGAAGGACTTGGATGTTGTACGACTTTTTGTTGAAAAAACCAAACAACCTACAACACACCCACAAACAAAAACAAAAAAACCCCAACAACCAAACCCCAAATCCTTTTTTTGTAACATGTACTTTGTTGAGCTTTTTTGTTTTAAATCCACTTGAAGTCTAGAGAAGTTATTTTACTGTAGCTGCAGACACTTCCTTCAAATCAAAATTACTTGAAGAGGAGAAAGAAGGGTTGGGTTTTTCTCTGGAAGAAAGGCAGTTTATCTGTCAGGATATTAAGCAACTTGTTGTTCCAGTTAACACAATAACATGATAAACTATATTTTAACATAAAATCTGAAACTTTGGGGTTTGGGGAAAAAAGAAGTGACTCATTCAGTGATCCTCAGCTCTAATACCTTATATGTATGTTTGGAAAGAAAAGCTATGTTATCAGAGGACACACATTTTCAGAACTTACCACTGTCTCTCTTAGAGCTTGGCTTCAGTTTTTTTCCCATTTAGCTAATCTGGGCTGATAAAGAGTTGGAAATAGATTCTTAGTTTATTGTGGTCTGTTTTTTCTAATCCTACTTATCTTTCATTCACACACTTGTATACTTGACAGATGTTAATGAAATGCTGCTTTTGAACTTGATACTATTCTATGAAAATTATCAGAACGGAGATGAATCCATTATCCATAAACCACATTTTTTACCGCTTTGATCTCTGACAATTTGGCTTTAATCCTGGTCACCATACACTGGCTTTCATTTCTGTGTTCGGTTTATGTCTGGCTTTTTGTTCCAAGCTAACAGATAAAGCTGAGTGCTATTCAGTCTGAAAAATTTCAGACTGTTTATGCTAGCAGGTGACGTGTGACATGATATTGGCAGAGCTGTGCAATCCTAGCGCTGGGAGAACTCAATTGTTTTAGCCTATTGATCTGGAATTTGTGTTCTCCTGTGCCACTTCTTTATTTCCCAGGTCTCTGAAGCGCAGTTGCCTGACTGCTATGCAGGACTGTCTCTGCAACGAAGAAGGTTATAGCATTGTTAATTTTTGACATCTTTTGACTGCAGAGATGCCCTGGTTAAAAGCACAGAGAGCTGCATGGTGTGGACCAGTGGGTTGGTGTCCCGGGGTTCAGACCTGGCTGGGAAGACCCTGGCTGTGTGTCCCTGACCCCGTGGGCAGCCAGGCTTCACTGTGCTGCTGCCTGCCATGTGCACAGGGCTTAAACCTGCCTGCCCTGCTCAGAGCTGAACGTTTAAATGCCTTTTCTTTACATATAATTGCCGGCGATTAGTTGAAGTTTTCAGTATTTTTTCCTTTGAAAATAGGTATTCTAAAGGTCACTTTTGAATATGTACTTAAAATGGAATACACAGAGAGTCTGGAAGCAGGCTTAAGGGTGTTGCGTTTGGGATTTGGGGGGGTTTGGTTTTGTTTCTTTTTTTCATTGTTTTGTTTTTTACATTTTATTGCACATTGTGTGGCACAGTCAACTGTGACTGACAAAGATTTTGTTCTGGAGTATAAGAAAGCCTGATACTTTTTTTTTTTTTTTTTTTATGCTTGAAACAAGTCTGTCAGTGCAGTTTTTCCTAGATATTAATGTTTTGGTCTCTGTCCAAATGTTTCAGTCACTTTTTCAAGAAATTAATGAATCAAGAGATCTGGGTTATGTGTAACCATTAGTCATTTCACAAAAATTGGTTTACTTTGATTAAAAATCTTAATATCAAACTTAATTTTGCATGCCACTTGTTGAAATTAGGAAGTACTCTGTAGAACTACAATATCCACTTTACTGAAAAGCAAATAACCCCAAACCTGCCATATGGATCCTTTTTTAAAAAAATATTATTATTGCATTCATCTCTGTGTGGAGCAGCGTGTATTCTTACCATGAGTGTACAGTGATGTACAGTTTATTTGTAATCAGTGTTGTCCTTGGACATAAGCAGGAGCTAACGCTTTTCATACCTAGCAGGGGCATTTATTCTAGATGTCATCAGCGAGCAAAACAGCAGTGTGCTCCTTGCTTGAGAAAAGTGAGATAGTTTGTTCCCCATTTCATGAGGTTCCTCCACCCTGCCTGTAGCCCTCTTGTTCTTTACTGTTTCCACTGAACGCTTTCCCCACCGTACTGAGAATGACCACTGTTACGTCTCCTGATTCACGTTTCTGCAAGGCCATGCTAGTGCTGGTTGGAGAGGCGTTGATCTATTGTGATGAGCAGACGGAGATGTTAAGGTCATGTACAGTTCAAGAGTGAATCATAGGCCTTGATATTACACATTTCCTCAAAGAAGATGATTTACTTCGTCACTGAAAATAAAATAAGCTAATTTATAGCCTTCTGATGCTAAAAGTGCTTTTTAAGCTCGTGTACTTTTGTTCTTGCATCTAAGTTACACAGAGGGGTGAATATCTTCTGAGCTTTAAAGGTTTTGTACAGTATATTAACTTTTTAAAATAAAATCTGTATTCCAAATGTGTATATTGCAAATGAAACTGTGTTTAAGAAGCACCAGTTGGAAGGAATCACGCTAAGTTGATTTATGCAGAATTTAGGAAGAACAACGATACTTGCAGTATTTCTGTATTCAAGCGTGTCTTCACTTTCTTCAGATTTCCTTTATTCTCATTTCTGCCTGGGATATTCTGCGTGCTCCTTTTGGCTTTTCTGATCTGAATTTCAGATGTGGTCACGTGCTGCTTGGTGCGTTTGAAGCAGTACATGGTTAGCACAGGTCAGCCCACTTCTGCCTTCATCCAAATACTTCTGAAATCTAATATTCCCTTGATGGGTGCGTCTCATATGTAAACTGCTGGTTTAAAATAAGAATTGATTTGCCTCTCAGCCTGCCTGATAGAGCTGCAATGTGACAAATGGACCAAATGCTGGTATTGTTCAAATGGTGCATCTGTGTTGGTTAGCCCTCTGTGTGTGGAGCAGTGGATTCTCCCTGGCTGTTTTTTTTACTCCTCACTTTTATCTTCAGTGTGTGGCCTCTGCCTTATCTCTCTCACGCTATTCCAAGCCTGCAATGAACACAGACCTGTTATTTTCCCATCAGTTGTGTCCTTTGTGCTTGTCGGTGAAGTCAGAGTGACCGGACACGGTGACCCCATGAGATGCGGTAACAACTTGCTGCTTGTGGAAGGGGGATGTGGCGTGGAGATGGGGTCAAAAGTGACTGCTGATTTTTGAATGCTTAATGTGAGATTAGCCCAGGGATTTTTTTCAGGGCATGTAAGGAAGGATTCAGAGGGGAAAAGCAGAAGTTTAGCACTAGGGAAGAGGCGGGGGGGAAAACTTTCTCTGAGGTCTTACTCAGGATAAGAGAGGCACACAAAAAAGGAGAGCAACACAGTTAGTAGGAAAGGGTGAAATGTCAGGTTTGAGTTAAATGCCTTGTATTTCACGGATGGTCTGTGGCAGAGGCAGGTCTGGGAGCCGATTGCCAGGCTAGCATTCAGCTCTTTAAATAGAAGAGCCTTCGCTCCCATCTTCCTTGCAGTCCCCTCCCACATTCACTGCATAGTTTCAAACTTCTGCAATGAGTGAAGTGGGCATCTGACAGACAACAGCCTTCTTCACATATACAGTCTTGATTCATCCCTGGAGGGAGCCTGTAATGTTCACTGGATGTGGCAGATGTTCTGTGGAGTGAACTTTACCAGAAACTTAATAACTCTACCATAGTGCATATGCTCAAAGGTCAGTACCTTTTTAAGATGGAAGGGACAGCTGAAAAGAAGCTGGAAAACTTAATTTTTGAACCCTTAGAATCACAACCCTTAAATAACTTAATAATTTTTTCAGTATGAAGAGGACTTCTGTGTGCAGCTTCTTTGAACTTTCTTTAAAAAAAGCCAAACAAATGGAAAGGAACAAACTTCGTGTGGTGTTCTGTGAGCTGTGATGGTTTTGAACAGCAGAGTTGAAATAGTTAGATCTGCTGTTCCACAGCTCTTGGAGCCAACCAGCTTCCCAAGGCTTGCTGTAATCTATAATTCTTCCTGTTGATCACAACTGGAAAGCCATAGGCATGTCGCTGAATTGAAGTATTTGCTGGCAGTGTGGCATAGAGAAGCTGATGCCTGTCTGGGCATATTCTTGCCTGTCTTAGTGTTCCAGGTCTCCTATCTCCAGCTGCCTAGGTTAAAGCTTTCATGAGTGTGTGTCTCTGGATATGGGCTAGATGGTTGTCCTGAATGCTGGGGCTCCTGCCCTGTGATACCAGGTCCACATCTGAGAGCTTTTGGTTTTTCAGACAGGTCTTTGGATACAGCTGTAAAACCTTGCATTCTTCAATGATATTTTTTTTTCCCCCCCTAGGTCAGCCAAGCCTCCGAGAAGCTATCTCAATGTCCTGTATAACTAACGGGAGTACAGGAAGCAGGAAAACGAGCCACAGTTCATCTGTTTCTGTTGCCAGAAAAGAAACTCTTTCATCTGCTGCAAAAAGGTACAGACTTGTTATTAAATTTGAATTTTAAAAAAGCCAAACAAAAAACCAAAACCAAATAGAGCATGTTTGATTCTTTTCCCTCTGTGTGACTCTCAGCAGAGCTTCCTGAAGTCCAGTAAGGCACAAATAAACTTTTGAGATGTACCATGTTGTTGGGCTGCTTACAGCAGGTTCTTAAAAGAATTCATAAATGAAGAGTATTTCTATAGTGTATAGTGTCCAAAATGCATTCTCACTAAGGGACAGAAGAGGTAGATATATTTCCAATAGAAATGCAAAATTCTTCCTTCTGGTGTTCATCTGTATCTTTTTTTTTTTTTTTTTTTTCCCCAAGGAAATTAAAGGACAAAACTGACTTCATGTCCTGGAGTGTAAAGCGTGTGCAATAGAAAAATAGCTGTGAGACAATAGGGGATTGTGCAAGATAAATGTATGGTTTTGCCTAGAAAATCTTAACACAAATTATGGATACTTAATCTTCATGAAGAATACCTGTATCAGATCTCAAATACATAGAAATAAAACTGCTTAATTTTTGTAAGTTTAAGCTGAGTACCAAACAATAACTTTTTTTCCCTCCATTTGATGGTTTCAGCTGCATACAGCAAACAAAGTTTGTGTACAGCTTTCTTCTGCGGGTCTGTTAGTCATTGAATGGGCTGGTTCTTCAGTTAGGTTTTGCACCTTTTCCTATTTGTTGGGTAGAACAGGCTGCCAGAAACAGCCACAGGCAGAGAATACTCTAATGTTTTCACTGTGGTAAATTATATGAACAAATTCTTGGCCTTTGTAGTGTGCTGTAGTAACTCCAGTGGTTCGTTTATCTTCCACTGTGGACGTAAATACACTGCTATCAAACAATACAGGGAAATTATATACTTCAGGGAATAAAAATGCTATGTGCAAATATAAACTGTATGAGAATAAACCAGGAAAAGATTTCATGCCCTTTGGAATTTGGAGAGCAAGGGTAATGCCCTGCTCTTTGCTCTTCTCCATTGTGTGGCACTGCATATCTTCCTTTTTATTGAATCCTTATGTTTACTTTTCAGCAATAAATCCAAAGAGATCACTGTATGTCTCTATCTGCTAGTGTGACAGGCACCAGGACAAAAGACATTCCTGCAGGAAGGTATTTCTTAGTTAGCACTTTTCCATTAATCTTGCCCCTGTGGCTCTTGGCACTCTGGTGAGAGCCAGCCCGTTCCCCGTCATATCCAGTTTGCATTTGTGCTGAACCACCTTCTTGATTCACTGGCTGCTCTGCACTTGCCTGCAGCAGAATTGCAGAGTGGAGTGGCCAGCAGCTCCTTCATCCCAGTTAAGGTCTTCAAAAGAAGACCTGGATAGGCCAAAAAGAGAAAAAAGGAAAACCTTAAGATGAGGGAGGGCAGCTCTCCCTGGGCCCCTAAAGAACTATCCAGGGCAGGTTTTGGTGCTTCCAGTGCAGCTGAAGATAGTGATTCCCTTCTTCAAGGCTTGGCTTTAGGAAGGCCCGAGCCCTCTCCTCAGCTGTCTTGCCAGCAGTTCCTTTCACTCTCCTGTCCGTGCATTCTTCTATGAAATCAGTTTGGTATTTGGAAGAAAATAGACTTGCCTTTTCATAAAATTACCAGCTAAGAAAGGTGAAAGAAGAGGTCTAGCCTCAGGCTTTGTGGATGTGTGCTTTTAATAACAACAGAAGTCTTAAGTACCGAATCGTTTCCCTGGCAGAAACAAGTGAATGTCAATAGTAGTCCCCTTTCGTTAACAAAGTTAAGGTCAATGTGACTGTTCCTAACACACTTGTCTCCCTGAAGAGGAGGAAGGCCAAAAGGAGGTATCAGCTGGTGGTGGGATGCTTCACCCCAGCTTGTCCAGGCTTTTCTGTAGGCTGAAGGTTGAACTGGTACAGCAGGTGGACACTGTCATCTCTTGATGTAGAATTACGCTTTAGTTACCAAACACCCCAGAGCCTGCCTATAGCTTTTTGTGTTCTAAATGTATGTAGCTATAATACATCTAGTCACATATAACAGAAGGCCCACTTGTGTCCAGGTGTCTCTCTTAATATTGTACGTTTCTGGGGCTCGGGCCTCTGTAGACCTGCCATCTCTGAAAATTTCTTCTATAGATAAACAATTTTATTTCTTGAACTGTTTAATCCTTGTTCTACCAACCTGAACACTGAGATCATGGAGATGAACTGATGGCTCAGTAGCTGCACAGCAGCAGCACATCTCGTTTCAACAAAGGTGTGCTAAAATACCCACTGTCGCTAAAACCACAGGCCAGGAACGTACCAGGAACAACAGGTAGATGATGTCCCATTGACAGAGATGAAATCATGTACGTGTTGGGAAAATTTTAGTGCTATAGTGTGGAACTGACTTATGATAGAGGTGTCAAAACACTTGAGAACAAAAACCATGCTGCATAGCTTGTATATCACCAGAGCTGGAAACAGGTTTGTATTTTGTACTGCAGATGACTGTCAGAGACCTGTTTGATCATTACCCTTGGGACTAAAGGTTCTTCTGAAAACAGCTGGTAAGAATAGTCTTCATGTTTCAGAATGACCACCCTCCACAATAGCTGCCAACGTGTTGTGATTCAAAGGGTGAAATGTGCAAAGTGAAGTTAAGAGAATCTGCACAATTAGAACAGATACTAATAGCTCTCAACCACTCACATTTAGACTGAAGAAATGCCTCATTGAGTTGGGATTTGGAAAGAATTTTTGGATGCATTAAATGACTGCTTCCTGGAACAACTAGTCTTTAGAAACCCACAAGAAAAGGTGCTGGTTTTGATTTTTGTCAGTTGTTGCACAAGACCTGGTTGAAGAAATGTTGGTAGGAGGTCCACTCTGTAATAGCCAGTTATAATACAATTAGGTTGAAGATTTTAGCAGAAGTGAGCAAACCAAGTAAATTCAGCACAAAGATACTCAATACACAGACTGCCACATATCTACATAATTTACCTTCCAGTTGAAGCCCACTTGCAACTTAGTTGTAGATAAAAGCACTGTATTGGAACCCCAGGTATACCTTGTGCTGGAAACCAGAGCGATCCAGTAGTTCTTGTGCCCCAGCAGAGAAGTTAAGGAGTGAACCTAATGGCAAAGGTGTGAAACGTGTAGTCAACAGCTGACAAGCTTGGTGAAGACATTGGAGAGGTTGCCACCCTGAACCTGTGGTTCCTAGGAAGATGGATCAGATGAGCTAAATGAGTTTGGGCAAGAACACAGAAAACAAGAGACCGAGTTGGTAAGTTAGGTGATATGCTGCTATCAGCAGGTGTCATTCACCTGAGCCTGCTGGAGGAACGCAGGGGTGAATTGCAGGATTGCTGGTGTGTCATTGTAGCAGGGTATTACAAAAAGTGTGGTGAAAGGGGCTGCAGGTAATGACCCCTTTTATGTGGCTATCAGAGACAGGGCACGGTGCCAGGCGACCATCGCTCTGACCAAGTAGGACCATTCTTTGTAGATTTGCAGGCTGGAGTTATGGGAATCATTTGTGTGTTCTCCATCCTCCTGCTTCCTTCATCTTTTTTACTGTTATTAGGCTTTATTTTGAAATCCCCAAGTACAGGGAAAGGGAAAACTGGAAGCCTGTCTTTCTGAAAGGTGGTTTCTTTTAAAAAAAGAAAACACACACCCCCACACGCCCACCCCTCCAAAAACAAAAGCAATGTCTCTCTGTCCTAGTAGATGGGCTTCGCTATGAGAAATCCTGTGTTTATGGGAGAGTGAGTGCAGGGGTCCATGATTTGACTTGTTGGAGAAGGACTAGCGACTCGTTTTCTTTAGTGATAAGATTCCAATAATTTATTTCACTATAATGCAATTCTTGCCGCAGACTGTGAAGAGATTAAGATCACGCAGTGTGCTTTTGCATCCAGCAATGCAAGCTAAGTCTTCTGATTAAAAAAATAATAATTTTTATGCTTCTAGTTAATTAAGGACTTCTGGCTATAAATTATTAACCAAAACCCCACAGTTCTTCATGCTTTGTTCCCTGTGATCATATATATACCCTCAAGAAATGTGAAAGCTCTTTCTGTTTTGTTTCATCTGTGATTCTAAAAAGAAAATTAACTTTGATGGATTATATGACTTTTTTAACTAGTTAATATGGTTTACAGAAATAATCCTGAGTGATCCTTATAAAATGTATTTTGTGGTTTATATTATTTTTCACATTTTGACCTGTTCTTCAATGCTTCTTTGGAAGCATTTAGAAAAGTTGAACTCATATAAGCATTGAGGGCCTTGTCTTGGTGGTAGATGATACACTTTAATTGAAATAGCACATGAAACAAAAAAAGGGTCTTATGAGTAGTGTATTAAAATCAAGGGCCCATTTTTACTCATTTTTTTTAATATCTTACTGTTTAAAATTGTTTTTTGGGGAAAGGTGAATGAAAACACAAATAATCAAGATTATACAATGGGCTCGGAGTGGGGTGGGTGGGCGGGGAATTGATGTGGGGGAATAGAAATCTGGATTCTTTCCTTCAGAAAGATAGAGTTTCTTTTTTACTTTGCAGGTTACTTTGAATCTAAGAGAAAAAGTCTCTTTTTCCTTTTTAGCTGGTGTTTCCATCTTTGTTCACTGAGAAGTTTACCGTGGAAGGTTATTATTTTTTAATCTTAAAAAAGAAATAGGCTGTGTACAACAGAATACTCTTCTCTTTCAGGTCCTGTTATTGTTCATGTGACTCAGTATATTGCAAAGCATGCTGTTTTATAGAAAAGCCTTTTAATGAATCTTTCTGTTTACTTAATGGACCTTTGGTTTGGTTCTTAGTGAATTTATGTTAAAGTTACGTTAATGACGTATTTAAAGCTGTTTCAAATGTTAACCTAGTAAACAGAGCAATATTAAGTTAAGATGTATTCTTAGTTGTCATTTACTGAAGACATTAAAGAAGCGGCAAGACAGTCTGATGTTAGTCAACTACAGATCAAAATAGCGATGAGTTTTTGGGGATAATTTTCCTTGAATTCTGGTGCAGGCAGGGAGAGCCCAGGGGCCAGCAACAGCATTTCACTCTTTCAGTGATGAGGCAAAGATGAGCGGGGTACCATGCACGTCCAGAAAGACAGTGCAAGAAGTATAGTTCCATGTCAGGCTTAAGCTGATCAGAGATGGTGCAAGTCATGCTCCTGCCCTTCGCTTGCCCCGAAGTGTGGCTGGCAGCACGGTAAGGTTGTCGGCGAGCTGAACCAGAGGATGGGTTTTTTTCTGAGGGACGGCGGGCTTTTCGTGCATCAACCTATGACAGCTTCGAATGTTGTTGAAGCACTTGCAAATGAAGAACACACTCAAAACAAAGTTATGTCTGTTTTAAAATCAGAGTAAACTTAGTGCAATGATATAGTAATAATAAGTAAATAATCTTCCATGCCTCCCTCGCTTTTTTTTTTTTTTTTTTTGAGCTTGTGAACAAATTGTATTTCAGCAAAATGCTAACCTGAAGAGAGTGAGTAAATAATCAAAGTGTTCTTTTGGTGATTATATACAGTAAGTTGCTACATTCTTCTCCCATCTTTTACAGAGGACATTTTCTCCCACCTTTTTAATTTATTTGCTTGTTCTCTTTTTATTTTTTTTTTTTTTTTTCCCCCCTCCATGTTATAATTTATTTTAAAGCGGTACAGAAAAAAAGA
>JAVJGJ010000032.1:20373320-20384736 GCA_035590215.1 Microhierax caerulescens | reverse complement strand
TATAATTACAAGTCTTACTTTGGGATTTTTTATTATTATATTATTCTATACATTTAATGCATTTTTTATTTTTTTTTTTTTTTTTTTTTTTTCAGCCCTTCTCCTTTCAAGTCCTGCTAAGTTGCAGGGCCGTTCACTTTTATTCTGATTCTTTACATGAGTGAAGTTCTGATTTTACACCCAAATCATAGACCTGCTTGACTTGAGTGAAGGTAGACTTTTATTTAGGATTGCCTCTGAGTTCCCACTTATTTTAGTGGGAATTAGGCACAGAAAAAATGGTAGTTTGGTTTTGTTGTTCTTTTTTTTTCTTTTTTTTTTTAGATAGCTTTTTAAGGTCAAGGAAATGGATTTTAAGATTTGGGTGATTACTTCTGAGTTTCAAAACGATGCAGATCACTTGGCGTGGTTTTTTTTTTTTTCTTCATTGCCACCTTGTTCAGGATGTGTGAAATTTTCTAGGAGACTGAAACAAACTTTCAAATAAATGAAATTTATTCTTCTGACACTTACTGTAGTTCACAAGATTATGTTGTCTTGCATTGCTCGAATTCACAGCTCTAATAAATTCAAACTTTCACTTGACTGATGCATGTCATAACACTCCATAAAGGCTCTGTTTCCGTGTCTTGCACAAACTCTCAGTTGTCTGAAGCTGAACTTGTGGCCTGTTCTCCTGCCTGGTATCTCACTGTAAAGATGTTTGTCTGAAGTCTGCTTACTAATCTTTTGCAGTGGGGGGAGGGGAGAAAAAAAAAAAAAAGGTGCCTTTTGTAGTCTCCTAATGGTTTAACTTGATTTGATTAACTTGTTTGTCCCAGGACCTTTCAGCTTCTTGAGGTGCTGTGGAAGGAGCTTGCTTGCCTTTCTAAGGTTGCAGTTCAGGACTTACTCCTGCAAAAAGCATTTCTGACGGGATGAAGTATGATACCGTTAGCAGGACACGTGCAGACCAGGTTGAAGAATAATTTGGACTAGATCGCTTTAGAAATGTTTTCCATGATCAGTGACTGCAAAACTTGCAGGTCTCCATTACTGTACATTGGCTACAATAAGATTGCTGAAAAATTTATACTGGAATTCATGGATTCAGTCCTCTGTAGTATTGGGCCAAACATAGCTTTCCTTATTCATGCAAGAAGTTGGTGGAAATTTGTTTTAAGAAGATTAAAGCCATTAATGTGGTTTAGAATGTGCTGTTTGCAAAACAGCTGTATGAAACTATAATCTTACAGAACTGTTCTGCCTTAGAAATCAGTGTGTTAAATCTGGTGAACAGTTAATCAATAAGGGAAAAAAAATTCTACTTTTCTTTCCTACCTTCTGTAGTGATTTTTTAAAAAAAATATTTATTGTTTAAAGCTAGTATACTGTAGACTCACTCTTTTCCACTTCTGTGATTTGTTAGCAATATAATAATGAAGTATAGAGTTACTTTGTTCAAGTCTTTATGAAAGAGCATTTGGAAATGGAAAGGAATGGATAAAACATTTCGCAACTGTCTTGCTCAGTTGTTTTCATTCATCCAGTTAGAACTTTTTGACTAATCTTTTTTTCCTGTTTCATGCTTCAGCTTGAAGGAAGACCTAGCTCTGCTTTTGTCTCCTGCTGCTTGATCTGTTCGTTACATACCAGTTCCAGTTATGTTATTATCTTGTCATTTTAAAATATATTTTTGTTTCTTTTAGCATAAAGAAGTCCTTGACTGCGGAAAAACCTCACAGTGCTTGGGAGAGTTCAGATGACAGTCGTAATAAGCTGCTGAGAGTAGCATCAACATCTAAATTAATATCCAAAGTGGCAAAGAATGCAGACAAGTAAGTATCAGTTTGGTACATAAAAGCAAGTGAACTTTACAGTCAAAATATTATGAAATTGTATAATTTTAGTGAATTTATGTATATACTAAGACAGTTTGCATTTTCATTTTTACCAGGAGTAATTATCTGCATAACCTGCCAATGTGGTGCTTCTAGGTGCCTGTGGAATCTTAAAATAATTATAAAATGTGAATACAGGATTTAAGTGTAAATGTGTTTTAATGGTAGCCATTTGGATTAGCAGAATTATGCACTGTGAATTAAGATTTATGGTTTAATGCCACTGTTGTGAGGCTTCCAAACATTTTTTCCCTAATTACACTTGCATTTTCAAATCAGTTTTATTTCCTTGAAGTTAATTTACTGAGTTTGACATAGTGTGTATGTTTCTAAAGTAGACTGCAATGGTAAGAATATATTCTTACTATTTTTTAGGTGGGTCTCTCAAATTACCTGTGTAAGAGGTTCCTGATTGCAGGTTCTAGGTAATAGGCAGGATCATCTTTTCAGCTTCACCTTCAGGAGGTGATGTGCTGTTAGCTCATCATCTCTCTCATGCTCTTCTTCAGCAGCAGGTTTTCCCAGTTTCTGGCCTCCAGTGGAGGTCTCACAGTGGATGAAGAGCACGTAGTAGTTACTTCTCCTACTCCTGTCATTAGAGGGACAAGAGTTTGCTTTTTGTTGTTGATGCCTATTGTTAGCCACTTCTTGTCCTCAGTATTCTTTGCCAGTTGGGCTTCCCACTGCATATTCACTTAATTTCTTTTTTTTCTTCTTTTTTTTTTTTTTTTTTTTTTTTTTTTTTTTACTTTATTTCACTGAATTTGTTGAAATTGATGTGCTGATTTTTTGACTGACCCCTCTCCTGTTTGCCGAGATCCCCACAGTGTGCTGGCAGCTTCTTGCAGCTTGATGTTATCTGCAGATTTCATACGTCTGCTCATTAATCTTCATTCAAATACCCATTAACTGGTCCAAGGCAAAACTATTTGAAAATCCCTCCCACTATGACAAATAAAACTCTTCAGAGCTTTCAGAGTAATTACCAGTCTTCGTATGATTGTGTTTGTAGGTGCTCTCCTTAGCTTGCATATAAGACTGTCAAATACATACTTAAGAGTCAAGAGTGGTGCAAGTGCATTCCTTCTTTCCTAGGAATGGATAGAACAAAAACATCTTAAATTAATCTTGGGTGTGGATATCGGTACATTTACTAAAAGCCTTATGCTTAGCCTGAAGAGTTCTGCAGAGCAGTGAAGTGCTGTGTTTGAGGGATTTTGGGTGACGTATTTTTGCAAATGTTTCTTTCCTTTTATAATTGATTTTCACTGTTAGAATTTAAAAGCCCTTTGGCAATTCAGATTGCAGCAGGATGCTGCTAGGTAATACTTTGGACTGCAAAACCACTCTGTCTTGATTTTTACTTATCAACTTTCTCTTCTTGGTTTTTGTAATGCTACCAGAATATCTTTCACAATGTGGTATACTCAAATTTGCTAATAATAAAAAAATAAATTTCATTTTTATTGACATTTTGTATAATGGTTCAGGCATGGTCAAAATAGAATATCTTGTTGCATTTTCCTGTGATTCTACTTATTTTCTAAAAGATTTTAAATGATGCCATTCTGCAATCTAATGTAGAAAAAAATTGGATATCTAAGAAAAAAGCATACAAGGAAAGATTAGGGTTCATTATTGTTGAAGAAAGTTGTCTGTTCATATTTTATCTTAAAGTATTTGGCAACAAACAAAGCTTCAACCATTATCAGTTGTAGACAATCATCTAATTGAAGGCTGGCTGTTTGTGTACCTTGGTCTTACGCTCAGACTTACCGCAAAATCACTATTTGCATTCAAGAGCACACGTTAACACTGATTTCTTACTCACATCCTATGTCCCCAGTTTCTAAAAGAATTGGTTAGTGTTGTTCAAAGGCATATTGTTATATTGCATTTGTTGTTCCCCATGAAGAAACGGTGGCCTCATCTGCCTGAAGTTACCAGAGTCTTGTGCAAGGAGCAGAATTCAGCCCCTCATGTGGGCCCCAGGAAAGCAATGTTTTACATGTGCTTTGCGTTATCAGCCCAGGGTATGAACTTTGTTTAGTAACCTCAGTCTTTAAGTCAGCATTGAGCTGTAAATCAGCCTGATAAAGCCGTAAGAAGTAAGAGGGTTCCCACAGCAGCCTGTTGTTCAGTGTTCTTCAGGCAAGGCTGGGAATCCAGTTTTAATTTTTCACGTGGCAGTGTGGTGAAGGGTGGTTCTACCAGTAGTCCAAGATGACTTTCCTCATGCCTATGTTTGACCCTTTGTCACTGTTACAAAAATTTGACCTCCATCCAGCTAAAAATACTGGATGCCGTTCATACCTTCCTGCTGAATTTCGAATGAATTCAAGAGGGGTTTTTGTGCAATACATTCTCCCATCAAGGAGTGTTATTCTGGTAAGAAGTAGCTCTGATGCTGGAAATTAGCATTTCTTCCCTCTTCAGAAGTAAAGGATTGATGTTTTCTTGTGAGTAGTTCATTCTTAGTTCTTAGTCTCAACTGCGGTGCTTTGAAAACTTTGTGTTATACATTCAGTAACGCATGGATCCAGTGTGAAGGAAACCGCAGCTTGCTAATATTTAATCCGTGCATCCAACAGGGTTAATTCCTAGAAAAATTTATGTTGTTGTGTGCTGACAGCTTATTTTGACAGGTGTTAAATGCCTTGCCTGCAGGCCTGAGGGTGTTTGGCAGCTTAAAACATTTGGTTATTACAAGTTTGCTCTCTCAAAATGGAATTTTCCATGCACAAGGAATATGCCCTTCGTAATTTAATTTTAAAAGCTTTTTGTATTTTGTTGTTATCACAGTAATTATTAGGAACCCTTGCTATAGGGCCAAAGACTTTTAAGTGACTCAAAAGATACAGTGAACTGCATAAAATAATATATGGGTAAAAAGGCACTGCAATGACCACAGTTATTATTTAGCATCCTGTACTATAGTTACACTATACACAGAATCTGATGAGATTGCCAAATGCAATAACGTGTAAGAACTTGATGGTATGGGCTTGAAAAGCATTTAATGTATTATTAACAATATTATTTTGATTTTTTTTTTTTTTTTTTTTTTTTGCCAGGCACAAAGATGTCATCGTCAGCCAAGGTAAATAAAAACATTTATTTTTAAAAATAACTGGATGAAGTGGAAAAGATTGGCTTTTGACTGAATAGTATTTCCTGTAAATGAATACACTGGGACATCTGCTTATGAAACAGGGATATAGAACTAAAATAGCATTAATTATTACTCCAAGAATTCATCTGGCCAAATGTTACTCAAGAACTATATAAGGATCTTTGAAATTATGGAGAAATGCCTCATCAAATTGGATCTTTAGGAAGGACAGAAATTTTTGGTGGGTGGTGGGAGGATTCATTTTACTTTTGTAAAACAAAAAGCCTTTTTGATTATTTTCTCTGTGTGTATGTGCATAAATAGAGAGAGCTTATGAAAACAGAAATGTAAAGTTTTGACCTATGTGCCAGTCTTCATCCAAGCAGGTATGAGTGAGACTTTAGAAATAGTTTTAAGATATTCTATTTCTGTCCCATAACCAGCAAAAATGTCAACTCGTGAAAAAAACAGCCAAGGTAAGAATTAACATATGCCCTTTGGTTGCTTTCTAATTTAGCGCTCTCACAAATCTTTTATTTGGCTTTTCACCGTCAAAGAGCATCAGTGCATGATCTCATAAGAACTTTGAGCATTTAAATAAATACTTCTACTTTCTTGTTCTGGAAATATGTATGCATATGCACTTTGCAGTCTATGTAGGGATTATTTGAGGGTAGTCTAAAAGAAATTACTACACACATAATTTCCTCAGAGAATACGTGTTCAAATAAGGTTCTAGAAGTCTTGCATTGTTGCCTAAGATACTAGAATATTAAGAACGGCCAACTAAAAGATTTGTTTTCTCTCAGCTGTCTTGGCAATATTACAACAGATACTCTGATTAGACAAGAACAGAGACTGAAGGTTTTAATACAGCCTCCTAAAATGAAAAATTAGTCTCTTCTAATGTGTATATCTTTGCACTGATTAATCTTGCGTTCTGTGGCTACCTGCTGCTGCTGGCTTGTTCAGACAGGAAAAGGAGCCGTCTATCTGAATGGGGTGGGACATGACAACAAAAGAAACCCACTTTTTGTGCCACAAAAGTACTCTGCTTTGATGTCCTGCAAATTGTACTGAAGCATGCAGTTTCAAAACTGAAGCATGTAACCCAAGTGCATGCTGTACAAAACATGTATCTATGTACAGAGGTTTTCTCTCATGCTTTTTTGCTAATTAACAAATCTGTAATCTCAAAATTCTGTGCTGTAAGCAAGATTACATTATACATAGTTTGATTACATTTGGTCTCCTCTGGATTTTCTTTCAAAAAGAAAAAAAACCCTCAAATTTTATAGGAACTTAATATATGAATTGTTGTAATGAAAGCAAAATCAACTTGAATCTAATTGCTTTATCTTTTTCTAATTCATAGAGAAATTACAGATTTAAAAACAGTTTACATTGTTACTTACCAAAAGCATCCTTCAAAGACAAGAGAGGTGAAAGGATGCATAAGCATCAGGAACAAAGAAAGGAACGTTTCTTTGTGCCAGGTTGCTTAACACCAGCTGTGGAACGGTACATACGTGCAGCAATCGTTACTGTAAAAAGAAAACTAACCAGTATTGTCCAGACCAGATGCAATTTAGCTTTGCCAGAATTAAACTGTTACATTGAAAACATCCTTTCTAGCAAACCCAACTTTTCACAAAACGAGGTTGCATACAGCTAAAATACTTTCAATACTAATTCTTTTCTTACAATGTGCTGCTTACAATGCTGTGTGTTCTGCCAAGAACGGACCATCCTTCAATTTTCTCATCCTGGTAGCTGTAACTTCCGTGGCCTCGATGTGTGCCCTGCTATCCGTTGTGTTACTCTGCAGGTGATGTGAGCTTTCGCTGAATGGTGAACAGGCACCTTCCAAGTGTGTCCTGCCGTAGTCTGTTCTGAGCCCAGCTGGAATGAGAGAGAAATATGATGCAGATGACGCGGCCCCATGTGTATGGAGAGAAAGTCTTGTCGTAGAAAATGCATTTACTAACATTTTAAACATGTTATAGTGGCAGAACGTCATTCTGCCTTTAACATGGATGAAGTTAGAATTAGCAGGATTTAGCCTGAAAGTTTTGGGGTTTGTTTTTTGGTTTTTATGAATGAAGGACCAATGAAGGTATCTTTAGAATATGTGTGTGTGTGTGTGTAAGGCTCTGTTAGGTTTTGTGTTGCGTTTACTGCCATAGAAGTAACCACCTGTTAGTTACTGTAGTTGCAGAGGGTCCCCCCATCCTTTCCAGTATACGTTTAGCAATACTCAGCCAGTTCTGTGTAGTACAGTGTCCTGTTCAGGGCAGGTGACTTCAGCCTGGTTTGTCCTTGTTGGTTGCCACGTAAATAAACCAATTTTGAGCTGGCACCTTGACTCAGTTGGGTCAGGAGGTTGGCATTGCACAGGCAGTTAACATGGTTTGTGGAGGCAAATCCTGTGCAGCTGGTCAGAGCTGGCTCAGGCAGGGTGGATGAAGGGTAAGGCTCTGCTCACACTGCTTGGGCAGGACCTTCCTGCTCTGCAACCCAAAGGTGTGAAAAGTTACAGCTGCTTTAACACTCCCTTGTGGCTTGCCAGCCCTTTGCTTCCAGACCGGAGCAGTCTCTAGCATGGTGTTCATTAAGTTACAGCAGCTCCCTTGAACTGTTCTTGCCAGTAGGCTGTGTGTGAAACACTGCGTACCCCCACCCCCCCCACCACCACCACCCCCGGCACACACCTCCTGCACTAGCAGTTGTGTCAGTGCGCTTCCTAGAACCCGTGTGAAGGAGGCTCTTGGAAAGACTGCCGGCGTGCAAACTGTCAAGCTCCAAAGAAAATCTACATACAGATATGTCGTCTTTATACACACATGAAACAAGTTTGGAAAAGTAGTGCAACCGCAAATTATCACAGCAGAAGGTGTTTGCATGGGATAACAGGATGGAAGATGACAATTCTGAGTAGCTTTGAACATCCTGGAATCATTTTGTTTCCTTTTTTTGATTAATCTGTTAAAGAAACTGCTTTGGAACCTGTCAGTATAGTGCAGTACCACAAAATGGAGAGAAATATGGTTTTGCACTTTTAGTTCTTGGAATCTTATTTTTCGAGCAGCAGAAGTTACTGCAGTTATTATCTGTTGTGACCATCTGTGCACATTCACTGTGATTTCTGTCGATAGTTTGTGTAGCTGTACAAGAGAAAGGCTTGAGGAGCGAGTGAGGACCTTAGCTTCAGCAGTCTGACCTTAGCTTAGCTTCGACGTCTGAATCGACTTCGGTAGGAGTCCCCAGAGAGCGTGCTGAAGGTGTTGCATGTGGGTGACAGCAAGACCCAGGCAGTTCTCCCCTGCAGCTGCCCCGCAGGCAGCCCTTCAGCTTCTGTTTAGCACCGTGCCCAGGCCACATGTGTTACCAGTGTTAGTCACGTACCTTCTGCCTCAGTACCCAGTTTTGTTCCCTCCGTGCCTTTCTCGCTCCCTCTTGGGCTGAGCTGCATCTGCTCCACATTAAGGTTAGTCCCGGCTTTACGCATCTGGGTACATGCTGAAGCAGAGGTAATGCAGACAGGAACACTTCGGTGATGCCAGGGCAATGAGGGGAACATACACACTTCCATACATTTGATGAAGAGATTTTTGGGTTTAGGTTTTTCAGCTTATTTTTGAACACTCCTTTGTTTATCTTTGTAAACCAGGACAGCCTTTTTACAATAAAATCCAGTACTAGGAGGTATTAAAATTATGTGAAAAAACAGTAAAGCTGTGGGTGAAATGAACAGGTGCTTACTAAGCATTAAAAGGACACTAACTAAAGTTATTGTTTTAAATTCTTTACCAGCAGGTGTTTATAATTGCCTATAAAAGCCATCTTGCTTTTCAATTCAGCAGAGACATTTTTGAAGTATTAATCATAAAGTATTTGTATTTTTATATCCAGAAGTTGAAGATCTGGCTTATTTTAAGATAAAAAGGTTATTTTTTTCACTGAGGTTCTGTGTTTGAGTTTGGTTTTCAGTGATAGCAACTCTGTATATGAATCACTTGTTCACTTATTATAAAATAATAAGAGACACCTAGATGTTTTTTGGATAGCAATAAAAACCACATGTGAAAGCATTAATGAAAAACATTCACTGCATTCCCAGGTTTGTTTCTTTTTAGGTTGCACTTTATTAGTTCCCAGTACTTTTTTTTTCTGTTAGTTTAATACTAGTACTATAGTTCTAGCTTCACAGAGCAATTGGGAAGCACACAATGGAAAAATTTACCCTGCTGACAGTGTGCCCTGTCCAGCGAGAGTGCAACATTCAGTAACCACCACAGATCAGTTTTTTCATCAGACACAGATTCTCTGTCAGATGCTTATTGAAGGTGCTTATGCACCTGAGGGCAAATGGAGATCCTGGTTATCTCATTATTATTTGGCTGCTTGCTGTCATTCAGGCACAGTGCTCAGCAGTAAAAAACACAGATACTGTCAGAAAAAGAAACTGGTATTTGGGAGTTTTTGTCGTTGATTCTTGAAGTCACAATTTTATTTAAGAAGGAAGCATTTAGGTGCAGTCTTACTGCACTTGTGTCCAGCACTCCTTTTTGAGTCCTTTTTCTTACAAAAAAAGATAGAGTGTAATATTAAACTGGAATTATTTCAATGCAGATGGTAACCGCTGGTTAATACTTAGATTCTTAATGTCACCTGGTACATGCAAAAACAGGAGTTTAACTATGATTTCCTTACCCAGTTATATGAAATTAATAACCAAAGATCTATTAAAAAATCACAAGGCAAAGCAGTAAACCCATTCCAAACCGAGGCAGATCTCTCACCTGCTTTTTTTTTTTTGCCCGTGTGGTTTGCATTGCAGCACCGCTCAACAGCGTCAGTGCATTGTCAGCTTGTCAGGTTCAGCAAGCATTGACACATCGCTCAGGGTGAGGGACGGCAAACCTGCAGCCGTGATTGAACTCCGCTGTAACTTCAAATGTAATGGTCTGCGCATGGTGGCTGAATTTGATTGTATCCATCTTTGTGCTGTTAGCACGGGTTTAAATTAGAAACAGGCTTTCTAAGCCTTTGTCCCTCAGGTTAGTGGTCCTACGGAGTTCTTGGACACAGGCCTGAAGGCAGAAAGCTTGTGGGAAAGAAGCTGTTTGTAGTATTAAAAAGCATAACTTCACTGGTCAAGTAACTAGAAGGTGAAGACAGATTAATAAATGTACTCTGGATGTGGTAGTTTATTGTGTATTATTAGAGTTCTCCTTGGCCAAGCTAGTTGGAGGGGTTTGGGGTTTGTCATTTGCTTGGAAGTCATTTGAAGGGTAAGATTCAGCTGCTGAACACAAGTAGAACTGAGTTGAGGAGTTTGATGCATCACTTCATGTTGCTTTTTCAAACTAGGTGGGGTGGGACCTATTGAAAAATAGTCACTAATAATTTGCAAGATAAGATTATTGTAATGATTTCTTAATAATTAAACTTATGACCATTTAGAGAACCAGATAATTTGTTATTTAGTCACTATTATCTACTTTGTGTATGTGTGCATATATATATATATGTAAAAATACTTTTATATAAAAAGTAATCTATGTATATATAAAAACTACTCATTAGACTTTCCATTATGCATACACTTGCTAGCTGAAGAGCAGTGTATTACAGCACAGATTTGTGGGGCTACGTCAAGGTCTGTCTAAATGAGGAAAAGTGTGATATAAAATACGTCCTTCTAATATTTTGTCTATCTTTGTTGATGACATCAGTAATTGAAGATGAGGGCTTCTCACATGCTTCTAGGAAACTCCTGTGTATTCCTTGAGAATTTCATTTTAATGCATGTTTTTTGGAAATCATGAGGATTTTGGTTTTGTTATGTCACTGTCTTCAAATTTCGGAAGGATCTAAACAGTAGCTTTCATGTCTCCTGAATTGCTCTTCTCTGTAAGTACTTCTGACTTAATCTACAAAGGCTTTTTTGATCTTTTATTTTAATTTTTTTTAACTCCTCCTTTCACTTATTATTATGGTACTCTGAAAACCTTGCATATTCCCCTAAGAATATTTTTCACAGAAAGTAATAAATTGCCTAAGTGTCGTTGCATGAATCTGTGCTGACTCCCTGGGAGCGCCAGTTCCAGCCTTTCAGGTGGTTTATATTGCTGTATCTTTCTGTTATCACCCGCAGTGGTTTTCATCGGTCTTACCTGTCGGCTTGCTTTCCCGGCATTGCTGGCTTTTAAACTCTCTTCCAAGAGTGAATTAATAGGCGTTGTTTGAAGCTGAATTTTACTGTTACCGTTGTGCTGCGATTTATCTTGGTTTTCTTTTTTTCCTTGTTTCCCCTTTTTCTTTTTTCCCGCTCTTTTTTGCCCTTCCCGCTCTTTTTTGCCCTTCCCGCTCTTTTTTGCCCTTCCCGCTCTTTTTTGCCCTTCCCGCTCTTTTTTGCCCT
>JAVJGJ010000032.1:20336164-20365494 GCA_035590215.1 Microhierax caerulescens | reverse complement strand
TGGTCCTCTCAGCTAGCCAGCCCTGTGGGGTGATGCAGAATGCACAGCAGCACAGAAAAAACTGGGTGTTGCTTTCTTCCCATGCCCTGTCCTTCTCTTCTGGAAATTGCCACAGAGCAAAAGCAAAGAAGCAGTCTTGTTTTCTTCGAAACAGAAAGGCCAGGTGTGGTGTTGGCTGAGGTGCTGGTGTTGCTTGGTTGCCTGGGGCTAGATGACCTTGCAGCATGAAATGGGAGCTAAAGCACTGAATAAACCCACAAAAGGGTCTCAAAACACTTCAGCACAAAAATTAAAAAAAAAAAAAAAAAAGGAAAAGAAGTCATCACATAAACCTATACAGAAATAGAAGCAGCCCAAACACATCTGAAACTGGCAAAAGCTGACAATGAAAAAGCAGCAGGTCAAATTGCAGCATTGTGAGTCCAGCGCTCTGCAGCCACAAAGTACAGAGTCAGAAAAGCACAGAGCAATGCAGCAGGGATGACTGAAACCAGGTGGACAAAGCACTGATAACTAGAAGGTGAAGCATAGCCAGAGCAGGGAGAGAAAAAGGCCTCCCACCAGGAAACTCAGCCTTTGCTGAAAGCAGGCATGCTGGAGGAAGACCAGATCTACTTTTTCAGCAGCAGTGAGCAGTTTGGACTGATGAAAGCTGATCACGAAATCACACCCTCAGTTAAGCAGGTGCAAATCCCAGTGTGGACACACTTATTTAATGTCCAAAGGCCTTAAGTTCAAATTAAACCAGTTTCCTGCTGAGGGCTAATTAAAGGTAAATAAATATAGTCTAAACAGTCTGTCTGTATGTTTTTGGGATCTGTTTAAGGAAATGTTATCCTAAATCAGACCAGTATATTTCTGAGCATAGGGTAACTTCTGGATAGGATGGTGAAGAAAACAATGAGGAAAAGGCAGTAAAATTTGAGGGCTTGATATTAGTCTCTATGTAGTTGCACAAAATTGTTCTTCAGTTTTGGAGGCAGGAAGATACAGCAGCTTCATGCACAGGTTTAGCAAGGGGAAGAAAACTGCAAGCCAGCTCTAACTTCCCAATGTGAAGGCAAACTGAAACCTGTACACCTTATTAAAAAGGCATGGGGATAGTGGTTCACAGAATATTTTAGTAATGTCAGCTGTTCTGCAGCTGAAAGGTCAATTGTATAGATTGAACAATTCAAGGCTCCTTTTGGTTTTAACGCCTTTGATTCTCCTGCCTTCTGGATGTTTGTTTATAATTGGGTTTTCCTTTGATACTACTGTTTTCAAAGATGCTGATCAGCTATAATCAACCTCACAGCAAAAACAGAAGGGTTCTTGGGGTGGGTTGTTTGTTTGTTCAGTTGGTTGGTTTGGGAAGGAGATGTCCTTTTTAGATGTACTGTGTCCTGCAGGTATATTCCACTACTGATAGCCAGTACTGTAGGCTCACAAAACACACTTAGCTTTTATCTGCCCTGCAGATTACTTCCCATTGAAGAAATACCTAAGCTGCTTGGCAAGATAAAGTAGCTCGTGGGGAAGTCTGAGCTCTTTACTATGTCTGGTTCGTGAGTGATTTAATTTAAATAATTTAGTTTGTGTATCCCTGTTGTGTGGTGCAATCTTCCCTACTGCAGGTCAGAACTGGTTAAAGTGTATCTGGCATTTCTAGTAACAGCAAAGTGGGTTTGTTTAGCAGCTACAGGCTCACAGTCAGTGCTGCTGTGGACAAGCAGTGACTTTATACTCTTCCTCCCAGTGTATAGTAGCTCGGTTTCTGGAGGGCATTTCTGACTCCATTTTATAAGATTATTTTTAGCACTGGTGCTCTTCTTTCTAAGAATAATTGAAGCCAGTGGTAAATACACTGTTGAACTCTGGTGTACAGGGGATCACTTTTCATGGGGGCCATGGCTATTCTTAGGCAATTAAAAAGAACAAGAACCCAAAACTAAAAGCTCTTAAACATATTGAATGTGACAAAACAATCCTTGTAACTGTTGAGAAACATTCCTGATATGAAGATAAATATCTCTGAATTTTCCTGTTGAAACATCAGTCTCATTGCAAGATGAATATTGAGATTTAGTGGAAACTAAGTATCAAATTTGTTATCCCTTTCTCTGTGGAGAGAGACAGTCAATTATTGTATTGGCAAGCTTTGTTCTGAGGGTGTGAAGCAACACTCCCTCTCATTTTCTCTCAAGGTAGTCTGGGATGGACAATGAAGAAAGCAAAAAAAAAATTCTCCTGCAAAACAAGTTGTTCCTTTACATGCTCTTAAAAAAACATGGTCCTAGAAAACACAGCTGCTCTTTGGTACTTTATTATGTAGGAGGGGTAAAGGAAAGGGATGGACTGAGAAACCATGACCACTTTTTGCAGCCTCATGAATGCCAGAGTTCAATGGTGGGTGCCAAAATATTTAGCCTTAGCTTTGTGTGGCAGATTTCTACTGTGGAAAGGCAGGTTTGCATAAATCTTTAGTGCTTTTCCTAGGACGAATGTTCAAAGATGTCAATCTTACTAAATCCTTATCAATACACTCCCTATTGTATGAAGCAGTTGAAAAAGATCTGCCTTTCTCCGCTGAGAAGCGTTCTTCATGCTTCAAGATAGAAAAAATATTTTCATAGGTTTGTAGCCCATCATTTTTGAAAGTTCAGTGGTCTGATTGTTCTAGTTTGGGTTTTTTTTATGTCTCCGTGTGTTTGGGGTTTGGTTTTTGTTTGGGTTTTTTTTTTGTTTGTTTGGTTTTTGTTGTTGTTTTTAGTAAAAGTCAGTTCTGGAATTTATTGTTGTTCCATCAGTGTTTAAAAGAAGAGGAGGAAAAATAGTGGGAAAGTAAATAGTGATGCAGGAGAAACCGCAGCATCCTTTTGTTTCCACCCTCAGCATTGGTTGTATCAGCGTTTCTCTTGATACCATTTGCTAAGCAAGCCAGAGCATAACCTCTGCTTCAGAGGAGCCATTGTGTTTTTCTGTAATAAATGGAAGACAGCAATCTAAAAATATATTTTGTTTTCCATATTCTTAAGAGATTAACTGACACCTGAATGCAGTGTCTCTCTTTGAACCATTGCTTAGTTACAGCATGTGTTTAATTTTGCAAGTGTCCCTGTGGTACAGCAGCTTGGGTGGGACAGCACAAGAGGAAGGGTAGTATGGGAGGGGGATTTTTGAGGGTGGGGGGTGGCACTAAATGTGGTAGTGTGTGGGGATCTTTGCTGGAAAGGTAGTCCTTTTCCAAGAATAGAGGCCAGTCTTGTCAGCTTAGGAGAGGTCAGTTTAGATACTCCCAAACCTGGACTGCTGCACCTGCTCCCATTAATGAGGAAGGGCCAGCTGGTCCATCTAGTTTTCTCCATGTGGGTCTTTGACTTCCCGTTAACTTACCCAATTAACCAGGACCTAAGGCTGGAATCCCTTAGCTAAAGTTGCTTAATGTATTTCCCAAATTTTCCCTGCTGTTGCAGGTGCATTGGCTGGCAATGAAGTGGAAAGCTCTCTGGAGCGCAGGACGTAACAGGAAAATTGTATTTTTTTGAGGCTACAGAGCTACTGTTAAAGTCTAAGTTATGATGTTAATTGGACCTAGTGACCCTGGGAACAGAAATACAGGCAGACAGCCACATTAGGAATCTAGGTGAAGAAAATTTCACCTGTTTCAAAGAAATAACGAGGTGTAATAATGTTTGATTAGTGCTAACCAAGGCTGGTTTGCAGTCTGTAGAACTTCTGAGTGTCATTGGGCGTCATGCAGGATTCCTACAAAAATCATCACTTTATCTATTTTGGGTAGATTTGGACAGGGTATTTTTCACTGTGTCAGTTCCTTTTGAGCTTTGTTTGTTTTAAAAATACTCTAAAGCAGTCTAAAGAAATATTTCCTGAACTTGGCAGCTGCTGTGCAGAAGCTTGCCTTTTTCTGAAGGGCATTAGGAATTTTCACATGCTTGTTTTAAAAGGCCAAATGAAAATAATACTCGGGTGCCTGGAATGCAGATGCACAGCTCTGTTGCTGTGAAAAATGTTAAATCAGAAGGGCCAGTCCTGCTGTTCCCTAACGAAACTTCACACAGAGGGTTTTAAAAATGACAACACTACATTTCTTTTACTTCAGTGTGCCATGTGTATTTTATTTTTAATGTCGATGAGCATCACTTTTTAAGGGATTTGGTTTCCTGAAGTCTGGCTGTGTGGGGTTTGGTTTTTTAAACTGTGTTAGTGAAATTGTGCTGTAGCTCCAGAAGAAAAGCATAAAGGCCATTTGCTGACACGAAAGGTCTCCAGGAATCCTTTAAAAAAAAAAGAAAGAAAAAGGTTGGGTGTTTTTGTTTTTTGTGGTTTTTTTCCAGTATACAGTGATTATGAAAACCTTGACTTTAAAAAAATATACATAGATATGGGTATCGTGGAAGAGACTGTCGAGCCAATGTTTACCTCCTTCCTACCGGAGAAATTGTATATTTTATAGCATCAGTGGTGGTACTATTTAACTATGAGGAGAGAACTCAGCGACACTACCTGGGTCACACAGATTGTGTTAAATGGTTAGTATATAACATTTGCATGTAAGTATGTGTGTAATAATGCAGAAATAATTTTTTTTTTATTCTCTCCTACTGTATGTATGAGCTCATTAATGTAATTGTAGTTATTTTCTATTTCATCAGTCCCAGTAGTAAACGCTGCACGAATGGATGGTGCTAGAGCAATCCATGCTATTTTAGGATTTCTGGCTTAAATGTAAAACAGTGGGATGTGTAGACAATCTAAGAGCACCAGATTAGATAAAGGATCTTTGCGTAAATTACTCTAAATAGATGTCCCAGAGATTAAAAATTGTTTGCAGCCTAATTCTAAATCAGTTGTTTACAAGCAGTATAGTAAAGCTGTGGTCTTAAAGGAGAATTAGAAAACCAAATGGAAAAGCGAGGAATAATTTTCTCATTTTTTAATATATGCTTCACCCATTAAGAGTGTCTGGGAAGTCAGAAAGATGTTTGCAAAACAGAATAGAGAAGCAGGGAAACTGAAGCCAGCATCATTGTGGGCGCAAAGGCAGATTCTGACTTTACAATGCTAGTTTAAAGAGTAGGGCAGGTAATGTAATGGTGAATGTAAGCTCCCTACCGTACCTGAACAGAGCTGAGTTGCCATCTAAACTTCTTTTTCTCCTGTCTGTGCTTTGATAACTGTAATTGCTTCCTGTGGGAGGAATGCTGTCAGTCTTGTGTTCTTCACTTTCATTCAAAAATCTAGACCAAATTGCAAATGTGTTTGGTGTCCATCATCAGGCTTCCCCCTGCTTCCCCTTTCCTGTTCCAATGGCTTTCTTCACCGTGGTAATTTTACAGAGAAAGCAAAATAAGGTCAGTCAAAAACCGCTAGGACTAAGAGGATGTGCACTCTGAAATCTGTTTATTCCCATCAGCTTCAAAGCAATATGTGATAAGCAAAATTAGATTTTTACTTAAACTAGAAGTGCACATACTGGGGAACTCCACGGGTACAATTACATCAGTAGCTCATTTCAAGTGGCAGTAATCCCCGACTCCTGGGCACACAAGCCCTCCACCAACTTCTCTGCTGTTTTTTCCCCAGGTTCCTGCTATATGCAGCTTTAGGCATAAAACATGCCATAGCGTTTATAAATACGGCACATAGCTGCGTGTAGGAGATTCATCTTGAGACAGTGTGTATTTTATTACAGTGGACTCTCAGTACAGTGCAGACCTGAATTTGCCAGTGCCCGTGTGGAGGCAGCTCTTCTGGCATTCCTGGCTGTGCGCCACCAGCCATCACGAGAGCCTGATCAATCCATCAGTACCTTGTGTAATGAAATAGTCTGGTGAAAAGCATTCAAGCTGTCTCATTGAAAGCGGGATTTAGGATCTTAAGTATCTTCATGGGCTTCTGTTGAGAAAGAAAAAAAAAAATTACAAAAAAACCTCTCAGTTTTGAAGACCTATGACAGCAAAAAGCAAGTCATATTTCTGTCTGTCTTAGTCTTGCAGTTCATCCAGACAAAATTAGAATTGCAACAGGACAGTTAGCTGGAGTGGATAAAGATGGAAGGGTAAGTAATAGAGCTGTTGAGCAGTAGTATCCTTGTTTTGAAAATCAGGAAAAAGTGTGTTGATTTTTTTTTTTTTTTTTAAATCTCATCATCACTTTCTGTTTCCAGTTTATTTTACGCACCACGTTTACTGATATTTTGCCTGTTTCTAAGGTAACAGCCTGTATCTCTAGCAAAAGACAGTAACAACTAAGCACTCAGCCATGAATCAAAAAGAGCAGAAGATCATAAAGTCCTTTGTGACACAGGAAACTCAATTTTAATTCTGCAAACATGAAGCTTGTAATCAATTTATAAGGCCACATAATTTCTGTCACATTTCTTTCAATAAGTCTTCTCGCAGAGAGCAAGCCCCCAGTTCTGTGGGTCACTGTTCTCTTAAGGTTTCGTGGAAGAGGAAACCAACTTTGAGAATTCATGGAAGGTGTGTCAAGCTTTCCTACAAACTTGCTCATTTGAGGGCAAGTGCGTTTAAATGCTCTTGTCCCTGACTCTTGGTGAATTCTGTCAATTTGAATAATTGGATTATCTTCATGAAGTTATAGACAGATGGGGAAAAACGTGGGGGGAAGAGATACTATGAGGTGTAGGAGCATGTTAAATATAACCCTTACTCAGATGTTCAACTGAATTTCATGGATTTTGTAAGAAATTGATGTGGGTTCTTCTGTATAGATGTTATGATTTCAACTGAACATCTGTTGACTCTTCTTAGGGCTGGTTGGTTTGTTTTTCCATCGGTGGGATGATTTATTGTCACTTTCTGTGGTGAATGCTGTCCTGAAGCCAACTTAATTCCCACTTCATTCATGTCTCTTTCACATTTATGAAGCTAAGCTGGTTTGGGATAGTGATTGTATGAAATACAACTATCGATATTTTCATTGAGTGGTTGGTGATGGTTAGGGGACTTGGTGCACCAGGGTTTATTTTTTTAAATTATTTTTTCTTCCTACTTCATATATAAAAAAAGAAGGTTTGATCGTTATTTTCAGTTGTTGTGTAAGATCTGGGGTCTGAAATGCAAGATGACTTTCATTATTTGTTCAGTGACTTAAATTGGGCAAAGATTTATTTTCACAGCTCCCAAATGCCACCGTATGTAATTTCCTGCCTCAGCAGCGCTGCAAACGTGTTTGCAGCCCGGACACAGGGAGCAGGATTATCTAGACTCTCACTCTTGAGCTTCCAGACACTATCTAGGAGCATCATGCACACAGGTCATCCTGCATTTTGGTCTGCAGTTGGCAATTCAGGTAGCACCTGCTTAACGAAACTTGACTTCTGCATATGATGACGCTGTTTGTCCCATTGCTTTTTCATGCAGCCTCTGCAGCCCCATGTTAGAGTGTGGGACTCGGTGAGCCTGGTGACGCTGCAGGTTATCGGCCTTGGGACTTTTGAGCGTGGAGTGGGGTGTTTGGATTTTTCAAAAGCGGTAAGACGGGTGTAGTGACTTGCTGTGTTAAATAATTTATCCAGTCCTATGTGAACAGGAAGGAAATCTCTGGACATTTTGCATGCGCTTGTCTAGCTGATCTGTTTTGGTGTTAAAAGCGTGTCGGTGAAGTGTATGTATACTTTATAAAACCAGCTGAGGGTGAGCTAGCTGGAAAAACAGGAAACTGCACATGTGAAAATTGTGGTAACAAACCAACCAGCACAGTGAATAAATAGCAGGCAAGAAAAGCATTAACTAGAAATTGAAGTCCATGCTGGGTTTTGTGGCTTGGTTTTGTTTGTGAGGGGCTTGGGTTTTTGCTTGGATGTTAAAAAGAAGTTTGTGAGGTTTGTGAAGATGAATTTTGGTAGGTTCTGGTAGAAGGGATAACTTTTCTGCTTGCACAGCTGGAGTCAGGTGTTTATCCACCAACAGGAAATGGAAAAAAAGAAAACAAAACCAACCAACCAACAAAACCCACATTATATTGTGGTTTGTTTTGTTGTTTTTTTCCGGGGAATAATTTGTTTAATTTATGCCTCTACTTTTACATTAAAAAAAAACAAAACACAAAGTCTTGTTACTGGGCTCGCAACATTTCTCAGAAAAATCAGTAGCAAATGGAGATGTGCTGCTTGGCATTGCTAAAGTTCTCATTTCAAAATTGGCCATTAGTTCATTTTTTTTTTTTAAATATGTGTATATTTTAATCTTTAAGCTGCCTTTGTATTTTCACCAAAGCGCTGAGGCATATCAGAGGTCCTGAAAACCCAGAGTCTAATTTTTGCATCCCAGCAAGAATTAATGTGTATGAAAATTAAAAAATGCAGAGAAAGAGTGTCTGCTGTGTTTTGCTGATGGGGAAGAAAATTCACAGGACAGCTGAGGTGGGAAGGGAGGTCTAGAGGTCCCACCACCCTGCTGACAGCAGGGTCCCCAGAGCCCAGCTGGGTGCCCAGTGTCACCAAAGGTGGAAACTCAGTGTTGCTGAGTGACCTGTTGAAAGAAAATGCTTTAACTCTCTTGCTGCAGTTTCACTTAATATTGAAATGTTGCTAGGTTAGTTATATCTAGGTTCTGTCTTTCAGAAAATAAAAGATTTTTATTTTTTTCCCTGCAAATAGGGAGTAACATAAATAAAACAGAATAATGTGAAAGGAGCACTGTCGTTCCTGTCATTCTAACAAACCAATAACACTGTTGAGCTCAGATACACTTTTTTTTTTTGTTCAAGGTGAATAAATACAGGTTCCATAATTTTAAAAACAAAACAGATCACTAAGAAGTTTTTTGAGGACTAGAGTTTAGTTTTTATTAGTTCTGTTTTGTAGCTGAAACTGATTTTGATACCTTGTTGCAGCCTCACACCATTCCTGACTAGACAAACACAGATGTGCCATACCTAGAACTATGGTTTTGCCACATAATTTCACTAATCCACACCAGAGCTGCCTGTATCGCCAGTGCACTCTCCAGGGTTTCTTTCCACTTAATAATTTACATGTGTATTTGCATATTACTGCTCATAATAGTACTTGGGCATAAAAATTTCAGCCACCTCTGTTTTCATAATTTGTTAGAGAATGCAAGTGAACTGCAAGAATCAACTTTAAAATAAATAAGGCTTCCTCCAAATCTTTCTACACATGTCCTTGAAACGGCTGGCTTGTGCAAGTCTGTGTTGCTCTGAATAAGTGTGGTTTTGTTCTGAGATTTTCTGTCTGCTCTTTTTAATTCCATATAACCATGTTTACCATTTTGTTGTAAAATATTTCAAATTAAGCCCTTTCAGGTATTTAATACCGTAGATGCCAGTCTTTCTGCTCTCTAAGCATTATTTTATCCAGAAAGTGTTACCTGCAGTTTTACCAACTACATGATAATAACTGTTGGTACTTAATGCTCCATGAGGGAAAAAAATGAGGTGTGCTTACAAAATCCGATAGTGTAAAGTTGTGTGTATGTGATGGTGACGTTTAAGAAGAAACACAAGAGGATCTGTGTGTCCGTCCTCTGAGACCTGAGGCAAAACAAAACATTTGCAGAACAGAAAAAGGGAGAAACCTCTTTGCTGCTAGATTGATACTGCAAACAAGAAGGAAAGAAAAAAAAAAAGATAACAAAGACAAACTAAAAGGGAAAGACTTGGCAAGATACTTTTAAATCTTTCCTCAAATATTATTGGAAATGTTCATATTTTGTGAGATAATGCAAAACCCTATGTCTGTCTCTTTAAGAAAAGAGGAAAATAACAGTTATATCAAGCTCATAACTGCTTTAAAAGTACTTAATTTATATTTGTGCCTTTTGTGGTTTTTTACAATACTGCTGCACTGTCCTGTTTCAAAATGGGGTATGGTAGTACTTTGACAGCACTTTTTTTTTCTTTTGTAGGATTCTGGTACTCATTTGTGTGTAATTGATGACTCCAATGAGCATATGCTCACTGTGTGGGATTGGCAAAGGAAATCAAAAATAGCAGAAATAAAGGTAATTATTGCACAAATTAATATTCTGAAATACAAGTGGGTTTATTCCCATAAATAGAACAGTTTGTGAGGTGCACATTTGATCTTACTTGGAAACTGCAGCTGTGTAATACTACTGGCTTGTGTGAGGGCACAAAAGAAATGTATTCTTAACTTGTGTGTTGGAAGGGTTTGAATGTTGGAGCGCTTATAACTACATTTTGCTCATCCTGAGGAGCCCATCCAAATAAAGCAATTCTCTAATATTTTCCCAATTTAAAAAAAAAATAATCCTGGGATCTTTTAAGTAACTGAAGTGGTGATTCAGTCTGTAGTTGTTTATTTGAAATAAATACTTGCAGACATTCCTTATTTTTATTTTTGCCTGAATTGAGTTCCACACATTGATTCTTGGTACATGTATCTCTCCTCATTTAAAGTCCATTAGTACTTTTGTAGATTGTGATCTTGTCATCTTTCCTGTTTTTTTTGTAACCTTCTAAACTTCTGATTGATGAGAAGCATTCAAAGGGGTTGTGCTCAATGTTTATTTAAAGCTGATTCCACTGGAAACACCCAGTCCAATAACTTGGTATTATAAGTCCATATTTTGAGTCATGTTGCTTTGTGTTACACGATGTCAATTAAGGAGATATTATGTGGAACAGAGTAATTTTAATTTTTTTTTGAATCATGATTCCACAAGTGGAATACACTACAAGCATGTATATGTCTGTATGATTACAAACCTGCAGTTTCAGATAATAAAATAAGGTAAATTGACCCCTTTTCTTTAAGTTATGTTGATCAATACTAATTGTATTCTTTCTGTAAGTTCTAATGTAATTCTGTGTCAGTATTTTCATTTCCTTGTTAATATTTAATGTGAAGCTATTTGGCATGTGCTTTGTATTTCCCATTTTACTGACATCTGTTTTGACTATTTTCACTCTCCAGGGAGTTCCTTAGTGTTTCAGAATTGGCTAAAAACAGTTGGCAGGGCCAGCTTGCACTTCAGCACTTATTCACATTTAGGACTTGATCTTGCAGTGTCTTAAGCACTTTCCGTGACAGGTGGTGTGAGCAGAGTTTCATCCGCTGAGCCAGGGTGCAAAACAGAAGCCTTTTCTCAGCTGAACTCCATTAAATTTTTCAGTCTTTGGTTTCCATACAGTTTGTGGATATAGCAGATCCATTCACGCAGAGGAAACTGTGCGTGAGAAGCATAATTTGATAAATGTGGATATCAACAACTGAAACTGAAGCAAGCTGTTTTCCTAAAATGAGGCAGAAATGGTCAGGTAGGAGAGGGTACTCCCGCAGGTGCTGGTTCAGCAGCACTTTTCCATATACTCCTGTAAAGCTTGAGCTTAAATCCCACAGAAGTAAATGCACTGGTGCAGTCACTGGTGTTTTGTGGAGTCATTGCCTCCAGGAGGTTGTCTTCAAAGTCAGTTGGTTGAATATAAGTTAGAAGTTAGATAAATGACTCGTCAGTTTATGTTTGTAAAATCTCTTGGTAAAGGATGAAATACTCACTGAGGTGTTGGTAATTCAGTAACAGTATGTGCAGCCAGTAAAAATAAAAAAAAAAGTGGGACCCTATGTTTCAGAGCTTTGAGTTATGCAGGTTTCTCTTCTTCCTGAGGGGGAAAGGAGAGAAATAAAGAATCCACAGGAGCTTCTCTAGAATTTCAAAAAGAGGATAATGGATATACTCCTACTGTGCTACCATTGTCTCACTCTCTTCTGTCACAGCTTTGTTATCCAGAACAGCAGACTAGTCTGTGTAAAAACTAATCAGGGGTTTCAACCCCAAAAAGTGTCTTTTATACACCATTCACTTTCCACAGCAGGTCTTAGCTATTGCAGAGAACAGAAACTTTTGCGATTGAAAAAGTGAATGTAAACCCCTGACTTTTCTACTGAATTTTTGTTAAGATCTCTTACAAAGGTAAAAAAAAACCCAATACATATAAAATGATATGTGCAGTCATTCAGATATCTGATTTAGCACAGAACACTTAAGGATTCCTTCAGGCATACAAGGAGCTGTCTTAGCTCTTCGTATCTCTGTTGTGAAACTTAGGATTGTACATGTGTTTCTAGTAATTAGCCTCTCATCTGAATAAATAGTATTTCTGTTGTTGTTGCAGACTACAAATGAAGTTGTTCTTGCTGTAGAATTCCATCCAACTGATGCAAATACCATAATAACATGTGGCAAATCTCATATATTTTTCTGGACCTGGAGTGGCAATTCATTATCAAGGAAGCAAGGGATATTTGGGGTAAGAATGTCTTGATGTCAGGTCAGTTTTAAATAGTATGATCAACGGTATGATGTGTATGATCTGCTCACGCTTTCTATAACTTTGCTCTGTTGTTACCATGTACTGTTTGAGCAGAGAGGTAAACAAACAAAAAAAGTTAAAATCTGCTTACGTGTATGCAGGATGTGTGGGTGTGGATACTTTATGCTAATTATGTAAAGAGTACAAGCAATTATCGCTTCTGCTTATTTTGTTTCAGAAATATGAAAAACCCAAATTTGTTCAGTGTTTGGCTTTTTTGGGAAATGGCGATGTGCTCACTGGAGACTCAGGTGGGATAATACTTATATGGGGCAAAACTACTGTAGAATCTACTCCAGGAAAAGGACCTAAAGGTAGGATACATTCACAGTTAATAGCAAAATTTAGGTAGTCTGTAGAAGACAAACGTAAAGGGTTGCATTAGAAAAGGGACAGGGAAACAGGCCTGACTAAGGGTGTACGCTTCCTATGATGTTAACGGGTGGTATCAAACTCCAGGTCACTTGAATTTGCTGACTTAAGAGCAATCTAGAGTTTCTCAGTAATTATCGAGACTGTGCCTGAAATGAATGAAAACTACTTTGCCTAAATGTTTTGTATTTAAAAAAATGTGCAGTTAATCAGCTTTGCTTTCATCTTGAGATTTGAAAAACGCTGTAGGATCAACTTGAGGATTCTGCAGGCTGCCTTTGCCTATTTAGGCTTATGTGGTGCCATGCTTAGTCTCAGAGGAATACCATTAAGTGTTGAAGCTGATGTTAAAAGGACTTGTACGTGAAGGAAAAATATAATGCGTAGTTGTACCAGTTACGCAAATAACAGTATCTGGTTTAGCAGATACTCAAGTCTTGGCTGTAATACATATGTTAAAACCCATCGTATTTGAAATTTGGGTTAAACTTACTCTTTAGGGCAAAGCTTCTGTGAAAAACAAAGGAAAATTATTTGTTACCCAACATATGCAGACCTGGCATGGTTGAGCCCTCAGGTAACTTATAAATTTAAGGATTATTTATTTTACTTGGCAGCTGTTTCAAACACTGGTTTAAACTGGTACATCAGGAAAACATTCATGTAAAAAGTAAATTTTTAATGTTAAGTCTGGGTTTGTAGGTAAATCTTTTTCTTGTCTTTCAAACTAACTGCAGTGGAAAAGTAATTTAACAGATGATCTAACATTTTAAGTTTTAAGTTCTTGTGCAAAAATAACCTTTTCTGGGTATAATCTTAACAGATATTGAATAGAACATTTATTTACATTGGCTTAGTTAAATATGGGGTCTTTTAGTTGGTTTATCACATTAGATTGGTCTCCAGACTTGATCTTGAACTCTTTTTCACAGTGTTAGAGCATGATGACTTGAACTGACTTGAGCCATAGGCAGAGTCAGCGAAGTTAAGATGCTCTTTATTTGGGTGGTGTTTTAGGCTTTTTCTGGAATTGCTATTTGATAGCACCAGAATCTTGCTTTTTTTTAAGTGTACTTTCCTGTGGGAGTTCTGTTGACACAAAGACCTGATTGGGATGTGGAAAGCTTCCTTTGCTATTTAATTTTCTCATCTCTCTTGTTCTTTCTAGTGTTCTCCTTTGGGTAGACTGCTCTATTGATAGATGCCAAATGCTGGTTATACTATTTTTAAGTGTGGCAACATCCAGCATTAGTCATTAGCTTCATGCATCCTGGAAACTTTGCTATCATTAATTTTCTTTTTATTCCCATAAGATTATAGACAACAAGTCTTGGAGTTTCTTTTAATAAAATAACGTTCATTCTTTTCTAATAATCACTTGCTAAATACTTATTGACTGGGAAGGACAGTTTGTCTTGGATCTGGAAAAACTGTGCGTCCTTGGATAGAAGAGAAATTAAAGTGTTTTGCAGATAGTTGTTGTTCTTGCCTTTACAAGTCGTAGGACAGTCAATCTCAAAAATGTTTCTATTCGGAAAGACAGGCCTCTTGTTTGATCTTTTTATCCTGTAAGAAAACACTACCACCTTGTGTTTGCAATACTAATGCAATACTAATAGCCTGACAGTCCAAACTTAATTATTCATTATACACTGTTACTTAATTTGGCTCCCAAAAGGCACAGCTTCTTGTAAACTCCAGGTGAAAAAACAGTGGTGTTCTTTATTATATTTTTATGTGCATGTAGGAGTATATCAGATAAGCAGACAAATCAAAGCTCACGATGGCAGTGTGTTCACGCTCTGCCAAATGAGGAATGGGATGCTACTAACTGGAGGTGGGAAAGACCGAAAGATCATCCTGTGGGATCATGATTTGAATCCCGAAAGGGAAATTGAGGTAAGAAAGCAAGGGTGACAAGGAAACTGCCTTAAGAAAGATATTGACTGGCCAGACAGAGCCCTCCCCACCCTTTGGAGGACTGGTAGTGAGAACAATAGATTATTTTCTGGTTGCTGTCTTTTTAGAGGATGACAAAGTTTTATTACAAAAATGTTTAGATTTTCAACCTGTAAGTGAACCTATATGAGGCTTCAGTTCTCTGTTTAAAATGAACAGAAATCTTATGTTTTTATTTCCTCCAAGCCTTTCCTTAGTTCCTTTTATTCGTCCCTCTTTTGAGCATTGCCAGTGGTTTTGTTATGCTTGCCTGGAGAAAGGCAATGTTACCAGGATTTGAGCGGTTTAACAGAATTTTTGACTCAAGTGAAATAATTGGCAGGATAGATGTGGGTATTCCATGAAAATTAATTATTTTGTTGAAATGGTTATGTTGAGGAACTTGTTTTAACTTTATCCTAAAACAGGTGTTCAGCGAATATGTACATCTTTTGGATTTGGCTGTATGGCAAGGCTAGGTAAATGGGGACAAACTAGAAAAAAATTGTACGTTATGGATTTATTTTTTTTTTCCCCCATGGCAATTCAGTGACCATTTGAAATAATGTGCTAATAATGGATTACTCCACTTAGCTAGTGTCCATTGATAGCAACACTTTTTCCTTAACGCTTCTGTTATGTTCCATCTAGAATTTATTACCTTGAATCTACCATTAACCTTTAGAAAACATGGCTGAGAGTAAGCAAACGTTAAGCTAAAGTAACACACTCTATTCTTATCAGTGGTTTTATTTTCCTTTTGTTAATAATGTTATGTTAAAGCTGATTTTTATGTTAAGAAATATTATGAGAACCCTAACAGACAACTTTCTGAAAGATCGATATTCTATCTTGTAGCTAACATTAGTGTATTTGATAGAGATAAATCATTTAGAAAACTGAACAAATGCACACTATAAAGTAGTGTGTTAAAGCTTGCAATAAACAAAATCAATAAAATTTGGAGTCATTGCTGACATAAGGCATATGAACGTTTACTTAAGGCTAATCAGGAAGCATTAAAAAAATCAGGAAGCATTTACTGTGCTACAAGATTTCTCTTGTTTCTCACAATGTATTTTGAAAAGTGAGCAGTAACTATTATTCCTATCCTTACAAGATATGTTGAAACATTTTGGAGTGTGTTCGTTTGGTGTATTAGATGCTTTAAAATCCATGTAATTTAATTTCTAATTTTTTTCTGCTGAGACTTATTAAAATGGCATAATTGTGATTGTCTTGGAGTGAGATAGTCTTGTATGCTCATACTGAACAAATAAATGCGGTAGGTTTCTGGTCAAGTCCTGATCTAGTGTATACATGATTGGATTGTTCCTTTTTACTGGGAGAATTGCAGTCCTGGTAGTGTTGTTGTGCGCTATTTCTGGCCTTTGAAAATAAGCACCTATCAAGATGCGTGATGTGGTTTTATTGATGTTTCTTTTCCTAGGTTCCTGACCAGTATGGAACAATCAGAGCAGTAGCGGAAGGAAAAGCAGATCAGTTTTTAGTGGGTACTTCAAGAAACTTTGTTTTGCGGGGAACTTTCAATGATGGTTTTGTGGTAGAAGTACAGGTGAGCATAACTTTTTCCTTTTTTTTTTTTCTTTAAAAAAAAGAAAATAACCCAAAAATGTAAAGGCTTTCGCTGCTGGTGTGTTATTTTAAGAGAGTCTTTATTTTATTCATTGTTAAATCACATGTGTTTTCTTTCTAGGGACATACAGATGAACTCTGGGGACTAGCATCCCATCCTTTCAAAGACTTATTTTTAACATGTGCCCAGGATAGGCAAGTTTGTATGTGGAGCTCTGTGGACCACACGCTGGAATGGACCAGGCTGCTAGATGTATGTCAACCCTTTAATGTTAAATATAAAGCTGGAAAATAGGAAAAAGTGTTAGTTTTCTGTAACACACTTGTCCCATCTGACTGCAAGACAAGCAAAAATCCTGTAGTTACGGCATTGAAAACAGCTATTCAGAAGCTTTGATAAACTTAATGAGGCTCATCAGACATTGTGTAGACTGTAATCTGGTTACCATTGTCTGATGCCATTCTGACAGTCCAAGTTGAATAAAAAAATAGTCCTTTGTTCTTGTTACAATTTAATTTTTTTCCTAATTATTCAAACAATCCGAAGAGGATATTGTATGGCTGTGCAAGGTTTGGCTTTAGATATCCTTCCTTACTGTCATTGTTCATATCATGGCTAGTTCTGGCATAATACCCCAGGAAAAGTATCTTCTTACACAGAAATTTAGGCTTTTTACTTCCAAGAAGGTCATGTAGTACATGCTACTGATACCTTAATAGAAAATCTGGCAGAGGAGTACAAGCATGCTACTAGCTGATTGGGTTTTCCTCTGTCAGTTCACTTTAGACTTTTAGGCTAGCTTTGGTATAAGGAGATATGTTTGACCGTAGAGAAGCGAGTGGGTGAATGATGTTTTTGTGCCTCTCTGTTCAGGAACCGGGGCACTGTGCTGACTTCCATCCCAGTGGAGCAGTGGTCGCGATAGGAACACACTCGGGCAGGTAAATGGCTTTTGGCTAAGTTGTGATTATTGAAAGTTTAAAGGGGACATTTTGATACTATGCATCTTATCTGTTTGAATTAATTTGCTTTTTATTCTTTTTGCTTGAGCCTAAAAAGCTTGGGTGAAGGGGACAGATCTTTCTGGCATGGGTTAGATGAAGACAGAGTTGTTAGGCTGTTTCGTTTTTTTAAGTATTCTTTCATGAAAGCCCAGGTCTTGATTTTTATTTTTCTAAAACTATTTTTTTACAGGGGTTTCAGTAAGCACTACTTATTTGCTTTACCAAGTATCATATATTTTAATATTGCGTGCATATGTTACCTTAGGTTGTAAGACACGTGCAGTACAGATCTTTCTCTTTCCCAAATAAAACCCACTTGTAACCTTTTAAATTGATGTGGAGAGACAGGTAAACAGGCTAGTATTTTGATTTTTGTGTAAGACAGAGTTCAACATGGCACACTGCTGAAATGAAGTGCTATTGAGCTGTTAATATTCTTCCTGAAATCGTCGTGTATTTGAAATCTCAGACCCATTACAAGTCATCAAATAACTTGATTCATAGCCCAAAATGCTTAAAGCAGATATTAAATGAGTCTAATCTGTTTAGGATTCAGTAAAGCCAAACCTTGGATGTGTCTGTCTGTTGCTGTTCTGGTGCTGCTCTGCTGCCAGTACGGAGGTCAGTAAGGCAGGGGTAGGGCATTAAGAAAGTTGGGTTTGGTAGTTAAAGTTCTGACATCTGAAGAAAATGAATTTTCTACTTCTCCCCTTCTCATCTGTTGTTTCACAGTGGTGTGTTTTTAACAGGCCAACACATCATGGTTTTGGTGTGGTTTTTACATACCATTTCCCATGATGAGTATTTCTGTATCATTTCCCTTTTTGGGCTGTCTGCAGATAGTCTGCTGCAGGTTCTGTTACCATTTCATTAAGCTGAAGAAGCCTAAATATCCCAGGGAACCCTAAGATGGGTTGATTTGTTCACTCTGATTAATGCTTTGCAGGTTCAACATTCAGCATTAAGTAAACATGGGAATTGCAAGTGTAAGTGAAAAAATATACTAGTACTTTGGAATACCATTTCCCTGGTGATTGAATCAGAAAAAGTCTTCATTCACAGATGTCAGTTATCAGTAATAAATGTCTGTCATGGCTCAGAATTTGTTTTCCAAAAGAGAGTAGTTTACAAGTTTTTGTTTCTAAAACCATGTATTTTTTTAGATAGATGATTAGTATTTTTTTAAAGCAAAGGAATGGGAAGACAAGAAACAGATGAACATGGCAAAAGTTCTGTCTTGTTTACATGACCTCACAAACAAGTTAAACATGTTTTTTTTGGTAACAATTGGGAGAAAAATCAATAAAAAGCCAAAGAGTCACTATGTTGCAGCTGGCACACTCATCCATCTATTTCACCCAATCAGCGGATCAGAAGTTCAGCTCACAGCCAAGCTTTGCATTTCACAGCCCTTAGGACTTTTTCAGGATCAGCTGCAGTTCACATCTTTCATTCCTTCATTTTGGAAGGAATTTCCTCGCCTGAAACACAGCCTCAGGGTGGACCCCAGCTGTTTGTGAGAAGGGCCTGTGTGGGGCATCCCCATGAACTGCTGTAGCTGCTAGACTGGAGACATGTTTCATGGAGACCTGCTGGCAGTTGCAGGGTTTGCCACAGCATTGGGTGAGCTTGGAAGAGAGCATGTCTGACTACAGCTTGCGGAAGCATCAAGAAACAGCTGAACTAGATGTCACCAGTGCTTCCTTTCTTAAATTATTACCAAAACTGTCACAGTGCACTGACTCTTTCCATGGTCAGCTTAGATTGCTGCTAGGTCTCCTGTTCAGAAGAACTTTTGGAGAAGGACTGGTGTCACAAAATGCTGTTTCCTGATGCCAAATGAAGTTCACTGTGGACTGTTAAGAGGAGCCGAAGTTTTGCATTGTGTTTGATGCCACGCTATACCACCTCTGTGCTTTCAGTAAAGTAGGGGAGTCTGCGTGTTTTCCCAGTTGTATTTGAGGCTTTGGGTATTTTTTCATCTTATATAATATTAACTGGAGGATTACCTGGTTCAGGTAAGAGCCTCAAAGGACCAGCCTAAAGAGATGGTCTGGGGTCCAGCATCAAGAGGCACATCCCTGCTGCAGCAGCCTCCCTGCCTTGCCCTGCCCTGGCTGTGTATTTTGGGATGCGGATGGCTCAGCCCTCCCCTGGGCTGGCTGGCAGAAGCACCGTGCAGCATGGTCACGTGCAGGGGGGCATGGGAAAGGGATGCCCATCCATTTGTGGAAGAAGGCTGCTTCTGGGTGTTACTGTGCTGATCATCAGGTTTTATATCCAGGCACCACAATTATGCTGCTCAGGATAAACAGACATCATGCAGTGTCATCTCGCTAGGGAAATAGATTTTACAGTGTAGTGCCTAAGTTTTCTGGTAATGCAAAAACCTGTTTTGCTGTCTGCCCACCTGGGCTGAAGCAGTGAGGAGCTTCCACCCTGTGCTGGATTCAGGAAGACATAAAATAAGAATGAGACAGTGGGACATTGCCTTTCAGACCAGTTTCTCATGTTGCTTGAAACCCAGCTGACTTCAACTCAGTGATGCCTCCATGTGTGTTCTTCCCACTTCTGTTGTTGTCCCATTGGGATCTACTTCTAGAGAGCAGTTTGGCTGTCATGGGAGAGTGACTTTTTCTTTCTGTGGTGGCAAAATAGCACGACTACCCTCACTCTTCCCCCCTGCCAAATCCTTTTGTGGTTTTGGTTGGGTTTGGGGTTTATTTTGCGTTTGGCTTATTTATTTATTTATTTTGGTTTGGTCTTTAATATCCACACCCCTATCAGGGTTGTCAGCCAGGTAAAATTGTAGTGAAGTGTTCAGCAGGGCCGAGGAGGGGCATAGTTTGAGCTAAATAGCAGAATATCATCTTCTAGCTCCTAATGTGTTCAGAGAACCTGCAAAGCTTTGGTGTATAGAGTGGAAATCAGAAGTCCCCTTTCAGCAGAGAATTGCAGCAGAGAAACTAAGCATGGTTTCTGCTGCTGCCCAGTGGAAACACATTAACTGTTTTCCACCAGTTCCATCTGCCTTGCACACAGATTATTTAGCAGTCCATGGCATGTGGGGCTGGGGGTTTTTATTTGTATGTCATTTAATTTCTTTCATGTGGTTCTCTAACTATAAGCTGGTTTTAAACTGATGGGTCCAGGCAGCTTTCCAGACACTTAGCTGCCGGACACTGGATCAGCACAAGCTGGACTCTAATCTCCATCCATAGAAAGCAGCAATGTGCGCTGTTACTCCTGGAGTTTCTTTTAGGTTGTGTAGGTTTGTTGTGGAATAAATGGTCCTAGCTTTAGCAGCGTTCCACCGAGTTCGCTGTGAGGCGGCGGGCAGAATCGCTTTACTCGTTTCCACAGTGTGTGAACTTGCCATTTGCCACTAGGGATGGAAACCTGGCTGTGGCGTATGTACACGGGTGCGAGATCGGAAGTTTGGAGTAAAAAAAATAAATTCAGAGTACAGCTTTAATGTGTTTAGCCATGTTGACATTTCCATTTTCATTATATACATGTATATATATCTTTATTAAATGTTCGTTGTCTTTGCTTTGCTAATGTTCGTGTACTTAGGAGTTAGGTGGGCATCAGAACCGTAGCCAAATGCTCAGGTTCTGCTGACCTTGCCTGTCCTGCAGTCAGTGGCCGTTTTGGTGTATGGGCCACAGAGTTTTTGTAAGCTTCTCTGAGCTTTTAACATATGCCTCATAACTAATACTGCAGGTTAAAAGTTATTGTTAAATAATAAAAAATGCAATTAGTTACCTTAGTTATAAACCATTCCAATTAAAAAAAAAAAAAAAAAGCTAGGTTAGGAACCATTGAATTTCAGTAAATGGTTATTCCTCCTTACTTTCATCAAATTATTCAAAGAAATGAAAAGGGCTGAGGGGAAAATACCAAATTAGAATGTACTTTGCGTTTAAAATTAGTATGGAAATGTTCTCCACTCCCCCCTTCTCCTCTTATTTTATTTCTTTT
The DNA here is from genome assembly GCA_035590215.1 of Microhierax caerulescens. Lineage (NCBI taxonomy): Eukaryota > Metazoa > Chordata > Aves > Falconiformes > Falconidae > Microhierax > Microhierax caerulescens. Next base: position 20,344,275 of record JAVJGJ010000032.1, on the reverse strand, counting down.
TTTAAACTTTGCTTCATGCAAATTGAAAGATCATTTTTTATATCACAGCTGTTCTTCAGAATGGGGAAGAACTGGTAGTTTACAATTCAGCTGTGGCCTTAAGGCTTCAGGATGGTAAGGTGCAGTCATGTTAGCTATCTGGTGGCATGTTCATCATCCAGTAGACGTTTTGGTGATTACTGCAGTGTGTAAGGGAGAGGGAAAAAATTAGGCGGTATTTAGAAGCTTTTATATATTCTTCACTGAAACTCGTATGGCTTCATGAACCAGAAAAATGTTCCATTAAAACCAGATGTGCACTGTTTTGCCCTTGAGGGGCGAGCATGGGAAGATGAAGGCAGCAGTGAGTGTTGCTGTTTCCGTCACTTTTCTTGTTTAGTGGGAGTGATACTCATTGGAATTCTCCTCTCTCTAGGTGGTTTGTTTTGGATGCAGAAACGAGGGATCTGGTTTCAATACACACTGATGGCAACGAACAGCTCTCAGTGATGCGCTACTCAGTAGGTAGGCACGCTTGTACATTCAGAATAATTGGTGATAAATGTGGTGTCTGTTCTGTTGAATGGTGTTGAGCTGCTCCCCAGTCACTAGAAAAGGCAGAGCTTTGAAATAAATCACTTAAGATGCTCGGTATTTACTGAATACTTGCTTGCAGACTCGTCTGTGTATGCTAAATCTTGTGGGTTTGTAACTGCAAGCATTACAGTTGCCTTTCCTAGCTTTTCCTGCGTGTCAAACTGTGCTGTTATAATAAACGTTAGCTTTGCTCCCAGAAAAATGAAAAGTTCTTGACTAGTTAACAGGATAACAGAAAAGTCCATAAAAAGCTTAGTATTTCAGTGATGTTTTAATACACTACTTAGTTAATTTTCAAGTTTATTAACACAAAACCGTGAAACTAAGCTCAGGTCTGTCTGAAACCCAGAGCTGTTTATTAAGTATTTGCTATAGAATTTGTAATCCAAGCCAGTATTGAGTCTCCTCTTCAGACATGACATGACAGATCAGAGGCTGAATCTCCGTTAAAACTGGGTGGAAGAACACTCTTGTAAATCTGTTTCTTATTTGGTTTTGGATAACGTGCCATGTTAGTGGGCAAAATGTTCCCCTGCTACTGCCACATCTGCCAAGTGCGGCAATTTATTTTAAAGCACCAATGTTCATTGACGCTAGAGGCATTTGATCGTGATTCAAAGAACACTTGCCCATGTTTTGTTTTTTTTTTTTTAATGGAGATGACACAGGTTAGAAAACTGCTTGTAGTGTTTGAATGCTCCAGTTCTTCTTTAGACATTTAGTGCTGCTTGATATGCAGTCTCCACCTCCAAACCTAAGCTAACCGTAAATACTGTTCTGCATCTTTTGTGATACAGAAAACTCAAGCCTGCCTGCTGTTGCCAATTTTCAGAAGTCCAGTGCAATCTGAGAATTAATGCCGTAGTTAAAAAAAGCGGAAGTGAAAAAACTTGCCCAAAAACTGTACCCACAAAGTAAACAGATACTGACTGAAAAATGTGAACATAATGTAAACAGTTATGTAAACCTTAAATACAATTTGTAAACAGTAGTTTAATTGAGACTATTGTCTTAGTGATAAATCTGAAATCATTACATTTTGGAAAACAATCATTCTGTTAATTTATGTCAAATACTTTGTGTTGTAGATGGCACCTTACTTGCAGTTGGATCCCATGACAACTTTATTTACCTCTACATAGTAACAGAAAATGGAAGAAAGTATAGCAGATATGGAAAATGCACTGTAAGTTTTGGAGCGAATATAATCAGAGTAGTACTTGCATTTCAATGTTATACATACACTAAAATGTTAAGCACCAGTACTGTCTCCAAAATGATGCTGTTCCATTTTTAGTTCTGGTTATATGTTTTATGGGTTTTTTTTCAACATTTGATTGATTTTAAACTTCGGTCTGATGGGTACTGCAACTGTTAGTGTTAGGTGGACACTTTTGCATCAGGTATGACTGTATTCTCAGACTATTGACTTTTTCTTTGAAATGGGAAATTAGCAGGAAGATAAGAGAAATGCCTTGATACCCGTACACTAAAACTTTTTTTGGGGGGGGAAATATTACACTTGGGAATAGTTTGCCTCTATTGATAAAGTATTCCTCGGACGTGCATAGTATTAGATGGTGCAATTTAATTAGAGTATGTAATTTTGGAGGTTGAAAATATGTGCTATTTTCAGTTGTAATTGTTACTACAAAATTTGGAATTGGGGGGTTATGTTAACAATAAATTTCTGGCCCAGGACAAATAAATCTAAGTGTAGCAGCACAGGTAGTGGAGTTTGTATTTACATGAAGTTATCCCAGTGCTAAAAAGACATACTTTTTCCCTTAAGTGTTTAGTTATCTAACATCCTGGCCATAAGTTCAGCTATCTCTTAAAGGTTAATGGGAATATTTACATAAAGAACATCTGAACCTTAATGGGTTTTGCAAATGATATCGTAAGAATGGATTCATATTTGAAATGTGAAGTCGTTTTTGGGTGTTTTTTTATTTAAGGAATGCATCCCCCACTCAAAATGCTTTTCATATGTTTGCACCAATTGCATTTCTTTGGTTTTAAAAACAAGAGAACTTCTGAAGCTGCTTTGTTGATTTGAAAATGGGAGGTAAGGGGACCATAAAGCTAAACTGTGGGGGGTTGGTGTTTTTTTAAATTTTATTTCTAAGAAAAAAAAACCCCAAACCTACAATGTTTGCTGCAAGGCTTGCAGTGGAAACTTAGTGTAGAGGGAAATGAACATGCATTAGCCAGTCCTTTAGTGCCACACGTGGTGCCTTTGAGAGATTCCTACCCATCATTTGGCTGAGGATACCGCATGCTGCTAGAGCGTGGGGATCCGGAGCAGCCTGTGTTCAGCTGTGGCCAGGGGCATGGAGCTGCCAGGGCGGTCAGGGGGGTCTCGGTGCTGGCATGGGGTGCCGCTGGCATGGGAGGCTGTTGGGTATGCTGGGGACTCCTCAATGGCAGAGCATCCTGCAGCCCCCAGGCAGGGTGGTGATGGGGTTAGCTGATAGCACAAGGGTTGTGAGATGAGAAATCAGGTCTGCAGCCTTCCCAGGGACCTCAGGCAGTGGGGAAGGGGCTGAGCCTATGGGGAGGTCAGGGTGGGATCCCAGTGGGGCTGGTGGGGTTGGCAGCAGATGGCTGCACCTCAGTGCAGCATTTCACCCCATCACTTAATTTTTAACCATAAAAGATAAAGTCACTCAGAGATGGCTGATCTTAACAAACATAGTATTTAGCTTGCTGTGTACTTTGGGGTCTTTCTGAGCTCTTTGAAGATGTATGAGATCATATATTTCTGTGCATCATATGAATTATGTATCAGGAGAGAACATTTTGTAATTTAAACCAGTATCTGTATTTGTCTGTCCCTCTGCCTTGGCAGGAAAGGGGTTGGTAAAAATGGGGGTGGGAGAAACAGGCATTGTTACACTCGGGCAGAAGCGTTAAGGCTTCAAAGCAGCTTTCTGCTAACCGCTTTTCTCAGTCTGAGTGACTGCATGTGGAAGCCAAAATTAGCAACCTGGTTTCTGTCGGGGCTGATCTGCCCAGCCCTTGCAGCCTGTGCGGCAGCTCCGTGTTAGCTGCCCGGGGCGTGCTGCGAGGCTGCCGACCCGCTGCCCTGCACCCTGCGCCTCCCCTCCGCTCCCTGCCAGCACCGGCCTGACGCGGAGCAGGGGACACCCGGGCATGCTCGGGGCCGGAGTGCTCTCCTGGCCGGTGCTGGGGTGCTGGCACCACGTCCTTCTGGCGTTCTTCTGTCATTCGGTAGCCTCGCGGGTGACCTCCAAGTAGTATGACTCAGTCCTCCTGGTAGTCAACTTCTGGTTGTTTCTTCCAACTTGAATACGTTATTTGAATACTTTCAGAAGGATTTTATCTACTGAACCGGCATCAGCTTGTGCTTAAGGGCTCTGTGCCCGCTGTTACGTTTACATCCCCTTCCAGCCGCAAACAGGCTCAGTGCTGCTGCCGGGGAGGCCAGTCTGTGACCTGTGAGCGTGTTCCCGCGGTGAGGGATAGCGTTGGCTGTGACCAGAAAGAATTTCAGATGAGCCGAAACAACCGTTGCGACTAGTGCAGCTGTTTTTTGAGGGCTCCAGCTATGCAGTCAGCAGGGCGAAGGTATGAGCTGGGGTATGAGCTTCCAGCGAGTCAGCAGCTCCAGGGTAGCTGATGCTGTCTCGTTTGCCTTGCACCCGAGAGGTCTGTGAGCAAAGTAGGAGCAAGTGCCGTGCATTTACCCGAGAGAGCTGTGGGGTGAAAGCACTGGAGGCAGCCGCGCTGCAGTGTTCGATACGCTGGACTTAACCTGAAATAATTAGTGTGCCCATCCTATGGGCTTGTGGGCATTTCAACCCTTGCACTACTTACGTCTGAAACAGATAAACATTGCCAGTGAATTGGGCAGTTTCCTTTTATTTAAATAGTTTTATTAGCTAGTGATAATATAGGCAATTGTATTCGTTGTATATAAAGGTTCAGAAAAGGAAAGAGTTGCCGTATCAGTGGACAGCTACCAAAGATTTTAATAGAAAAGGGGATCCTCCTGTTGAAAATATTACGACGTTATGTTCCAGTTCATCATTTGATGACTGCTTGCCTGAGGGGATTTTGCAGCACAGAGCCCCCTGGCCAATTGCTTTATTCCCTCCCCCACCGCCCCCAGGAATTTTAACAGCTGCCAAATGTCTGGCAGGATTTAGTAAATGACTGACCAATTCTTTTCCACGTTGGAGTTCACTTTCAGATTTGAAGACTTGGAAAATAAGGGGAAGGGGGAGAAAAAATCCTAGCCAATTGTGCTTTTTTTTTTTTTTTTTTACTTTATTTTTTCTTTCTCTCAAAATACCAGGTTTGCATGTCGATATCATATATCCCACCCATGACTGCAAAGCAGTTATGTCAATACGCCATTCCTCTGCTTGAGGCAGAGACCAGTTCATAAGTAAATAGAGCTTAATTCATTTCTCCTGAATGTTTTTGCAGTCTCTCGCAGAGAATTTGGGGACAGGGAGACAGACCCAGCGTATTTCTAGACGTAATTCTGGGAGCAGTCAGCATCTCTTAGGGCTCTGTAGAGGAGGGTGGCGTGGCCAGTGGCGGCACCTGGGGCAGGGCTCCAGGGTGGCCCTGCCACAGCGCGTGCAGGCTGGGCCAAGAGACCTTAGGCGGGGGGGAGCGAGGGACACTATTTTCATAATGCCTGCTGAGAGAGGGAGATGAATTGGTATCAGCCAGTGAAGAAGATGGTGGTTTTTTGCCTGGCAGAATGACCAGGAAGGGGAAGAAAATGGCTGGTCTGAAAAGAGGACAAGAAGCGGTAAGAAGAAATGGAAGAGTAGAAGAAGAAAGAGAGTGACTTGGATGTCACGTTGATTTCCTACCCTTTCCTCTACAGAGAAATAATTGATTCCTACCTTATACAAATGTATGGCTTCTCTGGAGCCTCTCATAGCTTTATTGTTTCAGTTATTATTACTACCAACAGAAAAGGTCAGGCACAGGAAAAATATTCTGATCAGCTGCATTTAGATTCTCCCTCAAAAAAAAAAAAAAAGGGGTGTGTGTTTAGCCCTCAGTGTGTTCTTGATTGTGCTAACTAAGCAATTAGGCCATAGTGTTTGTTTTTTATATAGATGACTCTGTGCCTATAGGGAAGACTCCTCTCAAAGCTGACACTAACGTGCATGCGGTGTAAGATGCACAGCAGAAACTTTCAAAAAGCTTATGACAGTATTCTTGTAACACCAGTCCTTGATCTTGTAGTTTTATGTGGTGGTGGTTAACCAAGGAATCCTAAGTTTTAGGATGAGCAAAAGGTTATTTGAATGAGCGCACATTTCATAGTAATTATTTTGAATGGATAGAGAAATACGGGTCCTTTCTGTCACTTTTCTCTTGGGCTCTAGAAATGATCCTGTGCAAGTTACTTGTCGTTCTCAATTAGTAGCTACGTTTACTTTCTTAATTCAAATACAAATGTGAGTTCATCCATACTCTGGCAGTGTACTTTCTAGGAGTCCATTCAGACTGGGGTCCGAGAGGGACACGGTTTACAAGTGGAGACCGCACGGTGCAGGGGCAGGGGTAGGATGCCCAGCCAGGGTCTGTGGAGCTGTTACACTCATGTGTGGCACTGTGGGGTAAAGAGCCTCTCCTGAAAGAGCAGAAGGGAATGGTGGCACACCTGGGGTGGGGGTGGCGGCGCTTTTCTGCCGTTAGCTGTCCCGTCGGTGGGTGCAACTTCTGCTTCTGTTTGAATTAAAGTAAGTGCCTCACACTGGTGTTACTGCGTTCTTCCCCAGGGACATTCCAGCTATATTACACACCTTGACTGGTCCCCAGACAACAAGTATATAATGTCAAACTCAGGAGACTATGAAATACTATACTGTAAGTATGAAATTAAATACACTGGCAACTGAAGTGTGTGTTAGCTGTCCGAATATTTAGAAGAGTGTGTTTGATTGGGACCGTACAAGATGCTTACTGACAAAGGAACCGATCTGAACTCGAGTAACCTGATATCCTGATGTTATTCAGAGCTGTGTATTACCTAATGGCAATGCCAAATATAGCTTACTTCTTTACAAGGTCATAAATCAGTTTAACAGCGTAGAATTTACAGAACAAGTGGCACTACGTTTTGGTGTTGGCCCAAAGTTCTATAGATCGAAAATAATATATACAGTTGTCTAATTAGTGTCAACAAAACCAGTTATTTTAGAGGAATAAAATCAGTGGGTCTGTGCCACTGGTCTGTTCTGGGGTTTCTTTTCTTTTAAACTTTATCTTGGCTGATAGTGTTGAAAACGAAGCAAAGCAATAGTATTTCAGTGAGTTAGTGGTAATAATGTTTATGTCTTTTTTCATATGTGAAAATATGAATTTAATATATAGCGGTTATGTCAAAAGTTCAGCTTGCATAGTGCATATCAGCCTGTTTTTAAATTGTTTTTTGTATTGTTGTCTTCCTGTGGCTTTAACTAGATCTAAGAATATTGTAGTTCTGCTCCTGTACAGGCAAGAAGAGCCAGCAGTTTAAATATCTGTCACCATAACATATTATTTCTGCCTGTCACAACTTTGGTTTTGTATCTGGATAGTGCAATATCTCAGTCTACCAAAAAGAACTGTTGGTGCTTAGAACTGCCTGTATAGAGGAGCAAAGACCTGTGACCCATTAGTACTGGGCTGGTATATTGCAAGATGGACAATCTTCCCTTTCCTAGTTAGAAGTTGAAAAGCAGCCTAAGGCTCTTCTGGCAGTAATCACTCACAGTTTAAAAGCGGAGCATACTGAATGATTGATTGAATTTTAGCACATCAGTGGAGCTGATAGGAAGGAGAAATTATTCTATTACAGACTCTATTAAAGTGTTTCGTAGAGTAGGTAGCAGGGGACTCAAGCTGCAGGGAAGTATTTTTGAGGTGTGCTGATGTGAAGAGGGAAATGAGAAGTAAATGTGACTTAAATACCAAGCGAAGCTTCAAGTATCTGGAATTTGATAAAGGAGCTGATCTGTCTTTGCCTCTACAGTGTGATTCCAGGTTGGTTGTAAGATGCATTTATTTACTGTCTTAGCACCTTCAATGAGCACATATGTAAATAAAACTTTATATGCCATATAACTCATCATTTACTTTTTTGGGGGTGTGGTTTTTTTGTGTTTTTTTTTACAGGGGACATTCCAAGTGGCTGTAAACTAATCAGGAATCGTTCTGACTGTAAGGATATAGATTGGACAACATATACTTGTGTGCTAGGCTTCCAGGTGTTTGGTAAGCACCATTTAGCTTGCTTTTAAGCTATTCATGCTGTGCTTTTGTGTTTTCTTTTGCTTCAGTTTGTCATTAGAAATAGGCTTTTAATGACTATTGAGGATGGTCTTGATGACAGACCAAAGAGGCTGTCCGTAAAACTTATCTGTGATACAGAGCACTGGATGCTCTGCAGACAACATATGATTGATTTCTGTTTAATCTCAAAGTTCGGGATTTGATATTTCTGCTGTCATTTTATGCTACCAGTTTTGGAGGTATGATCTAAGTACTTCAGTAACTTA
>JAVJGJ010000032.1:20324481-20336064 GCA_035590215.1 Microhierax caerulescens | reverse complement strand
CTGCTCATATATCACATGTGCATTCCTCTTTGCTTAAGCTTGTTTTGGGATAGGAACAAGACTATGTGAGTGTAGGTTATAGTTCGTGACTTCAAAACATGACGGCACTTTGGTACCTGTAGTCAAAGGTGAGTAACATACGCTACTTCTAAAGAGTAAAAATGCTTTAAAGATTAAACAGATTCTTTACCTAATAGTTTATTTTTAAAATGTACAAAAAGATTTACAAAGCTGACAGATCTGATTTTAATAGTGCAGTCTGAGAAGGGCCAGGCTGTTCAAACTGCTTGTGCTGAATGCAGCTCTGTTGGCCATAAACGTGGAGCTGCTCTGTGAGGGGTGGAAAAGTATGGTTCAGCCTGTCAGTATTGTAAAACCGAGTTGTGTGAGCAGGATGCTGAATATCTCGCTTCCACCACTGAGATAAGATAACCTTCCTCTGTCCTTCATGCTGTTTGAAACATCAAAAGCAGGTAAATCAGCAAATTCATTAGAAGTGAAGGTTAGGTCTACAAATCTTTCCTTCACAGCTACTAGGAGTTCAGCTGTGAATATTACTTTTTTATGAAGGGTAGAAGAAAAATCAGTTAACTGTGAGTGCTTTCTGTAGCTTTTGGCACCTGTTGTGCCAGTTTTAGGACCATTATGTGCTTCACGAGCAAGTAGCCTTAAAAGGATTGCAGTTGATGTGTGGGCTAGCACTGACTCTTGGGGCACATTGGTTGGGTGGATGGTGTTTGGTGCTTCATAACCAGGCTTGATTTCCTCTCCGAGTACCAAAGACCTGAGGCAGAGCAGGGAAAAAAGGGGTCAGAGAAGGAAGCTGACTTGGGTGATAAACGGCATAAGTGGTTTTGAGTTGTTTGGAGCTTGAAGTAGGTAGCAGAGATAAACAGGAGCATGCTGTTTCTGAAGCTGAATGCTGTTGCTTATTGCTAGTTTGAAAATACTGGCTCCCGTTAGCCTGAGAACTGTGAATCAAGTTGTACATGTGTTTGGTTTGTATTGTCTGTCTGGGTTAAGTAGAGTGCATGGTTGTTTCCTTCTGATGCTCTGTGCGCGTAAGACTGGGCTGACAAGGAATTGCTCCACAGCAATCGTTTCTGCACTGGCTTTGCTACTGTGACTGAAATAATAGTGCAATATATATGCCTTCTTTGAAATGGAGTTTCACAAGGTTCAGGAGACGCTAGCAAAAGTGGAAAGCAAAACTTTGATGCTAATGTGACATTTTTCTCCAGGAGCAATGAAAACACTTCGTAAGGACTGACTATTCCTTCTTGGAATAGCCTTGGAGCTGAAGCCATTTTACATTTGATGCAGAGTACTTAAATCTACCAGAAATGTGGAGGTAGCGGGCTGTGGCTCTGTTGCTGCTGAACTTTTGACAACTACATTTGGTGGAAGGGGAGCAGCTCTCTGAATCCCAGCGCCTTCCCAGAAGTGTCCTTTACTTCTCAGCTAAGGAGTGAGGTGTGGGAGTGCAGAAGGAGTTTGGTTTCACATCTAGACCATTGGCTTTGTCTCTTTAACAGCTGTCAGATAGAAGCTACTGGTGACTGAGGCCAGGCTGGAGAGAAGCAGCTCTGTTTTGAGAAGCCTTTTTACTTCTTGCTTTTAAAAAGTAGACAAGTCTGCTGATCCTGTCTGCATTCCCTTTTGGATTAATACAAACTTTAACTACTCTGGATTAAGTTTAATTAGTCTCAACTGCTCTCAAAATCTTCAGTGTGCCAGAGGACCTGGGAGTGAAGTAGATAAAGCAGATAATGTGATGTTATTCTGGGGCAGAACAAATACATTTGAACTTCCTAGCCAGGATTCATAATGCGTTAATTTGATATTGTCTGGTAGTCTGACACCCTTTGCAGAATCTTAGAATTATGGCTCAGTCTCAGACAAAGGCAAGTATTTTCCCATTAAATCAGACAGTGCAGCTAAGCCAACCTAGCAGATATTTGCTGCCCAAAGGAGAAGTCTGGCTTTGACCTGAGGGTCAGCTGGCTCAGGGATCCAAACAAGCTGGGGGCTGCTCACTTTGACGTTCAGGAGAGAAGGTTAAGTTTACGGGATTTGGGCTTTTGGGGTATGTGTTTTACTAATTTAGCTCTGTGAATAGTGTGTCCGTAGGCTTAGGCATTGCACTGTTGTCAGCAGAAGGGGATGGAAATGCATGGTTTGGATGAGAATAGCATCGCTCCTTTTTGGCAGTTGACGTTACTGTGTTGGCTTGGCCGTATCATCAGTCTGCACCCCGTGCACTTGAAGTCATTCTCTGACTTGCTGCACATTTCCCACACTTTGGTCTGAGCAGATTCTCTGAGAGGCTTACTGCTGGCTAGCAGAATTTATTAAAAGTGAAGTGGTGGTGTCGTACCTGACAACAACGTCCTGTGATTTTGTATTTTTTGTTATTTTTTTATTTTGTTATTCATATAATTTGTTATTTTTACAGTTATTAAGAACTACGAACTTGGTCATATTAATGTCTTGGGTTTTCCATGTTTGCCTGATAACGTTGAAAGCAGATCCTGCTGTCATATGACAGAGGGTTGTCTTGCCTTTAGAGCTGGTAAAGTAATTTGTGAACACAAAAGATGTTTAATAAGAAATGCAATCTTGAATATTAGTCTTTTTACTCTTAAATTAAAAATAAGAGGAAATAGCATAGCTGTTTGGCACAGTCTGCCTAAGGTGGTAGCTGAAACTTCAGGAAACTCTTTTGAAGTCCATTTATTACTCCCAGCTGATGACAGGGTTTTATATATAGAATGCAGGAGAAAGTTAAAATTCATTAATTTTGAGCTACTTGAAAAGTCGTAAAAAGTATATATTTTTCAGATTGATTTCATTGATGTGAAATCACTAAAATATTTCTGAATGCTTTCCTTAGCGTTTCATGTCTTTATTTAGTAGATTACCTACAATGTAGCTTATTGGCATTGTAACAAGCTTAACAAGCTACTTTTGTTATTCTTAAGAGAAAATAAAATTCTTACTCTGCCCACTGAAGAATAAAAAAAAAGAGCTTTGAAGTTAAACATTATTTGCTATTTTGCTTAAAAACATGAAGAGATAGTGTGAGAGTTAAAAAAAAAAAGATAAGGCAATTCTAAGTTGGTGTTTTGTGCTGTAAAAAATAGTAGACAGCACGTGTGTTTTATTTTACCAAAGTCAGTGATTGTAAGGGAGGATGGAGATATTTTCGTATCTGATAATGAACATCCCTCTCAGTCAATTGGGCAAACAGGTCTTTTTCGGTGGGGAGATGTGAAATTTGAGGGGAGGAAATTCCTCGTAACTCTTGAACTAATCAGAAGCCCAAGTCTGAGCAGTAAAAATATGATACTTTTGCATAAATTAGTATTTATAACCCTTTGATTACCTTTTCTTCAGCTTTTCTTGCAGATGTGAATCATCAGTTTGGTTATGGGAATCTCTGGGGTCTTTATTTTTTGTTCAGACTAGACCTTCTCCCCTCCCCAATCTGTTCAGTGCTTTTCATCCAGGCAATGTTGTTATTCTTTTGTCTAGACATATCTGTGTCATTCTTTTCACTTAAAAGCATATTGAATTGTACTTAAGCATTTGACAATACTTAGATCTACGAAGCCCATATACAGGCTGGGTTTCTGTGCAAAGTACCATCAATCAGGCGTCTCCTTTGAATCACGCAAATACTAAGATTTAAAACAAAACCAAAAGAAATGTCTGCATAATGTACGGTACCTGGGCTTGTTCCATGCTTCGGCATCAGTCTTGCCTTTAAAATGTTTATGCGTGAATGAAAGTGCTAAATTAAGGGTTGTCAGTTTTAGCAGCGAACTTAGATAAGCTTTAAACAAGACTGGGGTTTTGAACAGGAAACCTGTATTAAGCTGAAGAGGTTATCCTGGCCAAGGCTGAGGGTCTGGGGGAACGGGGTGGGGGAGTGGCATTAGAGTAGCAAAATATTAATGACATTTAATGCAATGCATATTCCATTTTCCAGTTGAATGTCTTATTTACCTTTTGTTAAGCTTGCCTTTTCCCACAGCTTTATAGAGTTTAATTTTGTTTATGAATTCTCTTTTCATTTGTTTCTAAAGCTACCATCACTTAAGTATCTGCTCTACTCTCTCCTAGGAGTTTGGCCCGAAGGATCAGATGGGACAGACATAAACGCCCTTGTTAGATCCCATAACCGCAAAGTGATAGCAGTAGCTGATGATTTTTGTAAGGTCCATCTCTTTCAGTATCCCTGTTCCAAGCCAAAGGTAAGTCTAGACCGGTCTAGTCTGTGTGCGTGTTTGCATTGCATGAAGCTTTCCTTGCCAGGCGTCTGCTTCCAGCTTGGTCGTTTCGGGACCTGGCAGCTAAATAGCTCGTTTATATCTGAGAACAGTGCTAGAGACAAAAACATGGTTTTCTCCATTAAGTTTATGTATAAAATAGAAAAGATAAAATAATATGCCTAAAAGTGAAGTGGCAATAATTTCCCTAAAGTTCTGGAGCAGAGGCTTGCTTGATGCTTTCTGTTCACTGGCCGTGGTGTTGTCCATTACTTTTTGCGTAAAGTCTGCCCCAAGTTACAAGCCTTAAGAAGAGAGGGTGTGTTGTGGGGGAAAACCTAATGTGAATCTAGTTCTTTGCTCCTATGTGAATGAAGAGCTTTCTTGAGGGCTAAGCAAAAATAATGGAGTTCTGGATTTCGGTCTCATGTGCTCTTCTAGTCAAGCATGTGATTTATGTTTCTGCTTGTTTTCAATAGGCTCCAAGCCACAAATACAGCGCTCACAGTAGTCATGTGACAAATGTCAGCTTCACCCATAGCGATGGTCACTTGATTTCAACTGGAGGGAAAGACATGAGTATTATTCAATGGAAACTTGTGGAGAAGGTAACTCTACCACAGAATGACACTGTCGTAGACATCGGCGCAACCAAAGTGCCCATCCCTGCCGGTGAACATGTTGTACAGTCTCCTGCACCTCTCCCACAGCCTTTTAACGAAATGAACCAAAACGAAAGCGTAACTGGCAGCTCTCCGGCTTCTTTGGAGAGCAACTTGGAGCAGTCTGCAGAGGCTAGTGAAGAGCAAAGTGAGGAGCAAAGTGAAGGGAGCAGCCTGGATCCTGCTGAACCGGGCTATGAGGAGCCCTCCAACGAGATGAGCGAGGAGCACAGCGAATCCACGGTCACTGAAGAGCAGCAGGATAACTCACCAGTGTCTTAATGCTCCCAGCTCAGGCGGTTGTCATTTTGCCTTGGTGTGCGTGCTTTCATTACCGGGTGAGGGTTCAAATAGGGAAAAGTAGCTGAGATTCATGACCACTCCAGCTTTGAGTTTCAGTGAGATTTTTGTTTTTTAGTCTGAGCTTCAGTTCGATGTGTGGAACCATCCCAAGGGCCTGGCTTGATGGTCTGTGTCAAGATCTGGTCACAGTTAGTAGTGGACGTTATCGTAGATCATTTCAGTTCTGAAATTGCTGTGTCAGGAAGTGGCATGAAATACATACTGGAAAAAAAAGTTCGCTCTGAGAATTAGCTGTAGTAGACCACTTTAACCATGTGAAAATGCTGTCTGAAAGAACTAAGCTGATGGGAAGCACTGAGCTGTTCCAGCTGGGGAGTACTGTGCTGCTTTTTCCAGGTGCGAAGACAAACAAAACAGAAAACCAAAAAGCTCCTTCTAGGGCTGTTTTCCTTTGTTTTGTTTTGTTTTGTGGTTTTTTTTCTTAATGAGAAAAATAGAGGGAAAACAACCTAACAATGCCATGTGTATGGCAATGCCTTCTTGATCTAACACATATGCAATTTTCTAACACTACTAATTCCTAGTGGAGTCTGGATGTGTTCGCAGTTGGTCTGCCCTGGGTGCTGCTAGTTCTAAGGCAAATCCTGTCAAGGAGCGCTGTCGGCTGTTCCATTTTCATAGAATATTTAATAACAGACTAACCAAATACAGGCATGTTTCACTTTTCGTGACTTGAAAGTTGATTTAAACTGTAGGACGTAATTGTCTCTTCAAAGAATTCTTGCCTAGAGAGTCTGAAACTTAAAGATAATCTTTACAGTGACTTTGATGTGAACGGCAGAGGAAGCATGGCAAGTACACAGAAGTCAGATGGGCTCCAGAGTTAACTTCAAGCCTTCAAGCAGAACTTGCTCCATCCCTAGTAGGAGAAATATAAATACAATTAATTTAAATTATTAAATTGGTGCTTAGGATTAGTATATTAAGTTGATAATTTTCTTCTGAATTTTTAGAGGTAACTCTTAAGAATCATTAAACTGCAATCTCTTACTCCCGCCCCCCTCGGCTCCTTTAGCAGTTGTGATATAAGCATACAGTAATTTAGATGATGATGATGATGTGATTTTTTTTTTTTTCCTAGACTTGCTGATCTATTGTTTCTGTGATATTTTTTTCTCCACCCCCACCCCTCCCTGGGTTGCTCTAAGCCATGCAGCTCTCATGTGGCTGTACCTGGCCAGTTACGGGATATCTTGGCATTTGTTACACATTTGGAAAGTACTTTTTTTTACAAAGTTTGTCAGATAGCTACATTTTTTTCTTAAGTACATATGTTTCCTACTTAAAAAAGATATAGATTTACTGACAGATATCCATTTCCTATGTACTTGTTTATATTTTGATTACATAGAATTTTCTTTTTTAACTTGCTGCATTGTGCTCGTATTTTAGTTCTTAGTTAGAATATCATGTTTAGAAACTTTGGATGAGTTCATAAGTCTTAATTGTGCAAGCGTTTACGTGATTGTGCCATTCCAAAGTGCATCAAAACTGTCATTCCCTTACTAGTATCTTCTCAGGAGAAATGCTACAGATCAGGTATTTAGTCATCATTTGGAAAGACAAAAACAAATGGACTCCCAAAGGACATTTAGAACATTTATATATAAAATATATAAATATATATATACACACATATATAAAAAAAATATCCTCTTGTTTACAACAGTTCCAGAAAACCTCAAAGTAGTTCCCTTCAGATGGAGGGAGATAATGGATTCCAAGCAACCCATCTGTTTAAACTGTGCTCTGTACATAGGGTTTTACTGGAGAGCTCTCGTTTGCCTGACTCGCAGATTTGCCAAACAGGAGCAGTGGAAGATAAAACTCATCAAAGTTCTTTGTTCCATATGAGGAATATGCTGTAGGTTTAGCAAATAATCTTATAAAGGAGAAAGGATTTTAGACCTAACAAGGCACAGAGCTCTCTCTCTCTCTGTCATTTTTATGAACTCCACATAAGCAACACATTTCTTTTCGGAACATCTGTCACCTGGGGTTGCCATGTAAAGTGAGAGTTATAGTTGTGATATTCTTGTGTTTGTAGTTCAGAAGACTCTACTAATATGCAAAAAGCCTTACAGCTTTCAATTGCTGGCAACTACTGTTTAACAAATAATTAAATCTGTGATAATGGATGGAAATGGGTGGGATTATGTAACTGTAGATGTTTTAGAAAAATAATTGTGAATGAATTATGATTAAGAGTGTTTCATGTGAAGATGTTTGAGCCATTTCTATCTATCATGCATTCCTGTCTCAAGGCAGAAAATTTTGAAGATTAAAATAATCAAAGTAATGTGTTGCAGTGTCTTTCTCCATGTCTGTTCTGGTTCCTTCTGTATATAAAGTGGATGCTCTGATACAGTTGCGATGTCTGGGTCTACGATTTTGGAAGAACCTTTTTAACTTGTGCATTTTTTATAACCTCCCAGACTGCCTAAAAAAGAAGCTAATTCAGCATCATGAATAATGCTGGCACTCCTAAGTATTGACCTTGTTTACTTTTCGAAAGTTTTACGACATTTCCCTTTTCCATTCTTGATTAATAGCCTACTAAGCATTATCCTCCTATAGGTGATTGATGGGCAGCAGGGGATTACAAATAGGCATTTTGTCCCGGTATGAAGTGCAGTCTGCCTTTCAGGGTTCTGCCAGAAGCTTTCTTCTGCAAGTCAAGCGAAAAGTACAAGCTTACTTTGGATATAACATGTTAAATACCATGATGCTTCCACATTCCTGATAGTCTCTGTCCGATTGCAGATGCAGAAGGTCACAATATGTTTAATATATTCCTTGTGAGAGATTCTCAGTCTTTTTAAAAAAAAGGTTTTGAATCATCTCCATTTCTTGCAGCTGGTTTCTGTGTTCTTGACAAAGGGAGAGGGTGGGGCAGAGAAGAAAGAAACCTGCAAGATAGACAAATACCTCATGTTTATCTGTGCTTAAATTAAAAAGCCAACAAAAAAAACCATCATAGCTACCCCCTGACTTTGATGGAAACCTCAATGACCCTTATTTCCCACCACATTGTCAGGAGAATGCTGCTGTTCTAACCTGAGCAACAAGGAGATGTCCTAAAGTCATGCTGTGCTGTTTCCAGCACACCGGCAACATCAAGAACTTCTTTGCCCTGGGGGCATCTGTGCAGTGGTGTGCTTTTCTAGGCTCTGCTCCCTTTCTCTCCAGATTTAGCTCAAGGCTTTTGCTACCTCTTTTCCTGGGATGTTCGGTAAGGCAGGGGTCTCTCTGAAGAGTGGGTAAGCTGGTCTTCTCTGAACCTCCCTCATGGTGGAGGCAGGATAGGGCTTCAAGTGCCCACTTTTATTTGGGACAGCAGCATCTGCTGTCAGTTCAGGTAGCTGCACCGTTGGTGTTTGTCACGTGGAGCTGAAGTCCGGTTGGAAGTTCCACTGAAGGTGTAAAGCTGTAGGATCATCCCATTTTACACTATTGAAAATTTAAATTGAAAATTCTGTGTTAAATTGTTCATATCGGTTGCATAGTAAAATACGTGAATGCTAGGAAATGCAAAGCTCATGGATTCTTGCAGCGTGTGTCCATGTTGGGTGCATGCCATGCAAAGTGGTCTTAATTGGGCTTTACATAGAAATGGCGCTTTTAAGGATATGGCCACATGCTTTGGTGTGGGAATTTTCCCCAAAGAAGCTCCAGGGTAGGTCAGGAAGTGGCTGGCTGTGTGGACGGGTGATGATGAACCAAGAGTTTCTTGGGTTTGATCTTACTGTAATTCTCATAGCAATTACAAGGTTTTGCATAAGATACTTGTCGAGTTCCAGCCTCTTATTTTTATTCATGCCTGGAATGCATAGATTCTGGATTTGTCTCTGAAAATAAGGTAAAAATTAAATTTTGATTGATATATTGATTACAGTCTACACTGAACAATATGTTGTATTTTCTACTTTGTGCTACCCCATAAGCTGTATAACACCCTCTTATATTTCCTTCAGTTCAGTGCAGTATTTCAGTTCAATCAGGATAGAATGTCCTTGTAAAATTTAAGCTTGGCCGAGCCAAACAAATTCTCCTTTCCGCTGCCTCATGCTAATAAAATGTTGGTTCCTGGCAGTGAAAGGATTAATACTGCATGAGGTGGATTTTTACTTGTGTGGTATTTGTGCTGCTTGTTTGCTTTACTCCCAAACAAGTCTGAGCCCATTGCCTAATCTTTATTTCTGACAGATGTTTTATGTACTAATACTTTAATCAACTGAGAATGAAAAACTGCTTACAGCAGCATTATGCATTTTATAAGACTGGGCCGTGTACATGTCTTAATGTATTTAATGTGCATGGCCTGTCCTTGTGTGCATACAGACATATGCAAGCATCAAACATGCAGCTGCTCAAGGACTTCATGCTGCCATGAATTAAGAAGTTTTAGGAGCTCAGGGAAAAAAAAACCCCAAACATTCCCAGCAAGGCAAGAGGACTGGGAGAGGAGGCGCAGTGGTGGGACGGTGGTTGTACCAGAGCTGTGTTTCCTAGGTTGGGTCCCCAGTACCCTTCTGTGCACGTCTGGCTGTCCCCCTCCATCTGGATGGACTGAGCTGAAGCTCCTGGCGCGTCCCCTAAAGGTTAAAGTACCCTAAGCAACATTTCGGGAACACAGGACACTTCCAGATAAATGAAAAGCCCCTTCAGAGGTCTGCCAAGCTCATTACCTTAAACTTGCATAGTTACCTGAAACTGGGCGCAGACCTCAGATCCCTCTTTAGAACAAGAGAAAAACTTGACATGAGGAAGCTCGGCTGCCTCCTGTGGGGCTGAGCGTGCTGGGGAGCGCTGCGGGGGGGGGTGAACTGCCCCATTGAGGAGGGACTCGGGGACAGCCCGGGTTACCAGTGGAGAAGGAAGGGAAAAATCAAACCGAAACAAAAACCTGACGCTGTGCTTAAGGTGCTGTATCAAAATGAATGAATGAATTCTAAGGGACCCAAGGAGACTTTTTAATTATCCACTGATAAAAAAGAAATCAAATCAAATAAAAAAATAAAAATAAAAAGAAATCTTTTCCTCACCTCACACCCAAAATTGCCCTCACTAAAACCTAGAAAAGTTCTCACTGCTTCTGTCAGATGTACTGGGTGGTTACGGGGTGGTTTTGAGAACAAAGGAGTTTATGGAGATTTTGTCTGGGTTTTATTTTAAACAATTCTAGAAAACAGTTCTCTTTTCCGAAGTTTCACTAACAAACCAAAACCTGGAAGGCGGTATGCCTGTCCTTGTGACTGAAGTGGTGGGGTGTACAGCCCAGTGTCATCTTTGGAAGGTGCCTCTTCCCAGCTCTCAGCAAGTGAGTGATCTCCCACGGAGTCAGCAAGGTCCGTGCCTCGCCGCTGCGTAGCTCTGTGTGTCTCACGGTATTTTGCTCTCGGATAGCCGCCACACTCTGTTGGTTCTTTGGGACAACTGTAAAACAGCACTTTCTGTAAATCCTTAAAGACTGTCTGAAGTGTAGTCAGTTACATTGTCCCAGCTTTATTTTTTTATAAAAGTACTTTTCAGTTACTATTTCTAGAACATGCTTTTGTATGGTAGCCAAGTAAGTGCTCCAGATAGCTCTTGAGATACTCTGTTCCCTGTCGCGGAATGTTTCAGCAGTTCAATGTTTGTCATGCATCGCTTGTTTTGCCAGTCGACCTTGCTCCGGATCCTCCTTGTCACGCAGCGCACTCTTCAACCTGTGTCCATCACCGCCCTCCCGGGCTAAAAGCAGGAGGTGACGTTTGCTTCTAATGGTACTTCAGAATTTATTTCAACTTCCTTGAAATACACTGTCTTGTCATTCCAGTTAGTGCTGTGTGTGTCCCCTTTTAGCCCCTGCCACTCTTAACAAAGAAGAAATCGGTCCTTGCTCGGGCAGTCATTTTTCCTTTCAGTCTCTCTTAAGTCCCTTCGCACTTTCCTGTGCATCTGTAACTGCTGCATGCAGGAAGATCACAGAGAAGGAAAGTCTTAAGCTGTCTGCATCAGACAAGGGATACAGCTGCAAATGCTATCTGGTATGTAAGTCCAAAAATCCCTAGTATTTTGTATTCTGTAAATGAGTGTCTCCAGTGTTGTGTGGACACAGCAGAACTGGGAACTGAAAAAAACTACTGAGGGCCTAGGTAAAAGGGACATGGAACAAACTTGGTGTTACTGCCCTATTGGAGAGGCCTGGAGGCTTGCCTCATACCTCAGGAAAACAAAACAAAAAGAAAAAAAACCACAAAATACCAGTTAAAGCTTTTGGCTTTAGCGGGGGGGGGGGGGGGTAT
>JAVJGJ010000032.1:20312509-20324471 GCA_035590215.1 Microhierax caerulescens | reverse complement strand
CCCCCAATGTAGTTTTCAATTTGACAGTGGAGGAAGAGGGAGCAAACAAAGCTATGTAGTGTGTGTACAGCGGAGGTAACTGTGCCAGAATTGCTCTTCTGGTCCAGAGGTGGGTATGAGCTGCATCCCCACTGTGTGCGGGCTCCCTCTTTTCTAGTGATGCTGCAGATTCTACCATAGGTGGAATTTCTGTGGAAAACCTTGTTTTCAGCACTGCATTGATTAGACTTTTTCCTTGAAGAACTGGATAATGCAGAATTAAGAGTGGAGAAAGCAGTCGTCATCTTTTCTGTGCACAGGTATCCTACACTGCTGATGCTAAACAGAGATTTGTCATGGATGTTTGACTTGAAATGGCTGTAGGACAGACAGGGCTTGTGAAAGGATCCCATTTCCCCCATGTTTGGCAAATGGAAAATTAAATGTCAATTGAATGTGTGAAGCTGGGTTTCTTACATCAAAAGTTGCAACGTATTTTTCAGATTGATTCACTAATCAGGAGATCTGCAGTCCTGTGGATTTTCTGCCAGCTGGGAGGGAAACGGATGTGAAGCATTTTAAACTTTCAGAAAAGCATACCTAGGAGGGATTTTTCAGGAAAGATGTCCGTTCCACTCTTTGCTGGGACAATACAAATCTGCTTACATGATATTTTGTGTGTGTGTATACATGTAAGTTCTGCTTATATTGGAGTATTTCGATTTAGACTCAATAATTCTCTAGGAAAAAAACCAAACAAACTCCACAAAATGTTATCATCTAGATTACTCTATCAGAAGCCTTCCTAAGGCTGTGCCTCTGAAACACCTTTCCCTGAAAAGGCTTCTTGCTCTGGTGGTTTTTTTATTCGATTATACAGAATGTTTCAAAATTGATTTTCTCTTAAGAACATGACGGCTTTCCACGGTATTTCCAGTGGTTAAGTAGGAGTCTGACTCCCTGCACATCAAAGAGGGGGAATGGCTGCGACTCGCACGGGCCTCCTGTCTTCTGAAAATGTCGGCGAAGGCTTCAGCTGCCAAGGTGAAGTTCCTGTCCGCCACTGCTGCAGTTCCAGACTGAATAGGCTGGCTGGGGGTGTATAAACGTGTACCCTTAGGGGCTGCCGGGCCGCCTCCAGCCCACGGGGCCTTACGGAAAGCACCAAGGCCTCCTTGGGGGTTGGTAAGCACTGTGTTCTTTCCATGGATTCCTTCATTTCCATGGATTGCTTTCTCCTGGAGTGTTTTGGGTTTAGCGGCAGCACGCAGGCTATCGCAACCCATGAGTTTCTCGGAGAGGAGGGTGAGAGGTTTTCATATGCAGCATTCTCATTTGCTTTGAGCTTTGCTTTCTTTTTCTTCATTCTTCTATGGATTTAAATCTGTTTGACCAGAAATAGGCGAAGGAACACCTTGTCACAAAGCCTGCCGCAGGTTTGGCTGCAGAGCTTATTTCCACGTTACCCCTGTCTCTTTGGAACCCGACTAATGTCACAGATTTTAATGTCACAGACAGCAGGAGAGAAATTCTGGTTTAGCTCTGCTATAAGAAAAGGCATGGGGGAACTATGGGCCACATCCCATTTTGGGGTCCCAAATTATTGCCAACTAAAATATTTCCCGACTGCATGCACTATCTCCCCAGCATCACCCCGCGGGAAGGGGTCTGTGCACAGGGGGAGGCCTGCAGATGGGGAGAGCTGCCGCAAACTGCTTACTTGACAGTCTAGCTTTTCGCTGAATTGAAAACATTTGTAGAGACTTGTCTCACTGAAATCCATGGGAAGTGGCTCACAAGTTTCAGGCTGATACATCTGCATGAAGTTACATACGCAGAGAGCTTGGCCTGGGGGTACTGTGCGCTGTGCACATGTCCTTGCTGCACATCTGTCCTGCCGTGTCTCTGGAAAATATGTATTTAATGAAATGTACATGAGATGGAGGGAATGAATATCATGTGTGCAAGGGAACAGGCAAGTTTTTGATCAGCCCAACATGCAACTCTTCTGTAATCCTTAACCCGATTTGTTTGCTTTCCCTTCTTCCTGCAAATTTTCAAAGGCCCTCCATGAGGATTATTGCTGGTAGTTTTCAAGGAGTTCCAGTTCAGAGTCATTCTCAGGGCAGAGCTGTGTTTAAATGGTAATAAAATGCACCATTTTTTTTTTCCTCCTGTGATCCAAAATCGATCAAGCTACTGCTGATGCTCTGATGAAACATTTCAGTGGCGAGGCTCCACGGTTACTGAATATAGTAGTGAGGAAAAGCCGATTGAGGTGGTAATGGCAAATAAAAGCCAAGTGCAATAAAGATATTCCATTTGTGGTGCAGGTGTTTAGAGGTGGTTATTAGACTTGTTTGCCCTTAGCAGTTGCTTTGGCTGAGCAATGCTGACACTTGTTTTTCCTTGACTCTCATGCACCAGCCACTGACCACGTATCAATATAATGGCAATTCTTCCCTCCTGACCTGTAGTGCTGCGCATGAACTTGGGGCTTTTTGTTGACATTCATTTAGAAAAAGATCAAGACCCTGCCCTGCTTATTGTGAATACTTCACACCGGGAAAATTTTAAGCTGGCATCAACAAATATTCACATAAGAAATTTCACAGGTACAAGTTTAAGCTTTGCAGTGGAAAGGTGACTCTGAGCGTTGATTACCAGAAGGGACTACGTGGGCTCGTGTGACTGACACAACGGAAAAGGGGGTTGCACCACTGAATTTTCTTAATCATAGCAGCCGAGTGGTCTCCAAACGCTGGTATAGGCAGCCAGGTTAATTCAGTAGTGGGTGTATTCTAGGAAATAATGAGACGTTTCTTGAGTAATTTGAAAACTGAAAGGAAGGAGAAAGCTGTAAAAGGGGATTTGCATGGATGGGTCATCCTATGTTTCTTAGCAAAGGAGTGTGCTCACCACACAGTGCATTGCAGGCTAGACAGCGGTGGTGTCATTCTCATTCTCTAAACTACAAAAATTTGAACTTTTAAAAGGTTCTTTTATATTCTAGTAGATTATGCAACACGTTGTCAAAACTTGTTACAAAGCAGACTTTCCTAAAGGATTTTTCTCACTGATAATTTGTAGCCATTTCTTTTTAGTGCTCTTTCATTCTACAGCCACTAGAACTAGACATACTTATCTGGGGATGTTGTTCCATTTAAAAAGAGCTTGTAGAGTCAGTACGTGGATAGAAATTCTCTCTCTGTTCCTCTGAAATCATGCCCTCACCCTCAGCTGCACCTTCCAGACCTGGATTTCATTATTTTGCTTTTCTATTCAAGCAGGTTCTGAAGATCTTCCATCCCTCAGATATTCTGTGGCTCTGCATTAGCACTTTCCTTAACGTACAGAAATATATGATGGTTCATTTGACCATTGCGCTTAAAGGAAACACATTGCCTTTGAGGAATTAGATATTCAAGCCTAAACTTTTCAGCTTTGCCTCCCCATTTTCCTCTGAACATCCTATCTGTTATAGAGGCCATATAGGCTACCTCTGACTATGAGATCCTGGGATATTCTGTTTTATAGCAATGGCCAGCCCTGCTGTTTCAGCTGTGCTATAGTGCCCCTTATTCATCTCTGACCACCATGTCAGTATAAATTAAAGCTGGACTGATAACCAGCTGTGTTGCCTTTCTTACCAGCAGGTGAAAATCTGCCTCTATGGAAAGACGCTCACACCTCCCAACTTAGACCTGTAAAACTCCGGTACCCAGTGAAGACAGGAGCATACACAATGAGACTCTTTCCTTTCTCATGTTGGAGCAGCATATATCTTGGGAAACACTGCAGCTTTGCAGAAGTTTCTACAAAGACATTTCAGCAATTATTTTTTTTTCTTATATTTCCCACTTTCTTAATTAAATATTTTGACTAATTTACAGTACCTTTGATATAGCTCAATTGCCTAAATTGGCTTTCTGTACGCTTGTACTTAGTGAAACTAAACAGTGCTGCACAGTTACTTTTTAACTTAGGAAATGTCTTCCAAAAATATATCCTGTTCTGGATATATTTTTCATGGGTTTTATTTTCTCAATTCACTTGTAGAATGAGTGATATTTCTCATTGCTGCAGGTAGAAACTAATTGTTTAACTTCTTTACGAAAACTTTGACCCCATGGTGAATGGCATCAGTCATCAGGACCTCTAGTGTGGACAGTGGCCAAACAGGTGTTTCTTCCTCGTTTTCACCAGAGTAGACTGTGAGTGTGTGGAAATAGGATGTTGCCTCTCGAGAACATTTGGAGATGAGTATTTGTTGCTGGTAGGGTGTTTGGGTTTTGTTTTTTGGTTTTGGTTTTTGTTTTTGTTTAATTAGCAAGTTTTATTTTGATGTAGCTGGTCTATAAGGCTCATGTTTAAGCTGCTCGTTTTCCGGGAAGGAATACCGCAGGTATCCTGCTAGCACTAACTGTGGGGTTTTGCCATGTCGGCTTGTGAGCAAACACTTCTCTCCAGCTCGGTCTCCATCTTGCAAGCAGCTTTGCCAAGAAACTGTGAAGGGCAAGCGAAATTCCACTAAATACTTTCAGCAACATATTAAATCAAAGGTATTGATCTTGTCTTTGCAGACAATGAAAAACAGTCACACTGATGAAGTGCAGGTGTCAGATCCTTGCATCGCATTTCTTGCTGCTGAAGGCTGCTTCTGTGTGCCTGGCATGGGCATGAGCCCTTCCACAGCGAGCAGCTGCACCGGGCCACCACCAGGGAGGCTGAACTCTGCCTTGTAAATTACATTCAGCTGCCTTGATCTGGCCATCCACAATATGGAACCAAATGTTTGTATAAGTTTGAAAATTTCGGTATATGTCGTGCTTCTAATGCACATGTTGCTTGCTTTCAGCTTTATTTGCTGAAGGAGGAAGCCAGCCTTCCAAACCAAACGAGGCAGCCAAGCATCCCTGTGCCTCGGTGTAGCTGTGCTGGTGTGCACCAGCTCCAGGTGAGGCTGGGTGCTGAGGGCTGTGCAGGACCAACCCGGGGTGGGGGGACACTGCTGCAAGGCTGCAGGGCACCTACGGGCCCAGCTCCATGACATCACATTTCCTACCAAACCCCAAATCCACACGCTGACCTTCCAAAGGCGTGCTTGCCATCGCGGGCTGGAGGCAGCAGCGTTTCAACATTAGTTTTGTTTTCTTAGGACACTGCACCTTTAAAATTTCCAGCCGAGGCCCTTGGAGGCAGGCATGTGTTGATCTGTTTGCTGAACTTTCCTGATGGGCGGAAAAGCCATTTATAGGAAACTCTCCCTGAGTCTCTCCAATCTGGGAAAGACAGACTTGGTAGTGAATTATTTGATTTATTTTTCTGAAGAGACCATGATTACATGAAGTAGTGATGATTGAGTGCTAATAAGCTTCTTGTCAGAGAGGACAGCACTGAAAGGGTCAAGTTTTATGGAGAAAAGGTTTATGAAGAGGTCTGTCTGCATTCGCACGTGAAATCAGACCTGCCATCCTAAAACTGCTGTGCGGTGGGTGAAGAGTCCGGCACTACGTGGTGTCAGGGACCGTCCTACCCCCGCTCTGGCACTGGTCAGCTCCCGTCTCCATCCGGGCTGGTGGGACTTTTCCTTCCCCGGCTCTCGGCGGTGGCTCTCCTACAGCCGTGGGTTTTGCAGCATCAGCTGCATGGGCTTACCCTGAGCTCCGTGCTACTGCAGTGCATGTTGAAACATTGAAATATTTAGACACTGGGGATATGACTGGGATGCCCGTGCCAGATACGTGAAAAGAAAATAAAAACAAAAAGTAAACCCTCCAGAAGGAGGGGAGGGCCTGTGTGCATGTTTAATTGAATAAGAATCAGCCATTTTAAAACCTTTCTGAGAAAAACAAGCCTAAACCTTAAGCTAAAATGCTCTAAGGCCATTTTGAAAACCATTCCCTCCCCTCCAGCTGATACAACAACTGGAACCAGTTTCCACCTCCGTCCCTCTTTTATCTGTTTTCCTTCAGTAAGGTCTGAAGAAAGTATTTCCTCTCCCTCGCCCTCCTTAAACCAGCAGGCTGCCTGAGAGCCCCTGCATCCCCCGGAGACGGAACGAAAACTGCGATGGGATGGCTTGTTCCGATACAGAGTGCACAGCTCCCTGTCCCCAGGGCACAGCCGAAAGGTGGCAGTTCTGTACGTGCCGGCAACTGCCTCAAAAACCCGTCCTGAAATATGTATATAATGTCGTGGGAGAGAAGCATGAGGGGTTTTAAGCGCACATCTTTGAAAATGTGAGAGCTTAAGAAGAATTGGGTCACATCTGACTGCTACCATCTGGCCCACTTCACTCCAAGATTACCCAGGAATGTGTTTCACATGTGCCTTTGGAACAAGATTGTGAGCTGCCAAAAAGAAAATATTTTACAGCTGAGCATTGCGTTTTGCTCTGACCGGTTCAGATGCAGTAACCCAAGGAGGAGGATTCCACCGCAGGGTATCACGCAGGCCCTTTGGGCTCAGCCCCCTGTTTTGCCTGTGCAGTTGTAAGAGGGGACTCCTCACTGACTGCTGGATCGGTTTAAAGGTCCTTGGTTGGGACAGCAGCTTCCCAGCGGAGAGCGGCCTTTCAAACTGGAGTCCTGGGCAGGCAACTGTGACCCTGTGCTAATCCAGAGTCCCAGCTTAGCCAAGGCGGCTGACCTAGTGCAAATTGCACCTACAGGGCACCCGTGGGGAGAGCTGTGGGTGGCTGAAGACACCTCGGCTGGAGGCATCGGAGTGCTGCTCCCCACTCAACCGGGAAACTTTTGCCACAGGGCTTCATTCACCCTTATGCCTCAGTTTCCCTGTGTGTAGAATGAGGGCGTCTCGCTTCTGTTTCGCTGAGGTGTGCTGCCCTGCCAGAAATATGTGTGCATATATATATTTATATAATATAATACATTTTTGTATTGTTTAATCATACATTTTAAAATGTATAAAAATAGCTGTTGTGGTGATGATGATATTTACTTGCAAAGATGCACAAATTTCTGCATGGCAAACTGGCATGTGGGCCAGAAACTTAGATGATGAAATAGCACGTTGTGCCGGTTGTACTTGGGCTGAGCTAGGTTCATTCCGCGGATCGTGAGACACCCTTCTCAGTAAAATGGGAAACGAGAGGGACAGCAGCGCTACCCTTTGCCTCCACCTGGGCATCCTGTAAGAGGAAAGGGAGCTTTTTGCTAATTAACTTTAACCAGGATGGAGTTAATTCTCTCTCTGTCTCAAGCAGGAATGTTTGCAGGACCAGAGAGCTGAACCAGCTGTAGCGGTTTCATTTCTTGCAGCGCACTGGAGATAGTGAGATGCTGAGGTTAGTGAAAAACATAGGCTCTCTGGGGGACACTGGGATAATGCTGAGAAGAAGGTGGGAACGCGTCCTTCCTTTTTATTTAGCAATTGGAATCGGCCACAGTTCAAGGTCAATTTTGTCTTTAATATTTTAGGTTTTGAGTGAAGAGAATTCTGCTTTTAAAGACTTAACATGATACCTTCATTTACCTGTAGGGTATGAGCTCTGTCACACAGAGTGCAGTACGGAGCCGTATGCGACACTTTTCCTAGCTGGAGCCACCTGTCCTAAGCTTTGGGGAGTGGGAAGGCATGTAGTGGGACCAGCCTGATGCTTCGAAAGGGTGGTTATGAGCAAGTCTTCTCCGGACCACTAGCTTACAGAAACATCTCCACACCCTGCCTGCTAGTGAGCTACTGGACTTGCACGAAATTCTTCCACCACTGGCTACAAACAGCCATGGTCTCAGCAGGGTGGCATCTCTCTCCTCTTTCAAGATAAGGCTTTAGGGGTCAGAGCAGAGGACTTTTGGTTGCAACATGAGGAAAGTCGTTCAGGGTGCTTTTGTTCACACAGTAGTTGCACAGCAGGCAAAGGGTTCAAATTGCTACATCTTTGTGTCTCATCCCTCTCAAACTCCAATGGTTTTAACCAAAGAAGAAAAGAAAAAGTAACCCCTGAATCATGCTGGTTTCTCCCACCGCGAGGGTGTATTTGCCTTATTTGGGAACATTTACTAAGCAGCTACGAAATCTTGTTTGTCCTCTAAACCAGAAGAATTTGGTAACTTTTATGCCACAGTCCATACTTGTAAATTATAACAGACTCCAAACACCAACAGCAGAAGTGGTATTCCATGCCTTTGCTGCAGTCTGAGAGCACCGAA
Source organism: Microhierax caerulescens (assembly GCA_035590215.1). NCBI lineage: Eukaryota > Metazoa > Chordata > Aves > Falconiformes > Falconidae > Microhierax > Microhierax caerulescens. The sequence continues at coordinate 20,316,318 of JAVJGJ010000032.1, read as the reverse complement.
CAGGATGAGAAAAGAATCGGCATGATAATTCAGAATAATTCATGGAATTAGTCCACTCTGCCCTTTTCTACTAGCCTAAGATAGGCTGTGTTTTTCTTAACAAATCTGTCAATTAATCTCAGCTTTCTCTCAAACACACCCAAGGAAGAAGACAGAACTGAGCAACAAATAGACTTTACCTCAGACTGTGTTTTTCTTGGGAATATCTGTGCTCCACCCCGACAGTCTGCGTGAGGCAGTTGTTCATAACCACGTGTAGCCGTCACCAAGAGAAGCGACTGAGGTTTCTGTAGTCTGGGTATCATTTTCTGGGAAATCTTGTTTTACAAACACCTGTTGTTGGGTGTGTTGAAGGTTTAAGATTTTTTTTTTTAAAAAAATTGACACTTCTCAGTTTTTCCTTTGTTGGTCTCAGGGAATGTTTGCAGCATGGGAACATCATCCTGGCCAGGGAAATGCTTTCCCTAGCTTAACACTAGGAAATACTTAATCTCTGTTTGAGCTATCAGAGAACTTCTTCCTGCCCCCACAGTCTGCCAGCCTAAAATCTCCCTTCAAACGCCAGTAGAAAGATTTAGGGAGCAAAAGCTTTTGTCTCTCTCGTCTCTGTTCATGTCTAAGGCCATTTTCAGAGCCCACAAGCAGAGTTTTCACCTTATGTCTCTTCAGGGGGCTGTGGGGCATATAAAGATTTCAGCTGATGCTTGCTGGGGTCAGTAGGTGCCTTTCATCTGAAATACAGAAGATGTTCCTGGCCCTGTGTGATGTGTTCGCTTCAGCAAGGGATTTGGATTTTGTCCTGGTGGGACAGAAACTAAATCCCATAAAGCAAAGTTTGAAATGAACATTACTTTTCTGTTTATTTCCCCCCTCTCCTCCTTTCAGGGCGTTTCTAGAGTAATTCAGTATATTTTTGTCATGTTTTCTTCTTCCATTCGCATACACCATGTTATGTGCTAAAATCTAGAGCATGTGTAACAGTCTAAACGCAGTCACCCAGAACTGCAGGGCTTTGTTAATGGCAGAGCCTTCCCAGCCTTCCAAAGAACGAAATTATTTCACTCTTTCATGATCTCCCCCTCTGCTATCTCATATGCTTTCCTTGCATCATCTCAGAAAGTGTGTTATACTGCCAGTGCAACTGAGGACTTAATTTTCGGTCCCTAATTTCTCGCGGAGGAGAGCACGCCTCTTGAATTCAAACCTGCTTAGCACTAGGTGGCACCCTGCTATAACCTAAATTAGTTTGCCTTAGGTTAGAAGTTTGGTAAACATTTTAGTGCAAGGGGAACAACAAAAAGAGATTAGATTCATTTGCAAATTATCAGGACAGGCACCCGTGTTTTGATACGAGGGGAATTTTCACTAGACTGTGAAGCTGTCTGAGCCTCTGTAATGTCCATGGGATGAGAGAGCAGGGAGGAAACGAGATCCATCTGCTCTAATCGAGCCATTCCTTGTACTCACTGCTGGGAAACCAGTATGGTGTTTCGTGGGGTAAATAATGTGGCTTCCTTTAGAGAAGTGTTGCAATTCTGAAATAATTCAAGGCCACTTCAGCAGAGAATAGGATGGTGATTGCAATACACCTACTGGAGTGTCTGTTCTGCCCCATTTGTTCTTAGCACATTTGCATCATGGAGGCTGGTGGGGAGAAGCTGCGCTGTTTATAATTTTCATGGATTTGCATTGCCGTGTTTTTTTTTGTTGTAATGGACTGCATGTACCGGGGGTGTGAAGATTTTTTTTTCTTTTTTTTTTTAGAGAGAGGTGGGTTTCTGGGACAAATGCTACTGGGGTGTGTGCAGGTCCAAGGGGAGGCCAGGGTCCTGGTGGTGGGTAACAATGTGGGTACATTTGCAGGGTGAATCATTAGAGGAGGAAACGGAAAGGATGGATGTAGGGCTTGAGTGCTGGAACTCAGTTCTAGTGATAAAGAGTAACTTTGGAGCGAGGCATTGTGATCCATCTAAGCTATAATTCCAGGAAGAGGTGGTGTCTGGGAATGCAGCTCAAGTTCCCCTCTAGTGACATCAAAAGCATGACAAATGGAAGAGGGGTGCCTCGTGCACCACACACCTGAGAAGGAGCTCTGAAATGCTCTCACAAAGCTAAATACAGGCAATAAGACAATTTCCTGGAACATGACTGGGTGCAAATAATCTCCAGTCAGGTATTTCAGGGACCAAATCAGGTGCTGGAATTTCAGTTAACAGAAGTTGTGTTGATGCTAAAAAGTAACGTGGCCCAGCAAGACCAAACCCATGAATCTAAACAGGCTGTGCTGAACTCGTAGCATCTGCGCGTTACATGTTTCAGTGCACAGGTATACTTAGGGTTAGCTCTAGCCTGGGGCCACCAAGTGTCCCCTGCCAGCCGGAGGATGTCCTCCTCCTGCTCCTGGAGGCTCATCTAAGCAGGTTTCACAAGAAGGAAACCTGGTTTGCAACCAGAGACTGCTTGGGGACGTGAACCCAAGCACGCTCAGGTGATGGCAATTAGATTTGCTTTAGAAGTTCTCTCCTGAACCAAGCTAAAAAGAAAAGTAAACTTTTAAAAGCCTAGAGGCAGTAAGACTGTGTCTAGGGTGGCCAGTACTTAGAAACGGAACCCTCCTGCCTGCCTTGGAGGTGGTCAAAGCACGGGAAGGCGTTGCTGTTCTCTGTAGCTCCTACCCCGTCCCATGCAGCCGAGTCGTGTGTCGTAGGCTGTCAGCCGCTATCGGTGATCAGCCCGGGCAGGCTGTGCATGCTCTCTGCATACATCCAAACCTGGTTTATTCATGGATGGGACAGAATTTGTGTATGTGCTGCTCATCAGGAAGAAACGGACAGTCCTAGAAAAACCCAGTTCATGAGTGCTGTTAAGAGAAGTATGTGACTTGGAAAATTACTGTCAACCATTGATCTTATGTCAGTGTTATTTCTGGGTGGCTTTAGAGGAAGGGTGACCTATCGCTCAGGACACAAACCCAGCCCTGGGATTACTGCTTTGGTGTTTGAAGGCTGATGACACAGATTTCCTATGTGACCATGAACATGATGGCTGGATTCAAAGGCTCAGCTGCTTTAGCCTAACCCACCCCCAACTCACAGAGTTCAGGACCTGAGACTGCAGCTGGTATGTGATGAGAGTTAGGATGTGAGATGGACAAACGAAGCATCTCTGCTTTGTTGGTTAAGCTGAGGCACGTTGGGAAATTTCTTTTGTGTTTGGCAGAGCTTGAAAGGCATGTCTGAGGCTGCTGAAGTACCTGTCCCCTCCGGAGCCAGAGACCGGTGTCATCCCAGCAGGGAGGCGGCTGAAGGCATTTTCCAAGAAAACTGACCAGAACTCTCTCTTTGTCCTTGAAAAGGGGGCTGGCAGAGAAGAAGGGCACTGGTTTTTAGGAACTAATTTGTTAGATATATTTGCCAGGCATCTTGGGAACCCTGGGCTGACTTTCTTCCTCGGCGTGTGGAGGTGCATGTCCAGAATTGCCATCCAGTCCATTGGGAGAGAGCTCCAGGGCAGCACTGCAGCACCCGGCTGGAGGAGCTGCGGGGCTTCCACCCCCCCCTGAAGCAATGCCAGGAGGTAGGAGGGTGGAGGGAAAAGGGAGAGCGCCTGGTCCAGCCCAGGGCATTTGTTTGGAAGGGAAGACTGGGCTTCAGGTCCCTCTAGATGCCAGACGTTGCCAAACCAGAACAAATCTGTTCCATGTCAAGTGGGTGTGTGTCTGTACGTTTTTTGCTGGTGAGCGCTGACGTTGTAATGCTCGTCTACGACCCTTGTGGTGTGGGTCCTGTCCCTAATATTAAAGGCTTCCT
>JAVJGJ010000032.1:20294932-20312409 GCA_035590215.1 Microhierax caerulescens | reverse complement strand
AAGGCTTCCTCCTGAAACACCTTTTCTTGTGCTCTGTGTAGACCAGTTCTTACTGGCCCAAGTGGCTGGTGCTATTTTCCTTGGCTATCTGGGCATATAATTTGTTTAGCAGTTTTTCCCACTAGTTAGTTTACTATGGTTTTTTTCTTGTTTTCCTTGCCCCTGAGTTTTAGTCCAGGGCTTGTTTTGTGCTGTAAGACAGCTCTGATATTTTGGAACACCTTTATTATTTGTTCCCCTTCAAATTCTTGCAAATAACTAGCTTAAATTTTGGTTCCATAGCAGATCTTTGGTTGGTGTAATGGCAAAAAGGAGTATATTTTGTAGATTTCTTCTTTTCTAAAGGGAAAGAAAGCCCCAAACTTCTGTCTTTCTATCTGAAGACATGAGTGCAAAGAAAGATAAAGCCAAATGAGAAAAAATGGTTATCTGTGCACACTTGTGTAAAGGCTACTTTTTTTTTTCTTTAATCTTTCTGTGAGCTATTGCTTCCCTCCCTGTAAGGATTACATTGCAAAAATTTCCATATAAATTCAAATCCTTCTGAGGTGGTTCATGGTGAAATGTGCTCGAGTTAACTGTTCCTTGTGGTGGAATCCAACTGCAATTGGTGGTTTCAAATCAGTCCAATATGTGGTGGAGCACTGGTAAAACACACTGAGGCAGCCTGTCTTCCAGTGTGTATTTCTGCTGGCAGAGACCCTCGATCTCTTTGGCCAAGCATTCAGCACTGGGATATAATCTAGATTCCCAGCAAATTCTCAGTTAAGTGCAAGATGTTTCTCGAGCACAGAGCCAGAGATCAAACTGAAATAAGGCTCACTCTCAGAAATATCTTGAAAACTGTTTGAATAACCTAGTGTATACAAATATTTTAGGTCAACTATCATATTCTCTCAAGACTTGTAGGCGTTTCTGTATGGGTGCCAGCAGCACTGCATCTCTGAAGAATGGAACCAATGCTGATTTCGTACTTCCACTACTGTGTCAGTGAATCCACCCACAGCTTGATAATGTCAATGCAATGTGATGGAAAGTTTTAATTATCCTTTGGCTCTTGTGTTGTTTTAGCAAATCTTTTGCGTCAGTGTTGTGAGAAAAAGGAGAGGGTAGCATCCAGGGTTATAAATCAGAAAGTCATCCAACTGTTTGAAGACAAACTCACCTGGTCTCAGTTTGCAAAGCAGTGCTGGGAGCCAATCTTTCTTTTTTTTTTTTTTTTTTTTTTTTTTACTTTTAAAAGTCTGGCCTTAAATTAGAGGATAAATAACCCTCAGCAATTTCTTCTATTGCATTCCTGAAGGTCTATAGCATCACATCTGTGAATAGCACACACCCACTCACATGCCTTCCTAGAGCCACAGACACGTTAAGATAATCTGTTGATGGGAGAAATTATGACTTAGAATGTATTATACCAAGAGATGAGCCCAGATCAACAGACCGTACCGCTAACCAGCTACCAGCTTGGTTAAATTTGTGGTGCAGACAGAGCTTAAGCCGGTGTCTCACTTCATCACAGTAACCACTGTGCAGTCTGCTGACCAGCTATATTTAAGTATTTTGGCAGAATCCTGTTTAAAATTGGAAGGAATGCTTTTAATAGTCTGCATTTCTCTTGGAGGCCTGCATTAAGGATACAGTTGCATCCCACACATACATAAGCCTGATTGGAAAGCACGATATGGCGTGGACGTACATTGTGGCTACGGGATGTCAGCAAGACACATTCAAAGTACAGTCGGCTGAGTGACAGAAGAAAGCTTCAGACCTTTTAAGGTGAGAGGCCAGGTTCAGATCTTTCATATACGAAAGCAGAGGCAACTTTGTTGAAGTCAGTGGTGTTCCTGTGCTGTAAAGCACATGAAAAGATTCTGCATACTTCATTATTTGAACCAAAGCACACCCATGCTTTTATGTCACTTTGAGATTCTGTACAAGGAGCTGTGAACCTCCTAAGAAGCCACCGCACTTGCCAGCTGCTGTTAGTTTTCACACAGGAGAATTTAGCTCATCCAGAATTCATGCAGCAGTTGAGATGAGAAATCCATTGCTACTCGGCAGTCTGTTGTATCTGGGAAGGGATGAGTTTCCATATACCTCCAGTCAGGTTTTTGGGGTGGTTGAAAAGATACCTGGTTGGGTTCTGAATTCTGTGCAATTAGAGAGAGCTCTGTGCTTTGCATACACAATGTACAGATCTCACTTTGCAAAAAATGTTTGCAAATAACTCTAATGGGGCTGGGTCAGTATGTGGGCTGGATGAAGGGGTTGTCAACCACAAGAATTCATGGCTTAAGCATTAGTCCCTTCTCTCCCTGCCTCCCCTCCCCAGATAAATTACAATAGGGAGAATTTATTTTCTTATTAAATATTCTGGCTTCTTTTTTAATTTTTTTTCTGGCTCACAAAGTGAAACAATGCTCTTGGATTACACTGTAAAGCTTTCCTTTACAGCTAGCAGGACTAGAAATCTATTTTAAAAAGCAAGTGAAAATGTAACCAACAGATGAAAAAGAGGATCTTTCCAAAAGTTACTGATTCCTGAAAAAGGCTTGAGGGAAAACACCAAGAAAGAGAACACCAATATCCAGAGCCTATTAAGAGGACCCCAAGAAGGGACAACAGTGAAATAAAGGATGTCCTTATATTTTTTTACTACTATTATTGTATAAAAGTTAAAACATGAGCAATATGAGCAATGTGTCAATTATGCCTTGAGCAAGAATAATAATTTCCTGAAAAACAGTGATAAGGCAAACCCACCTGGAAATGGAACATGTAAACTGTCATCCCACCCATCAGAATTTTGTTGGGCAGAGGAAGACATAATTTACCTGGCATGTAAGTGAAGCATCACTTTGTGGTACTTTCTTTTTCTTTGAGGAATCAGAGAATGTTCTGCAGAGTGAGTCTACTTGAATTAGGTGATGTGGATCCAAATGGGAACTTTGATAAGCAATTTAATGTTTCATGGTACTTAAAGATTTTTCTAACACTTCCATGCAGAATTATGGGATCAGATGTTGGTCTGTGTTGTGGATGTGGCTTCGTTTTTTTATATACAATTTCTCTGTTGCAGTGACGAACTCAAATTGCGGTCATCTCAACAAACCTGAGCGTTTTCAAAGACTGCTGACAAGCCTTTGAGTAATCTGTGTTGGATATACACTGACTGCATGTTGGCAAAACAGTTTCTAAGTATAAAAAGACGTGTGAATCTGTAGATAGGTGATGTCATCCTTAGAAGCCTTGGTAGTGGATTCTGCAGCACACCCATGCCTTTGACAGCATCTTCATGAGGACACATGCTGGAAGGTGTTTCCTGAGATTAAGTTTGCACTCCTACAGAGACCGACAGACCCACCTCTCCTAATGGCAATCACGGGACTCACTGTGACCATGACAAATACCGAGGGGTATAAAAGAGGTATATTTGAGAGAAGTATATTTGTAGGTGAGGTATTGCAGGTGGAAAAACAGTCAAAAGAAGGTGGATAAGGATTATCCAGTGTCTATGAACAGACAACACAAGGCAGAGTAAGTCTTTTCAAGTCTCACTTGATTCCTTTTCAGATTGATTTGGATGAACTAATTATTCCTCTAAGGCTGTGCTGACATTAACAAAAAATGCTTTGCAGTAGGAGATGATCTGTAAGGTAAAACAGTTAGTGCTGGGGAGCCTGAAGTCTGCAGCATATGCCTAGAGGGATTTTATTTTTGAATAGCTCTAGTCTGATCCTGTGGACTTGCTGCCCATTAGCACAGCATGCACACTCCTGGAGTCCATCATCCTGTTGAATTTAATGCATAAGGAATTAATTGTGCGCTCTGAAATGGTCTTGGGTTATGAACCAAAACACAGTGAGTGGGATCAACCAGGAGATTTGCTTCAGAATTGCGCTGCTGACCCCAATGAACACACAGACGCTCCAGGCCATGCAATTCATCCTCTCTCCTGCTTTTGGGAGAACTGTATCTGGACATCTGAACCCTGCTTGTGTCTGTGCATCCATCAGTCTCTCCTGCTGGAGGTTCTGGGGAGCTTGGCCAAGCACCCCTGCTTTCCACAGCTTAACTGTAGAGAAACAAGGGATTTAACCAAGAGGAATTCCATTCCAGGGAATCCAAACCAGGATCTTCTGGATCTTGGCTGCACAGTTTTCAGTATCAAATCAACATGAAGGAAGTCAGAAAGGAAGACTGGAACAAATCCACCTGATGTTTGTTATTTACTACATGAGCGTTTCTCTCAAAGCCAGGAAGAGAGAGGGCTCGCCTGCTGGCAGCAGGTTTTTCCCCATGTTTTAATACCGCATGCTGGGTCTTAAAATCTATTTTCTGCAGATCAGTAAAAAAGGTGCGTGTTCACTTAATTACAGCGCAGTTCCTTGCATTAATAAGTCCTAAAGCTTCCTTCCCTATTGTCTGACTTTCCATTTTTAGCTTACATTTTTTATATTCCTATGGGAGGTTCCCCACTTTCATTTCCATGCAGTTTGAAGCTGGGAATCCCATTACTGTTGTTCATATGACCTCTGGAATGTGAGCAAATGTTTCATAGCAGTCTATCTTCTTGGCTCTTCTCCAGCGTCTGTAATTAACTCCACATACATTCATGCCTCTATCTGTTGTGCCGGCTTACGGTCTGACAAAAGAAGCAGTGGAAGCCCGAATAAAAAGTAAAGCTTTATGGAAAAAGTCAAATTGGTATAAGAGGGTGCCTGTCTAAAGAAAGTGTTTTGCCTGCTGATAAGTCTTGGAGTGTTTACTGTGCACACTCTCTCCTTTTAACAGGACTGCACTTCTAGGAAAGTGCTGCAAGTGTAAAGCAGCCCTTCTAAACGAGCACGCCTACCTGCAGTGTGCAAGAGCACACTAAATAATTGGGCATCCTTAATTTTTTTTGAAGTATGATGGTGAGCACGTATCACTTGTGAGTGGGCTGAATGAACTTTTAGTTAGATAACAAAACTTTTTCATTTAATTAAGACATTTAAGCATCTTGTCATCCTGACTAGTGAGGGCATTTTTCAAAAGCAGATGCTTTTCAGGTAATATACTTATGTCATTCCTTTTTCCTTTTTACTATATTTGCTCCTGGAAAACTTTCGTTGACCCTATTTAATTCTTTCATGATTTACATCAAGTTTTTGACATGACTGTAATTCTAGACCTGGTGGGGAAAAAAAGGTGGGATTCATAGAAGTCTGATACACATATAACGTACAACGTTTGCTGGGATATCATTTAATTCTTGACCTTATACTTAGATCAGACCAGATTCAGATCCTAACTATGCTGCTGTCGATCTGGAGTAATGACAGTGAAACCAGTGCATTAGCAGAGCTGAAAGGAGAACTTGGCCTTCGTTTTGTGAAGTACCTCATTAGAATTTCCTGTCTTTGATCCATTTGGTTTTCTGTGCACCGAGTTTATCTTCCATATCTAATTATGTATATTTAACCATGATTAGCATAACTATTCAGAAACAAAGGCTTTCTTATGGTTTCTAGGCTTAGGCTACGGAGATGCATTAGACACCACTTGTAGAGAAATGTTAGTGCCTCAGCCAGCTTTTGTATCATATTCCTGTTGATGGCTTTCATGTGTGTCATTCACCTGAAACAGACGTTTTCCCTCCTGCTTTCATCATTCACCAAAAATATCTGAGAGTAAAATTAAAATACAATTAATATTCATGTCTATTCAATTAATTTAAATAAATCAGCATTAAAATTGATTCTGGATTTATTTAGACACTTTCCTCAGCAGCCAAAAATAATCTTGATGCAGGACTGAATTTTACCAGATGCCTCAGTAAGCAGCAGAGACTTTTTTTTTTTTCAAAACAGGAATCTTTATTACAAAATGGTAGTTCAGCCCTTGAACCAGCCTCTGCTTTCTGTGAGCAGTGTGAACCCTTGGATTTTAGTCTGCTGGGAAAGTGGTAGAGAGGAGCACTACTTTGAAACAGGGATGATGACAGCCAGTCGGATCTACTGAGATTTTGGGAGAGGACAGCACAGATCTACTGGATATAATTATGCTTGATAGTATGGACTAATTTAAAATTCTGCACTGGGCACTAGTTAGCCCAGCAATTCCTAGACTAGAGGTGTTTCTAATATGCTGGAAATACGGATTACAGGATGTGGGAGGCTCAGGTAAAAAGAATTGTCCATCCACGGCCAAAGAATTTGATATCCAGGATATCAGATTGCTGAGTGGAATGAGGAAAATGCGTATTTCAGCATTTGGTGCCTTTCAACAGCTACTGCCTTTTTTTATTTTCTTTCTTTTTTGTTTGTTTGGTTTTTTTTGTTTTTGTTTTTGTTCTCATTCACCCATAAAAAAATTGTCAACTCTTCTGGAGACCATGAGCTAACTGTGGTGACAATGTGGTGGCATGTTTAGAGAGAATCTCCTATGAAATCAGTCTGATGCCACCTCTAATAATTTTCCAACCCAAGGTCCACAAATATATTTTTAAGATTGGCTATGATTCCATACAGCTAGCTGGCTTGGACTTTGCTGACTATAGGCTTAATTGAGATAGAACATCACTTTCACTTTTAGGATTGAGACAGTTGGAAATGTCATGTTGGTGTGGAAACCAAGTAAAATACAGATACAAGGGCTTTTATCAGAGACGTTTCAAACTCAGTTACAAGATGATAGTGGAGTATGAACACTAAAATATTGCCTATTCGTAGTGTGAAAAAATCAGGAAAAGCTGAACAGGTTGAGATTAGAATTGGCTACACTTTCTTGCATGTTGTTTTCATCCTCCCCAGGTTGCTTTCTATGGCTGAAGAAGATCAGCCCTCCAGATCATGGCACTGCAGTCGTACAAGTGGGCTGGCGAGGCCAGGTTTGTGACGTGCCTTTGACTCCTGGAGATGCCAGCATCCCAGAGAAGTGACCGTTCCCAGCAGTGCAGCAGGTCAGTCAGGAGCTTTGTCACCAAGGAAGGGGTGACTTCAGGTTCTCTGCTAGGACACCTCTCTCCCCTTCTCCTTTGGATTTGCTTTGGTGCATAAAACCACTAAACAATCAAGCACAAGTAGATGGAAGTTCCCTCACTGTATGTTCTAATTAAGCCTATAAAAATAGCAAAGAATAAGAAACCATTTTTTAAAAAGGTACAAAATTAATCATGATCATTTTCCCTTTCCTCCCCCGGAATATCATTTGTTAACCTTGTTCCTCCCACAGGCTAATGATATAAGATCCTTCATACAACAGGTGAAAACTAGAGTTGAACCAGAGCACTAAAGAAGTCTCAGAGAGTCAGAAAGATTTACCAAGTAAGCTTGAGTCAGCTGTACATGCTTCGTTTCTTTTAACCTAAAACCTGAGCTTTCTGAAAACTGATGTCTTGGAATTTGTACCTCACTGCAACAAAAACAACATAAACACACCAAACACCTGACATTTTCTTTTAAGGAAACAATGCAATGAAAGATCCATTTTGCTGGTTTAATAAAGGTTTTGTCAGCATATGAGTGAAAATGATGAATTTTATTGTGGTTTGTGCATACCTTTTGAGTACAGTCAGTTGAGTACAGTCCATATGCAGCGAACTATTGGTAAGCTTTTCGGAGTCTGCGAAAACAAATATGTAAATAAGCATGAGTCATGATGTACTTGCTGGTCTTCTTTCTTTCCTGGATGATTTAGTGCTAATTTTTCAATGTGATTTGCCAGTTTATTGCTTTAATTTATTAGACCTCCTGAGCTGAGTAGGTTGTGAGGGCAGGCGTGGGATGAGCTCTTGGGATGTCAGTGCTGCTGCTTCCCCCACACAGGGAGATGATGGTCTGGTCAGGTATGATATAGCATTGTATCTCATTTTGGCAAGGAATTAACATTAATGTCATTGATTATGAACTTACTGCAGTGATCTTGCGAAAACAGAGACTGATCTTATGATGCAGGTAGCCAGGGCAGCTGTCAAAATTACCTCTTTTCATTCAGGCAGAATCATTCCCTTATGAGGCTAAAATGTTTTTTGGAAAAGGCAACCCTTTCTTGTCGTCAATAAATGTTGATGAGATGCCTGTATTCTGTTTGTAAATGCAAAAAGAAAAAAAAAATATTTTTGCCCTTCATGAAAACATTAAAAAAATTAATATTTGAATAGCTTAGTTGAGAACTGACATATGGCAGGGATTACATCTTTCATTGGGAAGGACTTTGGAGAGTTTCAGTGGAAATTGGGTTTGATTTGGCCAACTTTCTGAGCCTTTGAAAAGTATAAAATGGATAATGCCCAGTATGATTTTTCCACTAAGCTCGTATGGATGTATTCATCACGCATTCCAGTGCGGATAACTAGCGGTATTATGAAATAGGAAATGAAAGTCCACAGGAGCCCACGGCTCTCGGGTTCTGGTAAATCATCTGTTGAATGAGCCACACAGAGCAGGTTGCTGTGATGAGGCACCTGGGAGCTGTGCTGTTGGTGGACAGACCTTGCCGGGCTCTGGAGCCGTGTGGGATGGCATAAAGGGGAGGTTTCATGGTGGAGCTTTGAGGAGGGGGCAGCGTGATGTTGCTTAGCGGCTCCCCTCCCTGCAGTGAATATTGGTCATGCAGCTGTTAGGACATGCCAAACGGAGTGCTCAGACCTTAACTTGGAGCTTTTAACAAGTATGCTGCATTCGACTGCTTGACTATACCTGTTTATGAAAAAGCAAGATGCGGTAGCGCTCGACCCTTACCGCCGCCCTCGCTTTCCTGCGCTGTGCCGGGCTGTGCTGTGCCTCGTGCACCAAAGCAAAGAGGAGAGCATGGCCCTGGGGCCAGATCCAGCCTCCCAGCGGTGGGAACATGTGCCAGTGCTTATAGGGCACCGGGGTACAGAGACCACCTGCATTTCCAGTTCAGATAGTTTCTTTAGTCCTCTCCTTGCCTGAGGTATGCCCTGATCTTAAAATCCTCCCTGACTAGGAATTCAGAAACACCATTTTGGTAATCTGCTCCTGTGTTTCTCCACCTGTATTAGAACTGTTTCCCAGTCTTCAACCCACCACCTTTCTGGCAAGTTTTTTTTGTTTTTAACAGAGAACAATGTACTTGCATCTTTTTTCCTAACAGTCTTCTAAATATTACAACTGTCATTGTTGCCTCTTTGCCTCATCATTTTGTAAGCCGGACATATTGCTTACCTTTTTTCTTGTTTTATAAAAAATTCTTCCTGAGTGTCTTTGCAGTTGGCTCAGATGGTCAGTTCAGTAGAAAAATATGTCCAAAGAAGTTTGCTAGTGATAGCCACATGGGTAGGGTTCTCACACAGAAAGCAGGAGAGCTGGGATGAATCCACAGACCTCTCGTTTTTCAGTTTTTTCTCCAGTTCTCAGAAAATCCTACTGGTCAGGGTAAGGTAGATGGAAGACACGTCTTCTGTGTCGTCTTTTCAAGCACAAGAGTGTCCGGTGAAGAATTCAAGGTTGCAAGAGTAAGTGTGATCCTGGCTCAGCACCCAGGGGCTCTCACTTAGGAGGAGGAAGCCATGGATGCTGCACCCGTGCCTTTTTATGTAAAACATAGATATGTTTCAGGAGCAGAAATCAAAGCTGGACACCCCCCTATATGTAAGCTCATCATCTAGCTAGTAGGTGGACACTTTTCTGCAAGCAGGGACTTAACCTCAGAAAGCCTACTGCTGAAATAATCTGCTGATACACCCAGCTGACACATATCCTGGGGCCGCAAGTGAGGAACAGGAGAGAAAGTAAACTGGAGAGGGAAATTCCATACCAGTTTCATCTCTAGTGTGACATTTCTTGAGTGGTTGCAAGGTCAAAAGCTGGCAGAAAGCAGGAGGACTCAAAGGAGATTGTGTAGGAGAACCTGTGCTCAAGATGTGCTTTGCAATGGGTTGTGGTCTTAACGCCCCCCGGAGTCAACATGCTCTTTCAATAAATGCCTCTCCCTTCTTTACGAGGAGGTAGAACTTCACAAAATACAATCTATTTTTACTTAAAACCATTCAGTAAATCATGAATATAAACATATTTATTCATATTTTCAAGTGTATCCTGAGAGGATGTTCTCTAAAACACTTGGCAGACTTTCCATAACAAAATTCTGTTGTTCTCCATTAACCGTCCCCAAAGATTTCAGTCGCTCTCGCATAACAGCACAGAGCTTTTCACATGTCAGGGGATAATTTATTTCTTGAATTAATGAATGTAATTTCATTGGGTGTAATATTTTAGCCAGGATTTATTATAGTGCAGTCTCTAATTTACGTTCAGCTCAGGTGAATAGTGCCTTACATTTGTCATCATAATGATGATGGATTGGAGGTCTGTTATTACAGAGCAGTGGTGTGATGGCTCCCATTTTATTCTGAATAGGAACAACTACAAAACCCACTGCGTTATGTGACACTTTCTTGTCGTTTTTCTGCAGTCTCAGATGAGGCCAACTGAATTGAAAGGAATCTTCTTCTGTCTTTCTGAGATCCCTTTCCAGGCCCAGTTTTAGGGAAGCGAATCAGATCTGGGAGACCCCTCACCCAAACCCTGCATTTCTGGTGTGTGCTATCTACCTATAGTCGCTGGCTTTTAAGCTTTCATTTTTCTTGAGCCTAAAACTCACTCCTAGGTAGAATTCTAACCTCAGAAAATGTTGATATTTTGTGAATTTGACTAAGTCATTGCTTACCTCTGCCATAACAAGGATCAAGGAAATAAAAAAAAAAAATGTGTATAATTGTCTTTTTATCTGTAACATGATAGCATTTATCCTTATCTAACTTTTCAGAAGATGCTATGATCACTTAGAATATTCCCCAGTTATATTTTTTGTCTTTCTTTAGAGGTATAGATTTTGGCATTTTTTTTAGTATTTGTTCGGTATTATTTGTGTCAGCTGAAGGAGTTCACATAACTGCAAGCAGGATATTTGGTATTTGCAGTATGGAAAAGTAACAATTTACTGACTAAAACTGCTCTGCTGGTTGCCTGTGGAAATAGACTAGGACTGTTTGGATCTGAAGATACAGTCAGCAGACACCAGAGACTGAGATGAGGAATAAAAATTGTCCCACTGAAGAACAAAATGACATTGAACTGTGTTTAAGTGTGCACACCACTCTGGACACGCACACCAAAGACTGATCAAACTTTGTAACTGTACAGAGCATAAAAGGTAAAAGCTTGTATTTTCTGGACCGAGCCTGAAACAATGCCAAATCAGCCATGGCTTTTGCTGAGACCTAAAGACCTCTGCTGACGTAGTCTAAGAGCACAGGGTGCCTTTAGGCCAAACTGAATTTGAAAATCAAAACTTTCAAGGTCCTTGGATTTGTTGCTCTCTTGCAATTTATCGTGGATTAAAGCGCTGTTATACAAGCCAGGATTAAAAGCATTAAACCCTCCTAAAGAAACATAAACATGTAATTTTGTCCGAGTTGCCAGATAATAGGTATGAAAGTCTTTTTTGATTGTTTTATTAGAACATATTCCATGTTTGGTTTGGACCGACTAGCCAAGCAATTTGAAAATAAATTATTAATATCTGTGGGCTTTGAGAGTATGTCACAGGCTGACCATCTTCCTCATCTACTTAAGCTTCAATCAGGTTTAAGTGTAGGCAGCTCACTGAACTACGGTTGCACGTCTGCCTTACTTGATCATGCACGTGGGAATTATAGCTAGGGTTTAGTCCAGCCAGGTATAGTCCTAGCGACTAAATTTAAAATACAAACTTAGGTGATTACTTGTACTGTACTGGTAAGCTATGGGTATGTATTTGAATCATTCTAAACTCTCTTAGAGTTCAAAAATAATAATTTCAATTATTTAAGTATAATATTTACTGTACATTTGAAGTTAAAATTTACATTAAAATTGTATTTAATAATTATTCACATTGGTACTAAAATAAGTACAAAATATTATTCCATAAATTCACAAAACAGACCTGCGTGGTTTTGAAAACTGGCTACATAACACGCTGTAAATGTTACGCTGAAATATAGAATTCATTTGGTGGGAGAGATTCTGTAGCGTGCACTAAGAATGACTAAGTTAACTGAAGTACAAATTTGTCAGAAGGTGCCTTTTAGGAGCTGAAACAGCTCATGGTGGTTTGTGAGAGATGCATGCAGGATCCATTCGGCCAGAAGAGACCTGTTCTCGCTTTCCACAGTGGGAATGAAATCATCCCAGGCCATAAAACCGGCTGTCAGAAACAGCGCATGCTGTAGGGAGGTGCGCGGCCCAGACGGGGGAACACAAATCCCTGGTGGCGTTCGGGGAAATGTGGAAAAGGACATTCAGATATTAAATCCAAGGTCAAATGCTGCGCCTAGCCTCCCGCAGGTATATGCTGGAAAACAGACCTTGTATTTTATATCCTCATTTCTGGTCTGATTCAAAGCTGGAAATGTTCCTAGACTAATTTAGGCAGCTCGCGGAGTTCTAAATATTAGTACCTCCCCAGCTTTGCCATCGGCCTTCATTTTCACCCCTGAGCACCCCTCCGCCTCCGCCTGTGGCCAGGGCAGGGTGCACCCACCGTCTGCGGGCGTCGGGGCTCACCGGCCTCGGAGAAGGACTACCAGGGCTAGCTGAAGCCTTTGTCTGAGCTGGCAACGGTTGTTTTCCACTGGTACGCAAGAATGGATTAAAAATTCGATCGTTTCTAAGGTGTAATGTAAGTGATTGCAGGCAGGCAATTTCTCCCTTGCTCTCCCAGTAATTGCATTTTATTATTTTGTGGCTGTATTTTCCAGGCTTCTCAATAACAGTGAAAGCTTTCTCACGTCAGTGCGCTCAGAGCCTGTTCTGATGGCAGCTGCCTTGCTTGTGCTGACTGTACAGCTACAGAGAGCAGGTACTGTCCCTGGCACAAAAAGCTAAGAATCAAAAGACTCAACATAAAATTTGCTATTCTCAGTAAACGCTGCGATGTGTCCTTGTGCAATCACAATTACTAGGTCTTTTTTTCTGTTTTTTGCTCTAGGAGTGATGCACTTAAACAAGGACCTATCTCTCAGAGACATATGGCTTGTTTCACCAGGAGCTTTGAAGGAATGTGGTAATTTTTCTACAGGTGCTTTGCAAATGTTGGTTAAGTTACAGGTAGAAAGGATTTATCTGTCAAGGATTAGCTATTTAAACTTGCCCTCTAAACATTTGATTCAAAGTACTTTGGACAAATCAAATTTTCTAGGGAGCTGCAGATAAAACAGCTGAGTATTCAACTGGTAGCGATTAGAAATTAATTTTGTTAGCTACTGGCCACCAAATCACATCAGATTTGCAAAGAATCAGATAGTTTTTAAACTTCTTTTTTGGGGGGGATTTTCTGAGTTTAATGGGGAAAAAAACCCAGACCAACAAACCACCTACTGTTCCATTCCATTTGGATGCATTACATTGATAACTGGAGTCAAACAGGTGTTCTGCTGGTAAAACTGATTTCCAACCCTGAAGTCTGACCATGACTGCACTTTTTGGTTCCTCTTCTCCTGTCTCCATAAAAGGCCTGGATTTCCTAATTGCCTTCCTATTCCTCACCAGCTTTTCTGTCGGCCACCACAGGCTGGTGCTTCTTGACTTACTCTTCTCTTGGACAACCTCATCCTTTCTCATTCTTCTCTGATGCATGGCTTTGGTCATCTCTTTTCAACTTGCTCTCCATTCAAAGCTGTTCTTAGTAAACAGCCTTTTCTTTTTCCTTGCAAGCTGCAGAATACATGTTTTATCAAGATGTATGTATCATATAAATGCATATCTCATAATTTTTTGATGGTGAATAATCCTGATATTCTGTATTTTTCCTTAGTTTGCCATCTGGTCCTTGAAGTCATGGTGCTGGAGCCCTTTACTATTGATGCCTTGTGAACCTGACCCTGTGAGTTGAAATAATTTTGTCTAATCTTGGCAGATAGCATTATGTTCAAGAGTCAGTGTTCTGATTTAAGCATCCTGGGGTAGATACTCAGTGTGGGAGTGTTTTCTAACTTGACTTTCGTCAGCAGCCCTGCCAATAATCCCATAGGACAAGAGGTTACTCTGCCATCAGCCCAGCTGTCAGTCTTTGCTCTCAAGTTTACTGGTAAAAAGCCATGTTTGTCATGAAAGGTGCTGAACAAACATTTAAATTAGTTTATCTTACATAGTCAAATAGTTTCCAATTCATCATGATCTACCAAGAGATACAGTTATTTAAAAAACCACAGAAAACAGCTTGTATTTGTTAACTGTTTATTTCAGTGAATATCGAGTGCAAAAGAGTGGGCTGAGTTAGTACCGCGCATTAACAAGGAACGGAGAGGAAAACACAGTGACTGATATAATTGTTCAAGCTTGTACTTTAAGTAATGTCACATTTGCAGTAAAGAGATAAGAAGTGACTAGTCTGAGGTACCCTCAGGGAGCTGATAAGTGAACTACTGGAACAAATGGAAGGAGGATTATGAGACTGGGAGGGAATAAAATTAAAACTGATAACATATGGAGTCTTGCAGCTAATTCTTCTGCTTCCCAAAGATTCATTTTAGCTGATGGTATTTTTTTAGACTGATTTAATAATGAGCCGGGGGTTATGGCTTAAAATGCTGGCAAAAGGAGGAATTTAGCTAATGTCTGCAACATGGAGGTCACAAGAGCTGAGGACTGTATTGTCAAATTGCTATTAAAGCAATTTTCTTGCAAACTCAGGAATGGTAAATGTATTTCTGACTCAAAATAAAATTCAGTGAACAAGAGGAGGTGCACACCATGATATGTTAGATTATGGTCAAGCACTTACATTTATTTAAAAACTGTGAATGCAAGTTCTTGTGCTGTTGTTCCATGAGGTGCTTACAAGATCTGCAAACTGTGATTTCTGTGTCTCAGTGGGTGTTGAATAAAGGAGGCCCTAAATGACAACAGCGATGTTCGGAAGGGTAGGTGATGGCAGAAAATTTGTGATATTGCTGCATGATGAACTGAACTGAGCTCAAACAGGATTCAAACTTAGTCATATTAATCTTTAAAAAGGTAAGATAGCCACTCTGGATTTAGCTTTATCAGCCATACTGCAGTGCAATATACCTCTCCATCACCAAAGATTCAACAGAACATAAAGTAAATACTACTACTAATAATAAAAAAATAGTGGGGTGTATAAGCCAAATAGCATCTTTGTGGGAGCTGACTGAGGTGAAATTCTGCTGTTCCTAATGCAGAACACAAATACCTGGGCAGAGGAAAGGAAGGAGAAGGTTTCTGTCTCTCTGTGGTCTTTATCATGGCTCCTGTACCTCATGTTCCCCCTTTTCTTTCTTTTACAATTTGTCAACTTGTCCGCTGTCTCTTTTTCCTACTCAAATACTTGCTGATATTTTCTGCCTCTTCAAGAGTTCTCCTTCCTCCCTCCCTCTCTAATTAATCCTCTGCTTATCTATCCTAAACTCTGCCACACCATCTTCCCCCCACCTCAAACTCTTTCCCCTGTCCTGTTCAGAAAAATCCACCTGGGTGATGATGATCAGCCTGCAGTCCTTCCTCAAGCATTTTATCAGTGTAGCCATTCACCTTCCAGGAGTCACAGTTTTTCTTTTCGGAATAGCTCCTCTCATCCCTGTTTTTAGTGCAGAGATGTCTTTCCCTCACATGCAGAAAATGTCCGGCATGTCTTGTTATGTGTTATCAAGCCTGCAGAAGCTAAAGCAAAGAAAAGAGAACGCCTGAGCATATTCTGAGTTAACGAGACTAGTCTGAATTTTATCTTGATTTTCCTATTTCCCTGGAGCAAACCAGCGTACATCTGCCTGTATGCCTGTGGGGTACAGACTAAAGCTCTGTCCCCTGTACACAGCAAAGTATTTGCACAGCCTGGGCTAGCCCAGGGTACCTCTCACAGAGTGTAATGCACTCTCTGGGAAGCTTTTGTTCGCTCGAGGAAAGGTTGTTGGGATAGCATCCTGATGACAAAATTAACCTAAAATCAAATTGTATGAAAACCCCAATAAATATACAAAGGGAAGAAATTTAGAAGCAGTGGTTCTGCAAACCCTGTCTCCTCTGTCACTCGCTTGCCTATTGAATCCCACTTACATGGCTATGATGACCAAAATAGATATCTCCTTCATGTTTCACCCTTCTTACAGGATTAACTGTGAAGTCTACATTTGTGGTTGCATGACAGCCACACCTCTGAATCCCAGCAGGGCTGGTGTGTGAGTTAGGCACCAAGCTTCCAGCGTCACAGATGTAGTCCTGATCATTCTTTGACATTTAAGTTCATGGCTTCAATCTGATCTCTGAGGTGAGGTGGCAGCTGAGAAGGGCATCGCACCCCATCTGAAGTACCTCAGAAGGGGATGTATACCGTATTGTCCTGACTTATGGACAGGAGTTTGCTGCCAGCCAGCACTGAGGTGTGTGGCATTTGTTTTACCTTGCATGGGCAAGTCTTCCATGAAATTTCATTAGAAGTCAAAACTGACTCTCAGAAAGGAACTGCAACTGTATTTTATCACATTGGAAGGGAAGAAAAGCATATTCCTTGCAGAAAGTATTGATTCTTAAAATCTTTTTAATCATATAATCTATTTTACACTTGTGTGTACGGTTTCTGTGACTATTTGTTGGGACCAGAAATGTGTGGGTTTAAAAAGCAACTTTAAGTTTCTCATACTCAAGAAGATAAGTTGTGTAAAATACAACAGGCTATTATTTCAATAGGCATTTATTTCTTATATCTTGCTTGTCTGATAGGTCTCTCTTTTTACAAAGAAAAGAAACCTGACTGGTGGTGTTATCAAAATAAATGTTTTTCAAACCTTTTTCCTAAAGTTCTCAAGTGGATGTGTGGACTCCATGCGAATGATGTAGGCTTATGGAGAAGGAACTTGCTTTCCTCAGTGAGCTCTTGTGGCCTCTTTAGAAGTACTTCAGAGATCCCAAACAGGCTGAAAAATAACCAGTTGGGTCAACTTCATTTGTCTATATATTGTTCGTGTAATTTTTGTTATTCTTAGGGGTGAAATATAGATACTATTTATTATGTTTTGGCTTGTTTGTGTGTGTGGGAGCAATGGAGGGCAGGTGCTCTTTGCTTTTGGTGACAGTTGCTTCTGGCATCTCTGGTAGCTTGTACCAGACCTGCAGACAGCACTTACATTGATGGGAGTGACCAAAACTTGAGCCACGCTTGGTCAACAAGTGGTCTACAGTCCCTTTGCTGTCCTCTCACAGAAAAATCATAGAATCATCACATCATTTAGGTTGGAAAAGATCTTTAAGGTCACTGAGTCCAACCATTAACCCAGGACTGAAGTCCAACCACTAAACCATGTCCCTAAGCACCAGCTCTATGTGTTTTTCACACACTTCCAGGGATGGTGATTCCACCACCTCCCTGGGCAGCCTGTTCCAATGCTTGATAACCCTTTCAGTGAAGACATTTTCTTAATATCCAATCTCAACCTGCCCTGGCATAACTTGATGCCGTTTCCTCTCGTA
>JAVJGJ010000032.1:20259680-20294821 GCA_035590215.1 Microhierax caerulescens | reverse complement strand
ACACCCCCAGTTCCCCCAGCCACCCCTCCTCAGACTTGTGCTCCAGACCCTTCCCCAGCCCCGCTGCCCGTCTCTGGACACGCTCCAGCACCTCCATGTCTTTCTTGAAGTGAGGGACCCCAAACTGAACACAGGTTTTGTGCACATACACATCTACAGTACAGACTGAACCTGCCCTCCCATAATTTCAACTCCCACTGTCTGCAGAATGGAGTTTTTGTGCCAGTATCAGTTATTTGAAAGTGCAGAACAATTAAAGGCTGATGTACTCAATTTGTTGCTTTTGCTGGACTGCTGCTGCCAGAATCTGTTGCTTCAAGAAACCTATTGTAATCCTATTCCTCTGGTTTTGTAAAGCATCTTTATATGAAGCCCCATTCACAGCAGTTAATCAGTCAAATGCCTTTGTGGACAGATAAATAAAGAAGAAGCAACAGAAATATGTTAAAAGCAGTCATTAACATGTACCTCACATCAAATAAAAAAGTACTGCAATTAATCATAAGGACATCATTTTTATTAAGCCCATTTTAGATTGCTGTTTTAAGTGCAATTTATGCTCACACCCACCTGTGTCTATTTTAATCAAACATTTTGTACTGATGGGTAAATTAAAGTTGTGTAAGAATAGAAAGCTGAGGTATGTGATAGAACAAATAAAAGGTTGTTAGGCCCTTCATTCCAGCACTACAACGTACCAGATAAAAGAGCAAAACCAAAACAGGTAACTTTTTATCAAATAAAAAGACCTGTGCATGCTCCAAACCAGTCTGGCAAAAAGTCACAGTAACATAATGTCTTTTTCATTAACCATTTGGTGTCACCAGAGCATCTACAAAAAATGGAGAAATATCACCATTTCCATGCAGGCAGAAGGTGCTCTGATCGCTACTCATTTCTTGCAAACATCATAGATGTGGAAAAAAATAATTTCATTTGAATATAAACAGTTTTGTTTCACTGACAGACTTTTCCTGTATAACCACGTGGCAGGGTCATTTGTGCCCCAGATGTCATTTATAAATGGCATTGATCTATTTATGTTCTTGGTGCAGATCCTGATCAGGTATGTTACCTGAAATCAGCTGCTGCTCTTCACTTTGAACTGATTTTGTTTTTCAAAGAGGAAACTATCCATATGAGCAACAGTAAAGTTGGAGAGAGTGTGTTTTGGTAGCAAAAATTCAAAAAGCCTTGCTGTAAGCTGTCTCACTATATCACTAGCCCTCCTGCTGTTTCTTGTGCTTGAATTTCCCCTATGGATAGACCACCTGTCTGCACATACATGTCGAAACTTCAGTCTGGATAGCGAATCTGCCGAACTTTTGTTAGTGAGCAAATACGAGTGTAAATTATTTTTGCTTTTACCACCAGTCCAGCAAAGCCTCCTAGCTAAATCAATAGGAACCATTCACAAAATAGTTTCACTAATGACATTTCCCCCCACAATGGAACATCCTGGGAAATTGTTGCCAGTATTGGTGTTTTTGACACCACAATAAGGTGCTATATCTCCCCCCTCCTCCCCTGTTGCCCACTCCTTTTTTTTTTTTCTTTTTGAAAAGGTAGTTGATACACCCTTCTATGATGTTCTCTTCTGGCTCATTTTGTTCCATCTCAGACATATGATTATTAAGATTACTGGTTTTAATATATTAATATATAGTCTAAACAAAGTTATTCAGTAATCTCAATTCAAAGTGTTACAAGAATCTATGATGAAATGTTCAAAGTACTTGTTATAATGAAAACATCAAGGTAATTAATCTTCTAAAAAAAAAAAGAAGGGGAGTGGGGGGCGGGAGTCAGCTTTCCACTGAAACAGAAATAATGTTTAAGACTACATGGTTCTGAACGAATAATGAATCTGTTTCAGAAATTAACTTTTCTTCAATTACTCCAATGCCAGAACAGAGGTATCATGCCAAGGTCCATCCAACCTTTTGTACTGTATCTTTGATGCAAATGATAAGTAATGCTTAAGGAAAGGTATAAGAGCAAGGGAGGCACAGAGTGATAAGCACATCAAACCTTCAGCCTTGAAAATCTGACTGGTAACTTCCTGAAATTGTAGCGAACAAGGATTTCCTGTTAATGCCCAGCAAATGAGACAAAACTGGCAGAATTTGGCTCTTTCTTTTTTTTTTTTTTTGTGAGAAACAGCATTTCCAGCATTACCAAAAGAAAACAGTAAGTGGTTTGCATATCATTTTCCAAACAACCCTGATGTTCAGATGCAAGCAGGATTTGCCTTTAATGATGGTAGGAAAAAACCACTGCAGCCCCTGCAAGGTTGATGTCGGTTATTATTAATATGGACTGAATCTACTTTGGACACAAGCTCTTTGTAAGGAGAAGACCTGAGACTGTGATCCAGATTTGCTAAATGTAGAACATCCTCTATAGGCACGTCTGGTTTAGGGTGTTAAAAATGTTATTTGACCAGTTTTTCACTGCTGCTGCATCCATTTGTTGCCTTGTGTGGTTACCTTGGTGAGCAGTGTTCTGAGGACACAGGACATGCCACTGTGCAGCTGCTGTCTGTTCGATCTAGAGAGAAATGGTCACAGTGCACAATTCTACTTTTTAAGCCCTTGGATGCGGTGTGGATATTTGCATGGGCATGCCCACGCCATGGATTTTTTTGCTTATAAAGTATCTAGTATAACTGGAATTAAAGTTTCCAGCAGCACTTGGGCATGTGACGGTTATCTGGAGCTGTCTGTGATGGGATGCTACCCTTATTAATCAGCGGCTGTGCGTGGAGAGGAGGTGTGATGAGGTGATCGGGCTTTGAGCTGCCCACACGGTGAGCTGGCTGCAAGCGCTGCGCTGGTGTTCCGCGGGGCTCCAGCGCTGCAGGTAATTCACTTCGCCTGGCACGCGACTGCACCCAGGCTTGGTTACGGGGCAGCTGGCTGCCGCTTGATCCTGACAGGTTAACGTCATGCTGCTGGGTTGCAGAAAATGCTACATAATTATCTGAGGAAAAGATGAATCCCTTAAGTGGGTTTAGCAAACTCTACGCTTCCTTGAAACTTACAGCTTTGTTCATCTCTAGAGCAAGCAGAACCAGCACTGTGCCATTACCATCCCTAAACGTCCGTACATCCACATCGTGCCACTAAAATGCCTCTGGCAAAGTTTCTGTCTGTAACCTCTGCCCATCAAGTCTTGCCCTCTTGAAAAGTTACATTCCAGTTCCTAAATCTTCTCTGCTGATGAACTATTTCCACAATGTATCTGTATACACTAAGACACCTCCAGGTCTCTTGTTTTTTTCCCCTTGCAGCTGGTGTGCTGTGGGGGTACCTCGAGGGGCTAGGAGCTGGGGATGACCCTCACCCATGGGGTGCAGTCCCGCAGCATTCAGGCACCACGTGTAGGGCAGGGTGCCAATAACGGGGTCCACTGACAGCCCCTGATGCTCTTAGGGGATGAACAGGGTCTGGTGTCCACTCAGGGAACCCACCAAGGAGCAAAAGGAGACAGAGCTGGAGGCACAGTTCTAGGGTACATCCAAGGAGTCCATCCTGGAGGCAGGCTGCCCGCAGCGTTGGGTCAAGGTCCAGCCAGGAAGCAGGGCCAGACGTGGGGCTGGAGACTGGCACTGCTGCCGTGTCACCAGGGCAGGACTGACAGCTCCGAGCTGAGCTGAAATGGGGCTCCTGGGCAATGGGCACGGACAGCGAGGGCAGTTAGTGCCCTCAGGGTCCTGACATCAATGCCCAAACCACCAGTTTGGGTTTTAGCATTTGATATATGTCTATTTGTTTTAAAATGGTCTCAAAATGTTAATTATAAAAAATCTGTCAAAACCCAAGGAGGAAGGCAACATTCCAGAGCCCTGAGGTGTCCTGTAATGCTGAGCTGATGACCACAACTCCTGAACGCGAGTCAACAGCCTGGGAAAGCAACTCTGAAAGATGATGGCAATGATGGCATGGCCCTGCACCAAAGAGCCGTCACGCTGTGCACTCCATGGTGACAGCACAGCTAACTGGTAAGAGCTGGGAAGCAGGGGCTCTGGAGGGGAGGTCTTGTCTCCTTATCTCATTGCTGAAACCAGCAGATGGTGTTCGCAAAAGAGATTCAGGACAGTGAAACAAATGATGGAGTTAATACAATGCAACTGTAGTCAATAGGCATTGCCCAACACTTTGGTGCCTCAAAGGACAACATGGGAAAAGAAAGCTGATAAGAGAAACTAAAATAAAAATCGTGTAACAGTTTAGCTGCCAGAAAGTTTACTTTGTAAACTCTGGCTTATAAGGAAAGGAAAAGAAATGAAGGGGCAGTAAACCCAGTGCTGCCAGTAGCTATGCTGTTTCCTCTTTTTTAAACCAGGAGGTGGGGCAGAACTCTCAGGGCTGCAGGAGATTTGTGGTCACTTCTCAACCTGTCCCGGCGGACCTGGACCCAGAAACATTCAGAGGCGTGTTTCTGCTCCCTGAAATCAGAATTCATACAGAAATCTCATTTTGCTTGTGTCTCTAGTAGCCACCCCATCTTTACTTGTTTCCTATAGAATTTTCTGTTCTTCAGTGTTTTGGTTTAAGCTCTAGTAAATTAGAGTTGCAGGAGTATTAGTTAGGTTTTTGCAAAGCTCCATTGCCTCCCTGTATGACAGATGTTAGAAGGAATAGAAATGAAAAGTTGTACCAAATACTTCAAGACATCTTGATTAGCAGAACATTTTTCCATAAACAGGCTTATATTTTACAACATTTGAAACCCATCTAATTACCACAGAACAGCAGAATGAGTTCAGGATGTTGGGAGGATCTGGAAGGCTGTTATTTGACGGTAAGTGGCTTTAATCATCCTGATAACAGAACAGTGCTTTGTGCATAAAGAGTCTTGTTTCCTTTCCCTCACCCCCACCCCCAACGTTTTGTATCAGCTTTCCCTCAG
This sequence comes from Microhierax caerulescens, assembly GCA_035590215.1. Classification (NCBI taxonomy): domain Eukaryota; kingdom Metazoa; phylum Chordata; class Aves; order Falconiformes; family Falconidae; genus Microhierax; species Microhierax caerulescens. Next base: position 20,289,907 of record JAVJGJ010000032.1, on the reverse strand, counting down.
AGGATGTGGACAGTCACGTTGGATTCCATTTGCTCTGTCTGCTGATTAAACAGGAAAGATTAGGCTCATGTCATATCGTCCTTTTCAAAAATCATTGCTTTACAAGTATGTGTTCTGTGTTTCAAAGAAATTTACCCCTTGAAAGAAAGAGGTTACAAGAGCATAAAATAATGGTAGAGTGGTTAAAATTGCACCTAGTCTACGTTTTTGCCTTTAAACCAAAAATATTTTCATGTATTTTATCTTGCAGTTCTCCCACAGCCTTAGCTGGATGCTTTGAAACAGATCATCTTTCATCGTCTCAGATGTGGATCTGGCAAGGAGCTTCTGTGCTGAGATTGAATTCATAGAATCATAGAATCGTTTAGGTTGGAAAATACCTTTAAGATCATCAAATCCAACTGTTAACCCATCACTGCCAAGTCTACCACTAAACCATGTCCCTAAGTGCCACATCTACACATCTTTTAAATACTTCCAGGGATGGTGACTCGGCCACTTCCCTGGGCAGCCTGTTCCAGTGCTTGACAACCCTTTTGGCGGAAAAGTTTTTCCACCTGAGCTCCACAGTTTGCTTCCATCAGAAGGAAGAAGGTCACAGATAAACTTAATTGTGATGTTACCACACAATTAGGCTTATGAGACAACATCTGGAAATAATTTAATCTGCAATTAAAATCCAAAAGGCAGCAGAAGGAAATTAGTATTTTTATAAAAGCAACAAAAGGCATACAATATCCTAGCTATTGAAAGTCAGTTGGACAGATGTTGAATATTTTTGGCTTTCTTGATAGTAACGGTTCACAAAAGTTGCTCACAAAAATGATGTAGATTTCATAACCTGGAATTTGATATGGTCACTAGTCTGCATTTATGCAAAACGAACACATACTTTCTCTACAAAGTTATGCCTTACTGTGGAAAAATACATCTCCCCTGGGCTTTCAGACCCTTCACACTGACTGTCTCATGCACCCCAGGGTGCCTCGGTGGGCAGCTGGGGACCCCAGGGCTCTCCGGCAGGGAGCCGAGCCTCTGCTCTGCTTTGTCTCAGTTCCTGCTTCTCAAGACACGCTGAGTTCAAGGGAGGCTGAAAGTGATGGGAGAGGAGGAGGTCCTACATGAAAGGTTCACATGCCAAGTGCTGGATAAACTAGAACTTTTCCATGTGCTTCTTTCATAAAGAATGACCATTTCCAATTGCCTTTTACTTGCCATTTGCACTACCACAGCTGGCAATGTTTTGAAACTCACACGGGTAAGCCTGAAGGCAAATCCTAACAGCCAGTCAGAAAGCAAAGCCTAACAGATCACTTATGATCTGATCTTATGATCCACTACTGTGAAATAAACATACCTGCTGGAATCCATTAATTGCTTCCTTTCCAGTGCAAGCACAATTATTCATTGGTTTGGTTTTGTCAGGCAGGTTCCAGCTCACTTTATGTTTCACAGCTTCTCGTAGTTGCAAAGGGAGGTTTACCACTCATGTGAATCACTTCGTTAGGTATTTAAGAACAACAGGCTGTGAGAGACAGAGGGTAGCAGGAGGGTCTAGGAGCAACCACACTACAGCTGGGGGGTGTCTTTCTGGTGCACACCCCAAAGGGGCTGCACTGGGCAGGCAGAGGGAAAGAGGCTGTGTTGGCACCAGCTTTCCAGAGCTGTTTAACAAAGCAGCACAGAAAGGATGCTAATACAGTGAATGCCTGGTTAACCTTTTCATTTTCAGGTGGGCTTTTTTTCTCTCTCTCTAGATCAAGGATTGAATGTATCAGCAAAGCTTCCTGGAGCATGCACAGCAGTTCCCCAGGAACTCAGCATGTTTTTTTCTCTGTCATTTCCACAGAAGCAAAACGGGCAAGAAATTTGATGTGTAGAAATCTAGCTGGTTGGCCAGCCGTAACTGATATGAAATAGTGTCCATGCTTTGTTTTCTAATAATGTGTATATGTCAAAAAGCTGCTTTTGGAGGGGGGGTAATTTGTCAGGGTTTTTTCAGTGATACAATAATTGCATCTTTGAATGTTATAGCTGGAATTTTCTATTTAGCCATTCAAGTTTGTTCCTATGGCCCAAGATTTATCTTGAGGAAGAACACTTCACTTTTAACGTTCTGGTAAAAATGTCCAAAACCCCCCCCCACTGATTGTTGCCAGCAACTAGGTTACAACTATCAGGTAACTATGCCCACTGTGAAAGAATGCTAAATAATCGGTGTGGTAAGTCACTACTCTGTGAACCTCAGTAGGGCTGGATAGGACTTGGTAAGATGCCATGACTCATATCTTGAAATTGTTCTCTGTGTCTCAATAAGAAATTATTTAAACAGGACACGTCTCTGTCCTACCATTGTTGGGATAGTTTTACTGACACCAAAGACCAGTTCTCCACCGATAATGCTGAGGTCTGCAAGTGGTTAAGGATTGCTATAAAACTGCACCCAAGAAGGGACTCTGAACTTCCTTGAAATTCTGATTAAGACCAGGATTTCTGAGAGGTGATGACTGCCATGTAGCAGCTTTGGTACATTTATCCCTCTAGAGATTTGTTCCAGTTCTCAGCTACCTGTCTGAAATCCAAATAAATTTGGTACTATAGATCCCATAGCTCTGCTGCTTGTGGTATCTATATGTGCATGTCAGTCTTGTTCATTACACAGTTTATTTCTTGTAGTGTTTCTAGCACTAAAACCCAGAAAAAAGACATACAGCCCACGGTAATGAAATGCATAAATTGCTAGCCTAATGTATGGTCACACTGAACTGCTCTGTCTGGCCCTAGAATCCGATGGTTCTGGTGGATTCTAGTGTAGGCTATGAATGAATCACTTTCTAGATAAAGAGGTACAAAATGCTACACAATTTTTGTCATGGGGGTCTCCCAGCTGGTGTATAGAACATCCTCCAATGTTTTGGTATTGATCACATGCAGTGTTCAAAAATTGGCAAGTACAGAAATCTAGTAGTAGATTTGTTTACTGTTAGACCTTACACAGTTATGCACAGTTATTTTTGTGTTTCCCAAGTATTCCTAAGGATCTCGAGGGTCCAAAAGCCTATGGTCATGGGGACACAAGGACGCTGCTGTTGCTGATTGTGCAGCACAATACAGCCTGAGCGTGGGAGCTGGGCTTTTTTTCTCGAGCCTGTCAGATGGGGACTGAGGGATTTTGAAGACTACAGATCCTTTAACTAAAGAACCTTTCATCTCTCCTATATACACCTGGGGAAAAATAATAGATGAAAAAAGAGAAGGGGAGAATTTCCTCTTGTGATAAACGCTGAGCATAGAAGTACTGGGATGAGGGAAGGTTGGGTCTAACACAATGGTTGCCCACATCTCCTGATCAAAGTTTCTGTGTTACTGCACAGCCTCCCACCCACATCGCAGCCACAGGCAGCTACATCCAGCCCTGTCTATAGCAGTCCTAAAATGTGTGTCCAAACACAGCTGCAAATAATATTTTTAGACACGCACAGGAAGACTGACTATTCTGTGTTGTGTGATTGGAAGACTATGAAAGGTTCTGGGATGCCTCAGTAAATCCAGAAGGGATACTTTCAGTACTGTGGAACGTTAGAAGTTCCCAATATTTTTAAAGTTTTATAATGCAGTGACAAAAAAATATCACTCAGACTAGGCAATCTTCATGGAAATATTTAGTCTTCTATCATGTGGGAAACAGACTGCAGCTCTTAATTTCTGTTCTGCAAATTCAGAGTCAAAGGGTAGTGATTCCCCACGTGGGATCAAATTGATATATTATATACGGTTACTGAGAGCAATGATTAGGAATTAGGAGAAATCCTTGCAAGACTCCTGAACTCTAACTTTTTATTATGTCAATGATATTGCTTTAACAGAGATAATTTAATAAGTAAAACAATACTGTCCCTAAAATGGTCATTCTTCTTTTTTTCCAAACTTTGGGCTTTCTTTTGCATTAGACATACTAGCCTAAGTTCATCCTTGCCATAATTTCACTGGTGCAAGAGGAGCCGTGTGGAGGAGGTACACATACGCCGGTTTGCAGCCATAGCACGTTGTGAAACTCTTCATAGTAAGTGGGACAGTCTGGACTGCGCAATCTCTGGTGGTGTTCCAATGTAATCTCATCCTGTTCAAACTGACTGCAGTCAGGGATGGGCAAGAAACATCCTGTTTGCATGATTGTGCTGTTTGGAGGTTCGTTGCAACACCAGAATTTGTTAATTACCCCCTGATGCTCAGATTTTTACCTTCATTATGTGCTCTAATGGATTTACGCAGTTATCATATTTCAAGAATGCTCATGCTTTACTTTTGTAACCACAGCTTAATTAAGCCATATTAACTTTTAAAAAAACCCAAACCACTACCTGCTCTTGAACCATATACTCATGGTATTTTTGCTTTGCATGAAACATAGTAATATTTTATACCAGTATCCTACATCTTAACAGTTTTAAAGAGCTTTAAACCAATGATTATGAATATATGTTTTGCATATGCACACACTTAGAGGACACTGTGTATGTAACATTGGTAATCACAATTAACCTTTCCAGACTGCCCAGCACAGAAGTACAATGGCACCAGTTATCCCTCTCCTGACCATGTGCCAGGATTTTTATATGTATATGTCTAGAGGTAATGATGTGATTTCCACCTTTACTGAACTGTGATCTGTGGGTTTTTGTCCTTCTCTCCATTTCTTGCCTCGAGTCCACAAAACAAAGGCACCCCCTCACCCCTAATCTATTACATTGAATTAGATATTCTTAAAATATGTTGCAAGTACATTTTATTTCAGATTACTAGTATTGCAGCAGGTGTATATGATAACTTACATGTTAAATATAAAGATGGAAATAGATCCTGTAAGACGTTCATAAACTGAAATGTGCTGTCACATACAAGGCTTATCTCTCTCCTCCTCCCTAGAACCTGTCTTTTCTGCTCTGTAGCTGAAGGCTTTGAAAGGTGGGTTTTTTCCACATTTCAGAACAAAGCAGCCCAATTTTAGTCATAAATCTGCCCTGTGTGCAGCAGGAATTCTTCTTTCCAAAACGTACGAAACGGAAGCCTTGGGGAGGAAGGGATGACTAAATGACACAGAAAATCTGCACTTTACCCCAGGTGGTGGGGAAACACGTGCTTTATGTCTGTTACAGGGAGCCAGGGGAGAGGATTGTGTGCAAATAAGTTTGGGGATGTCAAGTCTGCAGGTGGTGGCTGTCACAGGTGAGAGGTGTTAATTAGGAGCCCTGCCTCACAGTCAGCCCCAGTGCTTTCCCAGTCTGCTGATTCACACAGAATAATTCATTACCCAGCTCTGCTCTTTGACTGTCACAAACAAATCATGGGCTGGGATTTTCTGCATCATTCTCTCCACCTAGGAGACTGTATTTTGAGTATAATGAGGCTTTTGCATTACAATATTTTTTATTTTTTTTTAGGACAACAGGTCAAGAAATACGATTTTAATATGGTTTTATTCATGTAGCACCTAGTACACCTAAATATCATACCCACTTGAGGAAAAATCCATGTGTTGTTACACAGAAACATTTGTCTCCTAAGGTTTGATGTGGTCACTGAATTTTTTTTAAGCTAAGGTGTTGGTTTTTTTCTGTTGCTGCACTTATTAGTCTTACCAGAACCAGAATGTGTCAAGACAGTGCAGGAGATGATGATCTCTCTATATAGAAGATAGATACTAAAGAAATTCCATAAGAAAATATCTACAAAGATGCCTTTTATTAATGATTAAAAATGTAGATGAGCATGTGGATATGATGTGATACTTATTCAGACAGAAAGAGAACATCTGCACTTTCCACTGTAATTTCAAAATGTACAGTGCAACTTGCTGCCATGACAGACAACTGGCTCATGTGCTTTTCAGTGACAGGACTGTGGACCGAAGTCCCTTATAATGGAAGAGGTAGTTTTTCACAGAGACACACGTGGAGATGTAATTCAGTGATACACTGGGGCAGCGATGAATAATATTGAGAATTGTCCTGTTACGGTGCCACTGTGGTGCCCATATGGGACATTTCCAAGTTTGTAAACTAAGAGCACCTGGGCAGGTACTTGAACTGTATGCTGACAGTTAGCTCATTAGAGACTTTTGACCTTTTTTACTCTCCGCTGCAGCGCTGAGACATGAGTATTGGAAAGTATGGAAAACTAAGACGAGGACATTTGGACTTAACTGTGTGATGAATTCTTATTCCAACATACTGCAACGATTATCGTGAGATAGACAGAAATTATCCCACTTGCAGACAGTCAGGCAAGACCTGAGATCAATGCTGCAGAAGCAGCTTAGGCAGAACAGCTATTCAAGGGTCCTTTTATTGTCTTTACACACTTCCCAGGAACTTGGCTGACATCTCTAAGGTAGAGGAGAGCAATATTCCTCACACTCTGGCAAGGGCAAGCTACTGTGCTTTCAAGGGGCTAAGCTACAGCCCTGAGCACTGATTACTAATAAAGGGGAATTTTTTCCCTCCCCAATACCTGCGGAGTTCTCAGACACAAGCAAAATTTTCTTGAATCTTACAGAAAATGAAAATATATTTATTTCATCCTAAGACTTTTCATACTAAAACTTAACCTGAAAACTTCCTGAACCTTTTTTGTTTTGTGGGTTGGTTTTTTTTTGGTTGGTTTTGTTTTTTTGGTCGTTTCTCTTTTTTCACGATGATGAGAGTTGAGCTCTTGATTTTCAAAGGGAACTCAGTTTGGCTCTCAAATTTTATTCTTGCTCTTTCACCTGCACACAATTATGGCTAGAAATGCATATCATTTCTTTCACTGGTTGAAGGCTAAGCATGCGTTTGTTGGCACAATCAGATAATTATCTATCCAAGTAATATAAAACAATTGTAAAGATATTTTCTGCCCACTTTATTCAAAATTACCATAAAACTAAGAGAATGTGAGGAATGAGGTCTGGCTTCCTCTTGAACAAAGCAGAGGCTTCTAGAAAGTACACTTTAATTACATTCCTCCTCTTATTGGAAAGGTTGTACATCAGGAAAAGTCTTCTCTGTGGCAGAAATGTAGCCACCATGTAAAACTTGTAATAAGAATTGTCAAATACAACAATTTTATGATGCCTTTTTGTCATCTGGGCAGTTAAAGGAAGCTTTCCTTAGTGAATGCATTGATCTGACAGATGAGGGCCACAAAAGCAATACCACAGCTTCACAGAAGAACACAGAGGCAAATATTGGAAAGAAAGAGGCACAAAGAGGTTTTACTTGTGTGCAGTTGTTTCGCCATTGCTGGTGGTGACAGGCTGAAGGCAGGTGATAGGTGTGAGTGCAGCCAGGACCGGGCAGGGCTGAGAGCCCGGAGTGCATTGCCCGGATCGGGTGCCTTGGGGGGTATGTACATCAGGAGGTACGCTGTTGAAGTTTGGGTTCTTGGATGTCTTTAAAATCAGAGTGAGATTACAACTTACTTCTGCAGATTGTATGTTTATGCTAGGCTGAATAAAATAGCATGGAGTTTGGAAAAGCAGATCATTTTCTCTCTCTCTCCATGCTGAAATACAGCTTTAGCCTCAATGTGGGTGGCTAAGAGAATATCACAGAGGCAATGAATGATAGGAACTTTTTTTTTTTTTTTTTTAGGTGAAACTTCCAGGGGTTAGAGACATTATTATTAAAACAGTCAGGACTTGAATGCTGCATGCTCCCACTGACATCAGTACAACCCTGCCAAAGCAGTTATGCTCTGGTAGAATCAGATCCTGCTGGCTGTGTCTCCGGTTGTTTACACAGGTGTTAATCAAGTGTGAACCTCCTGTGGCCAGTGCAAGCATTAATCATCATGTCAGTGTAATAGAGAGTTGTCTTCAACCCTCCATTGAACTTCTTGAGGTTCCTACACTGTGATAAATGTACCAAAGCAAAAGTGATGTGGAGATGCTCATCACGTACCGTGATGTCCCTTCTCATGCACACAGGTGTTTTGCAGCTGGTACATACAGCACCAGTGGTGCTTTAGGTAACTGCTCTGTGTGTGCGTGTGGTGACCATGAGGGCAAGTGTTTGGTCAGGCTCAAAATCTGTTTGCTGAAACTCTGCTACATGAGACCTTTCTTTCTCTCCCAAGGAGCTGTGGTTCTGCTCAGAGCATGGAGCCGCATCCCCAGAGGACAAATTAAGTCAGCAACAGCTCTGAGGCAGTACCGGCCCTGGAAGGCAACGATGCCTCAGCTGTTTGGAAAGGAGCCTTAATACCTGGTGGAAGTCAAGATTTACATGGTAAAATGGACTACTAGCTACTACAGTAAGGTATCTGTAGGAAAATTTTATGAATCCACAGGTAGATAGTAGGGGTTATAAGAAGAATATTATTGCAGCAGTCTAGTTTTTTCTTTCTCACTGAATTGCAAAACTGAGTTTCATATTGAGATTAATTCAGGTAGTTGAGATTTTTCTTAACAATTCATTATTGACATTAGCAATACAGATTATAAAATTTGGCTGGATGGTTTTGTTCATCTTTAAAATACAACAGACAAAACCGTTGATCTGAAGTTCATACTGAAAAGTTGGCTCTTGCTGTTCCTAAACACACACACAAACACAAAGGGAATTTACTTGCACTTAAATAGCTCCTGAGAAGACACTGCTTTCTGCATGCATTTCCTTTTCTATGCTGAGCTCTGCAAGACTGGTTAAAACAAAGTAGGGAAGGATTATTGTTATTTTTTTGAAGAAATTTCACTCTTCATAACTGATGACTTATGGTTTCTGAATGTTCAAGATGAGTGTTTTTTATTATTATTGTTGTTACTATGAAAGTAAGCAAGGACAAGGACACAAGCCATAGGCTTTACCTAGAGCACTAGAGTGGACGTGTTCTGTGTGTGCTGGAGCAGTTTGCACCTGTGCTATGGGGAGGAGGAGCGTGTGTCTGTGCAACACAACTGGAATTGTGTGCAGGAATCCTCTCAGGATGCCGTGAGCAAGCCTGAGATGCAGACGCAGTGATCATGCACTGCTCAGCTCAGGCCTGAAACCTCCCAGCAGGTCACAGGAATGAGCTATGTTTGTTAGTTTCCCATTTTCATCTAAACTTTGAAGAAGTAACACTGAATAAACAAAGGTGCCTATTTTGTTCAGTGGTCTCCACAGATACGATGTACCATAGTTTTAGTCACAGAATACACTGTTCTGGAGAGATTTTGTTTTATGCTAATGGAACTGTCTCAAATCAAATTTCTGGATTAAATAAAGCATTTGGGAACTGAAGCTGAATCTTGCTAGTGACCTTATGAACAGGATTTCTAATGCATCCAGATTTTAAGGCTTTTCACACATTTTCTTTGGAAATCTCAAGTTTATATTTTGGGGGCTGAGTTTGTGTTTTAATGAATGAGAAAGTGTGAAAGCAATACGAAAATAAGTAGTTAAGTCTTGGGGGGAACAGTCATTCAGAACTGGCTATCCATAGCAAACTGCTTTCAATAGGCTTTCCAAAAGTTGAAGGGGAAAAGGCCTAGCTATACAGAGAGCAATCTACATAAAAATAGCTATTTTAAGACTGTACAGTGCCTGCCTTTGTCCTCAGAAAGAATAGTATGAATGAAGGCTTAGTATTTTCTGTTAGATAAGTTTCTGTCTATGTATTTCACAATTAACATAAAAATAGAGAATGTATGTAAAAATATAGCTAATATAAAATTCTTATTAAAATTTAGAAAAAAAAAATATTGGAGTCACCAAAAGTCTGCTCACATAAATTGGGATGAAAACCTGACCTTGGTTTCTAACTGTCCAGGCAGTGGCTCAGTGGCTGCCCTGGAGGTCCCTGGCATGTATCTGTTCCGAAGATTGGGATGCTACAGATTGCATAGGCAATGCAACGCTGCAAACAATTTTGATTTAGGAAGTTGTGGGGCTTTTTTTCCTCTCTGAACTTGAATAACTGAAGGAGTTTTAATTTTGTCATCATGGGTGTGCTGAAGGAATATTACCCAAATACTTTTGCTCACTGATAATATAATAAGTCTGAGAGACAGAGGAGGTGGGCAACAGCATCCCCAAGCATTCATTCAGCCCAGACGTTGAAAAAGCTTAAATGCAACAAGTATAAAACCATTTAAACAGAATAAGGAAGAATCCGTGGTGTAGTTTGGCCAGGGAGCCACACAGAATAAAACACAAGTGCAATTCATAGATGCAACTTTTATAACAGACGGCAGCAGCATTGCAACATTAATGTTTTCATTTTTAGGGCAAATCAAATTACAGATTTTTTTGTCCATTTTTTCTGGTACTGTTCATTCAGGCCCCAGAATACAGTATTAAAGGAAAGATAAGATTTGGGTTCAGATGTCATTGGGTTACTCAATGACATCTGAACAACATGGGGCTTACAAGCAGTTTGTGGTTTTAAATTAGATTTGCCAAACATTATGTAAAACAATCAGATATGCACAAATCATAGCTGCTGAAAGCCATTTGCACGCTGAATTATAGGGAGACAATGCTGAGTGGACATTACTATCAACAAATAATATGACTTATTTCTGCAATGAGTACTTGAGATAACTGGTGGCAGGTTTTAGGTGACAGTGTTGACTTAAAATACAAAATAACCCTACCCTTTCTATGACTTGAAATTAGGAAAGGCCACTAATATTGCCTGCAATTTTTCAAATTGCAGACAAAGGCTGTTTCATGCCAACAATTTTATTTGTGTGCATAAATCTGAGATAAAACAGCACCTCGGCTATTACCAGACCCTAAACGAAATAGGAAAAGTGTCCATTTTAAAAACCCTTGCTTAACTCTTTAGTCAGATTAATCAATTACTGTCCTCTTATGGAGGAAAAATAACAAGGAATGTGTCTTGCTGGAAATCCTGGTGCACTTTTTAAAGGTTTGCTTTGATTTGCCAACAAGTTTGTATTTTGAATTCTTACGCTTGTCCAGGTGGTAAAATCCAGTATTAGTTCAAGCAGATCATGTGCACAGCAGCCCAATATTTTCACTGGGCTTCCCAGCACAGTTGATTTTTTGGATCAAGCAGCACTCTTGTAGCTTTATATCTTAAATAAATTTGCATAAATCAGAGGAGAATTGGGGCCTGTAATGATTTCTGGTTAAATATTATGCCTTGAGATGCTAGTTTATCTTTATTTTCCTCAGGACTGTGACTGTGAGAGTTTAGATCAACCTGTGTATTGGTTTAGACCAACTCAAAACAGATTAATTGTACCTGACAACTCGGGGAGAGCTTGGGAAAATACTGCCAGTGAAATCTTGGCTCTCACTGTAAGGTAGCAGGAATTTTGCCATGAATTTCATCTGGGAGAGATTTCTTCCTTTTTCTTCTCATCCCTGGTGAAGTCTGCTTAATCCCCTTTTGGGCCAGCAAGATGGATCAGCAACGAAGATGGCATGGGTGCTGTAAAGCATCAGAAATAAGGGATAAAATGTTGAGTTCAGAGGGCTAGATAGATATTAATCTGTTCTACGCCCAACCACAGAAGGGAAAGGGACCAATACCTGTGTCTCTTCTTTCTAGAACAGATAGAAATGCTTCTTAGATCTTTATAACCCCTGAGCAAAATTTCTCAAAAATCCCCTTTGTATTGTGGAAAGACTTTAAAGTGGAGTAGAAAGTTCTGTTTCTTAAAAAAAAAAAAAAAAAGAAAAATGTAAAGGGAGAAAAAAAGCACAACTTCTCTACCATAAGAAACCACATGTTCATCATATCCATCAAATGAAAAATCTTCAATTTATTAATTTACATGAGTAGTTTTACACATGGCAGAATAAAGTAAATTCAGAATATATAAAATATTCCAGAACTGTATGTGTTACAGATTGCTTTGTCTGACTAAATTGTCCTTCCTGGATTTATGTTGCAAAGGAGTTTCAGCAATACTACAAATTTGTCATAAATAATCCTTAACAAAGGCAATATTTCAGTGGGGAGACCTGGCAAATGTGTTTCATATGCCAATGTCATTTCCAGTTCATATGCAGTCAGCATTTTCTGCATCTCCACCCTGTCACTCCCTATTTTGGACCTGATTTTCAATTTCCATTGCTTTCAACTGATATTAGCTAGATCTGCCAGAGAAACAAACCTTAAAACTAAATTCAAAATGATTAGTTATATATAAAAGAGGCCAATATCTTTCCCTTGCAATTCTATAAATGACAGCTAAGGTAGAGTTGGGTGGTTTTGCTACAATAAAGGAGCAAATCAGAAGAAAATGGTATGTGTGATTGCAGTCAGTACAGAATACAGTCTCCTAAGAACTGTCTTCATCGTTGAAAAAAACAACAGTTTTGCTAAATTCCCAAGGTATTACACTACACGCAAATTATAAAATCTTTTAAATATGTTTTAAATGGACACCTAAATACAGGTTACATTTTCATTCTCTAGGTGTGCTCAGATTTTTGCAGTCTACATTGGGTTACTGGGTTTAGTCCAAATGTCCTCTCCTACCATCCAGTGTATAAGTTTACATCCAGACATCGGGTTTGATGGTTTTATCTTTCAGTTCTTATCCCCTGTGGTATTGCCTTCCACACTACTGTTTTAGGTGTGAATATTGCTGGGTTGGTTTGGGGTTTTTTCTGGTCATGGTAACATTCAATACTTGGTCGATAAGAATTTATGCCCTCAAATACATGATGATGGCTACAGACGCTCTTCCCACACACTGCTTTTTGTGCAGGCTCTATTTGTAGCTCTTGCGTTGCTGTCTTTATATGAAGCCTTGATCCTCAAGGCCATGGGGAATGTCAGCTACATCCCAAATGATATCAATAATTTTTGGAATGTTATAACTATGTAATGAGACAAACTATTACTCTGTGAGTGAGCTACCATTGTAGCAACTGAGAACAATCAGCATCAAACTGATGTTCTATTGCGTTTGGTATTGGAAAAAACCACTACAAGGTTATGTACTAATGTGAATCAACAGGTTCTTTTCTAGCACCTTTATTCTCTGAAATCTGACTTGGTTTATATAAAGCATTAACTACTAAAAGAAATTAAAAACCTAACAAAACAGGGGGGAATCCCTGTGGTCAAAGATTCTTCAGTGATAAAACACTTGGGTTTTGTGTATGAGTTGGCAAAGTTTAGTTGATGTAAGTAGGAAGGTTCATATAAATCCCTCAGAACTGATACAAGGTCCACTGGTTCTCATTCTTAAACGAACCAGATGTCAGGAGCATAAAATATTTGTTATCTATGTAAATTAATCATTCTTTGTACTCTTTAGTACAAGTAAGTGATGTTTACTAAGAAGAAAGAGTCAGAAGAACTTGAAACACCAAAGAAAAAAAGTTTCTCATTCTTTTCAGACACAGATATTTGAAACATTAATTTGAACAGATTGATTCAGTTTGGATCTTCTGATGTATTTTTCAATGATCAGTTTTAAACCATGCATGCCTACAGTGGGGCAGAACACGAAGTGTGATGGTGACATTTACATCCCGTTAGAAATGATGAATTGCCACAAAGCACTGTGTGATAAAAGAAAGTAGCCAAGTTTAACCTTCATCTTTTAGTGCTGCAGCAAACAAGTGAGGAAGCGTTGCAATCAGTTTTGCTCCTTTTTAAGTAAAATCTAGTTTTTGCTACAAGTGATCTTGCAAGAGCAAAAGATAACTTTTTACTGGAGAGATCTGAAATTCATGGTGGTTTAAAATTCATTACTGACATGTAAATACACTCACCAGGACCAAAAATGTTGGCTATGCAGTTACCCAGCAAATGAAATATGTTTTTACTTAGAGGAACTACCACAGTAATGAGAATATATACAAGTAATAAAGCCAATATTCCTATACCATCAAGTCTTTACATGAACTAAAATCTTCTTGCATAGAACAGCACCTCTGTCTCTCTCTCTTTCAGAATCCAGGCCAGATTTATTGATTTCAAACAGTCACAATGAAATCCAGTGGAGGCTGAAATCATTGTGAAGGATTGCCCGGCTGCATAGTACAGACGTTGGTCACCAGTGACTTCCCACCTCAGTTCCCTCTGGGTGGATTCGTATCCCCAGTTCCTGTCAGACTGAAATAGCTACTAGGATATTTGTGTTTTTGAGATGATGCTCATTAAGCTCTGCTTACTTATACCGTTCTGCTTGAATGGATGGACTGCCTAAGCAGCTCAGGAGGAGTAAATACAGACTGGTAAGGGGAGCGTGTGGAGGGGAAAAGCTGGACTTCAGCTCCCTTTCCAATGTATGTTTAACAAAATACCTAAATAGATGCTGCAGCAGTGACAGGGACACATGTTCCCTACTGAAGGAAAATTTCCTCAACTTTTAATCATGCTCAGGATTATTCTCTGTCCAAAGGCATATTTCAATAGTCTGTTGAAATCCAGCTGTTCCCAAAGACAAGACTCATAAACATACTAAACCCATTACAGGTGTGGCTCAGCACAGGCATGCTGGAGCTGATATCTGAGGTGACAAGATGGAGAAAAAAGAGATGGCAAAGATGAAGGGACAGAAATGCAGAGGCAAGGAGACACAGGAGATGCTGGCAATGAAGCCAGCCTGTAAAAGCAGACTGCTCTGCTCCTCTTCCTTCCCAGGCCCCAACCCAGCAGATGTACCTTGAGCGTGCCCACCCGTCAGGCTTCGCAGAAGGGCCAGAGCAGTAACCAGCTCATAGGCCCCAGCAGGGCTGAAGGCCAAGCTGGAAGTTTCATTGCTCTGGCTTGTCATGTTGTAGGTACCTTGTGGATGCCCAGAAACAAACCCTATCCCCTCTCTCTTTCTCCAGGGCATTACTCTTCAAGGGCCACAGGAATGGAGGCACTGAAGGTTCAGGAATGAAATTTTACTCTTTGATGCCTGGTTTAGCAGTTAGCCTAATTATTACTGTCAATTTGACAGGCAAGTTTTCTTTCTAACATGTCCCCACTCTTCCGAACTACCCATATAGATTGTGAAGACTTTTTCTATTTTGCTTTAAGGTGCCAAAGTTCAGTTTTAAAATGCAAGAGCCCAGAAGCCAGAAAAGCCTTGTTCTGCTGTCAAGCATAACCTCACCTCTCAAGCATTTGAAAGCCTGAAGGGCTTGGAAAGAAAATGAAGGGTGTCTAACTTTCAGGGAAACATGGATTTCCTCCCTGATGTCTTTATTTATTTTAGTAAGAAGTATACAGGAATATGACAAATATGTTGAAGTTAATCATGTGGAACTGATTTCTGCAGGAGGGGCTGCGGGATAACTGCAGGAACCCAAGCAAAGCCCAGATCCTGCTCTGCGATGTGCTGGTGGATGGAAACCTGCATGACAAGCAGTGAAATGTGCTGTGACACACACAGAACTGAGCTGCTGTCAAGGCCACAGTTTGGTTACACAGGGCGGATCAAACACCAGCCAGAAGACGAGGCCCTGCATGGTGAATAACACACAAGAAGACGAGGTGGAGCTATATGGTGCTCTTCCAGTGCCAGTGTCAACCAGCAAAGCAGGGGTGACAAATCGTGACCCATGTTCTGCGGCTGGTAGACACCGACATCATCCCCTCTCAGTAAAGAAACCAGCAGCTTCTGGGTAAGGAGGCTGCTCATATTTAAACATTACTACCATATTTTTACGCTATGGCCATCACTAAAGAGGGAAATACCAAGAGAATTAGTGTTTGGTCAATGTTCAGTGGGTACAGGAAAAGTATGGGGGCCGCACATTCAGCAAGCCAAGCATCGAGGCTTTGGGAAGATTTGCTCCCAGATGTGAGATGCCCTTGTGAAATGCACAAAGCAATGTAATCCATGATTTATGAGACTGAACTTTAGGAGTGAGATCTTCAAAAACAGATTTCTAGCAGCAAGGTCTATGTAATCCTGGAACATTTTGCTAGTAAGTACTGTCTTTTTTCTTGCTAGCATTATAATTTGCATTTTGATTAAACTAACTCAATATTTCATTGTACAAAAGAGCCTCTTAGTAAACATAATTATGTTTTTTAGTCTAGATGACCTTTTTCCTGAAAAAAAATAATCCAGGTTATCCTTTCTATTAATAAAAAGTTGATTAATGTAGTTGGATAAATTAATAAAGAACAGATAACTGAATTAATCATACTTAATGTAATAGAAGATTGCTAGGAGCTTATAGATTAGTCTAAGAATTTCCCCTCATGTTATAGGCTAATATAAATAAACTTAATTTGAAAGGACTGTGTCCATTCTTTTCCTGGCCTCACCCACAAATTAACAGTGCACTAGTAAAAACTCCTGGCACATAATAGACACAGGATGGCACCTGAGATAAAAGGACCACAATGGCCTATGGGTTTTGCTACATGTTTTTTACAGAAACTGGAAATCTGTTCTGTTTGGAAATACAGATTTTCATTGTCACACAAAATAAAAGTCTGGTATTAATTCAAGATGGATTTGGAGCTATCCAGACCTTGTGGCTGATGAGTCAGTTTTGAGCTGCTCTTTAGCTCCCCAGTGTCTTTGTTGGTTTCTGTCTAGCAAGGTGTCCTTCCTGAGATCTGAGATGGTGCAGCAGTTGACTGATGCTCTTTCTTGTGTTTGTACATTAAGAGAAAAGAAAGTAAATTCTTTTTCTTCCTTTTCCTTTGTAGACCTTGCTATCACACATCCTGTAATTACATCGACAGGTGGGACACATGCAGAGGATGAACAAATCAAGCGGAAGCCAGATGATGTTTTTCTACTTTCTGGAAGTGTGACTCTTCTTGAAGGAAAAGGCTGTCTGAAACCACTAGATTCCAGTGTAGCTCAGCCTGTGCTAGACCCAAATGTGTAATCTCAGCCCTTAAAATGTATTGAGTCCCTAACACAGAGTGAAACAATTCCAGACAGACATATGTGACATGGGAAGAACTAGGTGCCAAAAATTTCTCTTTTGTCTCACCATAAAGTGCAAAAATATTCTCTCTAAAAGGTAAAAATTCAACGAGCTTTCTAATATAAAACTTTGTTTATATATGTTCTCCACCATAATTCTCTTTTTAAAGAATTTTTAAGCACCTTCAGAAGAGTGTTTTTTTTTTTTTTAAAAAAAGGATTTGACTCCTCCTCCTCTGTCCAACAGGCTATTGGGAAAACCCTTCTATGTAGTTTTTATGCATGTGAACATATGAGCATGTGTGTAAATCCAGTTTACTGCACCTTTAACAGCATCCAGTTCAGCAGAGGGCAACCAGCAGGAAAGACCTACCTAGCCTGCTTGTCTGTGCCATCGCTGGTGGTTCCCACCTTCACCATGAGCTTGTGGACAAGATCAGAGAGAGGATAAGGCACCACCCACCAAGCAGAGGCTGAGAGGTGGTGGCTGTGGACAGGGAGGACAGTAGCACGAAAAAGCGGGTGATGTTCAAAAGAAGTTGTGCAGTAGGCAGCACAGGAGGTAGCCACAGCTTCAACAGCTCATTCAGCTGAGCACGGCTATATCCCATCCAACAGCCTGCGTGCATGTGAGAGACAGGCAGGGCCCTCCTATCTTCTTGCCTCCTGAGAACATCTAAGGTAATGAAATAACTTCTGCTGAGGTCATAAAATAGTTGAGCTTTTGCAGGCATGATGTAGGTTTGCAGGTGCCGAGCCCATCAGAGGGCTGGCTGGGCTGGCTCAGGCAGGGTGGTTGGCTGTTTTAACATCTTACCTGTCCTCGGAGCCAGCTTCGAGCACGTGAGGAGGGTGTTACAAACTGAAAACCGAAGGAGGGCAATCTAACCATCAATCCTCAGTGGTTGTAATGGACCTCGTTGTACCAGACAGCCTCTGTGTTTTGTCCCATTAATTGTTATAATCCAGTATATTTTTCATACCAGTTTAATGTTCAATTCTCTTTGAACTGACTTAGAAATTCTGAGGCTATGAGATCTATAATTTAATGATGTGCAAAGTATGCAGGCTTCTATGGGGAAAGGGGAGGCACCTTTTTATTGTTTTTGAAATTTGCAAATTCTCGAATGTTATTGTTAGATCTAAAGCTGCACCTGGTTCTTTCCCTGCTTTAAGTTCTGTCTAATGGTTATAAATACAAACAGCCAGAGTAGAGCAAACAAACAGAGCAGCACACTGTATTTGCTCACAATATTTATGGTATGACCATTTAAAACATTCCTGAGGTAAATGTTTATTTATAAAAAACTTTGTGTAAACCATATTTGAAAGTTTAAAAATATTCCTATGTTTTGTCCTAAAAGCTTCATTATAATTGGCTCCGGCATAGTCTGATACTTTCTGGCTATAGAAAATAACACAGTTCACATTAGCAAACCTGAATGGTTCTAAAAAGACCATTAGACAATTTCATTTTTTAAAAAATTGGTTAATCTCAAGCTTAAAATTTCCTAGAATCTCTTGAACAGCTTTCAATACTGATATATAAGTAGAAGAAAGGATGATCTCTAGAGAGCTAATCTTGCAGCTAGTAATGCTTTGGGTTTTCAGCCAAATAGGATTGGAGACCAGGTTTTCTATGAAGAATGATTAAACTGTCTATATAAAGCTCAGATTAGGAATTAAAAAAAAAAAAAAAAAAAAAAGAGGATGAGAAAAGGCTTTAGTGGAAAAATAAAACCTTACAAATCTCCTGTTTCATTAAAATCAGTACTCTTCAATGGAAGAATTTTTGGCTTGGTTTGGTTTGGTTTCTTTGCATGCAATCTCCATGGTTGTACTTGAAATTGCAACAAACTGAATTCATATGGGAGAGATCATGCATCTGATGTTGTGTTCATTATACTCAACCCAGTATACCAGCACAGCCTTCTGGAGCATGCATTGGGCTGCGTCTCCTTATTTCCATGTTCAATCCCAAACACCAAAGTGAAGCAAAAACGTCCATATATTCTTTAGCAATACCATGCAAGCGTGAAAAATGTTATACATGAGTGAAACAGAAGAAAGAAACATATTTTGAAGTCTCAAGTGAGCCTAGATTAGGACCCTAGTGACCCAGTGGAAAAACATGAGAATATTCTTGTCCAGGAGGAAAAAAGAATTCCCCAAGAGTAACTATACATTGTTGATATATTGTATGATATACATGAGCAGGCTGGACAAGTTAGAGTGGAAAGCAGGGCAAAGGCTTGAAAGAGGCAAAGCTGACAGAAGTATTACACCACATGTTTAAGTTGTTCATTTTTGTGTGAAATAGTAGCTGATATTGTAGAAGTATAAATTATAAGCCTTTTTCACAAGAAAAAAATTGGACATGAGGTTGCAAAGTGTTAATGAGGTCAGACCTTCCTAAAGACACCCAACCTTTGATAGTCTAAGAAGAGGGAAAAAATACGACTATTAGCTGCTGAGTCCTTAAACGACTGTGATTTTGACATGGTCTTTCTGATCATATGATGAACATTCTACTAGGGAAATCAGTGTTGTGTAAATTCTTTCAAAGTATTTTTAGAAAGGTATGAAGAATTGTCTGGAAGCAAATCCGAGGAGGAGAGAATTGCCCTAAATTATAGAAATTATTTGATTTCATTGTTAAATATCTGAGAAAACTTACAGGAAAAATAACAAGTCTCTAAAAAGGCTACAATAAATCACTGTGTATAAATTTTCCATTCTGCGTATTGTTCTTGCCTAGGTTTGTCATTTAATTTCTACAAGTACTGTGAGAAATCACTTTGCCCAGAATATTTTCAGGGCTTCGTAACATATGTAATATTTCTGGAAACTTAAAATCCCAACGTGACTTGATATCCCAAACTGCCATTCTGCTGTTAAAGCTGTGAGTCTGCTGAACTCACAACGTTACATACGTACACACTCCAAAGGTGTCGTTGTCCAAATAGGTATTTATATGTATTCTTCTAAAACTGACAGTTTTTCTTACAGATCATGTAAATGACCATACTGCAGCTTCGTCATCTGCAAACGATCTGCAGTCTGCAACTTCTGATCTGATTAGTTTGATTCAAGCAAATGCACCTGAGCCCATTTGTTTATATTTCCTCTATTTTTGATCAAATGGGTTCCTTTGAAAATGGATGTTTCCAAACAAAACCTTGCTTTCCTCTGTAACATTCATTTGCACCCCTGCCTTCTGACAATTAATTGTTATAAACAGGACATTCTTTTTCTGTGATTTGGTAGTGTTTTGTTGCTGTTGTAACAATTTCAAGACCAAAGGATTCCCCCTGACTATCAGGGCTAAATGTAAGACCTTGGCAGTGGAGGGGGTCACTGCTGGAGACCATCCCGTCCCTGCTCTCTGAGGGTTTTTGTACATCTCCCAAACTACACATGATATCATGTGCATCGTGCTAAAGGCAGAAGGAAAAGGTTATCCAGATGAAGATGATGGCTCTGAAACAGCTTGCATCTTGATGTTCAGTGCTTTTTTTTTTTTTTTTTTCCACTGCACTCATTAGGGTGAATTTTGTGAGGCGGTGCATTTTTCCTAAGTGGTGATACAACAGCTTCAGCTGAAGGTCTGTAGCCTCTTGTATGAGATATTCAGCACTTTTATATTATTAAGCCCAAAGTGGTCCTATAGATGGTGGTAAAATAACATTAATTTTTTTTTTCCAACCATGAAAGGTGAATGCTTCATATTCACTTAAGTCATTAGGAGCAAGAAGTACTCAGCAGCTTGAAATCTGACCTCTTACCCATCAGAGAATGGAAAAACTATTAAGAGAATGGGACAGTAGGTGCAACAATAACTATAAGGGCAGAAAGAATTGAGATAAATGCCTGTTGCAAGTCTAATTTTGGGAAAGGTCTGAATCAGAGCTAAAGAGGTACGGAAAAGCCATTAAATTAATGTTTGTTCTCATAACCTTTATATAATCTGTGAACAACAAATGGTATGAAATTACATTGTATAAAACATAGCCCTCCAATCAGGATTAAATCAGTACTTTCCTTCCTCTCATGACATTGTTAAAATCTTCACTAAAAATGGGGAAGGATGGCCAATATTTTAAAAATGGAGAAACTGTCTAAAATGTGACCACAGTGCAAGGAATTGTATAAAATCTCTTTAGTAAGGTCAACAAAACAAAGCCAGTTTATTCTCCTTATGTCAAACAACAACATTTCTCAGTATCTGCGGTACAATGTATAATCAGAAGATCCTGAGTGAATGGGCTACTATAGATTTCTCTGTTACTGTCAGTGCAAACATCCATCAGCTGCAAAAAGTTTTCTTTAAGAATCGACCAAAACAACTTTGTAGACTCCACTTGAAAAATATATGCAATCAAAAAGGGTGAAGAAAACATGTGAATTAAATTAATAAAACATTATAGTGTCTCATCCAACTTCAGTGTAGCAGCCATCTTCATTTTAAACCCTTAATGAATGTATTTGTAAAGCCTGATATAACATCCATCATTACTTTTCTTCAGTGTTCCTTCCCATGGTGAACTTGTTATGTCTTTTGCATTAAGCAAGAAATTATGTAACTGTATAAATGTATTAGTGGGAGCTGGGGGACGGAAGTAAGGATGCAAGTAATGATGTCAGGATGGTGAAGCTGACTTGGATGAATGGGAATAGGAGAGGGTCTCCCTGGTAAACAAAAGTGGTAGGAGGAGAAGAAACATTGGCTCAGTTTAGGGTGGGGAGTGTTTGAGGGGGTATAAGAGAGTAAGGATGGGGAATAGTCCAGGGTACTACCTAGAAAGGTAAGCTCAGAGAAAGAAATACAGTCGAATTAGAAAGTGTTGTGTAATAATATGGGGAGACTCCATGTATATGAAGCCAAAATACCTCTTCTTTTAAATCAAATATTTACATACTACAGACTTGTCCTATTAGTTCTAACCATTTCCAGTACACAGACTCCCCAGCTTTCCTTTAATCCCATCATACAGCAGTGCAAGATTGCTTCTCCAAGCTTCAAAAAGGTGGCAAATAATGAAACAAGAAAGGTCTGTCTGAGCTGAAGAGATAGCAAGCCCAAAATTTTCAGATTCAGCAGCCTTAGAAATTCCCCTTTAATATTTTCTCTAGTAATAGAGAGTTTTGACTGAAAGAGGCATCTTTACAAGAAACTGTTTTGGCTTATTTTATATTCAATATATTTTTTAATCAAAGCCTTCCAGATGCTACTGCGCTTTCTTCATTCAAAACCGTCAACAGCCATATGCTACAGAACCAAAGGCTTAATTGCAAAGATGTATCTGGAATCACACAGAGCCAGGCTAGAGGAGGTGGAATTTTGTTAGTAATTAGGCAAGCAGACACGGGCAAGATGAATAAGTAGCGAGGAAATATGCTCAGCATTCTCGCTATTGAGCAAGTTTTCGATTACTTCCTGGTCCTACGAAAAAAGCGAATTAAATTTGTGTCTCATGTATATGTATATGTTCACCCTCTATTCTGTCAAGTACCAACCAGTAATTGTTACAGGATAGGTGAACACAGAGTGAAGAAAGTAAAATGTGAAGAAAACACACAAAGCTACATTTTGGTGGTACCTCAAAACTGATCGTGTGAGTAATCAACATCTATCTGAGAATGGAGTCAAAATGGAGCCAGTGGGAAGGTGGCATCTGGGCATGGTTGCAACTGATGCATGAAGATGAAAATGTGTGAGGTTGTTGAGGTAGAATTTGTGGTTATTTATAAAGACAAAGTAGTTTTGACCAACACAAAGAAAATAGCCGGGTCTGTACCTCTTACAGAACAACGTTGGCCTGGGTCTGTGCTATTGGTATATTTCACACACTGCTGTTCTAGTTTAAATGAAACATAATAGATGCTGCTCAAATAGTCATTGTCATTAATCGCTGTTGTTTTTCTTTGTTCTGGTTTCAAGCTGCCATTCCAATAAAGTATCCAGCTATACTTTGAGAAGAAAAGTCACATATACTCTGATTTGGTTTGTGTTTTCACATGGTCAAGCATATAATGCAAATTAAATACGGGTTTAGTACCCAAAATTCCCATAGTCCTCCTAATATCCAACATAAATTTTAAAATTATTCCAAAATTTACCTCATTTCCACTAGAGGTCAGTCAATAGATAGTAAACTTTCATGTTGTAGAAATGCATATTGATAACTTCTTTACCTGTGTAACTTGTGCAAACATGCTGAACAAGAAAATTATTTCATATGAAAAACTAACGCAGGAAAAAATGTTTAAGATATATGCCAAATTTGTAGAACCTTTATCCATTATTACTGCAAGGTGAAGTGTCATTAAATGCTTAACTATGAAACAGAAAACGTGCATGAAGAATCGCAGTTCCATAGTTGCAGCACAATCTGGATAGACTCTGCTTATTGTGGAGTGTTTTGTAAATTATAGGAACTGACTGGAAATCTACATAAGCCTTTTACTAAGCTGAAAGCTCAGTAAAACTACTGGTCTTTTTTAAAGGCAACCTGTCTTAACGCAAAACTTGAAAGCACCAAAGTGCAAAGTACAGCTTTGTGGAGTTTAAAGCTATTTCTCAGGTGAATGGGGATTCAGAAATGTTTCACCAGCCAAATTTACTGCTGCCCTTATTTGCAACCTCCAAATGTGGAGTATTCCCCAGGTGTCTTGATGTTGAAGAGATGTGTCTGTTTAATTTATCATGGTTTTAGTTATTACCTTTTCTGCAAGCACCATATCACTCCTCATCATTGTTCCTGGAAATTGAGTTCAGTTTATTTTTAAGGTAATTGCATTATTTATTCATCTCTCTCTTCTCAGATGAAGCCTTGCTCAGTAATGACATCCTCAGCCTCAAATATTCTTCTTTGACTCCAGACGTGAAGATGGTGGATCTTCAATTAAGAAAGCAGTTTTGTTGCCCAAGATGGTTTCTTGGGAACCACTAAAAATGGTCAGTATCTATGCCAGCTGCTATATTTTGTTCTCAGTGAGCATTTACCTCAAATTTCAGTTTAAATGCTTCCACTATTCTTGCAGAGATCTCCCATTTTCCACTAAGTGTCACCAATGATGGTCACTTTAATCATACTCAAACATACTTTTTTTGTTGCCATTCTCTGCTGCAGCTGCATCAAGACTGAGACACAAGCAATTTCTCCTAAAGATTCACCACAACATTGTTCACACATGGACCGAGAACATCATAAATGTGAGCATCAGTACTGAATCTATCAAGATACTACATATGTACAAAGGTTATATGCCTTCGTATCTCTGCTTATTACTCAGATGCAGGTAAAAGTCGTACCGAGCATTACTCAGGTATAACACTAAGATATTCAACCATCCAGCTTCAGGAAAACTGAAGTGCAATGTTTCTAATTCAGGAATCTTTAGCTGGCCTCTGCTTCAAATCATGTGATGCATGATTAAGAAAAATTTTGAAATCTTTACAATATTTTAAAATTGCTTTAGAAAAGATAATCTTTATGCAGATCCTGGTAGCCCCCAACTACAAGTCACCAATATCTTAACCAAGACTCATAGAGTAGGAGTACTATTAGTACTGAAAATATTTCATTGTAATTTAATTTGACAGCTAACTATGAGACAACAAAGCCCATCTCTGTAAAGGCCCCGAAGGAGCAGAACTAACATTTTCAAAGCTTCCTATTTTCCAGAAGCTATCTGTTGGATTGGACCTCTCAGTATTAAGCTGAAGTGGCATGCACAGTTCTGAGCACAGGTCAGAGGATTTTCAAATTCAGTGGCAGCATTTTCAAAAGAAGTTATGACTTTGCCCTGTTAACCATGCTTTTTCTGACACATGACATTTGAAAACCTATTTCTGGCTGCTTCAGCTAGAGAAGGATGAGCTTGTAGCACTCTTGAATCCAATTTAAAATACATTTATAAAGTAGAAGTGTGCTTTGACATAAACTTGTTGAGTTGGTATCCAATATCTCAAAATGTTCAGGGTTTTTTTTGTTCTTTGACTTAAAATCTTCTACTTCAATCTCAATCAGCTGAAGATTCAACTTCTCGCATCTATGTGAAAATGATGAAGAAAATATATCCAGAATCTTGTCCATTTACAGCAGCTGAGGATTTAGCAATGTTATCCCTTTGTTCTTTTTGGTATGACCTGCAGCCGAAGGCCACTTCAGAAACCTGGGAAATCTTGGCTTTGATGCACCCCTCTTGTGCTTTTAGCAAGACTGATTGCTTTCCCCAGGGGAGAGCACGGGAAGACAGCAGAACTGCACAAAGCAATGAACATGCACAAAGAGGTAAAAGAAACTCATTTTGTTTGCGTATCAGAAGAGGTGGGATATGCCCAAGGAAGCAGGTTTCTGACAAAAGTTGCTGAACTTTCCATCTGATGCTCAGCAGTGAGCACTTTACCTAATAGCTACTCTGAGAAGTTTACTCTGGAGCTCTTTAAACAGATGCTGACTACAGGAAATGGAGAGGGATTTTTTTTTTTTTTCCTTACCGTGTGAGGCAAGGCTAAATGAATTTAAGTTTTCACTATTTCAAGCTTCTCTGAAGATGCCTATCACACTGTTCCTCTCTTGGGTGGGAGGCCCAGAGCTTTGTGGGCTACAATCTCCTTTGCACCCCTGCTTGGTGCAGTTGCAGCCTCCTCGGAGCAGTGGGGAGCCCCAGCCTGCCTGGGAGCTGTTAAATAGCACAGTGCCACAGCTGAGGTGCGTTGGCTCTTCATCCCAATCTACATTAACACCTGGGATGTTCTTGTCCCTTCTTTTTCTCACTGCCTTAGGCTGTTCCTACCAGGCTGAACAGAGAAAAAACTCCTGCAAAGACCTCACGTTAAGGGCTCTCTGTTTATTGTAAAAATTCCCTACGAGCTGGCTAGGCTGCCGTTACGCTGGTAGGAGTAAACACGTATCAGTGACTCCAGACTTGTGCTGGGGTGACAGTTCCAGTGATCTGAGGATGGCCTTGCTTATTTAACTAAACTTTAAACTCATCTATTCCAGCTGTGTGTCCTGGAAGCAGGTAAGCCGCAGAAGGGTTGCGTTTCTAGGGATAGTGCCTTGCTATGAATAGCTTCAATAAGCAAGTCTGCTTTGGCTGGGTTTATGATTCCTGGTAAGTTGTGACTGCTTCCCTCAGTGTGAAGAACCCTTGAGGGCTCTTCAGGTGCACCTGAAAAATGCTATGCATCCTTCAGATTTAAATTAACATAGCTCAAGTGCAATGTTATCATTTTATACCAGTCTTGTTTCAGTCTCTGCTATCTGAAGTTCTGGTCTAGCAAAAACTATTTTAAAAAAACACTGTGAGAAGCCTTGTTCACTTATATCAGCTGATGTTCAGAACCATACCAGCTATTTATGCACTTTTATTTGAGGACATAAGAAATCACCTTGGGTACATAGAGGATTAATATATGTGTGTCTGTGTGTACATATTACAAGATATTTTGGCCTTACCTATTTAGTTACACAGGTTTTGGACAGAATTCGGTAGAAAGATGAGTATGGAAGGATAAAAGAATAACTGAGTTGAGGAGTCATAAAAAAAAAATGTTTTGGAATTGATTTTAGGTTTGGGCAGTACATGCTTTTTGCATGTTAGTTTTACTTAAGTTCAACACTCTACCCTGCTGTGAAGAATGGCCATAGACAACATGGTCTAAGTCCAGCTGTTAGAGTGCCAGGTAAAGTAAGACTCTGGGAAACATTTCTCATCATATATCACAGAACAAATTGATATCAGGAAAACACTTTGGTGGTTTTGAGCTCACAGTGTCTGGCGTGTCTTCTGAGGGGAAAAAAGTTCAGTTTGCATGCCATTCCCTTTGCCAGTATGACAAGAGTGCAACGTGAAGAACAGAATACTTTAAAAGCTGATACAATAAGACAGCTGCAAAATCCCATAAGAAAAAATCCACAGAGAAGCAGAGAGATGAAAACAGACTGGACATAAGATACCCCGTTCAGGACTGGGAATCCAAACCTCGGCTGCTAAGCCATAATCAACATCAGTCCGCTACCTGATCTTCTTGGTTCCCCACATACCCGTGAGAGAGAAATTAAGAAGTGCTGAGAGTTTGGATAGCTGGAGTTGCTCAGATGTGGTTGGGGAAGAAAAGAAGAAGTGATACGGTACTGTGAAAGGCTGATTATTTTATAATCAGTCTGCCACATTTCCTCCTGCCAAATCCATGACAATGTCAGGATGTTAAAAAAAACCAACAACAAACCCAAAGCGTTTTGTCCCTCTTAGTCCTCCTGCATAACCAAGGAGCTGGAGGGTATAGTACAGTTAATAGCTCATTCTCACAATCAAGTTACCACAACTCAGCAAGTTAAGTTGTCAATGTGTGTCAGCTGAGCTGTGGCAATTGTTCGTGTGTGCGGTTGACACATCAAATGCCAAGCAATGTTATTTAACTCTCTTTCATTGCATCAAATTACTCCCAGTGTGCCATGGGTTAGGATTGCACGTTGGGAAGGATTCGCTGCTCTAAATTTAGATCTCTATATTAGAGAGGTCTACGTCTGAGCTAGTTGCCCAAGTTCATGCTGAAGTCAATGGAAAGAAACAGGTGGTTCTGGAGCGCACTTTGTTTAATCTTGGGGTAGCTGTTGAAAACAGAGAAGGTGAATCCTGCTCCACTGAGTGTAAAAGGCACTTACGTGATTAGCTCAGATATAATTGTGTAAGGTTAAGTGAGATTAATCTTTGGAGAGCTACCATATCTTGGCTAATGTCTTGATCCTGAACCAGAGCATGAAGATATAGTGGTTTGCTTGGTATAATCTTTCACCCATCATAGCAAAGAAAAATTAAGATTCAACTGAATATCAGTAAGATATGTTTTAACCTAGGTATTTTCAGACTTCAGGTGGGATTCTCCTGGTTTCTTAGACTCTCCAAGTAAACAAGCAGGTTATACAGAGAACTCGGTCAAACAGCATCTGTCTGATTTTTCTAGCGTTCTTTGCTTTTAGGTACATAGTTATTCCTCCCAGCCATTTACGTTTTTATCTTCTTCCTTCTAGTCCTGCAGATACTGGATGAGTTTGTATTTTGCAGTACAAAGGGACCAGCCACAGCAATCTAACAAGACTGCGAACTCAAGCAGCACTAAAGGAAAAGTACAGCTCCTCATCTGGTATGACGATTCAGTATTTTCAACAATTTACTGTCAGAGAATAGTTTACTCTGGTTTTCCTTCACACAGTGTTTCTGAAAGCATACACAAGCCCTGATCCTCCCATGTGGTTTGGCAGTTTTGTTCTTGCAGTAAACTTGCAAAATTAGTAGAGATCTGTTTTCACTGTCCTGTGCTAACCACCTTTGTCCAAGAGTGATTCCTATGGGATATGAAGAACCCCTTCTTCTCTGTTTTGGGGTGGGATTGGAGGGAGCTTTGGGGAAAAAGAGCTTCCCAGAGCTCCTCTTCATGGGTATTTAAAAAGGTATCTGAAAGTATTAACAACAAAATGTAGGGCAGCCCTCAGGTTCCTCTGGATTATATGTGGTGTGCTGAACGCCATCAGATGGACCAGGTAAAGCTGCCTTTAATAATTGCATTCCACTTGCCTAATCTAGCTCAGTCTTTATCTCATTCTCTTTTAATGAGTCATGTGGGTCCTACAAATAACTTTTACTGCAATGTTGGTTAAGCAGTTGCCACTTCGATCTTATCTCCTGTGAGGCTTTCCAGTTCAGTCGTATACTCTACCTCATGCTGGCATGGGTTTTATTATTAAATTATTAAAAAAAATCCCATTATTAAAAAAAATCCCAACAAACCAGCACTTGGGGAATCATTTTTTCCACATGAATCTGTCTCGCAGTGTAGCTGCCGAAGCACTTGCTCCAGCACAGCAGAAAAGAGGGACCGGGGGGACAGCTGCTGAACACTTCAGTACAGCCTTAGGACTAAGGAGAGAAAATTGTCTTGTTTTCCCCTCTAGCAATGTACAAACACAGTGGGGGGTGATAATTTATCTTCATTCCTAATATGAAGTTTAAATTCAGGATTATGATGCTGACAAGTCACAAAAGCTTTAACTAAAAGAAACTGCATGAGAGCAATATGTGACACTCTTCCTTAAACTGCATTTTCTGTCTGCAGCACTTTTACGGCTTGTCTTTTACAACCTTTGCACCATTTCCTTCATTTATGGTATCTATTGGCTATTCAGTCATAAAAAAACTAAATCTGAGCTCAGTCTCATGTGAGACTCCGATTCATCCAGGGAAACCCTCTGTGTTCGGAGACAGCCCCCACACCTGTGGGGCGGTTGGTTGCACTGAGGCAGAAGGATGAATGATCACAGCTTAGTTCCCTTTTCTTGGGATCTGCTGCAGCTTTTCTAGCAGCCTCCTGTGGTGTGCAGCCAGGTGAAGTCACGTCTATACTGAAGTGAAAAAGACTTCAGTCTTTGACTTCAGCTCTTGCCTTCAGTGTCAGAACTTGGCTCCAGAGTAGTCCCAGCTACTGGTAGTTTTGTGAAATAATGTGATATATCCTGCGTATCTTAACTGTGTTTTGTAAATTACATGTAAATGTAGTTCAGACCTTTGTGAAGAGTTCATCAAATTCTGGAACATCAGCAATACGCAATGTACTCGTTAAGCTCACAGAGGAAACGTCGGAGGGTGTTCAAAAGCAGCAGCACTCACGATTTCACTGTCTGCTTCTGCCCAGGGAAAATGCCACCAATTCTGCTAGATATTAGCAAGGGCTGCTTAGGCCCTTCGCCTGTGTTCCCTCGCTTTGTCTGGGTGTCTGCAGTGACGTGAGGTAGACATGCAGGGATCTGCCACTCCTGTTTTGCAATGTTTCCCATCTCCTCTGCACTGTGGCAGACAATAGGGTGATGATCTGATGCTCAATGTGTACCAATCACTTTGCAAGTGTTGATGTGTCTTGTCACGATTAGCAACTGGCTTGTTCAAGATGTTACTCTGTCTCATTTTATACATCTCATTATGCTGCTTTTAAGTGCAGAATAGTACAAATTCTGTTGCAGAATGTAGTACCAAAGATGCAGGGTTTGATATCCTGGCTGACTGCTTCCTCTGAGCTGCCTGAGGAGCAAGACAGTACAGCCTGTGATGGCTTTTTTGAGAGCTGGGGGTTTTCTGCTTTGAGTAAAAAGAAATTGTATTTTCTTAATTAGTTTCATCATTAAGTTTCATCATTTAACATGAGATGCTCACTAAATGCAGATAAATGTAAAAGAGGCTATTTGCATTCTCAGACACATACCAGAAGTATATTGCCAGTGAGTATTCACCTGCCACGTTGCCTTTTACAGTTTCATGAAAGAAATACAGGCCTTCTTATACAGGGCATTTTCATGGGGTTTTTTTTGGGGTTTTTTTGTTCTTTTTT
>JAVJGJ010000032.1:20245405-20259660 GCA_035590215.1 Microhierax caerulescens | reverse complement strand
TTTTTTTTAAAAAAAAAAAAAAAAAGAAAGAAAATAAAAGCAAGGAGAAGGTATTCAATATAAGAATACTTCCTGTTCTTACAGTCATTGCTTTTCTACACAAATAATTCTTGCAGTATTGGGATGTAACCTAATTGATTTTTAGAGAGATTTGTTAGCATTACACTCTGGCTCTGCAGATAAGACTTTTAGAAAGTCTAGGTTGTTAGTGTAAGAAGTGGCTAAAATGACTGTGATAAGCTTGTTTCCATGCTGTCGGAGAGGGTGTTATGTGAGACGCTGGCCTTAAACGTTTATGCTTGCACAGATGATTGACTTAAAATCCCAGCACCTGTGATCTCTATAATGTTCAATCTATTTGTGCAGCTGTTCCTCTGAGACCGTTACATGCAGTAATTGATTAGTTCAGCAGTCCTTCAACAGCACTGCGCTGTTATGAAAGCTGTTGAATTAATAAGCTATATTTCAGCAGCATACTTTCTCTTCCTCTCCATTTGCAGGATATGTCTCACATACCAATATTTTGCTGTGGGAATCCTACTTTCCCCAAACGACTAGAACACTTAAAAATACTGATTTTTTTAAAAGTTAAGGGGAAAAAACCATCTGTCTTCATCCCTTCCTTCCCCAAAGTCAAATAGTCTTTCTATTTCATTTGATGAAGATTTGATGAAGATAATAGTCTTAAAAAGAGGACCGGGAGGTGGAGACCACAGAGTAAGTCCAGTGGAGAACAAGCAACCAAGATACCTTCTCTTTATTCCTGCTCTGGAGGGAAAATGTCGTGTTTGAAATAGTGATGATGACAGAGTTTAACTGTACTTACAGAATTACTATAATGTTTTTGTTTCTGAGGGACTGTTACGGTGAGAATAAAAAATGCTGTTAATTAATCTTCTCCCATGTTATCTAGTTGTCAGAGTACACTTCATTAATTCACCCACACATAGTATGAAAATATTCTCTCCTAAAAAACTATGTTTAAGACAATGCTATCACAGTCTGTTGGAATTAAAAAGGAAAATAGTGCAGTCCATGGTCACTTCCCAGTCTGATGTGCACAATTAAGTCTATTTTTTTAGACTAATGTTTTTCTAGGACTATCACAGCAAACAATAATCAAGCTGCCTAGAAAGCACCGCATGAGTTAGAGATTTTACGTACATAAAGAAATACATTACAATACATTATTGTGTTTGCACGTCCCTAACATTCTTCCTTAGATGGATGTCACATTGGTTCCTGCTTGACAATTCAAGTTCTCCAGAGTAAGAGTTAAGACTAAAACAGTTTTACATCTGACAAATCATATAGAATCTGACAGGGACACTATAAATATGAGAAGAGCTAAGCCTCATTCTTTCAGGATGTTTCTGCCCATCTTTTTTTTTTATTTTTAATTGCAGACATAAATCTCATCATTTATGTACTCATTGAGTCATAATCCTGCAAAATGCTGGACATTAGGCATGCAGTAGTATTGTTATGCTGAAGATGATCATGCACCCAATATTTTTTTTACATCAATTATTTAGAAAGTCAGATTCTTCATGATCTATATTCATATTCAGGATGCATACCTAGATAAGGGATTAACCCAGTGATGTTTAGGACATTATCTTGGTTTAGATCAAATTAAAAAAATTTCACATGTAGGTGCAGATGCAAAACAAAGTCAGTACAGCAGGAGGCTGAGTTTTTGTAAATCTGGGCTTAGATATTGAAAGATTCAAACACAAATACAATTTAAATTAAAAAAAAAAAAGGAAAAATAACCTCATGAAAATAGATCACTGTGGTGTAATAAGTATAAATCAGTGTGAGATAACTACAGAAAAGTTTGAACTACTTCAGATGTTTACAGTTTTGTCACTTTAATGAATGCAGAAAAAAAATGTGTTGATTAGTAGCCAGCATGTGGTAACATAACTATGTTATGCATGGTGACAACATTATTGTCCTGTCATGTATGAGACATGAAATGATGCCTGTCAGGATGGGAGGAACATGTAAAACTTATCTAAGCCCTATGCCAAGAGCATCTTAATCATGAATCACACTCGTTTTCCATTCATGTTGTTGAAAATCAACAGAATACATTCAAGATAATTTACAGCTATTCTGGGTTTATACATGGATAATGGCTTTTAGAAAGTGATGGCTTGTGTTAGGAATAGATATGTGTTATGCTACGTGCTCTCATGTAAGTCTGTTCAAAGTGGCAAAGGGTAGTCCAGGGAGACTTGGAAGAGGAGACCTAATTAAAAGTTTTTATATTATTTTCTTTCAGTATTGCAAAAGTAGCTTGTTAGGAGCCTAACACTTGAGTTACATTAATAAATCCCTGTTAAGTTGTTGCAGCTATTCTTGCTGGTGAAAACCACTCTAAATTCCTTAATGCAAGATAAGAATAGGATGCTTTAAAACCCAACAAAGAGAAGTAAAATTAAACTTGGCAGTTTTTAATTTAATTTTTTTTGATACTAGAAGAAAATATCTATTTCTCTTTGTCTCATGAGCAGTCCTGAACATTCAAAAAAATAATTCCACAAGCTTTTGAAAATCAGTGTTGCAAAAAGTGAGTGCTGTTCCCATTGATTTCTAAGTCTTAGGTTACACTTTGGTCACATTGTCAAGTTCTTCTCTATAGCTGCAAAGACTTGAAAGTTTGAGGGGAGCTGTACAACACCCCCCACACACCCCTTTTCTTTAAGTGAAAACTAGTATTCTCATAAAATCTTGTGAAGGCTGAGTTGAAGTCTTGAGGCCATTGAATACCTTGAAGGTCTCCATAAAGTTCTGAGCTGCAAAGACTAATGATCGATGTCTGGAACTGGCTTTGAAAACAGTATGAGAAAATCTGAGAAAAATATAGGTTTATCGGAAACTGTAAGGAAAAAAACCCTTCTAAAATATATGTAACAATCTGAGAAATAAAGACCTGAAGATATCTCATCTTTTGCTGTTTCATTACCTTGCTCTGAGGTAGGAGAGGTCACATTGAAATGTTTTGTAGCAGGTATTTACCTGCCACACTACTGAAAACCTCCAGCTTAATTTTCGTAACCTTTGTAGGCACTCTCGTAGAATGTTGCTGTCCTTGTTATTAAATAGAAAGGTGCTCTGAACTTCAGTCTAGCCTCTAACCTTTCCCTGCTGTGAAACAAACCAATTATTCCATTTTACCCTCAATAACTGTGCAGA
The DNA here is from genome assembly GCA_035590215.1 of Microhierax caerulescens. Lineage (NCBI taxonomy): Eukaryota > Metazoa > Chordata > Aves > Falconiformes > Falconidae > Microhierax > Microhierax caerulescens. Next base: position 20,256,456 of record JAVJGJ010000032.1, on the reverse strand, counting down.
ATAGCTAACTGCTATATCTCTTTAACCATTTTTTATATACATGAAAACTGCTACAGCTACTCTATCACCTTATGCACTTAAAAATTCATCATTTAACATTTGCTCTGGAGTCTTTCAGGCTATGAAGTAAGCTGATATATGATTCCCTGGACCCTTTCTATATTAAGGAAAGGACAGTGCTTTGCCTTTCATCTGCTTTCTGTGACTTCTCAAGGATAACGATTCAGAAGAGATTCTCTTGGCATTAGGGTACATTTCAGCATGCCTCACTGGCTTTAATACAGTCAATTTATCCATTCTCTATCATGCCCTTTAACCATTCTACCCTGCTCTCTACCTACCTGCTAATATTAATTGCCTTAAGTGGCTTGTCACAAATTTTGTGAATGTTAATGCAAAAGGGCAACTCGGCCTTCTTGTCATCCCTGATGTGTTTGCTGCCTGCTTCTTCAGCAACGGAGTTAGTCAGACTGCCAAAGCGGTCTTCTCCCTGTGCAGCAGCCCATGGCTTCTGCTCCCCCTCCCTCCAGCTCCGCAGCAGTGCCGCTGCCTCACTCCTCGCCCCAGCACCCACTGGCACTCAGTGCTGCTGCTCAGGGCGCCCATCATCCAAGTGCATTCTGCACCCAGGACCTCGGGCGTTCCCTCCCTGTTTGTTATGCTTGAATGAAAAATAGCTGCCCACCTAGTTGTTTCTTCTAACTTAGAATACATAAATAAATAAGTAAATGTGGGGACCTGGAGCATCTGTTTCCTGCAATATTACCACTCCTGTAGCTCTCAAGTTAATTAAAGGCTTTCTGTATTAACGTAGTTAAGGGTACCTGCCCTTGAGTGCTTTAGTTGTCTGTTAGAAAAGTGACAACCTAATGCTATATTTTCAAAATTTGTTACATTTATGTCCTTTCAGCTCCGACATTTTGAAAGACAATCTTGAAGCTAATATAAAAGCTAATACAGGGTTATCCTCCTAGGACAGATATGAAAGCGTTAAACAGGTTGTCTTCAAAAAGTAGAGCTTCCAGAAAGACATTGCAAAACCTGGATGATTTTGCCATTACAGAAATTAACATCCTGCTAAGAAAATATAAGTAAATTCCCTGATTTCAGGCTAATGAAGCAAAAGCAACTGCCTTGTTTACACAGTGGTCATAAGGTATCTTCAAGCATTATAATGAAATGTTAGGTGTTTATTTTACTTCTATGGAAAAGAAACAAAATGTGTGTCTCAGCTCTTAATTCATGGAGGGGGTATGCAATCAGAGCAAACCCTGCCTTTAAGAAGATCTAGTGCTTCTCAGAATATGTTTCAGTCACTGGTTTCTGAAGGCTGAAGGAATATTCTTGTGCCTTTGCAGGTAGATTTTCTCCTTTCCTGTCAGAAATAGCCCATGCCCAAACATTATACTATTGGTGGAGCTTCAAGTTCTAATGCACAAACCCACTCAGACACAGTAGATTCTTGTTCAGCCTCAGTTAGATTTATGTCAGGTCTTTTTTTGACCGGTGTGTGGTAGAAAGATCAGCTGAAGAAGAGTAGATGTACTATGGAGATACTAAATCAGAACATCAATTGCATATTTTAGAAAAGTGGAGGGAGAGCAGAATTTTAAAAATAAACAAAAAATCAAACCAGAAGCCTGGGCGAAGGTGCATGGCAAATTAATGGGTTTTTACCTTTTTTATGTCTGAAGCGTGGCTATGAGGCAGAAGGGAATACAGTAACAGAATGAAATAGAGCTGTCATTCATTTTTTCCTGTACTGTGAGAAGATGGTAAATCCCTGTGCACTTCACAGGCATCCCTGTGTGGTGGATTCCCTCCCCTCTTGCACTCAATCCAAACCGGTCTATGAGCAGTTGTGATTCATAGGATTTTTCCTTATTTTAGAGACACTTGCATATATTGGATCTCCTCCTGATGACCTCATTCAGCTGTCTTTCAAGTAGTCAAGCAAATCAATTTAACTTAAAATTAATAACTTGCCAAAAGACAATGTTTTATAAATGCTCATTGCCTTTGTGGGACTTATCTGAAATGTTAGTCTAAATGATTGCATTTTATTACCATTCCACAATATTTTGCTGCTCATAAAATAAGAATCAGTTTAAATGCAGTTCACCATTGTCTACCCAGAGACATTGAATGTCTTTGAAATAAATCCAAATACATTAGCAGCCTGTTAAATAGACATCATACTCCCATCTAGAAATCTTATTAATTTATATGTTTTTAAATGTTTCACATTCTGCTTTGTTGATCAAGCTATTAATTTGTACGTTAATGCAGATAGAAGTGTCAGCACTGCAATATTTACAGAGGAAATTCTAGATACGCTGATTAAGCCAAAGCAAAATGTATGTCCTTTGTGACCCTGTTAGATTGTCTCCATTTTTTTAAGCGAATATATAGCACTTTACACTCGTGGGCATCCTGACAGAATGAACAGCTAATTGCCTTAACATTGTTATTAACTGAAAGGCTGCAATTTAAAAGCAGCAGTTAAAACCTCCCCACTCGAAAGCTTGCTGCACAGGATTGCTTCCTTTGCCTCCTCTTCTCTGGTAGCTCTGTGATCAGTGCATTTTCAGTCAAGTCCCTTAACTGCCAGTGGATCTTCATTTCATCCTCCTCCTTAGGCTGCCTGCTTCCTGAGGCAGGGGTTCTTATTTTAGACCTACAGGACCTAGCAGGGATCTCAGGGTACAACTGTGACAGAGATAATAACGAACAAAACTCTTTAATGGAGTCCTGCTCTTCCTTCGAAGTAGTCTTATTTGTAGTGAGGTTGTTAATGGCATGACTTGCACTCATTTTCATCAACGGAGTCTTTTCAAATGGATTTGACTATTTACTATTCATTGTTAACAATAATGGTGTTGCACAGGCATAAGATGGGTTTAATGGAGTAGAGAGCATGATTTGAAATGCTTATCTTCCCCATTCTAATTTAACCTTGTGGAAGAGCCCTATGTGCCATTTCTACGTCATGATAGCATGTTTTAAAATTGTGCATCGATCAGTGGGTGGTGAGCATTTGTATCGTGCATCACTTGGGTTTTTTTTCCCTTCTTTCTTGATGATCATTATTGTCATCATCATCATTATCATAATCATTACCATCATCATTACTATTTAAAATTGATCTTAATCCTTGAGGTTTGCCTTTTTCCATAATTCTCCTCCCCACCTCACTAGAGGGTGGCAGGGGTGTGTGGAGGGGAGTGGGGAGGCGAGTGGCTGTGTGGTACTTAGTTGTTGGCTGGGGTTAAACCATGACAGACTCACAATAATGTATCCTGTCTTTGTGCTCCTCTCTTGGAATACTGTTCCCAGGTGATTTCTGCTCTATTCTTCTCTCGTGGATTTTGAGCTGTCGTTCCCAGAGTCCTTTACTTTCAAATAAATGGTCAGGTAACTTTTATGAATGTGTTGATAAGCATGGTGTTCTTTGTTGGTAGGTACCTGTTTGACATTGGAAATGGAGGTATTGTATCCGAATAAATTTCTGGATAGCCTCATAGACAGCATTTCCTTGCCAGTACATTCTCACCTATGCCTGCGAGACTTGCATATAATTCATAGGTGCAGAAAGGCAAACACTAAAAAGCACTTGCACCCGTCTATAAAGCACTGAGCAGAAAGTGCTTTAAAATAAATTAACTCATAGGAAACACTGAGGTGCAAGCAAATGGTAAAGATGTAATTCCAAGGTACGGAGGTAATCATAGGAGAGCACCTAGAGACCACAGCCTTTAGCCCTCTGGCTCTTTCTCACAGAAGGCAGTCCAAGAAGACCGAAGCTCTGTTTATATTGCCATTGGCTTAGAGACTGTGAACAAACCAATTCTTCCTCTTTTGCTATGCAACTTTGAAATTGTACTTGTCTCTCTTCATAAAGTGCTTAGAATGCCTAGGGAGCAGCGGCTGTGGATAAACCACCTCTTTATGTCCTCTCACCCATGCTTGTCACATAATTTACACACAGGTTCTAGGAGGAGCTTCTCTTTTTGTTCTTGTGGTATGCAAGAGAAGGTTAGTGGGCAATACAAATATTTGCCTAAACTATTATTTGTTCTGAGTGCTGCATTTTCAGTTGAAAACAGGTTCATGAGAATTTGTTTCTGGTAAGAATAACAAGTGTCAGAAAGGGCAGGACTGCAGCTACAGTCTTGAAGCATAGCAAGAAAGCCACAACTGGATCCCTATCAGCCTGCATTTGATAGTTATGTCCTGCAGTCTACTGCCCTTCCATGGCACGAAAAGTTGAGCAAATTTTGTGGTTTGTACCAAAAAAAAGTAAAGACATTTATTGTGGGAGTCATACATTTAGAAATCTGATGGCATTTTATAGCCATTTTATATTGAAAGGATGATATTTTTTTGCTTGCTTTTGGAGCCTGTAATTCCACTAGTTTGAGAAAGATAATGTAAGGTCTAAGGTGACTCTATAAATATCTGAGTTTTGTGGTGCCTTCAAACAGCTCACTAAGGAGTTCAGAGGCAGCAACTGCATACAGAAAAGGAGTGCCTGGCTGAAAAGAAGGACCACGCTCATAGGGAAGACATGAGAAAGAAGGAGTATTGTGATCAATCCCATGCACAGTTCAAAGAAGCTATAAAAGGAAAGAAGGCTGTCTTGGAGAATCCTTTTCCTAAACAAGTAAAATTTCTGTCTCACTATAGTAAAGGAACAGCATAATTGGGAAAACAATGAAGTATATGGTCTGGTGAGGCATGTTCAGACCTTGCTCAGCACTGCCTGGCTAGGTAATGTCTGGAGGAAGGGGCTGGTGGAAAACTGTCACCCAAGATGCTCGAGCAGATATTCTGCTCAAAGCTTGTTCCTGTCTCTATATCTCAAAGTTAAAAGCATGCTTTTTAAAAGTACGTTTTTCTGTTCTCCCATACAAGCCATGTTACATATAGTAGGTATAGTTACGATCACGCTAGACAGAAGGGAAGGACCAAGATATTTCCTGACAAGGATGAGAAGAGAGGGTGGCTCTGAAGCAGGGCACAGAAAAAAGGCACAAAAGCAAACTCCAACTGGTGGCAGAATTTCACAGGGGGGACCAACTCCCTGTAGCACAGTGCTGGGGAAGCTGAAGAGTTTTCCTTCTTCTAGCAGCCAGTCTTCAGACTGCTTGAGGAGGAGCACCCGAGACCTACAACAAGCACAGACGGTGTATTTTTATGGACTCTAGGACTCCATTAGCAGAAGTCATACAAAAATTATTATTAGAAATATTACAATCACTCAGTTCCTCTACCTAAAGGAACAGATAAAGCACCAAGCTAGTGTTCCTGAGGTCTTTCCTTTCCATGTGACATATTTGGGTAAAAACAACAGACAAGAGGAAACCATTAAGCCCACAGAGCAGTAAATTATTTCCTTTGGTCTTCCCTCCTTCTGTAATGGATGGTGAAACCGCTTGGTTTACTGCTCTGCTGTTTGTGACTGAGGGTTGGTCCACGCAGCAGGAGAAGCTGCATTTCTATGGCTGTTCCTGCGAGGGGCCCTTCCTGACCTTGCTATGTTCCCATGCTGGGGACAGACGTGTGGGAGAACCAGGCTGTGCCAGTGATCAGCAGTCTGATGGCAGAGCCAGTGCTTAGGCTCTATATGTGGACACTTAGGCTATGTTTCTGAAGTTGCTAAAATACTGTCTTTTGAGAAAAATTAAGCTAGCTACAACTTGGTCATCAATACCTGTAACAGGAATTGAAAGGAAAAAAGGTGGCAAGTCTAGGAAAACGTCTTTTAAATACAATTCTTTTCCAATGTCATACCTGATAAATGCTGCTAGGGAATAATGAAAAATTTGATCTTTCTTGGAATTTTTAGTGCAATGTTCCTTTTCAGCTGAGATTAACTGTGAAAGTCTACTCAAGGTTAATAGTCTGAAGCTATGAGGACACATAATAATCTACCAATTAATGTCAGTATCCAACAGCTGTGTGAAAAGCAGTTCATACAGCTAAACAAAACAACAGATTCTTTGGCTCTTTAAACATTAATGCAAATAGTTAGCTTAATGGCATCCTATCAGGCTCATGGGCACCCTGTCACCCATGGTTTGCCTGCAGGGCCTACTTCATCAATTTCTTCAGAGATTAAGAGGAAAAGAAGACAGTTGTTATTCAAACACATTTGTTCCCGGCCTGAGCTACTCACTAGCTCTCACAGCATCACAGCTGATTATTTGTATGAGTTCAGTATATTAAACAAAATTGATAGAATTTCATTCATTAATGTTCATTTGCTCTCGTGGCCTGGGGTTGCTCATTCTCTGATGTATGTTAAATCTCTAAAGTACTCTGGGGTCTACCCAGGGAACAACAGAGGTGCTCTGTAAATGCAGCCCATCTGCTTCCCTCCATCACCAAATGTATATTCCTGGGAGTGGCTGTGGAAGAGCCGGGCAGTACAGGGACATTCCATAAGATGAAGGTTCATTCTGCAGAGCCACCTAACCTTACTCCAAAATAGAAAAAGAAATATGACTGCACAAACTGACTCACAAAGGCAGAAGTGGTGGGTGAATTATTCTGTTTGAGATGCTATTAATTTCTCACTGTGTTGTTTCTGGTTGTTCCACGAAACCAGAAAGGACAACCTGGGTTAGTGATCAGCAGGCGCAGGGCTGCTCTTAATCCCTCTGTGGATAGGAAGGGTCTTGTACAAAGGCATTATTGTTTTTTCTTTTAGTTAAAAAAAAAAAAAAAAAAGGTAGGGGTTTATTGTCCCATTTTAATTTTCCTTGTGGTTTAATTTGTGTGTGATAGTCCAATTCCTCTATATTTTGCTAAATTTTACTGAGAATTGTGTGCAGCTGAAATTGCCGTATCCTACTGTGAGTACTACAAGAATTTTTCCACATGGAGAACATTATGGGAACAGTGTTTGCATTGTTAAAGAAAATATTATATTAGTAGAAAGGCATGAAGTTGTTTTGTAGATGACCAGAGCAAGATAATTTAATTTTTATGGATGAAGTTTTACTTGGCCTAAATAGTCTTCAGAGGACTGGGAGAACCTTATCAAATGCTGAAAATAAAAGCAAGTTGAGAGGTTAAGAACTAGAGTTAGATGACAATGGCAATGATTATTTATGTGTGCACAAAAAAAAAATAGAAGCAAGCAATGTCAAAAGAAAAAGAAATTCTGAGCAAACCAAGACTCTGTGGTTTCTTCCAGGATGCTGCTTTCCTTATCTTTTGAGCTCTGGCCTATTAGCAGTGCTCAAAATTTCTTAGTGATGGCCTTGGTGCCTTATAAAAAGTTTCTAACTGGAAACTGGTTTGGAGTATATCATACTGTCTAGTTCACAGCTCATCTTGTTCTTAAAATTCAGCACCAACAGGACAAATTATATTTTAAAATACCTGACTGTTTGTTCCTGAAGGAAGTTGAGTTCCTACGGCTGTTAGGTTTCTTTGATGTATTAATGTGGCTTTGTTGTAAAGAAATGGCTGGTATGCCAATGTTGATTTCTTGCTCTAGTAAGTAATGAAGCTTGGCTGGAAGAAAGGAAACACAATACCAGCGGACAAAATCTGCTATAGTGAAATTAGGCCTGGGTCTGCATTGCTTCATGGCAGTTAAACAAAAAGTGCTTTCTTAGCACTGTTTCAAAGTCTAAAACCCCTTGGTCTCTGACGTAAGGAGAGGACTTTCTGCCACTTTAGTGTCAGGAAAACTATTGTCAAAGTCAAATCACCAGTGGCCTCCACTTTGTAATCATTTTACATGTGATGCAACAGAAACAACACCTTAATTTGCAGTTGTTTTCTTCAGTAGTTTGACATTTCCTTGAACAAAAAACATGTTTCTTCAGATAAACATGTTTTCCTTCAGATAAACATGGAACCCGTTTCTTTAAAGGCATTGTAAACACATCCTTGTTTACAATGGAACAATTCAGAGCACAGGCTTGAGACTGGGGAAAACACACCCGAGCATGTATCCAAGAAATTAATCAGGAAATGTTTGGATGTCTCTATTTCTAATCCAGCTGATTTTGTATTCACAGTAGAAGAGCTGACTTGCTCTGAGGTGCTTTCTGTGTCCTTATGAAACCTTGCTTCACCAGTCTCCCTGTGCCCCTGCCCTTTATGATCAGAGTAATTTCTGTTCCTAGGATTTGTGCCAAGAAAACTAAACAGACTATTGGAAATCCGGATGGCATCAGTGTGGAATGTCTGCAGATCAGCTTTAATGATTTGTATGTTGCATGCTATAATTCAGTTATGAGAATAATACCAGTTTTTAAATGTTAATGAAGCTAACAGCCAAACCTTGGGTGATTCCTCCCCTCGACCCCTTACAGCTCCCCCACCTCACCCCCATTCATTTTTAGCCAGTTTTTCTCAGATATGTGGGACAGTCACTTGGAGCCTTAATCTTTCAGTTCAGCTTCTTCAATTATTCATAATACAATAACCCTGCAAGGGCTAAAACAATGGGATTCCCCCTGTTTGTGGAAAACAAATCTTCCAGCTATATTTAATATTTAAAGCTCTCTCAAGCTATTACTTAGTGGAACTGGCAGTGGGAAATCACCATTCAGACACCTACACAGATCAATAAAATATCAGAAACAGAATGTATACACACTGGTAATTATCAATTGCTCTTTATGAAGCTATAAATTGACTCAGCCTCCAGGAGGTAGACGTTGCCAGCAGAGCTGAGTCACATCATCCATGCATTAGGAAAAATGGGGTGGCTACATTATTTAGTTGCTTTAAAAATCCTTCTTTGTAGCAAGGCTTTAAGTAAAAAGGATCTCACTGAAATGTCATAGATGGCTTATTTTTTAAAGACATGTGCCATAATTTTAAGAGAACAACATGAGGTGTATATCACAAAAAATATATAGGGGTAAGACAGCTGACAGCAGTTGCTGCTGCCAGAAGCACTCCTCCTGTTGGACTCCAAAGCCATGATGCTTTCTTTGCCTGTATGTGCAGAGCCTCTATCCTCATTTTCAGCTTCTGTTCTACATGTGAAAACTATACTTGTACATGCATTATATAATCTTTGTTGGTATAAATTCTCTGTCAAAGCTGTTAAAACTCTTCTCACTAATCTTGCCTTCTTTTGAGAAGGCAGGTGTAGGTAACATTTACAGCATTGCTAACTGCGATTACAGTGCTAAAAGAAAAAGGAAATTCTTAACAGCGAACAGCGTTTAAGAAACGCTGCATTATCCCTAAACATATTTTTACCTTCACTTTTGGATAGCATCTGCCTAATGCTTTATCCAAGTCCAATAAAAGAAAAAATAGGATATTAAGGTGGAAAGGGTAAGACAAGCAACAGGATGACTGCTCAAGAGAAGAGCAAGGAATGACTGAATGAAACAGCCATTCATCAGGAGGAGTAAGGATTGACAAGGTCAAAGCTTCAGAAAACTATTTTTGCATCCTGGACCCAAAGGTATAGCACAAAGGCAGATTCTGCTGGCTCAGGAGAAGAGTTGTCCCTTTGTTATCTGGTGTCTCACAGGGATCCCGTGTGCTGTGTTAACTGTTCTGCCTTGCTGAGGTCTCGCAGACAGACTGCCACCATAGCCAAAACAGGATCCAGGCTCTAGCAAGCTCTGAAAGCATTAACTGGTTGCTTACATTAACAATATACTTGTTGTCTGTAGTGGAATTGGTGTGGGAAGGTGTGAGGGGGTGGGTTTTACTGTTCTGTAAGACTGAAAAGAACTAAACCCAGATGTATTGATCCATGATGACATACAAAAAAATTCTAAAAATAGGAATTTAATGGAATTCTGTTGTTCAGCTAAGGTAAAATATAATTACAAACCTTTCTTCCCTTTGTTGTAAAATAGCTTTTAGAATCTTTTAGTCAGTCTCTAAGTTATGACATTGTACTTTAAGATAATGACAGAAGCAACATATGAAAGCATGAGTCTTGCAGGCTGGTCCCCTAAAAGACTCCTAGAATAACTGGAGATACTAAATTAACTGGACATCCATCAAATCCCTGTACCTGGCTCCAGATATTATTTCCTACACAGTGATAACAGTGGACTTGGTTTTGGTTTTGCTGTAAATGGTCGCAGAAAAAAAACACTTTGGTGCCATAGCTGGTCGGTGGTCTCTCAAAGCATGTCTGGTGGAGATCAGTTAATTGTCATCCCCAGACCTACTTGAGAATTCAATCTTCTCATCTCCATCACCATGGAGGGCAAGCATAGGAATAAGAAATGTAAAGAATAGGGAACACATGGGACACACTCTCTGACAATTTTTAATTTAACAATTGACTGGCAATACCTCGTGACAATGAAAGCAAGTTCTGTCTTTCCTGCCAGGGGAGGGATTGTGTGGCAAGAGTAGAACCTCTTTGAAGTAAAGGTGAATGTCTGAAGTCAGCAGCAGCAAAGGCCAGCTTTAAATCTCTCTTTGCTGGGCTGTAAATCCTAGTTCTCCTCCAAACTGTGTTGAACAGTGTTACAGAAATAGCTTTTTCAGACAGGTGTGGGTTTTTCTTCAGGCATGAAAGCTGTAAAATTCAAAAGGCCAAAGGAAAGCTATTCGAATTCCTCATCTAGCAAGTGTATTATAAGTCTGCGATATTGGCAAAGTGCTGCTAACTCTCCTCATTTCCAAATCAGCAGGGTAAGCTGAAAAACTGCTCCATAAAATCAAATCAATATAAGAAAAAAAAAAAAGAATTATTTCCTGAAATTTGGCAATACTTTTTGATGCTGTTTGCCAGTAGTCAAGCAACACTTTCTTTTATACAGCAAATTAAAAAATGCTATAGACCTTTATCTCTCAAAATCCTCAGATAATAAATTAACACAGACCTGGTTTGCATGGCAAACACCCCACACCAGTGTCATCATGCAGGACAGAATCACAGACTGGTCAGGGCTGGAAGAGACCTCTGGAGATCATCTAGTCCAAGCCCCTGCTAAAGCAGGTTCTCCTAGAGCAGCTTGCAGAGTCACATCAAGGCAGGTTTTGAATGTCTCCAGAGAAGGAGACTCCCCAGCCTCTCTGGGCAGCCTGTGCCAGCACTCCGT
>JAVJGJ010000032.1:20231977-20244176 GCA_035590215.1 Microhierax caerulescens | reverse complement strand
CAGTCCTCAGGCACCGCTCCTGTCCTCCATGGCCTTTCAAAGACGATGGAGAGAGGCCTAGGAATAACATCTGCCAGGTCCCTCAGCACTCACGGGTGCATCCCATCAGGGTCCATGGATTTGTGGGTGTTAAGTTTGCTTAAGTAATCTCTAGCATGGTCCTCCTTGACCAGGGGAAAGTCTTCCTTTCTCCAGACTTCCTCTCTTGCCTCCAGGGTTTGGGAAACCAGAGGGCTGGCCTTGGCAGTGAGGACTGAAGCAAAGAAGGCATTCAGTAACTCTGCCGCCTTAATCTAAGAATCTAAGAGGAAAGGACTTGGAAAAGATGGTGATAATCTACTGGAAAATAAGAACAAGGGCAGAAAAATCTAAAGATGCTTTTTCCATGTCATCTAATTCAGGTGAGGCTAGTAATTTGTACAGATCATCTAGTATTAGCAACCATCCTAACAGCACACTACAGGAGTTCTTTCACTGTGAACCACTTGCTGCCTTGTGGAATTCAGAAATCAGGGTCAAGACAGAACAGGAGATACCTTATCCCCAACATTTGCCAAAAAACATAAAAACCAACTGGAGAAGCCTTATCTTTCAGGAGAAGCTGCTGTGACTGGTCGCCAGTGTCAAAGAAGACTTTGGCACTCTCACTCACAAATGTCAATACTTCAGCTGTCATTAACTCTTGCTAGTATTGTTAAATGGAGTTCTGCAAACTGATGAAAGTGGATGGCAGCTGCATCAAAGATGATATAATGTTCGGGAAATTCTGAACTAGACAATTAACAAGAGAAAAGAAAGCTATGTAATCCTAGATCAAAAGTAACAAATTGAGACCTCTAGATATAATTAGCTAAGTTGTGTTGGGATCTCTTTAACTGCTATGGCATCTTATATCATCAGAAAGTTGCCTCCTTTTGACTCCTTTTAATATGCTTTCTCTTCTCTAGACTTGCTAATTAACAGCAAAGATGCAAGAAGTGGAGGATGAAGGTTGTTTTGCATTCAGTAACAGAAAAGTAAGTAAAATTGTCATGTACTCATTCAGCGACATAGATACAGTTCTGTTTTAAATACCAGTTTAACTTCTGGACAAGGTCTTGCTGTTTCTTTCTTGGATGTGACATTATATTTGCTTATAATATATTATCAGTTTTTACATTTGGTTTTCTTTGCTCATCATCCAGAAGTCTACATAGATTTCAAAGAGATCATGGGCATTGTATAACTCTGCCCTTTCATGCTCTTCCTTATAGAAAACATGTCTTTAATGCCAGCATTGTAGATGAAACCTAGGAGACACAGTTTAAGCACACACAGCCTTGCCACATGCCACTGCAGGCAGACTTCAGATGGGCAGCAGTACCTACAGCTGAGATCACCTTGTATGGAGCTTGGAGAGGTTACTTGGGTTTTTTTAGGTGAGTATGAAAGCTTTATTTATATGGTGGAAGTCAATGAATAGAGACTTGCCAGGTTTCTCAGCTGTGAACAACCCTGAGCACCACCACAACCACCCTAACTTTCCATGTTACCAGACAGAAGAGAGATAGACTTTGCCTGTTTTAAACTTTTCCTAGCTGAAGTCTTGCCTCAGGGAAAGCTGTAAAGGGGGGCTACCTGCTATCTAATTGCCACCATTCCTGGCAGTGGTGAGGCACCCAGCACTGACTCTTTGAATGGAGATTCCCTTTCATGATTCCCAAGTACAGCTGGAGCTCAGCCTCTCTGCATGCTTTCCTACAGCAGGATCTTCTATTCAGTACCTCTCCTCCCATTGCCTAGGAATAAGAAAGTCGTGGTGTGAAATATTCAGAGTTTACTTCCACTGTCTGTGGACACAATATGACTTAGTTTAGCACGATAAACCAGGATCTGCCCTACTGTTTGAGTGTTCACATGGGTGTTCGTAGGAAGGCGTTACTAAGCGTACCAGTTGCTTTCCAGCTGAACCAGAAGGCTAGGGAACTTATTTCTCTTGGATGCTTTGCTCATGTTAACAGTGCTTCCAAGGAGATTCCAGAGCAGTGTTTCCTACAATGAGGATTATATTGATGATATTGATGAAACAAATTACTGGGTTTCCAGGAGTCTCCCACTGTACTCAAAATGTCCCTAATCTGTGCAGCCTACAATCATCTTCTGAAATCACAAATGTATCATCCCATAATAAGTATCTTTCATAATTCTGCATGAGCAACTTTAAATAGAAAATGTAATTCCACCTCCACCTTCAACTACCCCTTCTCAGCATAAGCTCTGTGGAGCCAAGAATTTAGGCTACAATACTCTGTTATAGTACTATGGCTTGTTTTATGTACCTTATTCTCTGAATATATTTTTCTGCAACAACTTAGAAATACTGAAGCCTCAAGACTCTGAGGTAGAGCTGTTTTTTAAATTCAGAAAAATTAGAACGACCCATTAATAAATCCCTTTCGTTTTGTAGCAATCACACCATGAACAGTTTCCATGGAAACATTTGCAGGAGGAGGAAGTGTTCATTTTACAATTACATTATAAGAGGTAGTTAAATTTTTGATCAAACACATATTAGAGCATAGAGAATTCCTAGCCAAGTGCCTCACGCTGTTAAAAATAGAAGTATTGCAGTATCCATGCAGTGCTGTCTGGAATAATGTATATAGAGAGGGGGGATCTGCAGAAAGTTAAAGTGCATCTGCAGTTTCCACCAGTGACAGGCTCCAGTACTTGGTTCCCATATGGCAAGGGTGGAGCAATGGCCTGGATTTGGCTCATGCTTGCAGTCTGACCTTAGATGCGCTATTTGGCTCTTTAGCCATCAGGACAAATGTAGGATGTGATGACTGCAGCATCTTACAATTATCAGGTAGATAATGCTATAAATAGTCCTGATCCAGATGATCTGCCTACACTGTGGTTACTGCTCTGCCACTTTAATACAGGTCACGTGGATTTGGCAGTGTTGTTTGCAATTTGCTAGCCCCGATATATGTAGTAGTCCAGCCACAAGGAAAATCACATAGGATAAATAGATGCCTTGAAAGATAGTTAATTTAGGCAATTATCCTACAAAGTCTACTCTATAATGCTGCAAGTAGACTGCTGGTGGTACCACAGTTATATATTTTCAGTTGAAACCAGGCCTGCATGTCCTAAAAGAGCATATACGTGTCCTAGTGAATTTCTGGGGGAGAAAGTGTCAAGCAGCAAGAGAAGCTGTAAGAAGCTGGGTTGAAGGGAAGAGGCTCAGCAATGGGAAAAAAACATTCCAATAAGTGGAAGGACACTATGGATATGCTGCTAAAAAGAAGCATGTGTAAAGGCTCTTGGACCAAGGTGGGAAAGGTCCAGAGAGCCAAAAGGGCCAAGCATGAGGTTCCTTGAGTTGGGGAAGGAGCAAGTGGAGGATGAGTTTGGGCCAAGTGGTGGGAAGGCCTAGTGGAGGTGGTGGCATCCTGCTGACAGTATAAGAGCTAAAGGCAAGGTCCTCTTGGAGTAGAAGGTACAAAATCTGATGACAGATTTACAGTTATTGCCAGCAGCATGTGTGTGTATCCACAACAGGTGTAAAGGATGCTTCTGATATTTATCTTTCAAGAAGGAGCTTGCCTTCTGATTAGTGCTTAGGCCAATGTGTCCTTGTGACTGTCTTTTCCTGAGCTAGTTATTCATGAGAAAACAAATCACTGCCTAAACCAGTGCTAGGAAGTTGGCATATTTCTGCTTTTTTTCAAAGTAACATAAGAAATATGAAATTACTGTTATTAGATCTGGAATATCTAATTCTTATCTGGAAGTTTCAGTGGTCTTCAGATTGCAAGGGATGACTTGCTGATCTTCACAAATCATGACTCTGACTTGCCACTTTCAAATCATAAGAATTAAAATAAAATTGTGATGCAGTTTTTCTTAAAAAGCTGTTTTCTCAAGCTTTATGATCATGTTTTCCTGAAAATATGAACACTAGAATTCCTATTTCTCTGAAATAAAATTTGAGAATTTGGATGTATTGGAGCTTTACAGAGTGCACCAGCTATCATAAGACTCATGATAATCATGGAAGTTTAAGGCACAAAAGTTAAAGTCTGCAACTTAAAAGGATTAGAACCTAAAAATCTTTTCTGGCAGTGCTTTAGTCAACCTGACTTAAAGTCAACTTGGTCCTCTGGTGGTGCAGATTCTTTGTATATATTTATGTCTCCACAACAGGCTGGTCTGAAAGGACATTGGATTGAGTAGTTGCTGTGCTGAGGAGAAGCCCATTTAGTTTTGGGGTTAAAGTGAGACTGTGATTATGCTGAGTCCAGGTACTCGGAATACCAGAAATAAGCAGTAATTGTGACTCCAGAGACTCTACCGCAGCTTTAATATCTGTTGTCTTTTTCTGCTCTAGCTCTACAATTTTTAGTATCAAATGCAACAGTTTGCCCCAGCAGTATGGCTTGGCATCACTAACTACTTTGTAAAATGATCCCTCAGCCAGCCTGTGTAAGTGAGATAAAAATCCTGTGAAAAATGTGAGTGGTCACTAGCATCGCATCTCAGAAAGCCATTTTTGTAATGGGACCTGATGAGTGTAAACCTCGTGGTTTCCTGCTGGTTCGCTGGGCATCAAGTGCAGAGGCTTTAAATCCACATTTATTTGCAAGGAGGAAATTGAATTAACTTATGAAATCACTGCTAATTTTTAGACAAAGTACTCCCCGTCACTGAAACAACTCTAGAAACCAGAGCCTTCTGAAGGTAGAGCTGCAAGCTTCAGACACAGGCCTTTTGCATACATGATGCCATCAGCACAGAAAGATTTCTACGCTCAGTGCAGAGCTGGCTGTAAGGATAGGACCATATTCCACCATATTCCATGCAAAGTGCTCTGTCAGGCTCCTCAAGGAGCCACACTCTCCAGGGAGTGGGAAAGCCCCTTCAGGTTAGTCATCCTTCTCCTGTTCCAGGTGCTGCTTCAGAGGAACTTTTTTACTTGGTTAAGGTATGATTGCTCCAGGGTGGCTCTTCAGAGACATCACTTTCCATGTGGCCGCTTTTTGGTTTTTTTTTTGCTCTTGATTTTTGAAATGGTGGGTGGAAGGGAAATTGAATGGATTGTGACCTTTCCTTAGTCTTTTGCAGCTGTATAAATAAGATGCCAAGAGGAAATTGTTTTGTAAATAACTATTCCAGAAAAGGACATTTGCCTTAACAGCTAGACATTGTGGTCCCCTGAGTATATGTATGTTATTACTGCTAGTAGCTGTTTGGGGACACTGAGCAAACATTTACTACTGTCTGAAATGAATAAGACAGGGTTTATGGTAAATGAATGCCCAATTTCTCTCATTAAGAGAAAGAAATACTTCAGTAATCAAGAGTCCAGCTTAAGCAACGTGTCGTATTGCCACTATGCTGGAAAGGTATGTCAGGGAGGACAGGAAAACTGCTGGGAAAACAGGACAAAGTCAAAAGTTTTTCCATTTTTCCTTGCTCTTTCTGCAGATTGGATGGAGAAGAAAAAGAATTTTCCAGGTCTGTAAGAGAAAAGCAGCATATGGATTTACTGACTGCAGGAGGGGAGGAATTTCATTTGGGTTTAACTTGAAAGGGGTAGCAGTGCTGAACCTCCCAGACAGAGCCTGGGGATGAGGAGCCTCTGTGCTGCAGGGTTTCACACCATGCTGCAGTCCCCAGAGCAGGGACCTGCAAAGGTCATGTAAAAGGACTTCAAATAAACATATAGGCTGCCAGGCAGGAGTCTTTCTACTTGCCTGACAGGTTTTTGGGGTGCATCGATGGATACATAAGGTAACTAAGTAAGACTGAGCTTCCCCAGGTGCATTTCCACTTTCCAAGAGATGTTTGATATTTGTCACAGCTTGCACATTTGATTGACAAATTAGAAGCATCAGATCACTGTCAGATACTCATAAATTATTTGATTAGGTGATGTGCAATGCATGACAGCCACAGCGTTTCAGCAACATTTTGCTGCACAGGGAGGCTGGTGATTGAAACCAAACCAGATGACTATCCAGTGCATGTACTTCTTGGGTGAAGAGCAAAATGTGAATAGTTCCACTAAGAACCTGAAGCTGAAACAGGCCCATTCCTGGAGAGTATGGAATTACATTATATTTAATATTTAATTACCCATTAACACCTCCGGCAGGGTTTGAATATTCAATTGATTTCCATAGCTCGCTTCTAAAACCCTATTGCTAATCATTTTTCATTCTATTCAACATAAGTTATGAGAATAAAATGTTGAAATGGGTAGAGTTCTTTAATTGTTGTTACTATTGTTTGCCTAGAATGAAAGCACAAATCTTTCCTAAAGCCTGTTTACATTGTAAAAATACATTAACTGGCAAACATTTATAGATTTTTTTTAAAAAAATTATGTTATGTGCAGCAGTTGTCCCCTTCCATGATAGTAAATCTGAACAGTGGCAATTTTGTAAAATAGTCAGAGGTTTATTCTTTAATCTATAGCGATAAGGACTTTATTTAGCTAAGAGGAGGAAAAATGTATGTGGTGCATGAATAGGATTTTCTGCCCTTGATGAGATGTTTCTGCTTGATCTAAGATCCCTCTGATATATTTCAAAACTTCTTTAATAAATGTCCACACTAGCTACTGATGGCAGGAACATACTGAACAAGCTCCTCCAATCATGTAAAACTTGAAGCATTAAACAAGCAGAGGGAAAAATTAAATTTCATGTAACAACCTAATAGAATACTTTTTTGTGAAACCTCTTTAGCACAGTTGCTTTGAATTTGGTGATGAGCATTAGGTCATCAGCCTATTTTCTGTTTTGGAGTTACCCAAGTCACAAGAATCACTTGAACAAAACAGCAAATTGTGTATTTTAGCATCCACAGGTGCCTTTAATATTCTGATAGTGGCTGCAAATGGAGTTTCTGCACATAATTCCCTGGACTTTGATACCTGGAACAGTAACTGACTAACAGAATAGGCAGTGTAGGCAGCAGAAAGGCATGCAAAGGGTTACGGGAGGGATTAAAGATGTCTCTAGTCACATTGCCTGGACAATTTAGTCTGGAAATTTCATATTTCCTGAAACTCTCTTATGTGGAATTTCTCTTCTGCAGACTGTATTTCACCCATGATGAAGAGTTTTTAAGATTGGCTGATTTTAATTAGTAACTTACTGTTAAGCAAAACCATGGTTCTGGCTACTTGGGGCTATGGGAACTTGTGCTTGTGAAGACCTGCTTCTTAAGCCCATGAATTAATTATAATTAATTTCTAGTGGTTTCTTATTGGTGGAAGGGAGAAAACTCCTCTAAAATATAATCTACTGACACCCTTTCTACATAGAAGCGGATATTTGTGTAATGGAGTCTACCTGAAAGGTCTCCTTAGGAGAAAGATCTGGTGTTCAAGAGCACTGGTTGATGTCAAATGCTTCTCACAAGCGTCCATGGAAGGGCTGCTCCCCTCCGTGGTTATCTCGTGGAAAAGCACAGGACAACCTAAAAGTTCTAATGGAATAGGCCAAGCTTGGTTACATAAGAGGAGACACTGGAGTTTGCAAGATAACAGTTTTGAAGAAATTGGTGGCCTCCTACAACTGTCTGTGATGGATATCTTTAAAAGCCCTCTTTTTATAGAAACCAAACAAATGACTTGTCTGGTGCCAATTTACTGCTCAGTGGGAAGAGCAAGGCTCACAATGAACATTTAATTGAAGATCAAAAAAAGTACAGAGTAGCCCAATAATTCATAGTTCTTAAAACATCTGCCTAGATTAAGTTTTATTTTTCTTCTGTTTGCTTTAGTATACTCTCTCTATATCTATAGCAGATGTCACTGTGCAGTTGCTGAAAACCTCTACGTCCATAAAGGGACTTTTTAAGTTCCCCTAGTTTTGAGGAGAAAATATATAATGTTCCTGTAGTAACTTACGCCTTTCTCCTGGTTGCTGGAAACCCAGCAGTGAATAATTGGATTCAATCTTGCTGAACTGCAAGACAATGTTATCACACAGAGTAAACTTATCAAATGATAAAGTCAGAGAGGGAAAGGACATGTGGTTGTGTGCATGAGATAACCCACCAACCTGGCAGGTTCCTCCACCAGGAAAAGGGAGAGGAATGTTAGGAAAAGAACAATCCTCTTGCCATGGCTCTTTGGTCATTATTTCTTGAAAAAGGTGCTGGCTGACCAACTGAACTGAGAGAAGCTGGCAAAAAAGGAACGTAAGAAAGGATGATCCAGGGTCTTCCATTTGAGGTGGTACTAGAAATTGTATGCTCATCTGTCAAGCTGCAGGTTCCTCTGCTGTGGTTCTTATGAGTCTGTGGTCCTCTCACAAGCATCCAAGTCTGCAGGGCAATCTCCGGGAACAGCCTTTCTGAAACAGAAACGTTTCCTCTGTCTGGCCCAGATGGCACAGAAGTTAAATGTGTCTCCTGGACAGTGCACTAAAAGGTAACATGCCCAAACTCTTTCCCATTAGGAAATGTTTGAAGATAAGCAAGTCCAAAAGATGATGGAGGAAAGAGGGGAGAAAAGCAAAAATTGCAAAGGGGAGCAGAGTTTGAAGAGGAGGGCTGAGATCCAGAAAGTCCCAAGAAGCACCTCAAAAGACTGCCAGTTCTGCTGTGCCTTGAGTTGTAAAATTCAGGTGGAAAAATAAGAACAAATATAGGAGAGGATATGCATGGAAAATGAAAAGAAGGGGCTAGATGGCAATTTAAACAAAATCTGTAAAGAATAAACTAGCAAGGAAAACAGGATGGAAATAAGAAAGAGGATAGACCATGTGGGAGCTGAGTGGGCAGAGAGCTGGGAAGGGACAGGTGGCAGGTGGGTAGCTCTGCCGAGACAACACTTGTACGTTTACACTAGTCTGCCTCCTCTTAAGTGAACTGAAGGAATTCATCAGATTTCTCTGAGATTTGCAGATCTTGCGTTTTGCTGAAGCTCGCAGATGCCTCCCAGAGATATTGATATATCAGGTTTTCTGAAGCTCTACTTCCCTGGAGGCTGGTGCAAAAAAACCCCAGCCATTTGACTTTTTTGTTTTGCTGTCACCTTAGGGTCCTCATGTCTGGGCTTCATATAACAAATTTGTAATATTAACGATCTGAGGACAGCTCAATATGCATTATTATACAGAGATTTTATTGTTGTGGGTTAGGAATATTCACATTATTCATAGGTAGCAAGGGCATAGCTGTATTAGGCAAAGAATTTTAAATAAGTGTTGATAAAGTGACATATCCTCATGAATTTTTCTACATTATATTTCAAAGACATTTGTACAACCTCAGGGAGTTATAGTCCTACCAGTAACGTGACATATAATTTTTCTTCTCTATGTAAACAATGTAATCTTGCATTATTTAATCCTGGGATTTCTTTACTAAGGGAATTTAAAATGTGTTTGGAGAATCTTTTATGTACTTGAGGTCAAATATTTAAACCATCATGTACCTCTGTACATCCCTGGACACTCGTATTCTAAAGATATCAGACAGATGGTTTCGACCCAGGAAAAAACAGGATGACTTCATATTGAAGCTATAACTGTGCTTTTATTAGCTTGCCTTCTTTTAAAAAACCTTTTTCTTAAAACAGAACTTGAATCTTGGCAAAAGGAATTAATCTGTAAGTGTGAATACTTTCTACTATCAAAAAAATCCCAAACCAGCCAACAACACCCACCCCCCCCATCAACATAAAAATAATTGTTCTGCACTCACAGTATTTTTTCCTACAAAATCTTTGTAAAGCATGTTTAGCACATTAATGTTGGCTCTGATTTTGATCTCAGCATGGAAATCGTCCAGCGCTCCACTCATTCAAGGAGGAGCATCTTTCCAAGTAATTATATTATTTCTTTAGGATGTTTTTCATACCTCAGATGCATCCAATCTATTGTAGAAATTACTTCATTGTCCCTTGATTAGAAAATCATCTCTTATTTAAACCATAGGTAGTAGAAACAGGTCTCTAGCATGGAAAAGACTGATTCTTTCGACCGGCATAGGGTTAACTCCAACTTTAATATTTGACAGTTAAACTGGGCAGCCCCAGGTAATAGCTCACATTTTGTAGGATTGGCCTATTTATCTTGCATTATTCAGTTATTAATGAAGGCATGAAACTGGAGTTCTTAAATGTGATGTTTTAAGCTGAAATGCTTTAAAGTACACAACTGAATGTAGCTTTTTTTTTTTTTTGACATCAGTCAACTATAGTGATTTCCACTACCAACCTTGTAACCTAACTACTTGTTAGGTTACAAGTCTCAGCTCAGTGATGATACTCAATAGTCTGAAATCTGAATAAAATAATGTAGATACAGTTTTAGATTCATAACACAAAATAAGACCTAAGTCTCTAAGATTTGAGAATGTGGGATTAACAAAATATTCATGATTAAAAAAGCTGTAGGAATATTTTATGATTTTTTCCCTTAGGTCTAAAAAACTTTGATATTTACTCCAGGCTCTGGGTTCAAATGCAGGAAGAACAGAACCACAGAAAAGGGATGTTAGACCAAATTTTTGTATGTTTTTACAGTTGAGCACTATTAACCAAAAATCGTTTAATGTGTTTAATGTTGTAGTGAAAACATTGTGAATGATTCATTATGTGAAGCTTTATAAAGGGTTAAAAGACTCCTTGGCTTAAACTGTGTGTTGTGCTTCAGAGGCTTAGTCAGTCATCCTTCTTCTCCAAGATAAGAGCTGTGATCAGCAAATAACTACTTCCACTGTACTTATTATAGTACCCACACATTTCAGATGCGTCATTCTTCTTATCAAAGTGGACGTGTCCCTGAAGAGGTAAGAATGAGATAACAGATGTCTGCATCCTGCAGTGTGGAAAAGCACTTCAGGCTTCATCGTCATTTCTGCAAAGGCAAATGATGCAACATCTTCATCTCTGGGAAAGAGAAAATACTACTCTTGCATGCTGAGAAGCTTAGAGAACAAAGGTATCACTCAGGTGTCACAGTGTTTACTAGGATTCATGGCCTCACAAAACGCAATAATATGATGGAATATTTTGCAAGTCCTTAAATGTGTTCCCAAAGATCTGAAGCTGCTTTCTGCTTCCCACTATTCTTGAATATTTTATTAGTAAATATTTTATTGATGACTATCTATGCTAAGCATGAGAACCTGTCTCTGACAGAGGAGAACCATCACTGGCACAGCACCCAGTAGCACTATTGGCTTTCTCCACGCAGGCTGATGCAGTGAGTTTTGGTGGGAGCTGCTGTGCCACAAGATGGGAGAGTTCGGCCAGGCACAGGGGTCTGGATGCCCTGATGAAGTGGCTGCCCTGGCACACAGCTGCTCCTCACCCTGCGCAGGCTGGCAGAGAGATGTGAGGAGGGCTGCCTGGTTTTTGTCTGAGCTATGCAGGTTATTAGCTTCTTGCTTTCACAAAGACCCAATTACAGCAGATACTGCTTTCAAATAATTAGCACCAAATTTCCTCCTTGGAACAGAAGAAGTTTAATCTAAGCAAGAGCCAGCAGCTTGGTTTCCTGCCTCCCTGGAAGTCACTGCTGGGCTCAGACAAGATGCTCTTCTCCTCAAACGCTTACCGACAGCAGAACCTCTCCTGCTGTGCTCCATAAGCAATGCTCAACGCTGCCTCCTCCACAGTGGCTATTGTCTCACCACACTCAAGATGAAGATTGCGGGTTTCCTCTATTTTTTTTTTTCAGCACATAGATAAAGCTCTTCAAAGTAACCGCTGAGCGTGTGATTCTTCCCTTCAACCCACTCACTTGAAGGCCACCAAGGATGGATTTCTAAGAAATACTATGAGTGAGCACTCACTTCCACTCAACCTTCAGCTCTTGTGGGGTTGCAGCTGAAGCACACAGGCTTTTAGGTACAGAGGCAGAACGTGACTCTCCTTCAGAGGGTGTTCTGACTGGACCAACTTGCAACTCTTTGCACCAGTAACTTTTCCTCTATTTGCTGTACATTGCACTGCAGGTTTTCAGGTTTTCACCTATGAAAAGCGAGTCACCAGATCTGACAGGAACAGAGACAGAAAAGTGGAGGATAAGAGAAGTCCCTTACCAACACGGCAGGCAGGGATGCCTGCTGGTATCTGCAGAGGGTGCAGAGCGCCGAGAGGCTCTGCCGTGAGCTAACGCCTGGGATGGGTTAGGAGCCAGACTGCCCAAATGCCCTCTGCCAGCAGAGGGGAGAGTGAAGCTGCCCC
>JAVJGJ010000032.1:20178352-20231938 GCA_035590215.1 Microhierax caerulescens | reverse complement strand
TGTGCCCTTGGCGTCTGCATGGTGGTGGCTGTGGAGCCCCGCAGGAGGACAGGCAGGATGAACATAGCTGGGGGTGCCTTGGAAGCCTAGCAGTGCTCACCTAAGTAACAGCCACCTGTATATTCCATCTGTTGTTTCTTTACGCTCACAATAAGGATTTTTCCTGAATGCATCTGCATGAAGTTTGGAAATAACCTTTAGAAACTAGGAGACCTTCTCTTTCCCTGTGTATTGGCAAAGGGAGCAAGGAGAAGGTGGCCCTCCTTGGCCTGCACTCTTCTATTCCTCACCCTTTTTTTCCCCTTGTTATCATTATGATGTGTGTTCAGACTATCTCAAGATTAAAATTAGTCCACCTCAGCTTTTCCAGCTAGCTTTAATTATGGATTTAATCAGTGTTTGCAACACATGCAGCCATCAAAGTCTTATTGATATGCATAGAAGCCATTCTGATTCATTACCAAGGCAGACTTGAGGTTATCATCTGTTATAATCAGACTTAAACTTTTGACACAGGCTGTTATTTTACTAAATATTTAAATTATTAAATGAAAGAATAATATGACAACATGACATATAAAGTCCCTAGAAAATTACTTTTTTCCACTCGATACAATTTTAAATAAGCAAATAACTTTTAATTGAATCTTTCATCCCAAAATCTAAGTTCAGCACCTCATCAACAGAGGCATTCATACCACCTGCAGTATTTATACCACCATTTATGCCACACCTAATCCATGCTCTTTCTTGTTCAGGTAGGTAAGGTTTAAGACTATCAGGCTCTGAATACCACGATGGTTAATCTGATGTGAAGATAAAACATGCCTGAACGTACTTTACTATCACTATTGCTGAGTACAGGGCTCAGAAATAGGATCAATAATTGGCTAAATAGGGATTCTTAGTATGAATCAATATGCATCCTGCTGAAACTACTTCTTTCTGACAGCAAGCTTTTAGAAGATGTTTTTACTGTGAAAATGAAAAGCTAAGAATGACTGTGTTTAAACAGTTGCGGTAGGAAACAGGCTTAAGGGAATTGTGAGTTATGTTTTTAAAGAAACTGGTATTATCAAGCTTTTTTTGTTTGCTTTGGTTAGTTCTATTTTGAGTAGAGATACCATTAGACCGATGGATGTTTCCACGGTTTATGGCAGTCTACTAAATTACTTTTAATATCTTGCAGATAAACAGCAATAACATACGCTTAAGTGTGCCTCAAGGTTAACAAATGCTTAAGAACCAGTTCAGATGGTTTTGTATTGGCCTTCAGAGCAAGGAATGAATTTAAGAGCATGTGTCAGCTACCAAGAAATGCAAAATAGACAATTATTTGGTCTGCCAGTATCCTTTGACAGAAACCCTGCAGCTTACAGTGCAAATAATTCCATGAAAAGAAACTGCACAACAAAAGAAAATGAACTCCTTCACAAGGAAGAGTATTTAGTGTTTAGTTCAAACAAAGGCTTCTGCTACTTGTCTAAGTCTGTAATGGAGCTGACACTGTTATCATAATATATGTAAAGCAGCAATGTAACATATTCAGTGTTTTCTCAATCCTCCAGGCTCTGCTAGACTTTAAAATGGTGGAGTGTTGTGACTGATAATCTGATACAGATTTTCTGGGTTTCACTTCTGTGATAAGTAGAGTAGTAGAGTTACACTGTTGAAAAAAAGTTTGATCAGGCAAACAAAAAGTGCCAAACTCCTATATCCTTCCATCAAGACAGAAGAAATACAAACAACAGCTAATACGCTGTCGGTACATATAAATTGAATGTCATGTTGCAATGTATTGAGCTAAAGAAGTCTATTTAAACCATTTCAATAAAGCTTTCTTATCAGAGTAATCCCTCCTTGCCACTGCTCATTAAACTCAAGGTCAATTGAAGTCCTGTGGGGGAGTCTTTCACGTATTTTATGTGCTTTGGGAGAAAACCATAACACATAAACAATATCATAGCTTTCTCACAAAGCTAAAAGGTGGCTGAGAGGCCTTAAAATACAGTCAATAACAGATATAAATACATAAATAAGAAAATAAGAATTGTACAATGGCTTGGAAATACGTATCGTAGTTGATTACTGCCGGCACTATGTGCTACTGCATTGTACAGAGCACTCTGCCAGGAATGTAACAATCTGTTACCTGAACTATAAAATCAGTTTATAGTTTCAGTTAAATTAATTTAAGGCTGTAATCAATCCTGTTAATTGGTCAGCATGGAACATAAAGAACAGCAACACCCCTGCACTTGAGAGTTACAATATTATAGAGGATTTAATTTTAGTGCGGCAGTACGTACAAAATTATTCACTGACCATGAAAATAAACTTATAACAATATCGGGTTCCTTATTCAAATAGATCTCTGAAGTGTGTTACTAATTTATCATTTTGATTGTACAGACAATGAAGCATGCAGCACATTCATGTAAATACAGCATAAACTTAGATTTGTCATTGTTCAGGTAACAATTTTTTTTTCATGCCTAATATTACAATCATTTGGTTAAGCATGTAATTTTGTACCCTAATGGTACTTCCATTAGTTTATGTAGAAGCAATGTATTTAAACTAAAGAGATTGAATTACTGTAATTTAGTGTAACACAAATTCTGCTGAGATTTTAGTCAAAATTATCTGAGGTACACAAATTATTTAGGAGCTTTAATTTATTTTAAGATATACTTTGCATATCATGATACAAGCAGAATTAGATGCCCAGGTCCAGAATGGGAATAATGACTCTTCCCTTTTATCATTTGCCTGTTACTGGCAATAACCTTAAGATCCCCAGATGGCTACAAGAGTGGCCCGGTTGCACCCAGCCACGACTGGGCTAAGGAAGTGCTGGCATCTTGCTGGCATCCCAACACAGGCCTTTCCTGGAGGATGTGCGGAGGAGATCCTCTGGTCCTCTGACACCTTTCTGGCAAGCCTCTCTGGGAAGCATATGACTGCCAGAGAAGCCTGGGAAGCTGCCAGCCTGGGCATTTGGCAGGTGTGAGATGCACAGAGGGCACAAGGTTTAGTTTTACAGCTTTATTGCCATGGAGACACATACAAAAAAGCTGGACCATAGAATGGTATTTTAATAAAGGAAGTTTGACATTATTTCAAGGTTATGTACCTGTTGCTAATGGGAAACATAAAGCTCATACGCTTTGTCTTGTAAACAGAAAGGTAAGTTATAATCATACTACAGTAAGAAAAACCACCCACACATAAAACCTGCCATGAACTCTGGAGGTTTGGCCTTGTGTCTGGATGATGCTGACAGCTCCAGTTCTGCACCCTGAGCACTTACGTCAGTTTTGAATTGACAAGAAAAGGATTAGATTAAGAAAGCAGAGAATTAAAACCAAGCTGCATTACCAGTTGATTGCCTTCGCCATGTAAATCAGCTTGGCTTTATTCAGTAACATTTTTGACTGCCTTTTACCATCACTGGTGCATTAATTTTGGACGTCGTTACTTCCTAGAAAGTAATTATCTTGCCTACCCATTGTCTTGAGTCAGTGAACAGATAAAGATCAAAACTGCTAAGAATAAATTTAGGCATCTGATGGAACAAAATGATCGAATAGGATCATTTTGTATAGGAGTTTTTAAATGTTGAAGTATTAATTTATAAGCAAACAATCTGTAATAGTTTGACAAGTCTTGTGAAAAGATGTTTGTTTAAGCTATAAGCCGTAATTTTGAGTAGAGTGTAATTATCCCAAAGGCTGCTTATCTATCATGCTTGCACAGCTACAGGTGTGTACACTGTTGAGATATTCAGAATAGAAATATTAATAAAGATCTATAAGCATAAAGCAAGCCCCTTTTGCTATAGAGGAGCATGGACAGGTGAAATGACATGAACATAAATTTTGGCCTCAGATCAGGATATCAAAGGGATATTTCAATGTCTCTAAGCTATATACATATTTCCCAGCATTGTTGTAGTTTGTGCTCTAAGACATAGACACAGAAGGATGCATCTTGCCTTCTCAGATGTCCTGTAAATGTGAAGTGTTTGCACAGGAGATGAACACTGTACCTTCCCCACTGGAGTAAATAAAGTGGATGGAGGTGACTTCTTGAGGTGCTGTGGCACAGCCAAACATTGAATTCATCTCAGTGCTGGCAGAAAAGTGTATTCTTTAACTATTTCATGCAATTAATGCTAGGGTATGATGAGCACATGTTCCTGTGTTATGAGAGATCCTTGTGGGTGAGTGTATAACCAGGACAGTACCTCACCTTCTGGGAGGATGGAAGTGTGCAATGAGGTATTTTTACTAGTCAGTGTTGCAGTGTACAAGAAAAATTATTTTAGTAGGATGCAGAAGGGCAACTGGTTGAGACATAGGGAAAAGGCAAAAAAGTCAGGGAATGAGAAAGAGTTGATGCATAGTCCTTAATTACGAAGAGGAGCAGCATTTCTGTTGTAGCCTAGGGATGTCTTTATGATGATGGTCTGGGGTTTCTATCAGTTCCTTTTATTCCTTATCCCTTACAGGGGTCCAAGGTTGGGCCACAGGGAGAAATATAACAGACTTTACCCTCAGGTAGCTTATAAGAAAAAATACGCCAAAATTTATAAGAGTATCCCTATATTGTCTCTCACAACCATCTTTAGAGTCTTTGTAAAAAATCTCTAAAACAAGTATGCAAT
This sequence comes from Microhierax caerulescens, assembly GCA_035590215.1. NCBI lineage: Eukaryota > Metazoa > Chordata > Aves > Falconiformes > Falconidae > Microhierax > Microhierax caerulescens. The sequence goes on along the minus strand of JAVJGJ010000032.1, from coordinate 20,227,269 downwards.
AGCTTGTGAAACTAGCACTACCCATCACACACATCTGAGTAAATTCCCCTTTTCCCTCCTGTTTTCTTTCTTTTACAGAGAAAGACTCAGAAAAAACACAAATGCAGCAGGTGGAAGGCATCATCTTCACTACCAGCGTCTCACTTGTTTTGCTCCTCCCTAGGAGAAAACCCCAAATTAAAAACAGGAGTGACCTGGCTGGCAAGGTGGGAGTAGTTGCCTTAGAAGTGATTAGTGTGTCCTGTCTCCTGCTGACCAGATCTTGTTGAAATCAGCTACTGGGTGTTGGTGAAAAGTGAGTAATTCTGTACAGCACAAATACTGGGGAAGTAAAGGGCTCCAGGGGTTGTTCTTCAACAGTGATTGCTTGCTGGATGAGGGTGAAAAAGGGGGTTTGTTACTTTAGTCTATGTTTTGTTATCTGGAAATGGGTGTTTTCAAAGTAGATTGCAATGAGAAAATTAGGTAAAAGGCAGTCTTTCGCTACTGTTCACAATTATGTGCTGTTTATAAATAATGTAGTATAGGGTATAGAAACACAATCAGAATTATGAATAATGTGGAAATTACTGAGCAAAGCAGAGTTTTAAGACTAGTTTCAAAAAACCCTGACAGACTGTGAATTGGCACTTCTGGGCTTTGGTCTGCCAAACTGAAAGAGTTTTTTGTCATTTCTAATGCATTTTTCCATGAAGTTCATGAACTGGTAAGACACCCTTGTTATTTCTATGTACGCTGTGGGAGGAGATGTTTACTTACTTTGGCTTGCTCCCTGACATACTGCCTCTTTACATAAATTGTTTTATAAAGAATGGTGATGTGGGCTTGTTCTGCCCATGTTGGCATGCTCTGCTCGGTCATGGAGTGAGTTTGTCTCACATGGTGGCAAATATATTCTCACCTCTGTTTAACCAAGAAGAAATTTTTGCTAAAAAAAAAATAAAATATCCATCTTGAAAAGGAGCAGGACAGAGAATTTATAAAGGTAGGCATACATTGCCATTCCTGTGAGGTGTTTTAAAAAGTTTATTGCAAATATTGGCAATAGTATGACTTTGCTAATGTTGCGCTCTAATATAAATTTGATATGTTAGATATAATTCTAGAGCAAACAGAAATAAAACCGAAGCAGAAGTTCTAAAAATTAGAGTACTAAAGGTAGTACTGTATACTCTATTACTGTGAGATAAACATTCTCAGTCTCACAATTCACACAGGGATTAGTTCTACAAACCAATATTTTTAAAGAATTTCCAAGGATTCTCCTTCGGCATTCTAGAGAGATACTTAAACCTTGAAGGACAGTTGTTCCTGATACCTGGGGCTATACCTCCAGTAGTGCTCCACATTTAATATCTCTGGAATGTCTCTGTCCCCTTTCTAAATGTTGTGGTTTAAAAACAGCCAAAGCCTTAAATATGTCCTAAAATTACTACAGGATGACACTTACTACTGGACACCCACGCTTTATGCAGCCGTTTTGGCTGAGGATAAGGTGTAGTAGTGAGTACTCTGGAATTTTGCTTTCGAGACTGTGGTTCATTTCTCTGTTAAGAGTATGAAAATTAACAGTGGTTTGGGGCATAAAAATTGCAAAACACAGAGCGTGTTTTCCTCCCGGGCTTGCATGCTGGGGGTTGCGGAATGGGTTCTGCTCAAAGGTTGGCTGTGAAATTCTGTGCTTCTGTTTCTCTGTGATGCTGACCGTGATAAGGGGAAAACTGTGCCTTCCTACCATCTGCATGTGCAGGCCGTGTCTGCGCCCTGGCGGGAGTGGGGTGGGAGTGGAGGAGGGACGCCGAGCCCGGCTGGCAGCAAACAGGGCAGCCACCTGCCACCTCCTGAGGTCTGAACTCCCACACCACTTGCTTTGAAAGTGTTTTTGGGTGCATTGGCAGATCGATGTTTTATTTACATTTAGATTAGATGATTATGAGTAGAGTAATACCCTTCACTGATTCAATTTCAGGCCTCTCCTTTCAGCTATGAGGATGATTTTCACAGCAAATATATTGTAGGAGCTTGTACTTTGGCTAGGAAGTACTGTTTTGGTTTCCATCAGGTATAGGCAGAGCACAACCCTCCACATCAGTTTCATGGGGTTTTGAACCGGGCCTCTATTAAGAGGGGAGTAAAAAAATATTTCAAACTAGCATTAAACTTGTTTGAAATTTGAAAATAAAAGAATAATTAAAAAGTGTCTTTTAAAACACTTTGGCCATAGCAGCCTTTGGACCACTTCAGATCATAATCAGTAAAAATATATTAATTCATACCAGTGTTAAACTTGGCCCTTTGAAAAATCTTACTTATTTTCAAAGAGCTCTTTCAGTTACATGGATTCAACCTCTTTTCAAGTGAATAAATGCTAAGCATGCAGCACCTCAACCATAACAAGTTACTAAGTGTGTAACTTCAAAGAAAATCAAATATTTCAGGACCCTGCTCTGATGAAGGTGTTAAAAAAATTTAAAGTGTGAGCTCCATTCAAAAATCTGAATAGACTTGAAGAAAGAAATATAGTGTATTACCAGGCCTACGGACTGATCAGTATGTTCATAAGCAATTATTCTTCAACACCATTTGACTCTTACTCTACAAATAACGAAAAAAATATCTCAGTCACTACCTATTAAAGTTATAAGCAAAGATATAGAAATAGATACATGTTTTAAATAGTTAGTTCCTTGGAATAATTTATAATGGAAATCATCAGGCAATCCAGTGACTAATTATCACATAATTTACTATTTCTAGATCCTATGATACAGCTGTAATTTAGAAGTGATCTCTCAGGATAATTGACTTTTGATTAAATGGTACAGTAATTCTCATAGACATCTTGTTATGTCACATCAACATATCATATGGGTATTTGGCACCTTGAAGCGGACAGCCGGGTGACCACAATGCCCTTCCCAGCTCCTGAACACTGTTTTGTGGATCTGAATGTATCTATCCCTTAAAGTCTTCTAAATTTTTGCCAGTCTTGAGAATACTACTTTAACTTCTATAATCTTCATCAGGTCTTTTACCAGAAGTCTGTATAGTGTACCCCATTTTGAGTTTTTTTTCTCTATTTTTCTAATTAGCTATTTAAAACACTACCTCCCTCTCATCAGACTCCGATCTAGTGATCACAGTTACACATTTTTATTGGGTGGCCAGATACTTAATAATTTTAAACCTCCTTACAACTTCTGTGGTAATGTAACAGCTGTTAAAGTATCTTGCTATATTTAGGGGTTTTTTTCCTAACTATGTAACTAGATATTTTAAAACTTTCAATAGAGGTACTTATTCTGCTTCTGCATTGCTCTCTACTGGTAATTTTTATAGTCTTGGAATGTAGTTACATGTTTGAATATTGTTAAAATACTGTGTTAATGAAGGATTTTTATGTACTATCCCAGTGATACTGCTTTCATTTTACTATGTGTGCTTTCCATAGTGATCTAAAATTTTACATTAGAACCGCCAGTTCTAAGGCCACTGTTCATTTCTATTGTATGTGTTACTTTGTCCTGTGTTGCATGTCAGTATTTGGTTTACTTTAATAATTTAGTTAATGTCAGTGACCAAATACTGGACCTAGAGCACTCTTCCTTATAAAATTTGTAGCTCTCTTCACCAGAAGAATGACTTGATTTGTACACAGGCAAAGGAGAAATCAAGGTTTTCTTCTATTTCCTACTCTGTTTATCAGACTAGTGACAACTTGGAGACTGTCTAATGTGATGTAAAGCAAATAGTCTTAGCCTCAGGAATACAAGGACACAAATGGATTATTCTACAGATTGCTCCTCTCTCTCATGTGCAAAAGCTTTACTTCTTACAGTCCAGCAGAAGTAAAGCTTTACGTGATTGTGAAATGATCCATGAACTTCAGGTATTTTTCTTTAAGCCAGCTGACGCCTGTAAATTTTAGTCCTTGTGAGGTATCATGCACTGTCATATATATTCCTGTGCCTGCCAGCCTCTGGCAGATGTGCTCCTGTCCTTACTGGGAGCACTCAGCATCCAGGGGGAGATGCTGAGCACAAGTTGTGGTGGTTGCTGCAGTGGGCATAAGGACATGCTGTTAGAGGCTCCTGCTTACATGTGTGTACAGTATAAATCATGTAGTCTCCTGCTTAAATTATAATTCTTCTCAATTGCTCTAAAAAGTACAACTGTGATAATATCACCATATTGAAGTGATAGGGTTATGCATGATGAGGACTTGTGAAGCAGTTTGCTCTGGTTGTGTGGTGTTGGTGGTTTTTTTTTCTTCTTTGTGCTTCCAAGATAAATATGTCACTGAATCTGCAATGTCTTCTTTCTGTGGTATGCAGAGTATTTTTTCTAACAGAGCATGCATAGAGCATCATAAATCAGGGAGAGAAATTACAGATCTAATCATCATACAGACTTGGCTGCCTTGGGTCCTAAGTGTTAGAATCTCGTTGGACAGAGGAAAACTTAATACCCTTGGGTTACAGAAGGAAGGTCAAGGTTCGCTCATCTAAAATCCCTTCTCAAAAAGAAGCCAGACCCACAGATCCCAGATTTTTAACAGTATTTGTGTTCCTAGTGAAGCTCTACCCTTTACATGACTTTGGCATCCTTTGACATCTGCTGTTGAACTCTACAAATGCCTGAATTCCCTGAGCGCAGCACTCCTGCATTGCCTGAAGCAGGAGCTCAAAGTCACCCTCAAGTCCCTGCAGCACCAAAGTGGACTCGAAATAGAGATTGCCCCACTGTCCTTGTAGGTAGGGTCAAGTCATTTAGCTATGCTGTGAGTGCATCTGCCACTACTGCTCCTGTGTACATGTCTCTCTCTTTAGGACCTGCTGTCAGGCAGTCCTATTAGGACTATTTCACTTTAGCCCAGTTACTGTTTTATTAGTACAGATGGAAACTCCGTGGCCAGTGAATGTGACAGCCGCCTGTGGCAGCCAAGCCAAGTAGTCTGGAGATGCATCTTGTCCTGAACTGCTGAGTAGTGTCCAAACCCATCAACTGTGTGTGCCACGGTACTGGGTGCCCTGGATAACGTGTGGTCTCATTTTTTTCATAGGTGGGTTTTATATCTCTAACTCCAAAAGATGAATTCCAGGGTAGGATTCCAAACAGAGGGAGATGTCTGCCTGAACGGAGAGAAAGGTCTCCTGTTGAATGATTACCCTGAAACATTCAGTTTCCTTTTCTGCCCACTACAGCCTTATTCATGTCTATGAAAATGATTGTTATACCACTGAAATGTCACCTAATAAGGGTAATGAATGTTACTGAAATTAGATGTGTGTGCCTTCCATGTGCTGCATCAAACTTGTGCCACCTGATTGTTCAAATTGCTTTTTATGAATGTGGCAGCCAGGCTAGAAAAAGTTTAGGTGGGTGGGTGGTGTGTGGATTTATTCACAAAATGTGAGTAAATGCATATTCAGTAAATGCGAGTTCATTCAAAAGGAGAGAATTCAAAGTGACAGGTGAAAATGTTTTTATGTACTCTTAGGGTCAGTGTTTGGGACTCATTTTCCTTTACCATGATAGCCTTTCTTCCACTAAATAAGGGCATGTTTGTTTGGTTTTTTAAACAGTAAGTGGTTAGCAGAGCCACTGACTATGTAACTAACAAGTAATTAGAGCTAGGACCTTGAGATAGGGAGTGACTTCTAGTAATACTCGTGGAATAGCTTAGGGTGAAGTGGACTTAAGGAGATCATCTAGCCCCCCACCTACTCCTCAAAGCAGGACCAACATGAAAGCTGGATCATAGACTTAAATATACCATTAAGTCATTATTTTAAGTGTTTACTCTATGTGCTTGTGATGCATATTATATGGCATACACATATACAGTTTAATTTTATATGGCATATTAATAACATGGAATTATGTGAGTGTGACTATGAAAGCATCCTGTGCTTCAGTCCATTTGAAATCCATTTTTACTCTTCTTCTGCTGGCCTTTCTTCTCCCTCTTTCAGTGGAGAAAGCTCAACCTCTGCACTGCAGCCGGAGGGGGATGAAACTTTCCTGCTGCCACTGCCGCAGCCTGAGCCATCACCCCGAGACAAGCAGTCAAATCCACTCCCCATCTCAGCCAGAGCCCGCGTGGTTTTGGCATCTCTTTAAATTGTTTACAGCATAGTGTCACAGTTTCAAGATTTGTTGCTCCTCAGAGCATGAGGGAACATAAACTTGTAGTCTCACACAAGTGGTTGTACTTACAAGCCCCCACGACTGCTCAAAGGTCTGGCACATTTTGGTTTTTTCTAACGAGTTATGGGACAAGAATGTTAAGAACTGTACTGACAGATGCACTAAGGGAGCAGGATACAGACCGATGGTTTCTGATGCATGCCTCTTTTTGGGTCATCAAGTCCAGGTGTCCCCTGTAGACCATCACCATTCTGTCACGAGGCTGGCTGTGCACCTCCCTGGAGCCCGTCCAGCAGAGGCAGGTTAGCTGACAGATGAGTGGAGAGCAACCTGCTAATGGATGTGCGGCATGCGTGCTGTCCTTTGCTTGCTCCTGGGCTGTAGGAGATGCCCCAGAAAGAGCCCCCTTGGTTTTAGAAAGGAAATTTCCTTCTGCTCAGGGAAGGTTTTCTAACTTCTAGTGCCTGTTATTTAAAGGTGGATATTGCTGTGTTTTGTGACTGCTTCGTAGGTGGTTGCTGTTCTCTGTGAACACTGGCTGTACTGGACGCTGTTTAACCCTTCATGGCTCAGCACAAGAAAGTCAGGTTGAGAGACACCTCTTTTGAATTATTATTTTTTTTTTCCATTAACTGCAAACTCTAGACTAGTACTTTTTGGTGATCATGACAATATAACTATGCACAGCTTGTGAGTGATGACAGGGAGGACTGGAAACTTGCAGAATTGATTTGGAGATCTTCACTGTGGAAAGAAGGGCAGCACTGCAAGTTTTAGCAGCTGCAATGCCATTGGCACTGCTCCTCCAAACACATTACACAACTAAGTAGCCTCCTGAGTACTCAGTTCTGCAAAATGATCTGGGTGCTGACCAAAAGAGGGTCTCAGGAAGGTAGAAAACATCTGAATGCCAGCTGAGGTGGTGATTCTTGTGATGCTTAACTACAGTTGTGTAGCCTCACTTCACAGTACCACCAGTAGCAGAGGGGTGCTCTAGGTTCTGTTCCATTCTTTTCTTTTTTTTTTTTCTCTCATGGAGGAAAAGGAAAGAATGATTTATGTCTGACAGTAAAGTCAGTTGTGTAAGGAAAATGCTCACCTTGGTTCTTCCATGAAAGCCAGTACTATTTATTTGAAGGATGAGAGCATTCCCTTCACAGCTGCATCTCAGTTTCACAACATGTACTTACAACACATGAATTAAGCAGATAACTCCATCGATCCTATCCTTATTTGTAGCACGCAACCATTGCAAAGCTTGTAAAGAGGAACCAAAACAACGAAATGTTGGTTTGGTTTTATTCTGGATGCAGTACACACCAAAGGGATGTGGAATTACCACTTTTTTTTTTTTTTGATGAAGAAAGACTTATTCTGGTAAAGACTCACTGTGAATGGTAATGTATTTGCAGAGTGATAAGAGTACATTAGTGTCTGCTACATCAGCTTGACCAGTCATTTTGGCTGGTTACTCAGCTGGCACAAATTACTGTATTGGAGCCAGGCAAGTTATGTCAGCTGTGGTGATGATGTAGCTCAATATATGTAAATATATCCACAAATACTTCATTTGAAAGAACTGGGGGAAAGGGGTACAAATTACTCTTGTTCTCATGATACTAGCAAGATATGAGCAATATTAGGCTCCTGTGTTTCTAATTCAGGGTATGTATCTAATTGTAGTAGCGTAAACCAGGTTTAAATTGCTGTTTAAACAGAAAGGTCCCATTTAGTCTTTATCTCGAGCATATGAAGTGGCTGCACAGGCGCCAGGCCATAAAGGAACATCTGACACTTTTTCATGTTTGCCTGTGGAGCGCCTAATGTGCTGTTAGAGTTACACAAATAATAAGGAAAAATAAAGACCAGAAGGTAAGTGAATCTGAGGTCAAACTGCAAGCACTGCAGATACCTCATCTGAAAGGCAGTGGCATTTGGCCATAGAGGGGTAAATAGGGCTTCAAGATGCAATTCAAATACAATTTTTCTGAAAGTCACAGGAAAAGACTAACTTCTAGATGATTTTATGATCACTATAAATCAAAAAATTATAATCTCTTTGTAGTGACAACAGGCTGGAAAAATAGCTTTTAGTACAGGCATGCATCTTTGGGGTTATTTGCTGGTAAACAGAAGTAGTAGTGAGATTGCAAATGTTGTAAAACATACGTGATGAATGCTTAAAAGAAAAAACCGCAAACCAAAAAACCCAACCAAACAAAAAAAAACAACCCACCCAAAACTGTGCTGCCCACTATGAAACTAGAGAACAGAGCTCATTTTGAGCAAACTCAGTATCACCTGCCTTTCCAGGGAACTGGTTGTTTAATGTGATGCTCTTACTACATGCCTTCTGTTAGGAGAGGAGGAACACACCCCAGTATAAGTTTGAAGGCATGTTTTTCACATCTCAGCATAACTGTTCCTGCAGAAGGATAGCTTGTGGAAGCTGGGAGGATTGCAGAACTACATCTGCACCACTGATGTTCCCTTCAGACACCACTACAGGTGTCTGAAGGGAACATCAGGATCAGGTCAGAGCAAAGTTTCACCTAGACAAATGTCCCCTCTTTGGACCTCTCCCTCCTGCTCCTTTAGCCTGTCACAACTCTGCAGCCTCTCAAACGTGCCCTGCTGTGTCCTGGGGAAGGTGTGACCTCTTCCAGCACAGCCCGCTGGGACGTGCTGCACTGATTAAATTCCTTCTAGCATAGTACAGACTAGAAAACGTGCATGGTAAGAGGATATACTGCAGAACAGAAAATAATAGAAGAGTGTCTGGAAAGCTGTAATTCTTGTGGGACCCCACAGACAGCCTTTCTCCAGCAGTAAAGCTAACTGATAATTAGTACCTCAGGTTGCATAACCTTTAATCAGCTATTTAGTCAAGTGGTGACCTTCTGCTTCTTCCAGCTTCATTTTTTTGAGCCTTTGATGAGGAACAAATGCCTTTTGAAAAATAAAATGAGATTGCATCGACTTCATTCCCTTTTTCTACATACCTGCTGACATCTGCAGAAACCTCAGAGATGTGTTGTGACTTTTTATCCAAAAAGCTCTGTTGACTGCTCTTCAATATACCATTTTTCTTATGTCCACAAACTCTGTTCTTATAGTTCAGACGACTTAATACAAATTACCACAGTGTGGGGTGGTTTCTTGTTGTTGGTTGCTTTTTGTTTTTCAAGTCGATCCCATTTACCATCTGTTTTTGTACCTGGGCATTTTCAAGTAGGAAATCATACACTGCACTTACTATTTAAGCTATTTCATGCGTCAGTTCCTTCTGAGCTCTTGGATAAATATCCTCTGGCCCTGATGAACCTGTTTTATAGCCTTTTCTGACATCAATTGACTGCAGAATCATTGAGGTATCATCCATTGTGTGTGGCAAAGTGAGGAAGCACGTTTCTGATGGGAGAATTTTCTAAACCCTTCTGCACTCACTATGTATACAAATTAATTTATTTTGTCTGCTGTGGCCTTACCTTCTATAAATTATTCTTTTGTGCCCTGACCATTTATTGTTGTACAGTCTTTCTATCAGGCTTTTGGCTTTTGATGGTTTTGTAAAGGGATTTATTATTACTTTTTTATGCCTTTTGTAAGCTGTTCCTTAAACTCTTTGGCCTGCCTTGTTGTGTTTTTATATTTAACCTGCCAGAGTTCATTCTCCTCTATTTTCCTTGTTTGAACATGATGTCTACTTTTTAAAGGTCACCTTCTCCCTTCTGAAACCTCATCCAAAACACATGTTACTGATCAAAGCAACGATGCACTAAGTTAAAGGTGAAGCCACTGCCCATCAATGAAAGTTATGATATTAATGAGACATCCAGACAGGAGGGGAGAGCTGTGAGGTGATCAGTAATGGAGCCTCAACAGGACTTAGAAAGCACTCCAAAACCTCTTTTTTGCCTTTCGGTGTCAGCTCCTGCCTGGAAATATGAGCAAGCTGCTGTTGCTTGTAATTACCCTGCACAAAATAAGGTAAAAAATGAAGTTTTAAATGAGCAGAATTGCATCAAAAAGTCCCCTTTTCTTCAGTTTTTCTTCTAATGTACCCAAGACCTTCAAAACTGGGTTATTCATTTGGGTTTAAAAGGAAAATATTAACACTCTTGAGTGACATTAGCATCGCATTCAGAGAGATGCCATATGTTGCAACTGTAACACAACAGAGTGATGGAATGCTGATTTTGTGATACGGTAATATTGTATCAAGGAGCAAACATAAATAAAACGGTGTATGTTGTATTGTTGTTAATTATGTTAATATTATTGTTGCTCAGCCTGCTGAAAAGTTTTAAAGCAGAGCATGTGCATTTAAAAAAGTAGCAAAAATAGGTTCAGTTCTGATGACGATAGAGAACAATTTCTTTTTATTCCAAAATTCAGCAAGAATATTTAAAAGTAAAGTAGGGTTTATTTAATGGAACAAAGTTTGGCTTATCTGCACAAAACAAATGATTTTCTCTCTGCACAAAGCACTTGATATGAAATGGCACCTACACCTACAGTATCTACTCACACTTGACTCCGCTGAGGAATATGTGGAATAACTTCAAGACTTTAATTTGAAGTACTTTGAAAACTTGGAAACACATACACACATGCTTAGTGCGGATGGGACACCGCTTCACTTAAAAAAAAAAAAAAAAAAAAAAAAAAAAAAAATCAGAGTAACTGGCAATACCTCTCTACAAGCAGGGTTTAAGAGCTTGGTCTGTTAAAGCCAAGTATTTCAACAAAGTATTTCTCCGTGAACACCAATTGGCATAAAAATATTCCATAGTTGTGCTGCATACAGGGGCTTTATTTCCCGCTCCTAATTCCCTTCTCTATCATAGCTTCAGGCAGGCCTATAAAATTCACTTCAGTGTATTGTTAGGTGTGATGGGATTTACATAATTTGAAAATCCCCTTACAATAGCACTTGGGAGATAATTAAGTTAGATGACTTTTTACCAATTGCCTTCATTTATTGTTTGAGAACTAGCACAGAGTTTTTATGGATCACCACTGAAAGTAGATAAAACTTTCTGGAATTGCAGCGCTGGTGTAAGATGGTAGCTCTGCTGTCATATAAAATACTGTACAGCTGCATTAATTGTGCTCTTTTCCACCACTCTGAAGCCATTCCTTTATGGCACTGTTCCACACAGTTCCTTGCAGTAACATAGGCATGATTGTCTCTCAGTTTTGTTCTTTTTAATACTTTAAAAAGAATTCATTGTTTATTGGTTTGGTGGTGAGAGGAACAAAATGATGAAAAATGCCACTGGGCAGCTGGTGGTGCAAAATTATACTTTTGTTCTTGTTACAGACATTGTCAGGACCTAGCTCTCCACTAAATATGTGGTGCCAGCTCCCCCATCCACAGGGGAGAAGGTGTAGCAGTCATCACGGAGCTGCAGATGCTCAGTGTGGGGTGGCGGTACCTCTGCTCTGCAAACGCCATGGTGCATAGCGGTGTTGTGGTTAATACTGCAGGGAATTAGCCCAACAAAATTCAGTGTGAGATGCTGTGGAAGGAGAATGCGATAGTCACTTTAAGCAAAACTGATCTCACTCCCTCGCACTCATAGATCTCACACGTTGTCAAGGCATATATCATGCGGTGTATGCCAGGACAAGGGATGCTGGTCTATGGCGTCCTTATCTCTTGTTTCTTTTATGATTGGCAGCAATCAACTGAATTTGAACGTGTGCTTTATGTCCCCAGGGTGGTGAGGGTAGTGCCTGGATTTCCTTCATTATTTTTCTTCAGCCCTTGTGTTGGGCAAAGCTTCTGCCTTTTATATTTCTTTTATGCCTTACCTGTTCTTCAGCATCTTGTCCCCTAATCATTAGGCTGGCTTATTCTTCCTATCTGGTCATTCAAATGAAATCACACACATGGTGCTCTGTATCAATTAATGCATTTCACTGTCTCCACACCCATGTTTCCATTCATGCTCTTTTTTCATACCAGTCTTGATGTTTCTAGGAGAAATCCCTGCCATCTAATGCTAGGCATCAGCTGTTTCTCAGAGAATAGGCAGAACTGGAGAAATGTGGGACAACTCAAGTCTTTCCAAAGAAGGGGTATGGAGGTACCAGGGATTTAAAAAAAGTAATCTAAGTCAGTTAAGTATTTCTACACACTCAAGCAGGAATTATTTGAAGGGCTACTACTCTGAACCTATCTTCTCTATGTTAGTACCAATGGTTTAGCTTCTCTATCAGAAACGTGTTAATATTTCTACGCGCCTTCTTTCTCTTTTTATAGACGTTGAGGTCAGGGCTAGGATTGTTCTCCTGAGACACAGATAGTTTGCTTCTGTGTCTTTTCTCCTGTGACTTCACCGTCTTTCCAGCTTGTTGTAAAAATGCTGTCTCTTCCCAAATGCTGCTGTCAAATTGACATTCCTTTGAGCTCCTGACTTCCTGTCTCTTGCATCATCTCTGACGAGATAGTCTCCCCTGCCTAGAGACTCTTCTCTCCCAACACAATTTGTAAAGTAACACTTCGTAGAAGCACAAGGAAATAATGTGTTGGGTTTTTTAAAAAAATAAATTAAATGGCACTTTAAAACATATTTTAAACTACATAGAGCCCAAACCTGCTAGAACTAAACTTTAGAGCTTACTGGCTCCAGCTCAGTTTGCTTTATTTCATAGATCTTACCAGATGATTTCAGAAGCCGTCAGCTTGAAGCTCCAGTTTGACCTCTCTGTTGCTGGCTGAGTTCCCCTAAGATGTAAATGATGGGTAAAAAATTAATCAAAACTTTACAGAGGAAAAAGATCAAGCAATCCAGAATAAAAATCAGTAAAACTCTGTACAAAAAGTTCTGTGTGTAGCTCCTGAGGAATTTAGAAGCATTCAGACCCCATAATGGCATATTTAATCATCAAGAAATGTTTAAATGTTTAAAAAAATCAAATACTTCTATCATGCATTCTTCCTTAGCTAAACAATTCCTGTTTTGAGCAAGTCGTTGCAAAACACTAAAGCCTGTTACACATTCCCAAGGCAGAGGCCTAAAATCATAGCAGTTACACAGGGCAATTTCTCCTAGGATCCTATTTAATTGCTTGATTCTTTAAAGGATAAAGACATGAGACCAGCACGTGTGTGATTATGTGCATTGGTTTGGTGTGTTCTGAACAGAAAACAACCCTGCAAATAACATATTGGGCCTGAGAATCTTAATCTGGATCTTCCTGTCTCTTAATCTGAGTTTTTAAAAATATTTTTGTTTCTCTCTCAACCTTTGACAAGAGAACACATTTGGAATAGAAGGTAGCTGCTATTTCGTTTACTTTATTATACATCAGGCTTATGTGAAAGAATGATTTATACTTCTATCACCCTTCTTTAAACCTGAAATACAGTTGAGTACATCCTTATATTGCATGCAATTCTTTAATTACTTTTTTACACTCTATTGCCAAACAGTCATAGAAGATATGAATTATCTTGATTAATGCAATTGCAATAATGGTATACAGATCCTGTCATTTTTAGTTACATAGCTCAGCTGGGGCATTGACATATGTAGCTTTAGATCATCAAACAGCCACAGCTTCCCTATAGTCTTGCAACTATAGTTCCTATATATATATAGTTCCCTATAGTCTCCTCCTTTCAGGAGAAGTGATCTACTGTCTTTATAATAAACACACGGCCTCCTGCACTGGTCATTGGCCATGTGCCCAGTCATGATATTTCTCAGTACAGTTACCGAACATATTGATTTGACCACAGGAAAAGTTTCAGCCCTTGGCTGTGTCAGGCTCAGGCATGGCTGCATAAGAGACTTCATAAAAGCCAAATGGGGCCAATGCTCTAGGCTTCACTAAGCAAAGTATCCTAAACATTTCTACTGCGAAGATGTCAAAGCTTTCTGAAAATCACCCGTCGAGCCAGCAGAGGAGTGCAGGCAACTGTCGAGTTCCTGTACTCCAGAAGCTGTTAGGTTCTGTTGTTCCGGGTTTACGGAATTGCATAACTGACAGAAGTTCATACAGCAGCCAGTGGGGTGGCTCTGCTCCCACCCCTCTCTAGACCACCAGAAGACAGTTTGCCACTGACTTTCTCATGCAGCAGAAATTCTGTTACAGTCAGATGGCTCTTTTCCCAACCCCAGGTAAAAACTAAGGTGACAAAAAGCAGGTTCACCTACCTAAGCCAGCTTAGTAGATGGTATACAAAAGCCACCCTGGCATGAAGAGGAGCAGGGACGAGCACTTGGGGGTTAAGCAGGCTGAGGTGTGAGGAGTCAGCTCTTTCACTAGGGAAATGAACTTATTTTGGAGAAAAGGAGCACAGCCTTAGAAAATGGTGGTGTTTGTTAATGCTCCAGTGTGTCAGTGCTGCTGAAGTATTCTTTGCTCTTCTATATATCCTTTCTGAAAAACTTGAAAACCAAACACTCATGTGTGTAATTGTTAATAAGTGTTCAGATGGCGTGAATATCATGATAATGTTCCAGCCAGTTTTACTGGCCACCAGTAAACCAGTACTTAGGACTTCAGCTTAAAAAAACCACAGGCAGAAGTCTGCAATTTCTCAGCTGGCAGGATTTCACTTGGTGCCCATCAGGTCTTTACACCTTGAGTCCCTGAGGGTGAAGCAAGGATGTCAGTAGTGCCTCCTTGCAGGCACGGTTCGGAAAGTTTCAGCTTCAAGTCAGGGAACTTGTCTATGATGACCCATGAAACAAAATGCAAACAACTAATCGGTGTCAACAATCAGTTCATCGATGCTCTGAGCAGTGAAGGTGAAGTTTGCCACATTACTACAGACTAGTAGACTAGTGACTAGGAACCCAAATATATGGTGGAGAGTCTCAGAAAACTCCACCTGAGAAAAACATTTAAGCACGCTGAAATTTCAAGTAGGCAAGAGAGGTGATTGTGATTAGGACAGCAGAAGTCTTGTTGCTCTTATTCTATGCTGTTCCTCCGTGCATGACATTTCTCCACATTTGGCCCTTGATTGTCTTCACATATAAGGCAGTAAACAAAATAACAGGTAAACAAACTTTCTTTGACTTGCAACAACACAGCCTGTCAAGTAATAACACATTCTCTGCAACAGAGCAATGATGGCAGCACAAAACAGCAAGAACGGTACAAAATTTCATAGCAGAACTGTATCTAAATTATGTTTAGTATATTTATATAGCCAACACAGCCAAAGGAGATTATGAAGCAACATAAACTTATGCCTTATTTCACTAGTAGAAATGCTGAATCTTAACTCTTCTTGGAACCTGGGAACCTTGGGGTTAAATCTGATTTAAAGCCATTTCTCTGAAGGAGTTCAGCAAGATTTTTGCTTCCAAAATACCCAGCATTCTCAGGATAATTTGGGATAAGAAGATCATATTTCTCCCTCAACTATAAAGAAACATCCAAACTGTTCTTTGTAAATTGCGTTTTTAAAGGAATTGAGAATATTTTTTTGAATCTGGAAACTTTATATATATATAAATAAGATGCTTAGTTTGTCCTTAGTGCTAACACACCTTAGTGTCACTGAATATTTTTGGGTTACTTTATAAGATGAGAAACAGTAGTTGGAAAGAGTTCTGACGCTGCCTTTGCTTTCCATTTGCGATCCAGTAAGCTCCAAATGGAAGAGGTTGAGCCATGAGCCCCATGATTGCTATTTCTCTCAGTCTTTTCCCCAGCATCCAATTCTCCAGGGAAACTATTAGTTAATCATCCTGAGATCTCCTTTTTTTGTGAGCCAAGAATCCTCTGAGTGGAAACCTGCACCTGGCTATTCACTTGAATGCTGCGGGAGGGAGAAGCCATTCGCCCACTTAGTTCTGTATCCTGGACACATCTTCTTTTTGTATATTCCCTGCGACAGATGTGACCATCAAAAGGCTGATTTGACTAAGATGGCTTGTGTCTTCATCCCAGAGTTCTCAATCCACAGCTAAAGCTCCAGCTCTGCCCAGCCAAGGCTGTAATACTGAACACTTTTATCTATTTCCCTAGCAATTTAATTAGCCTTCATTAAAGAATATTCCTTCTTTTATCCTGGCTGATGTTACTGTCTGTAATTTGGAAAAATCTGTTCTCCTAGCAAAACTACCACGTTAACTCCTACTGCGCATGAATAAGGGATCCAAATAGTAGATAGCAAATACAGGTATTTTAAAAAATATCAAGGTATTTTAAAAAATATCATGATGGAGTATAATTGCAAAATATTAGTCCAGGTAGTCTATAACTCAGTGACTGAATGCTGCAGCAATATTTGTCCTTGCCTCTCAAAAGTTCTCACAAATACCTATCTAATGTTATTCCATCAAATTAACTTGGATATCACAGAGCAGCGGCTGCGTGGCTTCGTTCCCCCGGGATGCTCTTGGAAGCACCCACCAGATGAGATAGCGAGGCTTGGCTCTGACCTGCTCTGGCAGTTTGCTGAAAAAAAAAATGGCCTTTACAATGCTGGATTGTCTCATTTATTACTTCTAGTGCAAATTCAGGGGTGTTTTGCTCTTTCTAAAATGCTGGCATTCAAAATAAAAGTTGAGGTGAAAATAAAAGATGAGGGTGGGAGGCTGCAGTGTGGAACGCTGCCCCCCAGCACTGAGATGGGGGCTGTGCCCACGCTCGGAGAGCCAAGGGGCACAAACGCCTCTGGTGGAACATGTTGCCACGTTCAATCTCAACCAAGAAGCACTTCTGTAGATATTATTTTGCAGTTCTTCTGCTTTCTCTCTTCACTCCCTGCAAAAAAATAAGTAGCAGCTGTCCTGTTCTAGATGATTTCTCTGGTTTGAGGGGAGGGAAGCTATTTCTTTGATTTATTTGAAGCAAACCACCCAGCATGCCCATGTGTTTAGGTTTCCATCTCACCGTGGAGGTGAATTACCAGTCGTCAATCCAGGTGACTGACAGAAGAGTTTTCTGCTTTTGCTTGCATGCACTGCGCGCTCTCCCCATCCCAGAGCAGTTTAACTGCCCAGTAGAGACGTGGTTGATTTAGGGGCACTCCTCCGAAAGCAGGAGAGAATTAGGTTTCCGCAGAACGGGGCTCTCAACTGTGATGTTATATTGCTGAAAGCGTCCTCCTTAACACATGCCAGTGAAATAGCTGGAGCTCCTCTGTGTAGGGGAGGAAAATAACTTATAGCCAGTAACGAACAATTGTGATTCCTTTGCTTCTCGGCGCTTCCATTATCCAAATTTACTTGCCAAATAACTGCTATGAATAATGCTTGGTCTGTAGATTTTCCAACAATTTCCAGTAATAAAAACACTCAAATTTTGAACATTTATTAAATACAGAGGTTGCATGGCATGCACGTTCTCGGGTTACACATAACTTTCAGAAACAGGCTGCCAGTTCAAGGGTTTCTGATTACAAAATTTATCTTGCCCAGCTCTTCTGCTTTAAAGAACATGTGTAGCATTTGCTCCCTCTCTAGTTTGTCGACAGGAACATTCCTGATTTGTCGCTGCCTTTGCAGGCTCTAAGGAGTCTCGACATTGCCGAGCAAGGAGCTTTAAACGTTCTGAATGATTATTCTTAAAAAGCGTTTAACTACATTTGATCATCACAGTTAAAATGGAAGACGCTATCAGAAGATGTAAGCTGGTAGATAACTGAGCAAGAGGAAAAGAATGCTGAAGTGATAATTAGGTGTTTCACTTGGAGTAGAAAATCAAAATTAACATACGCTAAGCAAAATTAGAGATTCCTGATTCATGTTGGTCCACCCCATTGATGCAAATACCCTTGCTTCAGCCCTTTGACTGCTCTCAAGTACTTCCAAGTTCTCCTGCAAAGCTGCAGCAGCTGCTTTGGTGGGAGCTAAGGGCAGGACTGCCCTGCCGTGCAGCTGGAGCTGAGCGGTGGCTGCTGTGCCGGTGGCAGGGGCTGCAGCCCCCATCCCACCAGGCACACAGGTCTGCCGGAGCAGCTCCCAGGTGGCTCTTCTCCCAGCACCTGCCCTTCCTTAAAGTCTTTGAGCAAAAGGTCTTCTCCTTATGTAAAGCCGCATGACGCTGAAGTAATTTAAATTGCTTTAGGCCACTCGAGGCTTCAAACCCCTAAACGGTAAAGAATTATTGCAAGCACGCAATTGTAAGTCAACCTAAAGCCTCAAACGCACACCAAACAGAGAACACGTTCTGTCTATAGCCTGTAGTTCTAAAAGAAAATGAAATTGGGTCTGTTCCTACGTGGCTGAACCTCTATGTGATAAGACAGGCTTTTCTTCAGCGTACAGCAAGCTCTCCAGTCTGTGTATTCTAGTGACTGAAATATCTATCATATGATAAAATGTGATCTCATATCCTATTTGAGTGGCCAAGTTAAATTAGAGACAATTAGGACTAAATTGGCTTCTTCCTGAGATCATAAATGTGCAGATGAAAGCTCTGATTAGAAAGTAGGGAGTGTAGTTTTATTTCATTTTTGGCTTTGAATTGCTAATGTGTTCTTACCTTTGAAGATCAGAATTACTAAACTGACAGCAAAATAATAAAAACATCAAAGTTAAAATGATTTTAAAGATTAAATGGATGAATTAAAGTGAGGAGGTACAGATTCTTTTTAGGCAATTGGCAAGAACTATCAGTATTTCAAAATATCTCAATATCAAATCTTTTGTAATTATGTTTTGTGGCATAAAATGCATGAAACAGAAGGAGGTTCCTAAATTTTCAGGTCTTGCTCTTGTAACCTGAGGAAGCAAAATAACTTTCCATCTCTAACAGAGATCTCTAAATCAATGGGAAATTCCTCCTAATCCTATGTCCCTGAGATGAATTATATTTTGTCTCAAGGAACACTTTCAGTCTAATTTTTTCATCTCTAGACTTCATGGCTCTAGACTTTCAAGAATTTGTTCAGCAAACAAAACAGAGACATAACCTTCTGTCTCATTTGGAATACAATTTTGCACTCAGGGATGGCCTATTAAAATTGTTGCTTTTCTTCTAAGGCAAATTATTCACACGTTGCTAAATATATAATATGTGTGCATGTATACATATATATGAGACTGTGCCTGGATTCTGTAGCCAGAACACAGTGAGAGCTACTAATGTCATCTAACCAGAGACCAGAAAAAGAATGTAATATTTATAAATAAGTCTGGCTCTTCACTGTGGAAAAAGCCTGTCATAGACAAAAAACGCTTTAAAAGAATGTCATAGCGGAGCATTTGAATTAAATGGCAGCCTTCTGCCTATTGAGCGAGAACGTTGCATAAGGTGAAGGCATATCTCTATATTCTTTTTTTTAAAAAAAGCAAATTTACTAAAATAGCCCAGCCCCTAGGTATCCAGGCACTTGGATGAACTGCTGATCTTTCTCAGATTGGTTTGACTTGTCTTGCAGATTTTAAACCTGTCACCTCTGCCCAAGTGAACTGATGAAGAGAGAGAATAAAAAAAAATGGGATTGTAGTCTGGCTTCAAATGCCATTGGCATCTAGCTATGGAATGTGCCCTTGTCCAGAGAAGCTAAGAGATAAATATAATTTATTTTCAAAAAGAAAAATGGTTTAATGGCCCAAGCATTGATTTAACAGGCAAGCCATTAGGAGGCTGTATCAGTGCACTACTTGGAGAAGTGCCACATCTTTAGAAGGCACCAGTTTGGTCTGTGTATTCCTTTATTATGGAGACAGGGATGAAGGTGGTCAGACTGGTGCCAGTTCTTCTAGAGAGGTTCTTATTTGTTGCCCAGAGATCTCAGCCTAAGTAGGCTCAAACCACTTATTGAACTTTCTATTTGCATATTATCATTTCACCTGGGTTAGGAACAGCCTCCACTTTTGCCACTGAAATCAGGTCATTGTGAAGAAAAGAATGCAAGGTTGGGACAGAAAGCTAGGTTCCTAAATTAGTTATCATACTTCCTGATAAATCCTAAAATCCAATATTGTTAAACACAATTGTCCCAGCTCCCCCCTTTAGAAAGTGATCTAGTGTCCTTAATCCCAATTCTCCTAGCTTTGGGAAAAGTCTTATCTTCTGATAATACAGGTTATGTCTTCATATGGTTTTATCATCTCAGTTTGGTCAAGCTTTCAGGAAGCTTTATCTGAGCTGGTTCAGACTGTTTCTGCACGTGGAACCTCTAGATCTGTTATCTCAAGGGGGAGTTTGTTGTGTTTAAGGGTAAGATCTGTGTTACCCGTATGACAGACATACATAATGGATGAGTTGTGCTTCTAGGTTGTTATTGACTGCTACTGGATTGTACCTTGATCAAGAGCTTCCCCAAAGTATTCAGCCTTCAATCACAACATTTTCTGCTGTGGCTGGCTGGCTGGCTGGCAGGAACACCAAAACCTTTATTACTGACCCATATTTTGGCAAGTTGCTTTTCTCAGTCACAACATATTTATGTTATGTGAGAAATAATTATTGTGTGGAAAAAGACAAATGTAGTAACCAAATGAAAATATTTTTTCTCCACCCTGATCTTTCTCAAGATCCAGTATCTCCCACCTACTGGGCCTGCAGCATCTGTTCAAGTTTAGAACGGGGTAATGAGGAAGGAAAGGAAAAATCCACGGAATAGCTATGGAGGAGGTCAGTGTGCTGTGTGCGTTAAAGCAGTAACGGGGTGCAGTTGAGAGGCCTGAGGATTTTTTCTTTTGAGGTGCTATTTAATGTGTCATGTTACCTGCATAGTAATGAGGGACTCCTAAGGGTTAAAAACAGGGTCAAGAAAACACATAAGGAAGACTCAAGTTCTCTCGACATCAGCACAAGAGTTTGATTTATCCCTGAATCAGATAGAAAGGAGAAATATGGGAATGTTAGAGGTCAGTTGATTCCCTTTTTTGACCTCAAACTTACCCATTTGACACCAAAAGCACATAAGGCTGGAGTAATTTTTTTTTTCTTAAAAATGGACCCCGGGTGGTCTTGACTGTCTTGTCTTTGCAGTGCCTTTGAGAAGCTCTTACAGAAACTAGGGGTTCCTTAAGATGGTTGTTGGCTTTGTTTAGCTCCAGAGAGAGCTCTACTGCGAAAACAGCGTGAACGCTCCCACTGGTCTGTCTCCTGTTGTCTTCTGGGGGTGTAAGAAGCTCTGTCTGTGTGTGTGTGTGTGTGTACATACAGCAGATGTGTAGCCTGCTAGTGTTGAATTGTGTGTATGAATTGCAAATGTGTCTTCTGAGAGTGAGGAAACATGGAAAGAATGAGGTCATTGTGCATAATAAATCCCCCATATGCTTCTCCTCTGCCCTACAGCCCACAAGAGAAGCATTTCGGAGAGAGTTACTTTATAATTTACATTCCTATTGTCAAAACTGGGAAATGAAGCACAGATATGGTATGAGGAATGGCTTGCTCATTTTAAGTGGAAGAAAACAAAAATTGAGAGATAACTACCTGGAAAACAAATTTGAGGTAATTAAATGAACCCTATTTAAAGGGGGCGAGACAGAGGTAAGAAGAAAACTTACATACGGTATTTTTTTTTGCTGCCATACATCGCATCGGTGCGATATCACAGGTGTTAAATTAGCCACAGGAGGGCTCCCCTGTTCTTCATTTGAAGAAAATATATTAGTAGGAACTGCAAAAACTGCAGGGGAACAAATAAGTTTATATTCCCATAACAAGGACGTTGGGCATACCCATACCTGCGAACCATTGCCCTGGCTCACAGGGCTGACTCTGCTTGCAGGAAAACATAATTTAAACTGTGGCGCTAGCACAGTAACTGCACGCTTCGCTTCTTCATACAAAAATAGTCATTAAAATAACATCACAAGATCAATTAGTTCTTGATCAAGCAGGAAGTGGGGAGGACTCCGAGCCAGAAAAAATTTCTCGTCTAGCTGGGGACTGAGCACGGGCTGGTGTTTAGTCAGGAGAGAATGGTAATTACAGACGGACATTTGTACGTCTGGCCCCTTGCCCACACGAGGATTAACCGCACGCTGACATCTGGAGTTATACAGCCTCCCAGGGCTGCGCTGTGGCTAAGCAACAGCCTGTTATAGGAAGCCTGAGGAAGAGGTCTGCGTGTTGGCAGCTCCTGCAGGATTTCTACTTACAAGAGGCAGAAGGTCCCCAGGGGTGCTGATAGCAACTTACCGAAGTATCTGGTTGCCTCGCAGTCCTGCAGTTACTCTTGCCACAGCCTTAGGAAGCGGGTGAGGAATAACAGCCCCATTTAACCAGTGGAGAGCTGAGCAGCCAGATTGAAAGAGGGATTAACGCACTCAGGTCCAGAGACCTGGTCCCAGACCTTTGCCTGTTCCCTCCCAGCAGCAGCCTGGTCCTGATGCCACCTAAATTCACTGGAGGCCTCCACATTCTGCCTGCAATTCCAGACGTGCTGTAGGCCATGCAAATATGCCCAGTGGCCTCCACATGGAAGACTCTGCAAACTAAATGGAGTGGCACCCCTGAGCTCCCAAAGGGATTTTCAGATCCAGGATCACCCATCCTGCTTTACTGTTAGCATTTTCCCTGTCTCAGTTTTGGTCTCCAATAGTCTGCTGCTTCTCAAACACACAGAAAAGGTATGGGGGATAGCATGTGTCAGAAATTTTTCTAACAAGCAGCTCAGAGACTCCTAGCTCTGCACTGGGGAGAATTCAGTGGATACAAACCAAGTTGTGAACTTGACCTTAGGGCAAGAAAAATGTTTCAGCACTGCTCTGTTTACTTGTATAGGAATAAATATGTGGATTTCACAAAGAGTAGTTGCACACTTTCTGCTCAAGGTTTGAGCTAGAACAGTTGTGGACTACAGTTTAAATCTTTTGTGGTAGCCCAGTGACTACTAAGAACACTTGCCTGTTCATGTGGGAGAATTTAGTTCACTTCCTTCAGTCTCTCAGCTTTCTTTTCCTACAGAAATACCCTAATGCCAGGGTAAGTTTTGCTCTTGCTGATTTTCATTCTTGACATAGCATTTATTCTTGAAACTGTCACCGTGTGGGCAAGACCATAAAATTAATGATTTAAAGATAAGCAAGATGGAATTTTTTTTCCTTAGGCAGAGGTTAAAGCAGTCCCTTAGGGTTTGGCTTAAAGTCCCATTTGGCTCAGCTTTGTTAAAGGCTTTAAAAAAAAAAAAAAAAAAAAAGAAAAAAGTTTCTGTCTCAGCTGAATTTGAACAGGAATGATGATCACTTTCCCTAAAGAGCTCTCCTAGGCTTTTCCTCGTTAGAAGTCTTGCTGGAAGCTCTTGTCCCTGCTAGGGAAAGTAGTGCTTGGTTGGATATGAAACCTCTGGAGAGGGGAAAAGCTCATACTGTGCTGTGTTTCGCTGTGTTGGCTGTTGGCTAGCTTCAGGGAGTTTCCTTGCTCAGTGGCTTTCTTGTATCCCTGTCTTTCAGAGAGTTCTGGCTTCTCTTGTCTTACACAGGAATGCTAGGTTTTATCCTTAGCTAGGAATGTTAAGGATTTAAGTTTCACCTGGAGACACTACTCAATACAGTTAAACTTTGAAGCTTTTAGGTCATTTACTGGTTCAAGTCATTAACATATGGGTATAGCATTAACGTAGTAAAGATAGTGCATCTGGTTTCTAGCCATTTACGTAAGCCCTGGTTTGTCCTTCCCACCCTTTGTATTCTTCTTCTTCCATGTCTTTACTGCACTAACCAGAATGAGAATTACCTTTCCTGTAAGTCCTTTAAGTTGCAGTACACATCAACAATTTAATTCCCCAAAGATCAGAATCTGTAGCACTGTTGTGTTCTTTTAAATGCCTTTTCCCAGAAAAGGAGCTCATTTATTCTTAAGAAGCTAGTTTGTTAAATGCAGAACACCCCAATGGTTTCCAAATATTGGTGAGGAACTATTCTTCTGGTAATCTTGGCATCAGAAAATGTCTGGATCAAAAAGATGCAAACTCTGTATCTTTCCATTCACCCTCCTTGTCAGGTAGCATAATTTTCACTTGCCAGTCAAAGCTGGATTAGTGACTCTCCTTCCTTCCTTGTCAGTGCTTGTATGTTTGAAGTGTCAGCACTCCAAAGTGCTTGCTTTCCATAAATGTTTCCCTTGCATTAGCAAAAGCTTTGAACCCCTTTTCTTCTCTAACTTTTCAGTTTCTGGTTTGCTTTAATGAGACTTTCTATTGTATTTATTATTGCACTAAATATGCAACTCCAGTTCTGCACCTTTTCCAACACAATAATTTTTAGCTTGTCTTTCATGACGTTATTTCCTGCCTCCTAATTGTTCAGCTGAGGTTCATCTGCTCCAGCAGTACCAAAGTAAACAGGTTTGGGCAATGTAAGAATAATAATGGAGGCTGTGAAAACATAAAGGGGAAGGAGAGAATAGGAATGTTTCCTGTCTTATTTGAAAGGATATATATTATGTTCCCTTTGCTGCTGCTGTTCTAACTTCATGACCTAAGCAATGCCATTTGCTCCTAAGTATTCCTCTGGTGCAGTTTTAGGCTGCTGAATCACAGTAGTCATTGCCACTGCCATACTCCTCTCTGTCAATTCATGCATTTAGTGTTTCTGGCCACAGACTTCTCTAAAATGACCCAATTACAACTTTTAATTATGTAAGGAGGATTGTGGATCTAAGTTATTAAGTGTGGTTATTTTCTAATGTTTCATTCACTGGTGTCTGATTTTGACATTTAAGCTGGTTTTTAGAGTACTGCAATAAAAGCACCTGGATTTCTTGCTTAGTTTCACATCTGCTGCTGCTGTTCTTAGTGCTGTGTGATGTTCTAGCTGTCTGGAAGGACCTGAGATCCGTGAAACTGGAAGCCATTTGGTACTTAGCTCACCTGCTGTTTGTGGTATGCTGCACAAGCATTTATTTCCTTCTACATCAGCCATTTACACACAAAACTGTAGAAAAATAAAGCTGAAAAAAAGCTTGGCAAGTTATAAAGTCTGTTGCTCTCCCACAACATTCCTGGCTGTTTCTTAAAGACTTCCTATCATGGAGATCCTGATCCTGTCAAAGCCATTTTTTCCAGTTCTTTAGTATTCTTAGCATTAAGAAGTCTTTTGGAAGTTCAGTTAGCTCTTGTTTCACCTCAGGTCAATAATTTCTTGTCCCCAGTGCTATAAATATGGAGACAGGGCTGCCCCATTCCTTTTTGAAGACTCTTAGCTAGTCCTCCTCAGTCTTTTCTTTAGGAGAAATGACCCCACTTCTTTCTTAGGTCATGTTTTCTCGTCGTCCTTGGGATATTTACCCATGCACATACTCCACCCTTGGCTGCAAGGGGCATTACTGTTCCTGAAACAGGGCACAGCAGTGGGAATACTCTCTTGGGTTAATACCCCCAGGTCGTCTTCTTGAAAACTTGATCACGTTGACCTGAATGTGGACTCGTGTTCAGCCTGTGATTCAGCATCACCCACAGCAGACCTAAGCCTAGCTAGTTGTTTTGCAACTGACCAACTGCTTAGATCCACTTCAGGGTGAAAGCTTGCATTCATCCCACATTTTCATTGTTATTTTGAATTATGATTTTGTCTTACAGAATCCTCTTAGCCCTTCCTGGCTTTTTCATCTACAGGTTTGTTACCCAGTTTGTATCTATTTCCTACTATTGGCCATGCAGGGAACCCAGCTCAGCCATAGCTGTCCAAATTGGAGATTGCTAAAGTCAGATAAGGTAACTCTCACCTGAAAGATGGACAGTTAAATTTAACCCACATAGGAGTAACTGAGAGCATAGTTATTACTGACCAAGTCAATGTAACAAATATATGCATAACCATCCCCTCCAAAAAACAATCAGGTAAAAAAGTGACACGTCAAAGCCAGATGATCTCCTGCTTTCTGTCAAGTGGAGGCAAACGCTTGGGTAGATCTGAGAAGATGCACTTTGTTTCTTTATTTAAGAGCCAGCAGTCTTGCAAAGGGCGGGGAGGAGGGGGGTGGAGTGAGTAGATGTTACAAACCATTATGCAGACCGTGCAGCCTGCCAAGGGGGGACTTTCAGGTCCCTCAGCAATGGCAGTGCAACAGCCGCTACGCCCACGTTCTCGTAGGTGCGCTGGTAGTACCGCGTCAGATGCTTCAGCCTGCACTGGTTCAGTGAAGAAGTAACCTCTTCTCCCTCTGTTTCATTTTTCCAAACACGACATGAAGTCCCAGATTTCTGGCATAAATATTATATGGACCTCATAAATTATTTATAACTAGTGCATTTGAATTCAGAACCAGCTGTAGAAATAAATGTCTAGTACTTCAGAGGCAGTTTTACTTGTAGCAAATGTAGATTAAATATGCATTTTGCCAGTTTATCACCTCTTGAAAAACATCAGGGAAAAAGTGATAAATGAAATTATTAAGATACACGCATGGTATCAAAGCGCCTGAGGTTTGATTACTTGTTACGGTGTATAAGTAATGAAAAGGATGGGTACCAAAATGAAGATTCTCACTACGCCTCTGTTTATAAATGGTGATTTTTAATCTTATATTCATATGAGTATTTGTAAAGATGATACCTTGAGTAATTTGGAAGGAAAGAAATAACCTGCAAACTTCCTGTCTTCAAGCTGAGCCTGACATTCTTTTGACTCTATCAGTCCCTTAAAAGTAAGGAATAAGCTCAAGAAAAATAGTAAAAAATATATTTGTCTGTTGATTTAAATTCACTACTGTTCTGCCAAGATCAGCAAGTAGTGTGCCAGACCGGGAACAAGCGAGCCATGGTGCTGCAGAAACTTTACATTGTCCTAAAATCACCAAGGGCATCAAAATAGGCCCTGGGGAAACTCCTTGCATAAAAGAACATTTATTTTTATTTCTCTTTTTTTTCTTTCTTTTTTTCTTTCAGACTGTAGCACAGTGGGTATGTTAGTGGGGAGAGCATAGGGGAGAAGGGAACAATAGGGACTGTGAGGTATTGTTTTGGGCATTGAGACTGTGTGGAGCTACGAGAAGTGAAGTGTGATGCAGACTGCTGAAATAATTCTAGCTGGTGCCTGGAAAATACTGTATATGTTCTGTTTATCATTATTGAAATGTAGCTTTATGGTTTTTCTGAGTCTTCAGAGAAAAAGATTCAGGAACAAAACTGACAGTTTTGGCTCTTTGTTTCACATAAACAACTGCAAGGCACTGTTTGCTCCATATTTTCTTGAAGAGGACTTATTGCAGGACATTTTTTAATTCTACTGGGATATGGTTGTTTACAAAAATTAAAAGTAAAAAATACTGCTGTCAGAGCACTACCCATTATTTAAAGCTGCATACCCATTTCTGTTCTGTTCCAGTCAGATTCCTAGTTCATCCATCTTTGGGCACAACATTAACGGTTGGTGCCAACCTTGAAGGTCTCCATGGAAAAATGGTGTATTTGAATCAACCCTGGAAAAGAGCACAAATACTCCAAGTGAGAAAAATGATCTGACAGTTACAAGGAGAAGCACAAAAAGGTGAATTTCAGGGCAGCTCTAGTCTTTACGTTTAGAGTTTTGCATGGATGAGGAAGCATACAGTGCACTCTGAGCAGCTCCGAACTGTTTGCTTACAGAATATATGTTTCAAAATACCATGCTGTGACGCTGTCCTGTGCTGTGTGTTGTCTTTTAAGTAGGCATCTCAAATGAAGGTTCAGCACTTATGTAGATATGGAGAACCTCTGTTTTGCCACCTGATGATATCTCTAGCCTCAGGCCAGAACATAAGAAATGTTCTTATCATGTCAAACCAGAGGCTCAGTGCCCTTCAGGGGAGAGGGGAGAAGCCCAGAAACAGTCCAGAGGGGAGAAATAACAATAGCTACGTCAGCAGAAAACACAGCTGCTGAAGGGAGGCTGAAGAGGTTGCTATTATTTAATCAGATAAAAGTCTTCTGTAAAGAAAGAGAGAATTAGAGTCACAGAGTAATTCAGGTTGGGAGGGCTCTCAGGAGGTCTCTAGCCCAACCTCTCCCTCAAAACAGGAATCCACTGCTGAATTCAGACCAGGTTGCTCACAATTTTGAACTGCAGGTCTTAAAAACTTCCAAGGAGGGAGACCAGTCCATAATGATCCTTATAGCGACAATGTTGTCCTGATGTCCAGACAGAACCTCCCTGGTTCCAATTTACGACCACTGTCTCTCTGTAATTTATGAGCACTGCCTCCTGCCACGCACCTCAGCAAAGAGCCCAGCCCCACCTTCTCCATAACCTTCTCACAGCCATTCGAAGGCTGCTGTTAAGCCCCTTTTAAGCCCTGGCTAGCTATTCTCTCCATCCAGGATAAGTAAGACAAAAAAACCCCAAAACAATGGGTTGCCAGTGGAAGGCTTAAATTCAACAGAAGAAGCCCCAGTAGTGAGCACAGAGAGGCCTGAGAATGGGGATGCTGGCAACCTCCTGTGTCACTGGAGGCTGTTAACGGTAAATTAGAAAAACACATGGTTATCCATCCATGGGGTGGAAAAGCCAGGGGATGCTTGAAGATCCCGTAAGGTGCCTTCCAGCGCTCTTTTCTGCCGCTTTGATTCTGTGCTAGAAGAGCATGTGAATACAAGCTCTGGTGCCAGCTTAGGGGCACAGAGCTATGTACATCACAAGACTGCACCCTAGATGCATAATAAATTCCAGCACTTATTAATATTTCAGGAAGTTATGAATGCCTGCAAATCACCAGGGAAAGATAGTTATAATGGAAATAATGTTGTAGCCTGAATTATTGCAGTGTTAGCAGATGTCCTTTCTGCTTACATCTAGTCACCTGAGATAAACTGAGTATGGTGCGTATTTTTTTTTTTAAGTCAAGGAGCAGGTCTACAAATAACGGACCTTTAAAAAATATCTATCACCTCTACTACCAGTTGACCTTAATTCTTTGTATTTAATAATTTCGATTTAATATTATTTGCCATGCCTACATATCTAAGAGGAAGAGATCGCTAATCATGTTACTATAGGTACTATAGGTGTGGAAACCAGGGCTTAGAAATGTTGTTAAGCATCATGTTATTAAAACGAGGAAGAGAAGTTAGATTTCTTTGATGTCATGCTCTTCCAAAGTAGAAATGCAGGAACACAAAGTCTCCCTTGGAAACCAGTGAACCAAATTCTCAGACGTCTCTTTTCCAGATAGGTTTTCTAGGCATGTGCACAAAACCACCTGAAGGGCTCCTAATTAGCAGCCACTCTTGGAAATTTTACCTCTCAGTTACTCTGTAGGAGTACACTTGACAAAGACAGACAAGGATTAAGGGGTGAACTGGCCCTGAGCAGTCTGACATGCCCATCCCGCTCCGCACTGAGTAGCCTGTGCATTTGTCTGAAGCCACCTGAAAGCAGCGTGCAGCAAAATATAAGCCAGGCGTAGGTTTGTGTGTCTTCAGACAGCAGGGACCCCTTTCTGACCTATTTGGTGTGAAACATTGTTCTCACGCTCCATTTTTTAAATCCTTCATCATTCTTTTCACCATCTCTGTTGTATTCTTACAAAGAAACGCGTTTCCTTCAGCAAGGTTTGGATGCCCACCGAAAGAACACCCACATATCCTCCGTGTTCGTTTCTGCTCTGCTGCCCACAACCTGCTGATTGCGGAGGGAGTATTTCACTTCCATTATAGTTTAAATAAAATGATAGGCTGGCTCCACAGGGAATCCATTAGCCTTAAGCAATCTAGTCACCGTTAATTATAGTTTTTAGACTTTGGAAAGCTGGGTCAAAATTCTCCATTTTTCAATGGAAAGCTCTGTTATTTAAACGCTATCTTCTGTGCACCGTTCGTTCACAGTTCTGCTGCTCAGAACTCAGCAGCGACTCTTCTGTGGTAAGTGAGCATCTTCTTTTTCAGTCTGTGCCCGGAACAGAACCTAAAGCAAAAACCTCATTACGCAGAGTTCACTCTGCAGGCGACTCATTTGTTTAACAGTTTGTTGGTGTGAAGTGGAAAACACCTTGTAAAGCTGAAGCTATCGAAGAGATGGAGCTGTGAAGGAGAAAGAGAGGTGGCAGAGGCAGTTTGGAAACAATGTTTATTTCGGTGTTTGAGGGTTTCTCCAGAGCAAAGTTTGAGTTTGGGAGGGGAGCCTGGAAGGGATGCTTATTGCAAATGCAAGCCTTTCAAATGGAAATGGAAATTGTATGTAAAACTGTTTAGTCAACTGTCATTATGTGTTAAGCTTAAAAAAAAAAAATCACAAACAGATTTTTGCTTTTTTAAAAAGCATTTTGACCACGCAGTAAATCTGTAAAACCCTCAATACTGCAGGTTTACCTTTTTATGGTTTGTTTTGAGTGCACCAGCTGATGTACTCCTGTTTGCACGCTGGGGTCCCGACCCCCAGATGAGGGAGGGAATCGCAGAGTGCATGGCCTCTCCCACCCACCCTTCTTCCAGAATTGCTTTGAGGCGGGGGCTGTATTTGTGGAAAGGATGTATCCTCTCAGCTGGGTGTGTTTGGGCAGGGAAAGCCCTCCCGGCCGCTGTCCTGGTGGCGTGGGCAGCTTGGGAGGCAGGGCAGGGGGCTCTGCCGCCCCCGGACAGGAACACAGCACGGGTGGGGGCACCGGCTGCTGCTCTCATCCCAGTCCCTCCTGAGCTCTGAGGTGATCGCAAGGGCAGGAGGAGGTAATGAAGCACGGGGCAAATACAACCATGTTTTCTCCTTAGGAAACCTGAAGACAGAATTGCTAGGACAGTCTGGAAGGTTTTTTTTTTCCCATTTTACCAGTAATTCCCATGCAACTGTATCCTAAACCACAAATGATTCAATGTGCTGAGATTGGAGAAGCTGTCCTTTCCTGGCAATGTACTAAACTGTTTTAACTGAGAGGGGCAGGAAGATTTGCTGAAGGCTATGAAGGGTTCAAATGAAACCCAGAGTACTGAAGCTGTGAGAATTTGGGTGGGCTGACTGCGTGAAACAAGCAGCAGCGCTCTGGCAGAGAAGAACCTGCTTCTGACTTATTTAATTTTTTCTCTTTATAATTAAACATTAATTCTGTTCTATAATAAAATGAGAATTTCTGCACTCGGGAGACAGTTAAGTGACAATGTTAAAGCATTTGGGTCAGATACCTGTAATGCCTTCTAAACACAAGTTGGTTCAAGATAGTGAGTTTATCTCCATATTATACTTGGTTTCCCATTAAATTTCTCCTAGACTATTATTTAATCCTGAAAATTCAAAATAGTGATAGAGGAGAGTTTCAGCAAAGTAGGAGCTCAAATCTCATTCAACTTGAGTAGGGAGCCAATGCACAAGGGTTTAATATCTCAGATCTTATAAGCTGCTAAGTCTGGCGGAGGTTTTTAATGATCAGTCTTCAAAGATATTGCAGTGCTACTTTTGTGGATGCATTTCTAAAATGTGCTAAAAATGATAGGCTCTCTATTGGAGTTTAGTAAGAAAAAATAAAATGAGAATGTAATGTAGTCATACTGTACCTGTATATGACCTAGTCCTCTCATACTTAAGTTCCTAAACTTTGCGGGAAATACAGAATTCAGGTGCTTGCACAGGGAGTGTCTAGCTGAGAGCATACTCTGTTCAAATCTGTCAAATCTATGAAATAACTGATATGCTGAAATGTTTCCATAGATCGCTATTTCTACCTTTACTAGTTTTTCTTTAAATAGTACCATATAAATAGCAGAATGAGAAAGGATGGGTTTACATGTGTCAATGCAGAGATAAATATAACGTTATTCACTTATATTCAGTTAACATAAACGGCTTCTCTTTATGACTCATCTTCAGAGTGACAATTGTTCGAAAGTAATTTAACATGGTTTCATGAAAAGTTAATGGTATTTCTACTTTAAGGGAGTTGACTACAACGCAGATTTTTCTGGAAATACAAATCTAACATTCATTTTCTTTAATTGTTCTTCTAGAGCAATTTCCTGTGAATCTATTAAGCCATAAGCAACTTTTATTGAACAGAGAAGTCTGCGTTAAGGTCAGCCTAACACGATTCAATTGAAAAGGTTATTTATTACCTAATTGTCAATGTCCTTGAAAAAGGTAGTTGTTCGTTTGTTCGTTTCCTTATTCCTATTAAAGTTCAAAACGAGCGTTACCTCACAGTTAGAGACGCCGAAGATTATGTCCCTTGAGCTGTACGGTCACGCATCAAATCCTGATTGCGGACGTGCTGCCCTCTAGTGGACAAGAAGATATTTCGATTGCAGTATTTTTCAGTCCCCTTCCAAATTTGATCAGGATTTAGGGAAGAGCGTGCCTTTAAAAAAGGCAGGGAGCAGGAGTGGGGATGAGCAGTCACTCCTGGTGGGGAGAGCAGGATGAGGAGGGAGATGCCTGAGGGATGGCTCAGGACCGGTTCTGCTGGGCTGTGAAAGCAGGCGATCGCAGGGTGCCAGCGCTTGCGATTGCTATGGGAATTATCTCCTGATGCTGTGAAACTGTCCAAGTAGTAAAACCGTAAGCAGGTTTCAATATTGATAAATGCAAAGTAGTGTACCTGAGTTAAAATAAGCAGGTGCAGCAACAGGCTCTGTGTTAGCTCTTAGCTGTCAGGGAAATATCCTGGAGTCACTGTGATCTTGGTGTTCATCCTCCAAAAACAGCATCAGTGCCAGAAAAGGTAAAATAAATCTTAGAAACAATCAGAAAAAGAATTGAACTAAAAAGATACACTGTGCCTATGTATGCAACACTTCTGAGATTATAGTCCCTCTGTTTTAAAGATTGGGGCAAATTATAGAAATATGGAACGGCTTCCACGTGAGAAGAGCCTAAATCAGAGTCAAAACCAGAAATGAAAATACAAGATGACATGCCAGCCTGAAAAACGAGGCAGCTAGAAGAAGCTATACTGGAAGTATGTCATAACATGAAAGGTAGGAAGAAGGTGAATAGGAATTATTATTCCTATTTCTCATATTGGAAGTAGTAAGAGATGCTCTAATACCCTCATTATCACCAAAGGTTGAAAGTATAAATGGCCTCCAAAAAGAATTAAACAGAATTGACAGAATACAGTTCTGCTGACAGCCACTGAAGTCTCTGAGGAAGCCCCTGAGATGCTGTCAGATGCTAGTTGGGTTGGCCATGGGCAAAACCACTGTTTGCCTGTTCTGGTTCCATACACTCTTTTCATAAATATCCAACACTGTTTGGGATGGGAGATGGGCAGGCAAACAAAACAAAGACAACCTCAGTCATCCTTACTATACTGCATATACCTATAGGGTTTTTTAATATCCTGTTCAAACGTTCATATATCGCTTGTATTCTGAGTAGATGCATTTGCCATGTTATCAGTTCTTGAGGTTTTTATCACGAACCTTTGTCGCATTAGTTGGATGGGTTTTTCTCTAACTGTTCTAACCACAGGAGATCTTGCAATTGAAAATATCTTAAAAAAAAAAAAAAAGAGCAGAGGTTAAAAAAAATTTCTAACTGCAGTTTGTGTAGAAAAGTTTCATGATGTGTATCCATACCTTTGAAAAAGAGGGAGTAAACATTTAAGAAAAAACAGCATCACCTGATTCTATTTTTAAAGAAGTCAATTTTATGAGCCTTTCCTATTAATGCATTCACTTACCTGCATACCTTTTTAGAAAAGAAATGGTAGTGAAATGTTTTAGCCATATGCTATGTAAATCAGCATTAAAGTCTCAGGTCCTTGTATATCTTGCAGGAATATGGTCTAAACTAGGTCTGGAAAGATAATGTAATTGGTTTCTAGGCAGCTTCTCTTAAGTATAATGTGCATGTTTAAAACTCAGTGGCATAGTACGGTTCTTGATATACCATGAGAATTTATAATACTGGTAATAAATCAAACATCAGCATGTCCCTTTCTCACTTGCTGGCTTAATCACCAAAGCCCAAGCTGCTTAGTATCCCCCCGATGAACATTAAAAACAAGGAGTCACTGAACATAAGAGCAGTCTGCACACGTGTGTGTTGCACATCACCCAGACACCTCATACACAAGAAAATGCTACAACCCATTACAGGAAAAAAGGAAGCGTGGCTGGAGAGCAGGAATGTTTGTGACTGCCAAAGCATGGCATTAAAAAGACCGAGGACAGATGGATGTAAGACAGTGTCCATGCAAAAATGAAATTGGAAATAAAAGGGAAAAAAAGGACAAACTGCAGAACCATTCACAGCTCACTTATTTCTGTCTTACTGGCGTTTTAATAAATTTTATGTTTGAATACTTTAGACGGAAATTTTCAGGTTCCACTGTAAATAGAAATGATTACTCAAACACATTCTTTTCCAGTAATTTCTCTGCTCAAAATGCCAAGCAGGACATTTAACTAATAAGCTATTTCAAGGTTCAACCAGTGTTTTTTAGAGCTGTACTTGTCAGCTCACCCTCTTCTGTAATGAAAGCAGAAGGAAATTCATTATCAGATCTTTTCCCCTCTGTCCGTTCTTTCCTCTGACACACCATTCGCATCCTGGAGAAAAAGCTGGAAATGTTTGTGCTGTTCAATCTGCAGATAGAGTGGTAAATAAAGAAAATGTTTAAACATCCTGTCCTGGTTTCAGCTGGGATAGAGTTAATTTTGTTCTTAGTAGCTGGTGCAGTGCTGTGTTGTGGACTTGGTGTGAGAATAATGTTGATAACACACTGATGGTTCAGTTGTGGCTGGTAATGTTGATCCTAAGTCAAGGACTTTTCTCAGGCCCTGCCAGGGGCACGAGAAACTGAGAGGGGACATTGACAGCTGATCTGAATCAGCTAAAGGGACATTCCGTACCTTAGAACATCATGCTGAGTATATAAATTAGGGGCAGTTGGCCAGGGCCAGCTGATGGCTGCTGGGGACTGGCTGGGCATCGGTCGGTGCATGGTGGGCAGTTGTATTGTGCATCACTCGGAGTGGTTTTCCCTTCCTTTTGGATTTTGTTCTTTTCCCCTTCTCTCTCCTTTTCATTACGATTGTTGTTATTTTATTTTGTATCAGTTTTAAAATTGTTCTTATCTGAACCCTTGAATTTTGCCTTTCCCCCGATTCTCTTCCCTGTCCCTCTGTGGCGGGGCAGAGTGAGTGAGCAGCTTTGTGGTACTTAGTTGCTGGCTGGGGTTAAACCAAAACAATTCCATATGCAAGGAGTAGGTACCCCTATGTTGCTCAGGTTAGGCCTGAGTAACCTTCAATATTTATGCTTTTATCTTTTGCTGCACCAGAGATTTTAACTTGTAGAAAAAGCCTCCTTACACTTTCTGGCAAAAGTAGCTCAGGACACTGAACATCACACAGCCATGTTATGGATGCTCCTGAAGCCTTCCTAAAATCAAGACAAATTCCATGGGACTATCAGAGAAATACTGACTTGTTTTACAGCCTGCCATGGCATCAAGCACATTCACTTTGTTTCAGAAGTAGGGAAAGTTATAAAGAGTGTCTAAGAACTTTAATTATCTCCAAACCTGACCTTTCCACTGTGTCATACCTTCTTTTCTATAGCTTGTACACATTCCCAAATAAGGATGTGAAAACATATTACCTTTTCCATGAAAAAAATCTAAAACATGTAATATTTTCTTAAATTAATCCTTCGCTGTCATCAGGTGATGGCCCATAAAAGTCAACTCCCCAGTAAAAACGGTGTTGCAGGACCCTTAGGGCTTTTATACGTTCCCCGCTTTGCTGCATGCCAGAGAGCTTTCCTGCTGATGCTGTGCACTGGAAGGCAGTTTGCCTCTTGGACTTGGTTCTCGGATCAGCTGCAAGCGTTTTGTGTTGTGGTGCAATGCACAGGATGACCCAGAGCCCCCATCAGAGTTCCCTATGCCCAGGCATACTGAACGCCACGGCTAACCAGCTCCTTCAGAATCACGCTTCATCCAAACCAAGTTACGATATAAGGAAAGAAAAATACTTATTTCTAAAGCAGCAAACACAGATACAGAAACTTATCAAGACACAAGAAGCAGAAATTACAGATCTGTGCTCAATCTACTTGCGTGGACATCAAATCTGAGCTGGCTCACTGTGCCACTGGTGGTCTGTCCCTCACCCAGGTTGCTGGTGAGGACTCGGGTCTCTTGCACAGTCTGCACACTCAGTAAATGTGCTGTCAAAGCACATCATCTTTTATCTGAAACCCCTTACTTGGAGTTCCATTCAGCATTCAGCTTCAGCTCTTCTTCCACACACACCCCCCCCCAGAGATTATTCATCTTTAACTTCTCTGGAAGCAATTTTGCCTCTCTGCCTTCCATCATCTGCAAATGCTCATACTGTGCAAATACGCCTTCGGCAGAACAGCCCTGATCTCTTGTACATGACTCAGTTATTAGGAAATTGTTAACTTACGATTGAGAAAATGTGAAAATCTCATTGAGAATTTTTTTCCATATGAAGCTTATATTTTATATTCATATGTAAACCACAAACTGCTCTGATATAAAAATGTAAATACAGTTGATGAATGTAGCTCAGTGCTGTCTCCGGCTGTCAATCAAAAGCAGAAACCTGGGTGACACTATTTTGAGGTGAGTGTGAGCTTGGGGCAACTGAAATCAAACAATTTGCTTTATTCCTTAACAAAAATAGTTACCTCTGTGCCTGATGGGTAGTCTCCACACCATCCTGGAATCAGCAAACATACCAGAAAACAAAAAAGTGTTGCATAATGTACCATTAACACAAGGAACAGTGTGCTTCTCAGATGCAAAAATCACAATTAAAAAAATTTCAAGAAATAACACAATTATGCTTTGGAAATGTCAGCACAGCCATTAGAGCTAGGAGCCATAAAAGCACAGTAGGATGGTTTCTGCTTTGTCTGGATTAGTTGACTAACGAAGGAAGAACTAAGTCTTTGCTCTTTTGCATCAGTAAAGGGGAGGCGGACTTTAATATTCCAGCATAATAGCCCTCACAAGGAAGACAGGCCAGGGTGCTTTTTCCATTGTTGTACTCAAATCCAAGCAATGAAATCTGCTAAGGCACAAAATGTCCTTCACTTGGAACATCATCATCTTCTATGACAAGTCTAAGACAAGTTGGAAGAGAGAAGTTGAAGATGAGGTGTCAGTATGTTACTAATACTGTTCAGATCTATGAATCATTACCAACAGATGTAAAGTAAGTGAAAAGTTGTCTGTAAATTACAACAGTGAAATGCAAGAGGCACTCTAGTGGTTTTGCTTTGGATTTCTATCCATATAGATGATCAAGATGTATGGTGCAAAGATGTTAAGCTTCTGAAGAAGCAATGTTTCCAAAAGAAAAACAAATAAATGAAAAAACACAGTGAAGTAAACTTAACTAAAGCTAACTCAGTCTTTTGCTTAGAGAAAACATAAGTATATCTTTGATGGGGATTTACCAGTTAATCTTTGTTCAAGACACTTGCAAGGCTCAAAGCATTTCAGTATTTGGGACCTAAACCAGTTCAAAGCAACAATAATCAGCACCGTTGTGCCAAGCAGAGTCGGCCTTAACAGAAACTAGTGATGCACAGGAGGCAAAGAAAACTTCATTTTGAGTAGGGCACAAAGGGAAAGCGTGTGAATCACCTGCCTATCCTAGTCTATTCTACTGGAAATGCTTGGGATGCATTTGAAACAAGAATTCCAAATGCACGGTTTTCTTGAACATTATAGTCTTTCTCCACATATTTGATTACATATATCTTACTTTTTTATGACTGGATAATGGTGTGTACTTCCCAGAATATACCTGAAATGCACTTGCACAAATAGGCCTTAGGCTGGAGATAACTTCTCTTGAGAACTGAACTGGGCATGACTGGTGGCATCGTTGTCTGGCTCACACAAAACACGCCCTCCACCTTCTCAGACAAACACACAGCATCGCCCTTTCAGGAATATATTGAAAACAGGCTATTTGGAGAAGTCTGTTTAAAAAAAAAAAAAAAAAAAAAAAGAAAAGAAAAAAGCACACATTTTTATAACTGCACTATTTCATCTGTTTAATGAGGAAACTCTGTTACAAAGTACAGAAGAGGTCATTTCCCCATGGGTGTCAGAACTGATTCTTTTTAAATTTTTATCTGCCACTTATTTCTGGATCGTCGGAACTTTCTAGTTTTTGTGAAGCTACAGGGCAAATTGTCTACCTTCCAGTAAATGGAAACCTTTGATAATTCAATCATTAACTGCTTTGAGCGCTCTATTCTTCCTCCAAGTTCTGCTGTGTAATACCACCTTTGCCATAAAGTCTCTCCTCTTAAAATTTCTGCTGGAAATGAAGGAAAAAACAAAGTCAAGGAAAAGCAGACAGAGAGTTCCTGGGCGAGTCCCCTCAAGTCACCTGGCAGTTTAAGGAAACATTGCCATTATAAGAAGGAAGCTGTGAAGAGTATGGCACCCGCATCTACCTAAGCTATAGACGTGCCTAGCTGGGGTATAGGTGCCACTCTAGTTCCAGCAGCTGAGCTGGATCTCCTGCCATGGCTTCAGGTAGCTTTATAGTTCTGTAAACTGTATCCTGAGCTTTTTAAAACGTTGTGTCTTCTGTGTGCATGCTTACATGTGGCTTTTCTGCTAATGCTGCGTTTCCAGGTGCAAAGAAGTAGTCAAATTCGGCAAAAGACAAGGAACAACTCCTGGCTGGTGACTAAAGCCAGCAGCACCCCTGGCTCTGGAGCTGCCTGGTCTAGGCTGCAGGGGTTGGTACTGTGCATGAGGATGTGCAGAGTGTCAGGGTACTGGGACAGGTGGCAGTGCCTCCTGCCAGGCTTCAGGTGGCTGCTTTTCCTCAGCAGGAGCTAAAAACCATGGGGTCTGGCCTGAGCGGGGGCTCTTCTGCCTTCAGCCATCAGAAAGTGCCAAAGAAGGGCTGAGAATACCGAGGATCCTCAACCTGGGAAACTCAAAGCAGAAAAGGCAAAGCACAGTCATTGCTCCAAGACCTCAACTGAACAAACGGTTCTGAGTTACCCCTTTGTATGGGTTTTTATCAGAGCTCACAAAGTCAGTGCACTTCCAGGACCAAAAAATCCTTTTCTTTGATCTTTTCTTCTCTTCTAGAAGTATCTTCATGCCTGTTTTGAGTTTATAGCAATTTTATAGACTTCCTTAGAAGATAGTGTTTCATCTACATGCTGTGCACATTTTCGGATATGTAGGGTTTCACAGATTTTGTTTTTCTAGCCTTGAATCTTTAAATTTGACATGTTTTTATGTAACTGCTTCTTGAACTTTTATAGTTAATTAAAGTGAGATGCTAAGCTCTACCACTGTATTTGAAAACAGCAATAATACTTACCATCCCTCTAAAGTACTAGTTTGGATAAATTTAGGAAAAGGGAGGGAAATTCCTTAATGATCTTCTTTAAAACATCCAAAAGTAGCAAAGGGATTTAAAACTACAAATCCTTTGATTTGAAGTAGATTTTCTACAGCTTTCTCCCTCTGGTGTGTGGCTTGGAGGTTTGTTGCCTTTTTTTTATTTTTTTTTTTAATCTTATGCTATGTGTTTGTTTAATACATATTTTAAAAAAATGTTTGGAAAACAGCATTAGCCACTTGGTGAGCGCTTTAACAATTTATATGTCTGTGATGCTGAACAGGTACTAGATACCTATTTGGTTTGGGTACATTTGTTAATTCATTCTACGTTAACGTTGCAGTGGATAGGCACCTACCAAAGCAACATTGTGCATGGATCGTTCTATAGGCAGCCTAGATACCTGCATCGTATGCTGTAGTTATTTGAGTGACTGCATGTAGACCTATGGTTAAGGTCTTTGAATATTCTACCCCGAATGCTGTCTCCCTTTAACCCTTGGTTTTGTTCTTACTAAATCTAAATTGGAAAACATATTTAAACTTGAAATGAGTAGGACCTGTAAAACGGGACACCCACCAAACTGCCAAGTAAGACTCCAAATCAGTTTCTGCATTTTAACGCAGAATGAATTAACAAAGGTATTCAAACCAAATAGGTATCTAGTACCTGTTCAGCATCACAGACATATAAATTGTTAAAGCGCTCACCAAGTGGCTAATGCTGTTTTCCAAACATTTTTTTAAATATGTATTAAACAAACACATAGCATAAGATTAAAAAAAAAAAAAAAAAAAGGCAACAAAAAAAAAAGGAGCCACGTTTGTGTGCTCTGAGACAGCTTCACAAGGTGAGCCACAGCACAAGAAATGGGCGCAGACTGGAGATTTACTGCCAAAGCACTCTCCCGGTGTGAAGCAAATATTAATATATATGCATCTGCTGAGAGCTCCCACTTCAGCACCAATATAGGGGGTAAATTTTCAAAAAGCTCAGCACATGATGTTAAAATCATCTGACGGTACAATGACTTAGTACCAGCAGATGAGTGCTGCTAGAAATCTGGGTCTCACCTTGTAGATTAGATGGTCAGGAAATCTTAACCCTGATTGCAGGGCTATTGGCCATCCAAATATGCAGTCTTGAAATCTTAAGAATCTGGTCTGCAAAAGTTCTGTTTCAGCTGCTTATTTGTGAAATGGGGTGATGTGATTTACTGATGTTAGCTATTAGACTTTTATTGCAAATCTTGTGGTTTCAGCATCCTGTAAACTCCAGATCCAGGAGTCAGGAGACAAGCAGAACATCTTCCACATTTATGAACCAAGTTTCAAAGCATACAATTTTAAGGATACTTGTAAGTTAACCCTGTGAATTGAAAGATGTGAACTGTAATTTTGAACATTTTATCAATGGTATTGAATATTCTCCTACCTATCATTTGTTGGGTTTTCTCTTTTGTGCAATGACTGACTCTCAGTCTGATGAAGAGCTTACTAAAGAGGGCTAAAACAAGAATACTGTTAGGAAAGGGTTGAATAATGTTGCACTTCCCCACTATTAAACAGAAAGGATGAAGCAAACGTTGCTTTTTTTTTTTCTTTTCAGGGAGCAAACCTGATGAAAGCAGAGGTTTCTTTGATAAAATCATATTTCTTTGAAAAGAACATACAGGGTTTTGTTTCCCTGTATGCAGTAAATAAACCAGCAGTAGGACTGTTACTCTGACCACAGCTGGCAGCCTGTTTGGTTGTTCACTCAGTCCACCAGCTCTCTGTAAGCTCGCCTTGAATCTTCCAGGGTGCTCCTCTGCTTTGCTTCTGTGGTTTTCTGTCTTCAATCTGAAATTTGCACAAGTAGAGAATGCCAACATCTACCCACATGTTTACGTACCTACACAAGCAGTACACAATACCGTGCAGATTCCTGACTGGCCTGGCATGTGCATTTATATTTAATTGTTATGTGCTACTGAGATTTGATGTAAAAAGTTGAGTTGTTTCATAAAGGAGCTTACCTCTTTCTGTTCTTTTAAACAGAAAAAAAACCCAGTTGTGCTCATTTGCTTTGATATGTTTTTCCCACTTGACAGCCAACAAAGTGAATCTCAAAATGTGAAGGCATCTCTTTAGGTGACTGGAAGGTAACTACCTTGTTTTGAAGGAGGTTTGTAATATGAAACAAATTTAAACATTAAGTACCAAGGCTGTGAAAATCTCAAAATGGAGTAGTTTTGGCAGAAAGTGAAAGTCGAACAGCTTTCATATAGCACAAGAAGTCCCTAACCAATACTTTTAAATGGTTTGCTAGATAGCACGTCTGCTTCACTCAGCAAAGACAGATTTTTCTTGAATAACACAGCCTCTTGGATGTTGGTGGGGTTTTTTACATTCTTAAGCTCTCTCCATGCTGTGTTTCAACAAAACTGTGGTGTCCAAGGGCTTTTATTTTTTTTTTTATCTGTAACATGGAAAAATGATATAGAAGCTCAGTTTACAAGGGAAACATCAGATGGTGCTTTAATTCTGTAAACTTCCACCTATCAAAAGCCCAGCCTATTATATTGTGATACCCACACCTTGCAGGTAGATGACATTTTCTGTGCCGTAGGAGCATTTTAATTATTTTATTTACTAAGATGCAGCTATTTTACTTATCAAATTAGCATCCTAACTCCAGGGTTGTCCTAAAAAATGATTAATCTTTTTACATACATGCTAATGTCTTTCATAATACATCAGTTTGGTTTCTTTGCACAGCCATCTTCCCCCTTGTCAAGTTTGTTCCAAAACACAAAACTAATTGTAAAAACAGAAACTTTCATTTAAAAATGCTCTGTTAGAAATCTTCTGAGAATTCATGTGTCAGAGAAAAAGAGAATTTAAAACAGGGAGCTAAATTGTGGCAGGCTGAGGACTTGCCCTTTAAAGCAATGTTTGCAACTTGTAATTAAAAATGGTTCAGTATAAACCAAGCAGCTTTTGCACTGTGGCACAGGTTACACAGCAGAAGGACATGCCATTGCATTTTTTTTTCTGGATGGCAACACAAAAAGGCACAAATTCTGTTTGTGTATGTTGTATTTTGCTTTCAGTAGAATGAAAGGACTGCCTCTAAAAACCCACAATAGCAAGATGAAACTGTAGCACCAAAAGTCTTGTTATCCACAGGTAAAGAAACACAAGTGACACTCATCCAGTACCTGGATGCTACCTTCAACGGCATGTCTGTGGATGATGAGCGACTTCTGTCTAAGAGCTTTAAGCAGTACGTATTGCTAATACCACTGCATGTATGGTTACACTTTCCCTGTTACTCTTCAATCCTCTTTGTAGGTTGTGACCCTCAATATTTTTGATCTGACAGAGAGAAAAGTAATCTCGGTGGTATTTAAATTAAGTGGCAAATGTTCAAAATTAAGCCATATAAATCTTGAAAGATAAACCCTTATATAACAGTTTCCAGTAAGGAAACTCAGTACAAAAACTGAGTAAAAAGCTACTTCTGAACGCCCATGGCTGATGGCATGGAACCCCCCCAGCCTCCACCACGGTGTGGGTGAGCACCATGGGGCAGAAACACACAGGCTGCCTGGCAAGGATTATTGATGCAAAATTATTGGTGGTAGTTACAAGATGTTTTTGTTTGTTTGTTTTCAAAACAGAACAGTGAGGATGAAATCCTGTGCTGGCTGTGGGGAATTCCAGAGCAAATTCCTGCGGACTCCATGCAATGGTGTTTTCACCCCAAACTGATTTTTCCTCTGTGCTTCCCTCAGTGAATTTTCTCCTATGCCGCTTTTCTGAAGGGCAGTGGTTATGGGCTAAAGATTTTGTTTACTAGTGGGGTTGTGCATCTTTTTATGCCTGGCATCACTCGTCTTAAGGGGGTTCACAGCTCTGGGTTCCAGCCTGACGCTGCCCAGCACGCAGACCAGCATCATCCTCTGCTAGGGCAAGCCCCCTGTGCCTCCTGCCGCCTGCAGAGATGCTCAGGCGCTGAAGCTGGATCTCTAGGGAAGCACTGGTGGCTCCCTGGGGCTGGGCGGCCAGCAGCAACAAGGGCTCCCCAGGGTGGCAGGGCAGGGCTGGGCAGCCAGGCTCTCTCCTGTGTCCCACCACCCCATCCAGGATCTGGGTAGCCAATGGCACTGGGTGGCCCTGGGCATTGACCACCTCCCTGGGGATGGGGCTGGGCTGAGGCCGGGCTGGGTCACAGGAAGGCACCACCACTGGGTTCTTGGGCCATGGGCAGGGGAGGGAAGAATTGTCACAGGAGGTGACAAAGCCAAAATAAGGGCAGGATGGGAGGTACTTAACATCCTCCCCTGACTGTGCTGCTGCAGCAATGGCTGGGCCAGGGGAGAGAGAGGAGTGATGGGGAGGCAGGGGACTGATGGGGAGGCAGGTACTGCTGGTGGCTGCAGGGGCTGCGAAGAGTGGGGACACCAGGGCGCAGGGGCAGCAAGGCTCGCCCCATCTCACACTGCTGGATGTGTCTCCCCTACAAACTCGTGATCAAGCTCACAAGTCAGGCAACTGTACTTACACAGGGAGATTTCAAGTCAAAACCCATTGCCGAGAGGAATGCTTTCAAAGCACCGTGGGATTTAACTTCTGTAATCACGCAGGCACTTCTGAAAATGATACACTTAAGATCATTTTATATATAACATAAATGGGTATGAATATATCCATTTTATATATAATATAATGGACTCCATATATAATGGAGTCCAATCAGAATTTGAGTATGCATTTTCCCAT
This sequence comes from Microhierax caerulescens, assembly GCA_035590215.1. Taxonomy (NCBI): domain Eukaryota; kingdom Metazoa; phylum Chordata; class Aves; order Falconiformes; family Falconidae; genus Microhierax; species Microhierax caerulescens. Next base: position 20,183,211 of record JAVJGJ010000032.1, on the reverse strand, counting down.
TGGCTTCAAAGGGCTATGAATCACACTTACATACACAAACATTATAATATGAATAATTCATAGTATGTTTCCTTCAATAAATCAAGATCCTTAAAATGGTCATATGTTCTTAGTTATTCTTTCAGAGGTGATTTTCCCCCTTCTGCAGATAATTTTTCTGTGGCTGTGTTAGGTTTGCAATGACTTAGGAAATCGCTAATGATCAAAACCAACAGAAAGTGAAGTTCTATTCTATGTTATAATTGCTCATTTAAAAACTCTTAAAGATAAAAAGTTACTGAGTTGGGTATTCTTTCCATTAAATGTTTCATGGTAACAGCAATGGCTCGAGATTATGGTAAATGAACATTTAAACTTTTAAAGAGAGTTTTTAGACACATCCAGCTAAAATTACAATGAGTTCTTGCTTTTTCTTCAGCCCAGGTGGCTTGATCAAAGCAACCCACTGAGCACTTTATTCTGGACAAAGTCATGTTCAGAAAACAGCTATTTTTGGGCTGTACTTGCCTGAAACAGCAACATGACAATCTAAACGCTGAGTTGAAAGGATGAGGTAGTATGACGTTGGTTTTGCTTTTACTAGAGAGGTTCCCAGGGCCCAGTTGCAAAGATAAGGAAAATTAATCCTGGCAGCAGGCAAGAGACACCCCCAGGCAAATTTAAATTTAGTGAGTAGTATGTGCTATGCAGAGACCAAAGTTGTCATTCAAGTTTCTTTGCTTCTTAGGCTGTAGACCAGCCCCAGTACTGGCAGGGGTTAATGTAAGGTCTTATCCAGTGTGCATAATGGAGAGCGCAGAGATTCCCAGGCTGTTTCCAGATGGCTGCATCTGTGCCATACAGTGCACCACTGGGCAGAGAGACAGTTCAAGTTCAGGGTTTAAAGTGGCTTTGCTACGTCTGTCTGTGCTAGAGTGCATACACCTCCCCCAACTCTTTGCTAGCTCGGATGCTCTGCCCCACACTCCAGTGCACAGCCTAGCTATGCCTTTTGCAAAATACACACAGGAGTGGGAGAACTGCAGGTTTCTCTGCTTTTGTTCTGATTTGACTTGGTAGAGCACAACCTCCTTTCCTTAAACGGTGTTAAGCAGTGTTCTCCTGTTAGGAGCTGTGCTACCTCCCAGGTAGATAGGAAAGCAATGAGATCCTTGTTGCTACAGCTCATGCAGCAGTATGGACTCTCACCCACTCCAGCAGCATCTTTATGTGGCCTCTAATTCTCTTGCCCCAATGTCTCTATCGGTGTTCTGTAGGGTGATGCATACTGTGTATAATGTGGTATAAGCTTCTTGCATAAATGATGTTCACTAGACTGAGGTATACACCTGTTCTCTATGGCTCTTGGCCATGTCAGTGCGTGCAAACTGTCACTGTCATATGCCTGCAATCATGTGAATATATAGGCCATGTATACTATTAATATGGATCTAAAAATTTAATGCAAACATAGTCCAGCACGTCAATGTTTTCACCTTGACAGGAATCGCCCTTTTCTTCTGAAAGCTTCAGAGACAGCTCCTATGCATGACTTTCACCGAGACAAACACGCAGCATACATTTAAACTTTGATAGATGCTTTGCTCAAAAGGTGGAGAGAAAAAAAAAGCAAGAGATCAAAGCAGCACACCAAATCTTATAAGTTTTAATTAAGCATAAGCAGCTGCATCCTGTCTTCTCAGAGAAGTCCTATTATTTGTGCTATGTAACATTAATGTTCACTGAATTGTAAAGCTCAAGGGAACTCCAGGCACAATTTGGAAGAGACAAACATTTGTTTTTCAGAAACAGATTCATTATTGTTTCAAGTACTGGTTTAATCTAACCAGAGATCTTATGGGAATATCTCTGAAGAGTTCTGTCTCTGGAAATCAATTTAATTTGTAAGAAAAGGAAATAAAAAGACCAAAAAGGACCACACTTGTATTGCAAAGAGAACATCAATGATATTTCTTCAAGGAGACAACGACATTTTACCCTTTAGAAAATAGTCAGGAAGAAAAATACACCCTAAAAAGAATTGTTAAAAATTGATTATTTTCTATGTCACAAAGTGCTGAAAAACATGGCCATGGAGAAGATTTGGGCCACAGCCTCCCAAAGGGGGATTTGAACTTTTGTCTTTTCAACAAAACAATCTCAAAATGGCTTAGAGCAGTGCTAACAACAGTCAGATATTTCTCTAGAGGTTCTGGCAAGTGCAGCAGCACCACCTCAGTGTAGCTCTAGTAATTCAAGCATGGCTTTGGAGTACATGCTCACACCCAGGCTATGCTTGTGCTTGCAAGAGCTTTTTGATGGAATCTGTAGTGTGAAGAGGTTTTCTTTACATAAAACTATTCATATAAGATGTTTATCGGACTGCTTGGGACTGATTGATTTCTGAATTGCACTTCATACCAGAAACAAAACTGATTAAGAAGATGTCTTTACATAAAAAAAATTGTGCCATTGAAAAGCCTCACCAGGGCTGAAACTTTCTAGAAATACAAAGCAGAGCCAGTTCATTGTATTCAGTCAGTAAGCACTAGCAAAAAAAAAAACCCTATAATCAAGGGTAACTTTATTGCCAAATATAGCTGTTCCTGTAGTACTTACATTTTTCATTTTTATTGTATTCATTTAATCATTTTCAGTTTATTCAAAGGAAATTGCAAGCTATTCATGTTTGGTAGCACCTACCTACACAGCATCAACACCTCAGGAGAGCCATGTGGCCAGGCAGCAGCGCAGGATAACAAACAGATCTTGCTAGCTGAGTCAACCAGTCATTACTGGCATTTGAAATGTTGTATGAAGTTATTATTGATTTTTAATTCACATTAGTATTTGTGGCTGCGAAAAGGAAGATGGGGAGCATAGCACCTTAAAGAGGACACAGCCTGAGCGGTCTAGAGGTGCTCGGTGTGTTACTCAGAGGTCAATATTAAATACCTGCTGACTGGTTAACACTTGGGCAAATCCCTGTTAGACTTCTCACCCGACACTGGTTATTGGGGAATACCAAACAAATTCAGACCCCGTGCAATTAAACTGTCTATACTATTCCCCAAAGCCTTGTTACCTTGTGCCTGAAGATACTTCACCACAGCGCAATAGCTCTGAAGGTCTTCTGTTTCTTCCTAACGATCCCTGTAAACAAGACATTTCCTTTAACCTAATGAAAATATGAGTTTGACTGGTGAACAAATCTTTGACCTGATATTATCCCTTTATCAACGTTAATTTAACTGACAAAGCTGTGAGCATGCCCACAGCTAATTGACCAACTAATTGCTGTCACTAGGCAGAATTGGCTGAAGGCAAAAATCCACCTACCTGTATAGGCACAGAAAGGCAGAAAAAGCAGCTGGGTGTCAGACTCTGAGGAGATAGTCTTTGTGAATTGCCTTTGAATGAGGACTTCAAAATGTGGTGTGTTTCCATAAACGTGATTTTGAAATGGCAAACAAATACAAAAGATGCTGGGATAAGAAAATCCATGAAGACAAAGATGGCCTATGAATATGGGAATTTTTAATGTTATAAAAAGAGAGCTGCTTCAGAAAGAGTTTGGGGTGTTTATTTTAAATGATTAATTTCTTTCTCTAAGAGAATTATAAGGATATCTAAGGAAGTCAAGCGTTTTTTGCAAAAATTTTCACCTGGACTAATAGTTTTTTAACTAGAAGGAAAGATGGAAAAAGTTCAAATGTTCAGCTCCAATAGTTGATTTTCTCTATGGATCTCTAAGCAGAAAGAAAATCTGTGGAAAAGGAAAAAGAAAAAAGTGTTTGAAATAAACCTAAAACTCAAACTATGGAATGGGGGTGTGTGTGTGCGTGTGTCAGTTGCAGACCTGGCTGCTCATTTGTTTTTAATTTCATATAAAAATTAATGTTGGGTTTCTTTGGGTTTTGTTTGTTTTCTTACTTGGAAAGGTAAAGATCTGTTAATCAGACATGACAGCATGCCCTTTAATGTGTGTTCTTTCCTTTTTCCTAACAAAGCTTTTTAATAGTTTTCTTTTACAAGGGAAGATCGTTGAGTGAGCACAAATGGTTACCTCGGCCCTCAAAAGGAAAATCTGGCTTCCTTAACTTGTCCTTGCAAACACAGGTGTGCTGCATCCCAGCTTTCAACAACATTGGCAATCCTCATGCCAAAACTGAGCTGAGAAGTCTAGATTTTCACAGCTTGTCTGCAGGTGAAGATCAGTCTCTGAAACAGCTTATACCTTAAGCCAACTATTTTTGTTTCCTAATGTTCAGACTTCTATCTAACCATTATTTTTGTATAATTTCTGAGTGTTCAGCTCTTATTATTTTAATGATGGCATTAAGGACCAGACAGGAACAAAGCCCATATATGCTAAAAATTTTGCAAAATCATAGTAGCTAGAAATGCTTATTCTTCCCAAGAGTGAAGACTTGAAAAGGGAAGGATATAAAATAATACCTAAGGTGTAGGTAAAGCAAACTGGGGCTGCAGCAGCAGTAAGCTTGTTCTTCTGATGATCACTAATCTTTTCTCTCAAAAAAAAGGAGGATGTCACTGGTCTTTCAGAGGGATTTTCTTCCTAGTTCTTAGGGTAAGACTTTGAGGATTTTCTACCAGAGAGGAAGAAAAGTGGAAGGGTAGGTAAAGTAATACTGGGGTGAGGGTGTTACACCAGAAGGAGCCAGACAGCAAGGCAATAAATGCCCAGCCAGAAGAGGGTTCACAGTATCAGCTGGGTGTTGACCTTGCTAGTTGCTTGGGGGTTGATTCTGCTGCTGTTGCTCCTCTCCTTGCTCCTGCAAATTTTCCCTTGTTTTGTTCCCTGCTGCAAGTCCTTCCTCAGCCCGGGAACGCTAGTGCTGGAGGAGCTCAATGGTTCT
>JAVJGJ010000032.1:20149724-20178252 GCA_035590215.1 Microhierax caerulescens | reverse complement strand
TTCTTGGAGGTAAGTGAAGGCTGGCTGAGTTTGGGGGTGATGGCGGTGACCAGCTGTACCTCAGAGTCTGAAAGCAGAAGAGGAGGCCCTCATGTGGGCATGACTGCAGTACGGTGTCCCAGGACCCAGACCTGCCAGTGCTCACTCACAAAAGAGGGTTGAAAACTAGTTGTAACCCTACTGAGGTGTAGCACAGTAAGTCTGTAAAACCAGATCCAAACACTTCTGAAAGTATCACAGTGGAAGATCTCCTGTTTGTTGGTTGCCTGAAACTAGACCGGGAGAACTGAAAAGCTGAATTTTGTCTGGAGACTGAGCACAGGGAGGGAAATTCAGATGAGGGAAAGCGAATTTTATATCTTTGTGAGTAAAGGTATTAAAATTGTATTAGCTTTAAGATATACTGTGATGTAGTGCTGCTGGAAAAAAGTTAATTGCTGGCAGTTGTTCAGAGTGCATGCATTAGTTAAAATCACAGTAAATCGGGGTTCTTTTGAATTTAGTATTTATTTTCATTAGAAGAAAAAGGTTGTTGAGCTCATTCTGAAACAAAGTGTCATGGTGTATTTTGATATTGCTTCTGTAAGATGAAAAAGCTCATGACAACACTGGATGCTTAATTTTGATATGACAGGAGTCTGGTAATCAAATGCCCTTGGTGTGTACACTATTTTCTTTACTAAAATACACAGGGATGTAGGGGTTCTCTTACTGCAATTGTAAGTCACTGCAATTAAGGGTAGTGTAATTGTCTCCAAGTAATCTTTGTACCTCCAGACAGGGAGACTGCTGTGGTACAGAGGGTTTCTCCCCAGCAGAAGATAATTCAGTTTCTTTAACATCTTTTTTTTATCTTACGGAAACGAAGATGGGGGGAGGGAGGAATGAAATTACTTTTCTTCTAAAATCTCAAGGTAATCATATCCTTCATATCTCCTTGAAGTCACACAAGGTTCTCACCTTCATAGTTCCTGGATTTAAATTTTCTGTAACAGGCTCTGCATATTTGTTATTTAGTTGCACTATTTTAAGGGCGAGAATAAAACTCAATATTCTGCTAAAAGTATTTTGGGGTACCCCTAAATATATAAGCTGGATTTCCTGGCTTAGAGGAGAAAGAGTGAGCACTGCCAACTAGTTCTTATATCTGCTTTGTGAAGCAATGGTTCCTGCAGTGTGACGTTGGAGGGGAGTTTGTTTCTTTGCTGGCTTTTCTTTATTGTTTTGTGGTGGTGGTTACAGATTTTGTTATTTATTTACATTATTATGATTATTCTGTTGGTTAGCTAGTACACAAAGGCTTTTCCTTCAGGGCTGCCAACTTACAGAAACATCCCTGTCAAGACTTTTCTTTCCAAGCTGTAATTAATCTGGTCTAGGTGCCTCACTGAATAATTACTCATCTCTTCTGGCATTTCATGAAGCTATTTAATCTCTTATTCCTTCAAACAGCAAAAGTTCCATAGTTGGCAGGTATCATTTTTAGCTTCTTTCATAGTGCAGAGATAACATTCACTTTGGGGCATGGTAATGCCACCCTGCTCACTCACGAGCTTCCCACTTATGTTCTCACACACTCCTTCAAAGTCTTCATCTGGTTGTTTGTACTGAAGAAATTCACCTCCCCCCCCCAAAAAAAAAAAAAAAAGAAGTGTTTAATACTCATTTCAGATATTTCTAAGAAGCTTTCAGGCCATGGCTGTGTTTTGCACCATGACCTCAGTGCTAGCTATTTCTTTGGCAGTAATGTCCTGAGGCTGTAACAGAAACTGTTGTCCCGCACCCTTACACCCGCACGTTGGGTGAGACAGCCCTTCTGAAGAACGTGGGATCAGTGCTGAGGGGGATCTGCAGAGGTGGAGGGAGGTGAGTCTCGCCTTCTTATAAGCTCCTCTTGGACAGGTGAAAGTTTTTAATTACATGATGCAGCAGAAGCCACAAGCTTGCAGGATCTACTTCATTGCCCTACAGATGCTGTTCGTACTTGGCCCAATAAGCAGGACAGAAACACCTAAGGGCGACATTCTGTTGCTCCTTAGAAGTGGCCCTGAGGAAGCATTTAGATGCAAGCAATTGCTAGTCCTACGTGGCATATTCTCATAGAAGTAAACATGGTGGCCTCTCTGCATTACTCACAGCTTTTCCTGTTTGACTGGACACAGAAGTTATTATTTATAACTAGTTTCTAAGTGACAAATAATCCAAGTGTTCTTTTCTGTGCCAGTAACGAAGTTTAAAAGTAGTTACCAGTGTTGTTTCACTGGCTTGGAACCACGCTAAAGAAATGATCAGTGTGTGTGCTCTGTTGGGGCTGTGAAAACAAGTTTTGGCTTCATCTGAACAACTGGGAGGAAGACAAGGGAGGGAGGGAGCAGTTCTTGACTTCTTTCTTCCCCTTAAACAGACACTGTAGAGTGTGCGTGCACCCAATAGTTGCAGTAACTCACCATTAAAAGCAAAGGAAAGGTGACAGGACAGACTCTTCCCCTCCAGTCTATTATATATCACAGTGAAGCAGCCAAGTGTCCACCTAGAAAAGGATGAAGAGCAAACCAGAGGGCGAGAACATGATGCACAATCCAGTAGTGAGAGCAGTCCCTGGAAGAAGGCAGACCTCGGTCTCGGGTCCTGCTGCATGCTCTGTGCAAGGTGGAAGTGCATCAAGAAGTCAGAAGCAAGCCCCCGAGTCGCCTGTGGCAGATACACAAAGCATTTTTCTGCTACATGATAGAGCAGGGTGAGTTTGTAGGCAGGGGATATTTGAACGTGAGTTGCTGTCTCGTGAAGGTGGCCCTTGATCAACGTGTGGGCACATACTCTTTTCAAGGGCTTCATATTGCCTGTGGTGAAAGAAAGACTCAGTGGCAAGGCAGGAGAAGGATCCAAGAAAGAAGTTAGATGGAACTGAGAAAGGGGAAGATTGGAATTGAAGTAATAGAAAATGGTATGTTGGAAGGGACCTCTGGAGATCCTGTAGTCTAGCTTTGTTCTCCAAGCAGGGCTCACTTCAGTGTTAGGCAAGGTTGCTTCATATAAGTGTCCCATCTGGTATAATTGGCAAAAAAAATCCTAGGAAGTGTTGGAAAATAAATCTTCTGCATTCACATTGCAGTGGTCTACTGCAATAAAGCATCATATGCCAGTTGTAAATGTGGCACTGAGGGAAGTTGTTGCAAGCTATGCCAAGGAGTAATAAAGAACTGTGAAACTAATCTAGGAATTGAAGGAACAAATGATGCATAATGAAGCAGGAGAGGAAGGTTAACAGAGAGAGCACAACTAAAAGAAAACATCAAATAGAGCAGAAAAGCTCAGCCGCTTAATAATTTTGCAAAGTGACTTAGCAACTGTTAACATGGAACAGGAGGCACAGAACAGCTTTGCAAATCTTTCTTTCTGTGTTTGTTTCTTTTTATTTTTGATGAAAGATCAGGAGATTACGGTGTTAGAAATGGAAAGATTAGGATATCCACAGATTGTGCCTGAAATGGTTATGTGAAGATAAAAGCTATAATAGATTATATGATTCAGAGTGTAAGAGCTGGAAAATTTTAGTATGAAAACTGGAAGTAGCATTTTAAGGCAGTTAAAATAATGGTATTTCAACTGGAAGCGTACGCAAGTGTTCCATTTGAAGTCTATGAAGATTGAAGGAAACAGTATTTAAAATTGAGGTTTCTTCAGGCTGAAAGTGTTAGAGTGTTCTCAGTGCTATTTAGCTTTCAGAAAGAAAATGTTATACCCTCGTAAAACGGGTTTTGGTGCCTTTCAGAATGGTACATGGACGCATAGTGTTTTCCTGCTTGCTTTCATCATCTTCTGGGAAGGGGAGATTAAATTAGCACAGCCTGAAAGGGCTCAGTTTTATTTGCTTCTGCAAGTGGCCAGGTGCCCTAGTCCAGGGGGAGCTGGGCAGGGAAGACAGCAGGGACCCATCCTTTGTTTCATGGAGTGACTTTCTGAGAAAGCTGCAGATGACAGGGCTTTGCTGAACACCAGATCTGGATACAAAATTCGGATCTTAAACTGGGTAGGATGGTGAGAAAAATGCTTGGCGAGGTAAGGTGAAGCCACAATCTGGTGTTAACTGGAAGAATCACTGGGGTAGCTGTGTGGTTCGTGCTGCATTTCATCACTGCATTTGGATTTTTGTATATCCTTGCTGTTCATATAGCAAGGGTAATATGGAGATGTTGCAAGGGAAAGTAGTGTCCAAAACCACTGTAGTTGCTGGGCATGAGAGGTCTGGCTATGTCCATGTGCCTCTGCTTGCACAGGGCTCTGGTGCAGGAACACGAGAAGTGGAGGGGCTGGGGGGAGATTCACAAACTGTTCACAAAGGGGCTGTGCAAGGTGTGTCAAAGCAGAAAGAAAAGTGGACCAAGTAAGAGAAAGCCAGGCTGACTGAAGGTCTGGATTCTGTTGATCTTGGATATGAATGTGTGTTGTATGTTTTGGGGAAGAGTTTCTTTAAATTTCACAAATTACAACTCATTTTCGTCACATAGTGAAGAGGTTTACTACACTGAGTGTCTGTTTCTTTTCAGATTTCAAACCATATATCATATTTCATATTGCAATATTTTTGGACTTTGGGGTTCGTTTGTGGTTTTGGTATTCTGTTAGGAGAAGATGTATTTTCTACCTTTGTCTTTACTTCTTATCTTAACCATCTAGTGCTCGTGTTTCTTAAATGCAGCCTCAGACAGAAATTTGTCATGTTCCAGCTAGAAAAATAAGGAGGAAGAAGTAATTAAAACCTGAAATTAGGCTAGAAATGTTTGTACAATCCTCTCTGACGATGTTCTTACGTAGAGGTACACAATACTTTCATGAACAGGACTCAGCTTTCCGAAGGGATGTGAACACCAGCGTGCTGGTCTTACTGATAGGACAGACCAGGCACAGAGGGCTGAGCCGTTCCGCTGAAGTTGTTTGTGTCAATAGCCAGCAACAACCCAGTGTTGTGAATCCAGAATAACAACAGTGAGGGAGAAAATTAATGAGCGGGAATGTAGTCAGATGAGGAAGGGTTTAGAACATGCTAGTACCTGGCCTGATTACAGATGGGAAGAGGGCTGTTCGATTTGTAGATAAATTTAGAATAATGAGTCTTAGAGTGTAGACTACAGTGAAAGAATAGCTGCTAATTGGAAAGTTGCTGCTGCATGCCGAATAGGAGGACAACTGGTGACCTAAATTAGAAACATCCCCAGAAGATTTCTGCTGAAGGCTCAATGACAGAAAGGAAGGGGCAGGGGGGATGAGACTGGCGTTGCAGGTGAGCTAGAACCTTCTTTCTCAGATGCCTTGCAAACGCAGGATTAGCCTGAATTGCACTGAGCCAGGTCAAGGACGTGGAACCAGGACCTCCCCCGGTCGCAGTGGACAGCCGTCCTCCATTTGCAGGGGAATTTATAACCCTGTAGCTTGTGCTGAGGGATTGACAGTGAACCACAGTCTGTGGGCTCTGTGAATTCAAGCCTTTGTAAGAAAAGGTGCAAAACCAAAACCATCTCTGCTCCGTGAATACTTTTGCTACCTCAAGAAGACAAAATGCAAGTGTTAAATGTCAGAGGAAGGTTTTGTAGAGAGAAATGCTATGGTTCAGGCTGGTGAGATCCAGAACATCTCTATATACAAACAAATACCATTGGTACCGTTTGGTGGGATTGTATGTGCAGGGAGGGAACTGGCAGTACTGTGACGTGGTATTTCAGCTACTTGATCTGTGCCAACAAGTAGGAGTTTGTGTGAATTTACCAGCCTGGCCATAAACCAGATTGCCAGCGATTGTCCCACCTTGTCACTAGAACAGGACCATGCCCAGGTGGTGGGATGGTGGGACAGAGACTCATCATGCCCTTGCCAATCTCTCAAGGCACAACGGTTCCAAAATGGGGTGAATTGAGGTTACCGCCTCTGCCGGCCTAACCTGAGACTTGGAGACACCTTTATTTCCCTCATGGTGCTTGTTCAGAGTTTCGGGAGGAAGCCACGGGGCTTCCTTTTGGAGGCCGATGGACAGGAAGGGGAGTGACACGAGGCCTTCGCAGTGTCAGTTCCCATTCTGTCCACGTTCACTGGGAAAGAAGTATTCCATAGGACTCACAATCCTGCCATTTGATGGGATGAACTGGGAATTGTCTGTTGTGTATGACTGGAATTAGGAGAAGGTCAGATTGCAGGCTCGCCTTCCCCTTCATGGTGGGCGTCCCCTTGAAAGCAGTCCAGGCTCCATTTAGTAGGTGTTGTCTTGCATATCGAAGTGCCCGTTAAACTGCACAGCTTCTGAACATCGGCACTCTTGCTGTTAGGAAACCTCCCTTGTCCTGACTTGCCTTGTTACTTCTTATTCATAATGGGATTCACTGCTCCCCGTTGAGATGTGAGTTAGCAGCCTTGTGGTGGGGGAACGGACATCTAACCGGCACCATGGCTGAGGGCAATGCTGCGCCAGCAGAGCTGTGGCACTCAGCAGATGGAAAGAACTTTTGGACGTTCTGTGTGTCTGAATCTGCAACGTGAATGAAGGAGGCTGCTTTGCCTCATCCCAGGCTGTGTGCAGTAGCCATATCCATGAAGAGCAGCGCTCTGAGAGCAAGTCCTGAAAAGCAGGAAAGGCAATTTCTCAGCAAAACTAGTTCCTCCCAAACCTGAGCCCCTGTAAATTGACTCAGAAGTACTTTGCATAAGAGCAGAAACAGACTAACGAGGGCGAAGAGCAAAACAAGATGCAGCAGAAGTTTCATGTAGGAGGAGGGACCTGGCTTGCAGCTGACCAGGAAAACACAGAGCACAAAGTGCTGAAGGTCTTCCCTTACCCTAATTTAGTTGTGGGGCGGACGGGTGCAGTCCTCAACTGTGTTTTAAGGGACTGGAGGATTTTATTCTACAGCGACACCTTTCTCTTTCTTTTTTTTTTTTTTTTTTTCATTAACTTCTTAAAAACTTTCTAGTTAATATGTGGGTCCCATGTAGCAAATACCAGCCCAGCCACCAGCATTTCTGAGAAGGCTGAGGCATCGCTGTGCTGGGGGAAATGGGGAAAAATGCTTTGCTGTGCTGGAAGCTCAGAGCCTGGAGGTTAAAGGTAAAATGCAAGCAGCCTGCCTGCCTTCCACCTGCAACCCCACAGTGCCTGGTTCGGCACACAGCCCGTTGCAATTGCTTACACCTTTGTTTTCACAGGCTTTGTTTCTACCTTAGGGGAACTCCTAGTGTGTACAGCTATTACTTTTTTTAACTTTTCCTCAGAAAAGGCTTGAACATACACCTGAAAGCACTCTGAGACTGGAGGAAGCTGACTTTGGGGGGTAGGGGGTGATGGGCCAATGTGCAACAGGCTTTGCAGATCCTAAGCATATACAGAATTAATGTAATGATTTTTAATGAGACAGCATATTATGATTAAAACACCAGCTGGTGAATGAGAGCAATAAAAATATTAGAGGACTTTATCTTCTGAGTATTATGAGTTCATAGCTCACTAATAACCTTGGGACTTAAGTTGCTAATAATAATGCTTCATGTTGCTAGGGAATGGTGCTGCATGACACATGGTGAATGCTGTGTGGAGAGGATATGCCAAAGACATATTGGCAACTTGCTAAATCTTTTTATTATTTTATTGAACACAAATACTGTTTGATGACCCACAAAGCTGGATGGGGTTTACAGTGTTTGTTAATGTAGCTTTTCCCAATTAAGTGATTAGTTAAACAGTATTTTACTGCAGCATGGGTATTTTCAATATTGGTTGCTGATGATGGAGTAGCATGCATAATTAGGGTTCTCCAATGTGCTGGCTGTTGTTGTCTGCCACTAAATTGCTATATGCTTCAGGGAATTGTACTTCCTTGTACCTTTATGTACAAAGATGAGGCTCACCAGCAAGTATTTTAGGGCAAAGCCCATTTCCTGCTCCCTGTTTATACTGCTCGGTATCTGGGACTCCCATATTTACCTGGGGAAAATACTAATTTTCAGGTTTGTGGGTTTTCTTCCAATATTTAATTGATATTGTTATCAGAAATTCACATTTACACTGCAGTATAAAATTGCAGATTGAGTACAATGCCTCATTTAAAAAAATGAAACAAAACATAAATAATAGACCTTGCAGTACTACTGTGCCAGAAGATACAGCTGAGTTACAGTACTCTGACGTGAGGAGAGTGATGCAGTACCTCTGACATAATGCAGTCAGAGCACCACAAAAAGCGGACAGTCATGCTCACAGATCAACTTGGCCACGCTGTTCAGACCCTCTGGGCTCTCACAAGTTGCACTAGCTAGCACTCTCACTCCGACAGAGTATTGGTGTCTTGATGCACTGCCATCCCTCCTCTTTGCTTGGGCCAGAGGGCTCATTTGCAGCTCTGTCCTACTCTACCAAGGAATAAAGTTTATTGCAACACAGTGAGTCAGTTATGCAATATGTGACTTAATCTACTGTCCTTCTGTCAGTCCCCTGCTGATAATGATTCAAACCTGTTTGTTGATCTCCTTCAAATTACAGAAAATTAATTTCCTGGAAACTGCTTAAAACTGATGCCTTGACAGATTAGAAAGCTGAGAGATTTGTGCTCCCAGTGTCAGGAAAAGCAGCAGAATTCAACTGCTGCTTGTGATTTGTTGGGGCTAATTTGCCAGCTGTTACCTTGCCAGAGTGTCAGTAGCTCCAGGTTATCTGTATGTTGTCTATTACCTGATTAATAGTAATAATAGTAACTAATAGTAAGGGGACCTAGGAGAAACGTTACCTTGAAGGGAAAGGAGCAAGTGTGAGAGACAAAGCAGGCCTGCCATGGAAGAGCAGGCCCTGACAGTTCTGCTGCGCACAGGGCAGCTGGTTTTAGTCCTGCCTGCATCCTTCCACCCTGCCCTATGAAGGTGGCATGCCCTTTCAGTTTTGGCTGGAAATGTCCCCTCCTAAGTGGTTAGTTAATATATTTACTCAAATGTGTCACACAGATTTGGTTTTGACACAGGAAGAACCTTGAGAAAACAAAGCACTGGGCACAGTGAGATGGTAAGGCAGATAGGTGCCATCCCTACAACTGCGTGTCGAAACAAATTGGGTCCTATGGTTTGAAGATCAAAACCTTGTTGTTCACAGGTCGCTGTCTCCCACAGACGGCCCCTAGCTTTTGTGTTCTGCCTGTTCACAACAGGCACTCGGCTTATTTCCTCTTCCCACCCACGCCATGTTTTACAAGCAAGATAAATTCCCAAGGTTGCTCTGGGGCAAAGCCATCGTTGTGGCCACCACGCTGCCGCCATGCTGCCACCCTGGCCAGTGCTGAACGCTTACCGCGTCCTCTGCCGAGCCAAACTTCCCGCGTTCAACAATCTAACAGGGGCCATCACTGGTCCTTCACTGGGATAAACGACCAAGAGTCAGCTAGAGGCACTGGTAGGGCTCATGGTGTAACAGAATATTGCAGGCTTTCCACAAAGCCCCTATTTCAACAATGAAAACGTTTGAATGGAAGAAAGCCGAGGAGACTATCTTGCCAGCCATTCATGTTTCCCTTTCATACAGCCCTACGTAAAACAGACTTTTATTTCTGTTCATTCTTAATGCCTCATGTCCCCTTTGGGTGCTCAGGAATATTTTCCTGAAGCCATGGGTTCCTTTCAAAGCGGTGGTCAGTCTTGGCATAACCTTAATGTTGCATTAATATCGGGTATTTATCGAATTCAAATAACAATATTTCAAAGATAGGATTATCTTCAGTTTTCCATATTTTTGGAATGGAGAATGACAGGTCATCAACAAGGAAAAGAAACATATTTACATGAAACACTGCAACATCAAAATTCAATAGCTGGGGTAAAACAAATTTTTTTGTTAAAAAAAGGTAAAAAGAAACTATTTTCAAATCATGTTAGTTAGAAGAAGCAGTATAGGCGTTTTAATTAATAATTGATTCTTAAGCACCAGACAGAAAACACTGCTTTATGTTGTAGTATTAAACTCTTGAGTGTTCTGCATCATCAAAATTCTGCTAATCAGCAGAAATCACATAATTTTAAAGTGTTCTTCCACAGACCTCTCCAAGATGAAGTCTATGGTCTCAGCATATGTTTATCTGAGAAACACTTGTAAACAAATAACCTTCCTCACCGAGATGTCTGAATACCCTTGTTGCTTTCTGAGAGAAATAAGCTTCTGCTCATGCCAAGCTGTAATGGAAGGTCTGTCTGCCTTCTGCCACCTGCTTCCAGACCAATGTCTCTGTTGAAAACATAATTATCTGTGTTAGCCCTAACAGAGCAGTAAGAAGTAAAACTATTTGGGTGATGACTTTGCATAATAGTTTGGAAGTTCTAGGGAAACGTGGGGAATTTCAGTGTCATAATCTGTATCGCTTCTGTTCTTTGGATGCCACTTTCAGTTTTGCCTTTATGAAGCAGAATCCAGGTTTCAGCTCATGTACGCTAGCCTAGTATTATTAAAATCCATAATAGTTCCCTGTAAAACCTCACTCAGTTTCTTTCCTCCATACTTTCTTCCAATCTTTGTTATGCTAATTTAGCCCCAACATTGGTCTCTGCCCTTATTCCCTAATTTTATCTGCTTTGCATGGTCTACTTTAGTGTATGTGCTCTGGTGGTGTAACCCTGTGAAGGGTAAGGCACTTGGTAGAACACTGTCATGCCATTTACACTGGAGCCAGATGAATTTTATTCTGTTTTCTTAAAAACCTTCTATTGAGGGACTCGGCTTCTGTGGAAGATAAATGATACTCAAGCTTGGGTTAAATTCAGTTAATAGTTTCATCTGCACAAGAAGGAAAAACCAGTAAGAAACAGCGAATGTGTTTCTGTGTGATGGTTCTATTCCAGAAATTGTAGTGTTCTGTGGGGGTTTCTTTTGTTTGTTTGTTTGGGTTTTTTTTTTGTCATTTAAAGCTTCAGAAATAGTATATACTTTATTTTAAAGTTAGCTTCTGAAGGTTAGATTACTAGAGATCAGTATGCTTTTTTTTTCAAATTGAATGGACTGCTTTAAGATCAACTTGAAATATAAATGCCCCAGAACTTTCCTTACCCCCAGCTGACCATTGAATTAAAATGGCATTAGACTAAGTTCACTTTGAACTGATATAACAATTGCAGCAGATAAAATAAGTGAGAAACAGGCATTTCTCCCCACCTCCCATTCCTATTGTGCAAGCCCCGAAATAAATTTCAAGCCTTTTATTACTGTATTGAAATGAATATCCTGCACATTCTAGTTCATTCCTAACAAAATCATATTTGATTTGCAACCGAATTGATACAAATAGCTAGAAATAGAGGACTGTTTTGCATTTGTATATTCTAAAAATGGAACTGTTGCAATTAATACTACAGCTTGTCCTGAATTCTAAAAAAAAAAAAATAAATTAAAAAATTGATAGTGAAAAGATGATGCTCCATGGCCATTCAGGCTGCCGGATCTGATGGTCTCTTCTGGCTCACAGAACCCAACTGCTCACCGCATACAACTGTGAAATTGCTTATAATTGTTAGAAATGCTGATGTATCTTATTACAGACAACTGATTTTTAGGAGATAAAGACGATTTCAGAGTAAACTTAGGAAAGTTAGTACATTTCAGATTAATTCCAGTGTGTCCAATAATGTATTGTTCTTTGTTGTAAAAATTATAGCAAATAAGCTGTTGCTTTTGTATCAGATTCTGCAACATTTATTCCTATCTCACTCAGGTGAAAATCCAGCCGAATTTCACATGGACTGTAATGTTTGGCTTCAGTGACACAGCTGAGTGTCTTGTAATGAGTGCTATCAGTAAATCAAATGGGCTTTGATCAAAATAAAAAAAAAATCATAAATTGTATTATATACAGAACATGATGCAAAGCTTCAAGGAGCTTTGTATCTATAGAAATAAGTTATGAAGCAACTCTAAGGAAATTTCAATCTTAATTGTACTAGTCAAGTTCTTGCTCCTTCTGCATGCTTAAACAATGATAAATTTTTCATACTGCTCTTGCACTCTTTATTTTTCCTCCAACACAGACAATCAAATCTGAAAAATAAAACGAATTATAACAGCCAGGATTAGACATGTTTGTCATTGCAGGGGGAGACATATCGGCATCCATTATAAATTATTTAGTACTCAGTGAAAAGTCTTGTAACTTTATATATTCTTAATTTTTTTTAAAAAAAAAAAAAGATATCTTTGGTGGCTGCTGTAACAGTGTTTGGTAAATGGTAGACTGAGAGTCTGCCGCATGCAAACAGCACTTTTATTAAATGCTCTGGTCTTAACACAGAAGGCAAGGGGAGATCTAAAACCCAGCTATGGTACACATCTTGCAGCCTCCAGGTTATATTTTCTCTGCAGACAGGGCAATCGGAACTGTGTGTGATTCACCAGGCAGGTATGACAGCACAGGTTTATGTGGGATATCGGGTGGCAAAAGGACTATTCAGTGTAATTGCTTTATAGTCTGGTCTATGCTCTGTATCCTATTAACCTTCCAGTGCCAAAACAGCATCAAACTGGGTCACATACACTGTCACAAATTCAATTAGCACTGCCATTAACATCAGCATGAATCCTGTGTGTGGACCTGCAGAGATGTGGGCTGTTAGAAACTGTTCACTAAGAAAGAAATTGCTCTGTGCTACTGGATCTTTGTGATCGGGAGAGACGAAATGTGAAGGGAATCTTGAGAGGGGAACAATCTTTAGGGATTTCCTGTCGTAATCTGTAAAAATGGACAGAAACTCTGCCAGGCCATTTGGGTTTTTGGGTTTTGCTTTGGTTTTTTGTTGTTTTGGTTTTGGTTTTGCTTTGCTTTGTTTTTTCCTGATGCTCTTCACCCTAACCTTCAATGTTTGTGCAACACATCATTGTCACAGAAACGTAAAGGACTTTGTTCTTTCCCGTGTACCATTTTCACTTTGGCCTGATTTTGCCAATAGGAATTGAACATAGGGAGGTGACCTGTGCAAACCTGAACCAGCATAAGCTCTGCTGATAAGATGTTGAAGAGTATGGAAACACAACCTAAAAATGAGCTTATACTTTGCCACAAACAAGACTTGTTCTGCTTCAGCCCCAGGAGAGAGGATCCATCTGATGTATGGCAACTTGGTGGGGCTCTTCTAGTTCTAGCCTAACACTCTGCATACTAGCAAAGGTGACTCCAAGAATGATAGCATACAGGATCCTTGCAATTTTTCACAGAGAAATGCATGAATAGAAAAAACAGTTGTTAGAAAACTGTCATAAGCTATGGAGTTGGAGACCATCGTGTCTCTGGCATTCACAGCTCTAGGACAGCAGTCATGCACCTCCTCACAGTGTAAAGCAATTATTTAATGAGAAAAAAGGATAGTAGTGCATTTTTATCTAATGTATATTAAAATTCAAAGGTAGACAGTGCAGTAATAGTTAAACTCTTAAGTTGTCTAGAGTGGATTTCAACAGGTTTGATAAAAGCAGATTCTTTCCTTAAACTTTGCCTTATGAAGACAGGTTTTGCTGGGTCTTGCATAGTTTAATTTCTTTAAGACAGTGGCGCAAACCAGGCAAAATGTTTGTTACAGGTTCTAGATTCTATCTGCTTGATTATCACTGCTCCTGAAAATATATTTTTCCTGAAGTGCAACTGAAAAACAGCATTAAACCTGCAAGCCTCATGCATGCATATCTACATGTTAGTCCTGAGAAATAAAGTACATAATTGCTCTTTCGTGCACTGAGTTCAGCAGATTTCAGGCTCAGTTGTTAGGAGCAGAACTGTACATACAAGATATACTACATAGCTCTGTCCTGCAAACATTTACCAGAAATATCTCCTAAAAGCAATGGAAATTAAAAGACCAGTTTGGGCTTAATCTAGCATTTGAAGGTTCTTATGCAGCCAGTTAAAATTTGATCAGTGATCCTGATAAAATGTGTGTATCACATGGTCACTTTTGTTTACAATGTGTAAAATCTAAAGGGCATATACACAGAACAGGCTGTCACCTAGCTGCTGCAAGCTGCTCTATTTTGAAAACATAAACCCCAAAACTTATAGCTGAATTAGTGTACGTGTATCTCCATCTCTCTGGGATAACCATCTGACACATGGTCACAAGTGGTGTTCCTAGCCAACCTGCTGGAGTTCAGTGCTGCTCTTTACAGGTGATCTCTTCCTCTGTCTTGGTGGCTTTATTTCTAGAGACAGCAAGTATCCCTCACCCTTTTCCCTCCTGCTTGTCCCTAAGCGCCAGCTGTGGCAGCTGTGCCTGCTGTTGACCATGAAGATCTCATGAACATCTTCCCTTCCTTAGGCCAGCCAGGCACTACAGTTCCAGAGAGCTGCAGAATCTAGCTGTTTGGTTGCATCCACAAAGAAAGGAAAGGGAGTCACGGGAACTAGTTGGTTACCCTATGGCCACCCAATCTCCCTTGTTCCAGAAGCAAGAAAAATCTTACCATGAATAGGTGCCCGGTTGCTTGCTGCTTCCCGCTCCCAGAAAAAGCATCAGGAAAAGCACAGGCACTGACACCTGCTCCTGGGAAGGAGGGGCAGCAAACCAGGAAGAAGGGATGACTCTAGTTAATACCAATATTGACAGATTTTTCTATTTTTACTCGGTTCAGTTTATCCCATACAATTTAATAGAGAACATGGGATTTGAGCCTGTAATCCAGAAAATCCACATTACATAGGTTTTTCTCACAACCCATTGGGCGGTGAAAGTAAACTATATGCCACACTCAGGTGAGAAATTTCTTGAAGGGCATGTACCTCTCTGTGTTATCAAACATTTAAATATCGTGACACTTGGATATTATGGTTACGTTTTCTACATGTTGCAGCACAGAGGGATCACACACTGCTGCTCTGCAGGCAGACCCGATGGGCATGTTCCATCAGGCTTTGCACAGCTGGGAGCCCACCTAAACAAAAGTTCAGACCTTTAAGTCTAGCAAGCCGTTCTTCAGTGGCCATGCAAAGCTGTTACAGAGCTTTAGAAAGGCCTCCACGTGATCTTCTGGGAAACCAGCAAGTCTCTGAGAATGTCAGGAATCATTCTTCCAGCCTGTTTTTAAAGTATGCTTCTCTGAAAAAGTGTAAGGAGGGCACAGTGCTACTAGCTCGTTGGCTTCTCCACATCTTGGTGAGCCCATGTGGACTCTAGCCTGCTTTATTGCCATGTAAGGTGCTGCTGCTGAAGTCTTGACTCCTGTTAATTCTGCAGGGTCATGCTGTGAAGTGTGTATTTTGTTTTGCATATGCGCAGAGCTGCTTAGCCAGTTCCAATTAGAAGACTAATATATTTTCCTTAGGCTTATGCAAGAATAAACTTTAACAAGTAGTACTCATTCTTTATGCCAGAAAAGCTGAATTTCATTAGTTTTGCTCTCTTGGCTATGAGTCCAGATCAAGCTGGTGGAATTGACACTTCCAGCCTCTCCATTCTTCCAAATGTGTTCTCCTTGCCTTCTTCCAAAGTACTGTTATGGTTTTAGTTTAAGGGAAGATGCAATTTGCATTTAGTGTTGTGGATTAGACAATGCTCAATCTCCCCTTGAGAGTAGGTAAGTGACTAAAGATTACACAGATGATCTTCCTTACATGTAACAAGAACTATGGAAAATGTTAGGGATGGCTTTGTCTGGTTGGCAGAATATCCATTCACAGTGGCAGGCTGTACTAACGCTGCCAGTGGATGCTGTTAGCTAGTCTCAGCTCTACACCTCAAGTGAAAATTTTGGAACTGACACATACTACAATTAATACCCAAATTTCTAATTTTGGGTGCTCAGAATTAGGGCTCAGTGATGAAACCAGAAAGGGGATCCAAGATGTTCGAGGTAGCACCACACCATAAACAGATAAAGCAATTAATAGCAAGATTAACACACGTGACTGAATTGCAAGATAGAAAAACGAGTACTATGTACATTAAAGCCAACATGGCTCGAAGTGTAAGCATGGTGCAGGGAAAAAGTATTTCCTGTAATTCTTTGAAATACATCAGGTGCTTGGAAGCAGCAAGCTGTTTGATGCCCCTGTTTGCACAGCTGCAGAACAGCTTCTTCAAAGACTTGCCACTGCAGTAAGGGGTTCACCTGCGTTCCTGGAGCCGGCCAAGCTGCTGGGTTTCCAACTTGCAGAGAAAAAAATATGCATGACAAGTGCATATCTTCTGATAGGAGTATTTCAGAATTTCTCTCGAAGCACTTATAAACGATTTAATTCCTTTTATGGCACAGCATATTTAAAAAAAAATACTGTGGAAAAAAAAAGGAAGTGAACTAGAAAACTTCTCATGGTCTTTAAGGATAAAAATGTGGGAGTGAGGAAGGGAGAAGTGATGGTGGTATGCAGCTGACATGAAGTGAGGCAAAGTACTTCCCCCTCCCGCCCACCCCCCTAGTTTTGCAGCACTGGATCACTGGGCAAAGTCATTTAGAAAAATGTTTCAGCGGGGAGTATCATCTCTCTTCGCAGCCAGAGGATGATGAATGCCTTCTTGTAGGGCAGATACAGGCTGCCTGCAACAGACTTGAATTTAACTTTTTTGTATTTTGAGATAATTAATGTACAAATAAAATGGTTCCTTCTGTCTAGCGCCATACCCCAAAGCAGTCTCAGATCTGTAAGAAGCACCAGGAGATAAGAACTGGTACTAGTGAGGTGCCACACTGATACCTGACAGCATGACCCCATTTGCTGACCCGCAGGCATGCTTGCGCTCTTATATCAGCTTCTTAGCAAGCTGTGCATCACTTGCACTACAGCTAACTGAAATCAACTCAAATTAATAACCTTTAATAAACTAAGATGCAATTAGTACTGAATATGAAAAATACTTAAAAGGTTGTTTTTCATGCCTATTTGCTAAAATAAATATTGAGATTATAGGCAGGTTCCCTTTCCCCACCATCCATTTTAAAGCAGAGATCAAACTTTGGCTTCCTGTGAAATTTTTCTATGAGGTTAAGGGCTGGAGAGGGAAAAAAGCTTACTGTATCATAAAATGCAGGTAGTTCAAAAAAAATTTTTTAGAACAGTTTAGCATGATCTTACATGTAACTTACCCAAGACATACACCTTTTTCTCTTTATGTAAAAGCATTTGGATTTTTTAAATTTTAAGATCTGCAGGGATAATGGTTTGTGAAGGGAGTGGAAAAAACTGATCTGTGACTTTTCTGAAGCCTCTTGGAACACTTGAATTTGGAGGGAGGAGGGTAAAGATAGAATAAGTACTATGTACATATGTGTGCTGAAACAGCTCTTAAACACTCTTCAGCTTTTTGATGTCTCTAAGATTAGATTCCCGTTTTCCTGGTTTCTCTGGCTTTTATTTCTTACAGTGGCTTTTAATTTGACAAGCTTTACTTTAAGGAAAGATCAATCAATTAATGTCTCAGTATTGAAGTAGTCTACTGACAATTTAAAATGTTAAGGCAAAAGCCTATTGAGATGTTACGGTCATACTCAAATACTGTGGAGTAATCCTTTCCTTAACATACTTTTATTTTTAAAGCAGCTGAAAGACATACGTGCATACTATCAATGTCTTCCCAAGTGTGTTTATTCTACTACTCCCACATGAAAAGTAGTGAGGGAGATCTTATTTAAAAACCATTACAAAGATCTAACTATTGAACTCAGGTTGCCAGAGAGATCATTTAAGAAGGAAAACCACTGTCTCTCAACAATAAGATAATGCCATTGGGAATGGGGGTGAGATAATTTTGTTCCTGAGTATTGTAAATCTCTGCTGCTTTCCTTTCCAAACCCAGTACCTTGGGGTATGAGAGCTTATTATAATTTATTCTCTACTGTGCATTCAAGGCAAAACATTAGAGTATAAGCAAACTGTCACTTACAAATGCATCGTTTTCTCAGTTCTCGGTGTTGGTAGGCTGCATAATTTCAAAGACAAAACTGAGAGAGTAAAAAAAAAAAAAAAAAAAAAAAAAAAAAACAAAAAAAAAAAAAAATGAAGTTTTAGTACCCAAGTCAGATTTTTACTTCTGGGTATGACAACGCAAAATACTGAAGTAGCCTTCTTGATGTGGCAATTCACTCCTGGTTCTCCTTACTTAAGATCTTATTTAACATCAGGCCAGGGACAGACTACTCCTTTAAAATGTAAGGGTGTTCTTGAAGGCCTAAGAATAAGATTAGGTGTCTCTATCATAAACAATCATTCAAAACACTAAAACCCTCCTGAATCCTCATGGAAGTCCGGCATCAGAAATATTTTTAAAGAGAAATTTAAGAGAGCTTTTTTTTTTTCTAGGAAGACAGGATTTACCATGTTGTAATTTCTTTCACAGTTATTTTTGAGATAATTATAAAAGGGTCAAGATTTTGCTGCCACAGCCTAACCTCCTGGTCACAGCTTGCAAGCTTTCCTGTTCTTCAGGGCACTTTGCCGTGGGAATGCAGAAATGCAGCCTCCTCTTTCTCACAACTGGAGCCCTGCCCAACGGCTGCAGATAAGCAATGCCTCTTTGGTTTTCAACCTCCAACTGAACCAGGGATGTGAATCTCAAAAGCTGAAGCAGCACTCTCATCCTGCTTCAGCTGGATCAGCTTTTTTGAGAGGGGCAAAAGTGAAAATAGTATTTTAAAACCCAGACACTGAAGGGGAAAAAAAAAACCCAAACCAACAGTGAATTACCTACTATCTGGTTATTTGCAAAATTTGATGGTGTTTTCTCTTCTCTTTAGCACATGTGCTTTTAGCTGCTGACAAAGACCTGGAAAAATCTAGACGTGGGGCAACAGAAAGGCAATTCTGATATCCATAGCTCCAGCCATGACCTCTATAGCAGTACGTGAACCCGATTGCCTAGATGAGTTCTCTTTATAAAGGCTAGGCCTGAGTGATAAGTCTCTGTTGTCATTCTTTCCACAAGTATGTGGAAGAGTATTTCCACTGGTTAATGAGCTATAAGGTAACAGTTTAGTTACTTTACCCACCCCTGCCTTAGCAACAAGCAGGAAATTGTTACCCTTTACGTGAACTCTAAAGATAGTTTTTTAAAAAAAACCCCACACCACAAAACTAGAAAAAAAAAAAACCACAAAAAAGCCAAAGCCAAACAAACAAAACTCAAAAAAACAACAAAAAACCCACACAAGGGCATAGAAATTCTGAGCAGAACTCATCCTCATGAAAATCTACCTGTCAAGTTTGTGTGCAAAGTAACCTTTACTAGAAGACTCATGTAGGCATGGCTTAATATATATTATGCAGGGGAGGCAAACAACAATCTACCATGCTTCTTTCTCTTTTTTCTTTTTCTTTTTTAAAATAGGATTTAACAGCCTACAGCACAAGATTCTTAATGCCATAGAAGCATGGCATACTGAGGATATATTTTATCATTAGAGGCAACACAGCTGTCATTTCCTACAGAACTCAATTATTGTTATTTACATGGAAGGTGGTCTCTGCAGTTCTGGGAAAGGCAGGTCTTTACGGTGGCCAGTGAATCCATGCTTACCAGAGCCTAGGTGACCAAAGGCAAAGTTCATAGTCAGAGGAGGATCTATCAAATTAGATGATGCTTTTTGTGACGACTTGTGTGAAACTTGCTGTTCAAGGCTATAATATTACAAGGGAATGAGAATAAAGGGGTTCGTTAGCTTCTCTCTCTTTCACTCACACAGCAAAGGAAATGTGTGCGTATAATAGGTAAGTGCATGCACTGAAAACAGTATGCAGCTGAATTATAACAGTGATCTGTTTCACCAAAAATTATATTTAAACACCCAATGAGTTCTGAGAGAGGCTTTTAAGAGGATTACCATCTCAAAAAGATTACAGTAAGCTGAATCAGTCGCCTAGTTTAAGATCTGCAAGTTTAACTTAAACAGAAGTGTACCAATGTGTTTATTTCACTACCAGGCCAGCTAAAGTGATCTGAAACATTCAAGATTTGCCTGTTTTATCACTCATGTAGTTATCTTCATTGCACAGTAAGATACCTTGACAAATGAAAGTCCAAACACTGGTAAAACTGACACCACAATACTGGTGCGCTCTGCTGCACGCAGTGATGTTAACACTATGGAATAAATCCACCTTAAATGCTCCAAGGAGAAAAGCCCTTTGTCCTACCACCAGAGGTAGAAATATCTGAGAATATTACCAGCATTTAGAAAAGTTCCACTGCCACATGCTTATGTAAAATGAGCTGTGTATGACAGAAACAGGTTCCCAGTATGTTATAAGGATTAAATTATTTGCTTTTATTGTTTGGAAAAGCAGCAGCATCCTCCCACTAAGGAATGTGGAGCATAGCCCACAAAGTGCTGTCCTCTCTCTAACATTGTGTAAGCTGGGGGAGGGAAGGAAGGAAAAGCTCTAACTTTCTCCAACTGTTCATATGCTTCTGCAAGACAACAAAGGCAAAGCTACAACCATATGTTAAAACGATGTCTTTAAGTCTGTTTATATTGATTTCTAGAATGCATAAGGCAACCAATTTAAAAACTTTTTCTCCAAGAAATTTGATCTGAATAATGAACCCTGTATAATCACAGAATTAAAGCAAGTGCAAAGAGATACACGCAGGAGGTCCTCCAGAGAAGTCATGAGTCCCATGAGTTGTGGTTCATTCACTTTTGGTTTCTTGGTTGTGAGGCCATGTACAGTGCTACTAGACAGTAGATAGTCCCGCCTATTGTTAGAGCCATAGTGGTCCGATAAAGCAGCTTATCTGGAACTCCTCGTTTCAGGTGTACTGGCAGTCCATCTGCTTTCTGTGGGAAAAGTTTAAAAAGAAAACACACAAAAAAAGAAATGAACAAAAAAAAAAATGAACAAGCTACCTCAGGTAAATTAAGGGACTTCCATGACAAATAGGCTATCTACAATTGAGTGTATTACGTTTTTCATTTAGCAAGACAAATGCAAAAGCAAGTTAATTTTATTAGCCAAAGCTGTTAAGTGCAGACAGAAAGAATGTATCTTAAAATATTTCTAAAGAGGACCTGGATGGGAAGTGTCACTAACAAAAGAACGTGAAAAGATATGTATAAAAAATTATTCACCAAGTCAGACTGACACATTCCAAATGCAAGTGGCATGTAAGAGAGAAAAGGGAACATTATATAAAGTACATTCTCGATTTTTTTTTTAACATTGCTTAACTAATTTGCTTTACAAAAAGTCCTAGTAAGTTTAGAAATCGTATAGCTAACAAACTGGCTTTGAAAACTTTACTGTGCTCTTATACTGCATAATCAGCAGCTTCAGCAATATTCAGTTATTATACACAAACCAGTAATGATCTGCTTTGCTCTCCCAGATCTGCTTCAAGGCACACACTACGATTCCCAGACAGAAAGTGCTTCCAATACCCAAATAATACAATAAGCATGTTCTGAAGCCAGTAAACAGACAATGTTACTAGACTTTCCACTTTCTGTATTTATCTCCTATACAAGGCACATATACCTTCTAGTATTTTACAAGTATACAGGTTATACTATACTTGATGCTTTCTTAACTAGACTTTGTGAAGTTCTGGTATTGCAGAATGACAAAGGTAGTCAGCCACATTAAAATAAGGAAAGATATGTCCTGCTGTGCAGTTTTCTTTAAGTTACTCTCAAAGTTGTCATTACCTGAAAAAGTTTCTGTAGGTCTGGCACCTTGTTTTTACCCAAGAAAGAATCAGTTGCTGGTAAATCTGAAGCAAGTTTAGTTGTCCCAAAAATCAGAGCTGGGGATTCAGTGGAAACTATTGGTTTGAGTCCCTGCACAAATAAAGATTAAAATATCAAGGTATATAACACTTGCAAATGTACCAACTGTCATGTTAGGCAGGTAAGCTGCCAGTCAGTCATTACAAGGATACATTACAAAGAGTATTTATCTGGTATGAAGACCTGTGACAATGAGCTAAAGACACATTGCTGGCCCACTCATTTCTCAGTTATAACTTCGGGTCAGGGCTTAGGAAGGAAAAGAGAAACCTCCTTTCTGATTTCTTCACAACATGAATTCATAGCTGTTCTAAGTTTCCCATGCTGGTATTTGGTCCAAATTGCTGTTTATTTTTTTCACATAGACTACCCAGGATGCTATTTGAGTAGTAGGGATTAGAAGTAGGGATCATTGATGCTTGGGTCAGTGAGGAGACTTCAATGAACTCTTCCTTCTGAATGCTGCAAGCTGTAGCCATAAATCACTGGGCCTTATGTAATTTGGGTGTATAGTTTGAGGAGGAAAAAACCATAAAAGGTTAAGACCACTTGTTTAAAACAAAAATAAGAAGTGGCGCTCAAGGACACTCCAGAACCCCTGATGTGGTGGATATTTTATGCAGGTGTAACTACACCCTATAATTCACATTCTGCTGCAACTTTCCACACCTCAATGTACCTACTCCCCATGAGCTGCCTAACAATTTCCTTTCAATTCAGACAGCTGTACTCTACATTTGCCATGACTAAAACCTAAGTAATCCAGTTCTGTGGATAAGATTAAGTGCACAAAGTCACAGCCACCATGAAGTGGCCTCCTTTATTATTATAGTTAGATTTAACAGTTATTCCTGGACACATGGCAGTAATGTCTTACATTATGGTTCCTGAAACAGCTGTATTTATTTTCCTAACAGGAAATAAAAAGCATTGTACAAGTAGGTTAATGCAACAGGTTTTCATTACAAACAGAAGCAGTAATTGCTCTCCATGGGTCAAGTTAAGGCTGCACTGAAATTCTAGTTTCCGTTCAAAGGACTAGTTGATGTATTTCATACTTAAGAGAACTGCTTGAACTGGAAGCAGACTGATGCTGTTATTCTTTTATGCCTGCCACAGACCAGACATGTTTTTTCCATATGTGAATTCTCTAAATTCTTGGCTACAACAGGTACCTTCAACAGAAAGACCAGATTTCTCAGCATCCCCAAACAGCCTATGGAATGGACATCAGAGCTCTATCCCAAAGACGTGGGTCCAGCTTCCCACTTTTCTGGTGCCTGAATGAATGTTAGAATCCTTTTGTAACCTTATTCGTTATATTTTAAAAGACAAC
This sequence comes from Microhierax caerulescens, assembly GCA_035590215.1. Classification (NCBI taxonomy): domain Eukaryota; kingdom Metazoa; phylum Chordata; class Aves; order Falconiformes; family Falconidae; genus Microhierax; species Microhierax caerulescens. The sequence goes on along the minus strand of JAVJGJ010000032.1, from coordinate 20,155,213 downwards.
AGCCAAACTGGATTCTTTGACGCATTCAGCAACTAGTGCCTTCCTACTGAACAGGCTTGCGCAGAAGGTAGGTACCGAACTATTTAAGACTAAGCAGTTTGGGTCACACCAGTAAGAAGGAAGCATCTCAGAAACCAATACTAGTCAGAGGAAGTTACCGGCTATATATTCGAGGCTAAGTACCAACCATGTCAAAATACTTAAAGAAAGCAATTTTGGACCATTACTTTTGTCTATAAGAACTTTATTAGATTTGTCTTCAAAAGGCTGGTGATTTGATAGAAAGAACTATGGAACAGATGTTTATACCAAATGTGCAGGTGACTTTTTTCTCCAAAATGTTTCTTGCCTTCTTGATTGTTAGTATCACAGCAATGTGTATCTTTCATCTTCCTTTAAGACTCCATTTCTGAATCTCACTTTTGCCTTCCTGAGGGCCCAATTTTTTGAGGAGCACTCTTTGAGGTCACTTCAACATTTACTAGATCACTGGAATTCCTGCTTGTTGTCGACTTTATTTCATGAGCTATCTGTAGTATATAAAAAAATTAAATACTGAGAACTGGAGTAAGCTGCAACCTACTTCAAACAGTTCCGTGACAAAGGTACTTCTGTCATCATTCCTAAACTCACAAATAGGGGGCTTAAAAAGTGGTTAGCAACCCCTATCATCTGTTATTAATATATATTATACATATATTTGTTACTGGATGCAAGACACACCTGTGGTTTACTACTAGGATAGTGAAATCCATCTAAGTTATCATATACTTTTTCAGGCTTTAGAAATAGATTTCTGTTCAGGTAGTTGTAAGATCCCCTTCTGTTGGAGCAATAGGACATTCAGACCTGTCTCAAATGAAACAATTCCAGAAAACTCATATAATCATCAGTGTGCTGCTGTAAATTACTTCCAAAGCAGCACAGTGCCAATTAAGATTATCGCATAGCAATTTAAATAAAAACCATTGATATGGCTCACTGGCTTCAGGAAAGAGTACAGAAAAACACATGCTGCAGAAGAGAGAAAGTTCCCCACATCAACACAAAATTCCACTTGAATTCCACCTTTGAATTGTGAATCTTGTGGTCAGCTAGGTGAACTAGGGAAAAGTTCATACAGTTGTCCTCATGTGACAGCATTTGAAACTGATACCACTGTTTGTACTTTAAAGATAAGCCAACTCTCTGAATTAATAGCTTTTATTGTATTTGTGATGGATACTGCAGTCATTATCCTCTTAATGAGTAGTAGTTTTTAATCTATTTGACTCCTTACCTGCACTAGCTGAGAAACCTCCCATTTATTCAAACAGGCTAAATTGTTCATGCTACTTTATATAACTTTGTTAAATGCAGAATTAAGTCTTCTAAGAATGCTAAGACTGAGATGGAAAGAACAATACAGGTTTCAAACAAAGAGGTGTTTTTTGTTAGTATAAACTGTTAGTTATGTTACTGTCAGCAAAAGAATTTCTGAAATACATTTTGACTGATATTTTACAAGCCCACAGTAAGCTTAAACCTGCATCAGAACAACACTCCACTGGCAAGCATCAGAATGTAACAGTACGGAATAGAGTGAATTATATAATATCCTGTACATTTGACCAAGCAGAGTTTGAATTGCAGGATGTCTTCATTTTTCCAGAAACATCAAGATGAACAGAAGCATAAAAAGCAAACCATTGTACATGCAGAGCTATGGTTTTCGTAAATACAACAATTAAATCAGTACAAAAACTTTTACTTAATTTTGGACTTAACATCTACTTACCACATGATTTCCTTCATATTTTAATCTCTATTTATTGCAAACAGTTTTATCAGTCTGATGCATCTGAATGTGTCACCTGGGAGTCAAACTAAAACAATTCTACCAAAAAGCTGGCCTAAGAAAATTGTAAAAAGGGATGAAAGGTAACTTTTTAAAATGCAGCTATTCTGTTGCATAGCAGATTTGTGTGCCGCAGTTGAGGACTGAGCCATGTGAATGGTAAGCCAGAAATAAAGATAGAGATTCTTTCATCAATATGAAAAAAATCACATTTATAAAGTGAGACGGTATTCTTAAGGCTTTACGTGAAATGTTCCTGCTTGGATACAACCTCATTTTCTCAATTATATTCTCTCAAACATTGGGTTTTAAGGTTTCAGAGATGACACTGAAATAAAATACAATGCCCAATGATGACCTAAGAATCACTACAATGTTCTAGAAGAAAACTATTTCTATTCTTCGACATTCTTTTTCCTGCTTTGCAGAGCACAGAAGTGAGATCTATCTAGACTTTTTTTTTATCTGCAATGATACCTATATGTGAAGCTAGTTTTGCACAGACCCTTTACGAACCAATTTTGATATAGTACAGCATTTTAATCTAGAAGATGTCAATAATTCAGAATTTATCATGTCCTTCTGATCTAGTGCAATATTCATAAATACTTAACATTAACAGAACAGAATGTGGGCTAACAGAGAATTCTGTATTCCCCTCTTACCTTGCTTCTACCACTTTAATCCCTAAAAAATAAAGATGTACTTAAAATGGGATGGCTGTTATAATGTAATGGAGCTTACTGAATCAAAAGGTAAGCAATATTCCACAACCTGGGCTCCAGAGGTCAAGAGTGTTGTCTTTAGGACCTTACTCCAGGTGATTATCAGAGCTTTCTGTATTTCTGTGTTGGGGCCTCTTAGGATCCTAAAAACGGTGCATTATTTGCAGCAAAACAGTCATAATGATTTAGAGACTAATACTGTGTTTTAAACTATACTCTTCCAGAAAGGAGGTACTTTACTGCTTGAGCTTGAAGTCCTTTCCCTACCCCCCACCCCCAACGGTAACCCTAGCCTTTGCTTTCCTCTACACAACTGAAGCATCAATTAATCTTTATTCTTTGAATACAACTTTGTGCAGAAGAGGTAAGAAGTGTCCCAAACACTGCAATAGTGGCAAGAATTATTTTCTAGCACAGATGCCTGTTGGACATACTTCTAATGAACAAACATGCTTTTAGACCGGAACATATTATTTATTTCTCTCTCTTCCATGTATCCCCACCCCTCCTGTAACTACCCAGGAAGCTTTCCAAAGCGTGATGGGGAAAGAGGAAGATAAAAATCTTCTTGGAACAGAAATTGCTGTAACAGAAAGTCACTGGTACCTCAATGTTTACTTAAGTTCATAGGGTAATTCAGAATGGAAGGCCCCTCTAAGTGCTTTTTAGTCCAGACTGAGGTGAGACCAGGTTGTTATGGGTTTTCGTGTGGTCTAGCTTTGAAAGCCTCCAAGGATCAAGGCCGCACAATCTCTCTGGGTACCTGCTCCACTGTCTGATCTCACCATAAAAATGTCTTTCCTTACATCCAGTTTGAACCTCTCTTGTTGCAGCTTTTGCCTGCTGTCTTCTGCCCTCCCACCACTGTGCAGAGCCTGGCTACACCATCTTGATAACCTACCTCCCTGTAGGTGCTGGCTGGCTGGTCTTCGGTCTGCACCTGCCCCCCTCTCCCTCTGTTCTCCAGGTAAAACAAGCCCCACATTCTAATGCTTTCCTCACAGGGCAAGTGCTCCAGCCACCCCAAACATCTTGGTGACCTCTGCTGAACTCCAGTTTTGATCAAGAGCATTCCCATACTGGGGGGGCTTCACAACTGGATGCAGTACCTAGATGTGATCTAATGAGTGCTGAGTAGAGGAAGAGAATCGCTTTCTTTAATCTGCTGGCTATGCATATAGTAACACAGCCCAGGATGCTGTCTGGCCTTCTTTATGGGAAGGTCATGCTACTGGCTTACATCCAGCTTGCTGTCCACCAGTACCTCCAGGGTCTCTACCACAGAGCTTTCCAGCTTGTATCCCTGCCAGGGGCTCTTCCTTCCCATGTGCACAACTGCTTTTTTTTCCTTATGGAAATTTGTAGCGTTCCAGTCAGCTCATTCCTCAACTCTAGACAGGTCCTTGTGAATGGCAGCTCTACTTCAATCATTTTTGGAGCCACTGTCTATGTCTTCTGTGAACTTCACAAGAGTGCACTCTATTGCCTGCTCCAGGTAATTTACAAAGTCCTGCAGTAACCTGTAGTATTCCACTTTCTATGAGCATCCTGGCAGAATATGACCCATTAACCACTATGCTATGCCTGATCATCCAGTTCTCTCTTCTGTCTATCTATCTAAACTATAACATCTTAACTTAAAAAAAAAAAACTGATTATTTTTTTTTTTAGCTTTGTAGTTGTTCTGGAACCCTTGAAACAATTTGAGATTTTACAGAAGCTCAATACAGTGCTCTTGCTTGCAGAAGATGACTGAATTTTCCAAGTAAAACTTGCATAGTCAAAGATATCTAGGAAAGCAGAACTGTAAAGTATGCTGCTAACAAATCAGGCTAAGAAAGAATGAAATAGAATTGTTTGTGTATCACAACAATACACATTAGTCTACAAGAATGTGGCTTCTTTCAGTTACCTTTTATTGGATTCATCATGAAAAAAAAAAACAAATCATGCTCTGGATTTTACTTCTGTGTCTATGCATATATTTTCTTCAAACCTCAAGTTACATCAGATATGTTTGCTCTTTGGACACAGTTCTTTGGAAGGCTCTTTTAAAAAACAATTCCTTCAATCCTTAACCTCTAGATTGGTTTTGGGTTTGTTTTTTTATTACTTAATTGCAAGAACTCCAGTTTTACAAAGTTTACCCAAAAACTTGAACGCAGTATAGCAACCATGCTGCATTTGTACCATGACAAAATTGCATTACAAATATTACTTCGGAATCTATGTTGAAATATGTAAAAGCAAACAAGTTTTGTGTTTTCTTTTCACCAATATGCAACTCTTTAATGTCTTGAAACGGCTGATGTAATCAGGATCCATTCCCTTTTCCTTCAGCTCCCCTCCATTGCTACAGAATTAACTACGTACTTTTAACTACAGCATGGAAAGTATAAGCCTATTTAATGCAACCGTTAATTGTGCATACACTTAGTATGTCAGCACTGCACTGAGGAAAGACTGTTCTGCATTTCACTTTTAACACACTTCCGCAGGTGCGCGTCCTCTCTAATATGGGGTTTAATGCTTTCAGCAATTAGTTTTTCTGCATGCACAGAGAAGGAAGGGGGACTAGCTGCAGTGCTGTTCGGATTTGCCAGCTACGGCTTTACACCCCCAGCAGCCACCGTTTCTAGCTCCAGGGCAGTCCTGCGCGATGGAGGCCCGGTAGTTCCATGCCACAACACCCCCTCCCTCCCCAGGCTGCCTCAGGAGGCGCAACGAGGCGTCCCGGCCTGTCCAAGGTCACACGACCGGCCGGGCTCGCCCGCGCACCGTGGCTGCGGGGGGAGGGGGCGGGGCGCGGCAGACCCCTCCCCGGTGAAACAAAGGCCGCCAGCTGCCGGAGCCCCCCCGGCGGAGGCCTGTGCCCGGGCGAGCCAGCCCCCAGCGCGGCGGCCCAGCGCCCTCCGCCCGGCAGCCCG
>JAVJGJ010000032.1:20096602-20148998 GCA_035590215.1 Microhierax caerulescens | reverse complement strand
GGGCGGGCGGCCCTGTCCCCCTCCGGCCCGCATTGCCGCAACTTGCCGCCGCGGAGGTGGTCGCGGGCGGGCGGCGTGTGCGCATTCCGCGGCTTGGCCCGGGCTAGCCAGAGTGCGAGGCAGCGCTGGCGGCTTGTTGCAGGTGTTTGGGGTTGATAGAAGCTAAACAGGGGCAGCAGTGGTTGTGTTTTCTGGAACTTTGTCTCCGTGTCCCCACCCTGTCAAGCGATTCCCTTCTCTCCCCACTGTCTTGCGGGAGACACAAAAAAATCTGTGATTTGTTTCACAAAATCAGGCTTTCGCCAGATGAAGTCAGCGCCTTGAGCGAGGGGGGTGCGATATGTGCTGTGAACTCGCTCTCCCTGAGAAGCCCAGCGGCCCCGAGGCTGGATGTGCAACGCGGTGTTACAGCTTAGGGGCCTATGGCACCGGTGGGGCCGGGTGTGCCCCGGGGCTCGGTGGTGGAGCCTGGTGTGCCCCGGAGTTCGATGGTGGGGCCCGGTGTGCCCCGGGGCTCGGTGGTGGAGCCTGGTGTGCCCCAGGGCTCAGCGTGCTCTGGGGCTCAGCGGTGGGGCACAATGTGCCTTGGGGTGCAGGCAACCGCCGGCTGAATTTGCCTTGTTACTAATCCAGAGCAGCCCACCATCACCAGTCTGACAGTGCAGATTCATAGTTTTGAGTTCCCTGTGAATTGCCTGCTGTTGGACTGAGTCCTTGTTAGAAAAGGATTGTTTGTTGGTAATATTTAATAATTAGTGGCCACAGCACTTAAGAGCATTGCCAATTAGGAGGCTCACATATGGTTTTGCAGATATGCTTGCTATAAAAATATCTGTGGTCATGCACCAAGTGAAAACTATTAAAAAAATATTTTGCTTATAAATTGAGCAAAGATCTATTCGTAAGAGATGTTTTAGTAAAATACCCATATAAAAATACATATGATGATTTATCTACCTGTGTAATGCCTTCTACTTAGTTTTTAGAATTTGTGTTTCGTGGCAGCAAAATGGAGCCTTGAAGTCTTCTTGGATTTACTCCCTTCTGAACAGACATGTCCTATACAGAATGACTGCTCAGTAACGAGGGAAGCCCCTGTGAGCCCTGCATGTCCATTTACTTGTGAGAGCAGGGCTACGAACCAGAAGCGTAGGTCCTTGCTACCTGAGGTCTTGCCTGTGCTTGTTGCCCTGGAGGCATGTTTTCTTCTTGGTGAGACTTCTATTCCACAAACTTTGTCTCTGCTGTCCTCTCATGGAGAGAACCAGCTGGATGCTCCATACACGATACACTGAGCTGATGTTCTGACTCTGTTAGGAACATTAACTGGAGAAGGTCTGTTATTTGCTCAGTAAGTAGGAAATTTATGGAAATATTTTGTAAATGTTGCAGGAAGAATTGTGAAATCCCTGTAGCTTTCGAGATGAGGCAGCATTAATGAACTGGAACATGAGCTGTATAATTGATGGTAGAAAAGAATTTGCTGATCAGGTTTCTCTGTATTTCTGAGAAAACTAAACAAGAAGTTATGTTTGATTACAAATCTGCCTGTAATGGAGCAGAAGACCTTGAAGGTGGGGTCTTCTTTTAGAGTGGCATGGTGTGAATCATGGCTAGGTTTGTGTGGTAACAGTCCTGACCTGCTGAAATCCATGGGATCTGGTTTGTATTATAACTGGTCAGGAACCCTTCCCTGGGCATATCTGCCTGCAGATGCACTATAGCTCCTCCTGTCCACCTATTTCAGCATTTGCCAGAAGAAATAGGTTTGTCTGGCAACCTTACTTACTAAGGCTGTTTTATATCTTCCTCTTCTACCTTTTTTCCCAATATTAATACAGGCTACAATCCCAGAGGAGCAAAGGGTTTGTGGCAGGTCATGCATGGAGATAGCACCACCGTGTAACTAGCTCTTGCTCCATTGATGTTCTTGAATTAGGTTCTTGAACAGTCATTCGGTATTGACTGAAAGCCGCAGAAAGGAAGGGTTCGTGCCCTGGAGCTCCGAGGCGGCTGTGAAAAATGTACAAATTTATCCCCTTTTTCATTGAATCAGTTTAAGTCATGATGCTTAGAAGTAAGCTGTGAAACTTTGGTGGTGCAAGCTGTTGAAATAAAACCTAAGTGTTGTCTCTCTCTTGTTTTAGCTCACAAAATTGAAGATGGGAATTGTTTACCTTCCAAGAGAGATGCATGGGAGGATGACATGAATAAAATTACAGTTACATATGAAGCTTCTGCTGTAGTTCTTGTAACACAAGAGCATGGGGACGTTCCACAAAAAGGAAAGTAAAATCAGGATAGCATGAAGTCGTTCCTTTAAAGGAAGAAACTTGGTTTTGCTTTAGGCTTTTAGTCTGTCTTTTGCTTTAGTCTCTAGACTTTTGCCATGACTGCTTTGCTTATCAGACTTGCTGACATAATGGGTAGTTAGACTGTAAAACTCACTGCCACGGGAAGTAATTTGAGCAAAATGAGGCCACTTACACTAGTAGGGTTCAAAGACTAGGCATCCTTGTGGACCATGAAGCTATGTACAGTTAATTTAAACAAAGTGTCCTTGAAGGAAAAGACTTCCTGCATTGGACTTTAAGCTGAGCCCTGACTCTTGAACACTGAGACAAGTAATTTATGGGGGATGGCAGTTCTACGTCTGGTCTGTTAGGGATTTTATGTCTTCCTCAGTAGTGTGGTATTGGCAGCAGCTAAAGACAATGATATCCTATAGGCTACACTGTAGTTTATTCCATTATTTTCTTGATTTTTAAGGTAACTGATTTCATACATGCAAGTTTGCTTATCATGGTTTGTTCCTGGAATAGCACTGAGATTATGCTTCAAGACAAGTAGATTTCTCAAAGTGAATGAATGAAGAAGAGTATCATGAGCTTATTCTGCTTTGTTGTTGTGATTTTTGTATATTTATTTTCTTTTTGAGGATAAAATAATAAAAAACCAAGACCTTACTCTGTTGCTTAATGAACAAAACCTTAATATGCTGATCATTATTTCAGCACAGATGTCTGTAACTGAAATTCTGTCAATCTGCCCATGCAGCTCTGTTCTTGAATTGCTGAGAACAACTGTGTGGGTGGATTTAGAACATGAAATTGCTGTGTGCACTTATGTTTTGTTTATGCAGTACTCATTTTTAAGAGTACTGGATTGGATTTACTTAATAGTTGCTTTATGTGTCTGTGTCTGTGTATACATAACATATACAAACCCTCAAACTAGAAGATGACCGCAAGGCGTAAGCTCTGTTAATGCAAGAGACTCTGACATTGTAAACATGTTCTATTTGAGTCATGTTATCAGATGAAATAAAGAAATTAAGTCTATGCAAAGAATAAGGCAGTAGTTGCTTCTAAAAGCTGTACCTTATTTTATTGGTGCTTTATTGCCCATATGTACTGAATACAGCACAGATGACTCTTGGAAATAGGCTACTATTGTCAACTAAAAGATTTCTCTTTGATAGACAACAATACTGAAAATTAATGAAAATAAGTTTTAATTTTAAAAATTTTCATATAGTTACAATATTAATATAAAATTAACCCAAATTATTACTATGTATCTTTTTCATAGCAAAATTCTTGTGGTTTTTTTCTGAGGGAGGTGGAATTAAAGAGGCAGCCATTTATGTCTTTTGTACAAATTTAGGAATAATTCCATATTTCACTTCCATTTCCTGGGCACTTCTTTGTTTTGTCACAAGGCTTCTACATGTGAAATACTTGATAGCAATAGTTACTTAATAGCAATTTTGGCAATAAGAGTGTTGTGTTGACTGTAGTATGATGGGAATCAGGAATCTGTTTAAAGGTGTTTAATTTTATTTGGGGGTATCTACTTCTTGTTACATATGTACAGTATTCTTTCCTGGTTCCCAGGCAGAACTTGTCTGAGAAAGTGAATTAAGGAATTGAAAACTTAATGATATAATTATTGTAAAGCCTAGTGAACATATAATGCTTCTGGGGCAAATAAGTTAAGCTTTTTGTAGACTGTTTCTCTGCAGTTACATGCTTCCTATATAAAAGCAGAATGGAAATTGTGAAAGCGATGGTTTATTTCAGGTTAGCAATGAAGTATTATTCCTTTATCCTCCAGTCTCCAGATGTGAAAAGCATTATAGGAACCTACAGTAAATATTGCTTTCACTGCTTTTCAGCTTTGTTGTCTTTGCTTTTTTCCCCTTTCATTTTCAGAATTGCAGAAGCAAAGGTGAATTTTTCATCTGATTTGAGACATCAATGTTGGCTGTCAATAAAATAATAATAGTCTAAAAGCCCCATTTATTCCACTTTAGAGAAAGCAATCTTGAAATCTCTTGGCCCTATCTCTATGACTTATAACACTTCCCACTTTTGAAATACTGTACTGGAAGGTTGGATACTTTGCCTCTTGCTGTTGGCTTTGATAGGGACAACCATAGCTCGAAGTTTGTGTCAGCGTGCTTTCTGCTGTGACCTACTTTTTCCTTCACAATCAGAAGAGAAATCTCATAATGGCAGTACCTTATTCTTCCTGAGTTTTCCTTTAAACACTATACAGGTAATGAAATAGGTTCCCAAATAAAGTGAGCAGTATCTCTGGACATCAAGAGGTAACATATCTGCAAGGTTTTCTCTTTTCACACTGGTGCCAAAGTCTTCCTTCTCTTCGTTCTCCCTCCCTAGGCTATAGGTGTTTCTCTCTCAGTCAACAGTTTGCAGCAAATTTTTCTTTTTCTTAGATATGTTGTAGATACTGGGAGGATGATGCGTTGTCCTTGTTTTTCTTTTCTTCTTGTCATCCTTTTCATATGCAAATATACAGACTGGAGTCCAGAGATAACCACATCCTTAATGCAGTATTGTAACAAACTTCCCTTAATAAGGTAAGATTTATAGACCCCCAAAAAAACCAACCCTCCTCTGTAGATGTGTTAGAAGAAATGTTCTGTACAAATGTATACTATTAAGCACATGGATAGTAGGGTACTGTGATAGGCTGATGATACATCCCATGGATAGTTTCTTATTATTAACAACTAAAATATAATTGTCATGGAGATTCATGGGGCAGTTTATGCCAGGTGACTTGACTTGAATACCTAAGTCTTTTGCTTTCTTGGTCTAGCACCCACTTGTTAGTCACTCATACTTAATTTTAGTTAGTATAATTCATGTTTCAGAACATTCTAAACAGCTATGTTTAGGCTTAATTTACCCTTTCCCAACAGTGACACTGCCTTGTATCTTAACAGTTCCTTGGAGAAGGCAATAATCAATGAACATGCAAGATTGCCAACACCAGCTGTTCAAAAATCATGAGCTTGGGTTTAAAAATTTGTCAGTTTATTCCTGTTTTAGCACATGATGATGTTATATCACTTCTGTCACGAGTCTGAGGATGTGAGGAACATGAACAGGGGAAAGCCTTGTTTCATATGATGAGTTTTTGTAATGACTGTCATAGGTAGTAAGTTTCAAAAGTTGGCAACTTTTGGGTTGCAGTTTCCTGAAGAAGATAGAAACTGTTTGTTAGAGCTCCACCCTCAACATGATGCACATAGGTACGTGCTGGGGCAATCCTGTTTGATAGATTGCTTTGAGTATATGCTGTACAGGACAAAGAAGCAAAAACAACAGCGATTCTTCCACCAGAGGATCATTTTGCTAATAATTCTTCAGGTGCTGTGCCATCAAGGAGCAGCATTTTACATCTAAACATCCTTGTGATAGCACTAGAGGTGTCTTGTAAAATCTTTTGGTTGTGTTTTAGCTAAGGATATGTCTAGGATGCAGAGGCAAAGAGTCATGTCCCCCTGGATATGGTTTTCCATGGGAAGGAAACTGCTGTAGCCTTTGGCGGAGTCTAGACATAGTGAATAGGAAGCAGGACCACGCAGTGCACTGTGGCCACTCAGCCAAGATGTAGTGTAAGAAAAGCCTGGACCTGCAACTCCAGGGAAATTTCTGCAGTTCTATGGAACCAAAAAGGTTGAAAACGACAGATCTCCAATGTGTTACAGCGGAGAAACTGAAATATAATGAGCAAAAAAAGAACTTTGCTCCAGATGTACTCAGCTGGAAGCTTTTAATCAGAAATATGCTTTTGAAGTAAGCCTCCAAGTTGTACCTGTGCTTTGGTTTGTATTACTGAGCAGGCTTGGAGCTCACAGATGGGATATCTTTTTGGATGAAGCTGGACTTCCTGGTTGGCTGTAAGAGGCACGTAAGGAGCACACCTGATGTGCTGCAGTTGCTAATAAGTGTACAGAAACTAGTCTGAAGTAGCCCCCTCCATGTGTGTGGTGTGGGTGTCAGGTCCTCATCGTCAGCTGTTTCACTCTGCACATCACTCCTCTTGCTTCCACTGCTTCTCATAGTAGGCGCAGCCTGGTAAGTTGTGGAAGATGGGATGTGAGGATGCATTTTCTAGAACAGGGGTCCTCAAACTATGGCCCGTGGGCTGGATACGGCCCCCCAGGGTCCTCAGTCTGGCCCCCCAGGATTTACAGACACACACCCCTGACGGGGGTTGAGGGGAAACCAAGCAGCTGCAGATGACTGCCTGCCACTTAATCTGTGCACTGGCCCCCTGTTTAAAAAGTTTGAGGACCCCTGGTGTAGAACCTAATGCCTGCCTAGAATCCCATTCACAGCTACTACCTCTAAGCCCTTCTTTCAAATACTGCCATGGGATAAAGCCATTCAGAGCTGGCTGAACTATCACCATACTTGGGCAGATGGTCCAGCTTTGCCCAGATTTTTTGTCAGCAGGCTGCACTCTAAGGGGTTTCTACTTGCTTATTAAAAAAATAAAAAAAAAAAAAGAAAAAGAAAAGGCATTCTTAAATTTAGTAACACTAATGTAAATTGTCTGGTTACCAGAGAAGTATTTCTTGTAGAAAATATTCTTGTTTTATGAATCATTTAGCACATCAAAGGTAACATAATAACAAGAAATTTCTGCCATGATACCAGTGTCTGCCGCATTGAAAATACTGCAGTTTTGATTACATTTATTTTTGAGGATCGTATTGTGCCCGCAGCAGGAACCATTACCCAGTGATACCTTTACCAAGAGTGTCCTAATAATCTTTCCTGCAGCATCTTATAGTCTAACTGACATTCTATAAGCATGCAACTATTATGGTTTAGTCTCTTCTTGTGGTAGTGTAACTCAGATCTGTTTCAGGAAGTCTTGCAGGTTTTTTGATGCATTTCCCCTTTGCCTTGCCACATTATAAACAGCAGGTTTTTTTCTTTTAAGCTGTTGTATACCTGTCTGTGCTTTTTTTATACTGCCATCAGAACAGGGATGCTATAATACTGGGAGTACAAGGAGATGAAAGCACTGTCTACCTCCTTCTCACAGCATTTCCCTGCAAAGGAGGAAGAAGTTCAGAAGATTAGGTAACAGCAGCGTGGGAGAACAGTGCTGATGTCCGGAGTGAGGGGAAGAGGGGAGCTCAGAAGCAGCTCTGCAGAAAAGAGGACTGAAGCATGCTGGAGTGAGTAGAGTAACAGCAGGGAAAGCTGAAAGGAACTGTTCCTGAGCCAAGTCCTTGCACACATTAAAGGGTTGGATAGTTGCAGACATAGGGAGCCCTCCAAGTAAATGCTGCCTGCAACATCTGCCTCTGCATTGTGCAGGAACTTTTCTTTGGCAGAGCATACACAGCCTTACAGAGCCTATAGTTAGATGAGGGTTCTTCGTACTGTGCTTTGCATCTCTGTTTATAGCTTTCTCCCAAACAAGTGAATAACCTGTGTGAATGTAGGTATGTGTACGTCGATGGAAGCAGTGTGGCTCAGCTGCTGACCACACCAGCATCCTCCCTCCTAAAGATTTTTCACAAGAAATTTTGCTGAACCGTATCTGGCTCCCTTGTCTTGCATAGGCTCTGTGATGCCAATTGCTAACGGAGAGTTTCATTTGGCTCGATGTATAGGAGCCTGGGCTTTTTTAATGGGAAAATCTGAGTTCTGTTTTCCCAGAGTATCAGAGCTTGCAGTAAGTACCATTGGTGGTGCAGGCATGTTCATTTAAAAGTGCGATATCCTATTCTGCATCCTGAAGGAACTAAAAAGGGGTGATGCGGGGGTGTGGAAATGGAGATTTGGCACCATGATTTTACTTGCTTCTTACTTTGCATACTCTTGATTGTTTCCCCTCCCCCAATATAGTTCTGTTTTTAGATTTTGCAGTGTGGAGCTGATGTGATTATGGTTCACTGAAGGATTCCCCATCTCCTTTAGACTACAGTATTTGTTGCTCACTGTTCAAAGGCAGAATGGGAAATTGCTTCTATGCATCCTCAAAATTGCCGAGGCACTGCTTTGACCCCATTAAACTGCTTGTCCCAGATCCAGTTGCCACCAAACAGACAGTGTCAGATTAATATAATTTGAACCTAAAAACTCGAGCTTCTTAGCACTGGCTAAACACTGGCCTGGTAACGTAGAGATTACACTAACATAAGGAACAAAATTACTCGAAGTTCCTTCTTTGCTTTCACTAGGTTATTGAATTATAGTATCACAATTGTAGTGCTTCAGGGAGAAATTAATTAGGAGTGAGATCTACACCCTTGCCTTACAGTGAAGTTTTATAAGTAGAGACAAGGGAGAAATTCTCCAAATGCTATTAAAAAGATTTTACTTAAGGTCCCATATATTTTTCAATGTAATCTGAAGAGCTGACGAGCTGACCTTGATTCACACATAAGCTGATTTGAACTTTGGAACAAATATCATATGTGTTCCCTTTGCAGCCTTAGAACTTAAAAAAACTTTCTTAAAGTTGGTTAAAAAAAAAATAAAATAAATGATTTGTGCATTTGATAGATGAGGAGGAAATAAAAGACCAAGTAAAGAGTTTATGGATTATTTATGACTGCTAAATAACTGCAGGTTTCTACAATGGACTTACCCAATTTTCCCTCTGAACTATAACACTCCAGCAGAACATCTTTTGATTCAGAAGATCTGTATCTCTCCTTTGAGCGGTAAAAATGCCTAATCGAGTACTGTAGTGCTTATCTTCTTGCCTAGTCTCCAAGACAATTTATGGTGCTTTAGCTGAGCTTTTGTTTCATACTTTTTTAAAAGCAAAGTAGTAAGTACTGTTTGTAGTATATCCTGCTTTAAAATAGTAGGAGACAATGGATAAAGATGTCACATGGGTAGCCCAAGTTACTGGGCTGATTCATATGTTACCATTAGCCTTAGAGTGCGAGGAGTTGGTTGACATGGTGCTGACCACAACTTCTGCCAGTGTAAGCAGCAAAAGGTGCTGTGTAGCATACCAGCTATCATCGTTAAAGGCTAAGAGAGACCCTTCATGCCGAGATGGCACACTTCCATGGAAGTTTCTAGCTGTAATCTCTGAAAGGAAAGGATAGGATGTGACTTCTGGGGAGGTTTCAAGTCAAACCCCTCTGTTTGCTTTTGTGTGTATTTTGAGTTGTAGCCTGCAGAATCCACTGCCTGGATCCCCTTAGTGTAAATGCCTTACGCTTTTTGGTAGTCATTAGCGCTCAACAGAAAGGCAAGCGACTGCTGAGTGGCATGAGACGGTGCCAGATTCTCTTTTATTCTCCTCATCTGAGAGACAGTGTCTGCAAGCAGACACATTCAGAAAGCATTTAGAGGGAAGTACTAAATCACAAGTGTTGGCAATACGAGTTATTGTTGCAGTTTGTAGCCCAAAGAAATGGCTGAAAGCTTTTCTTTTTTGCAAAGTAGGCAGGTTCCAGTTGGGTTACACTTACCAGGGATGAGTGGACTTTTTAGCACAGCTCCTCGAAGGGCAGGACACCCAATTTATATAAGCATGTACCTATGGAAATGACAGTAGGACAGAAAAGAATGGACAGGATGGAATAACAGACAGTGGGCTGGCACTGTGGTTTCAGAAATACGTGGTGTGCTAGTGCCTAAGCCTGCCAGTGTGGCTAGTGGCAGAAAACGGGGAGCTAGGAGAAGGGTAAAAACCAAAGAGGAAATTAGTTGCATGGGAAAAGCCTGGCAAAGGAAGAAAGCAGGGATGTATTTTCAAGGAGGGTGTGGCAGGACAAGCAGCAGTGATGGGGAAGAGCGCTGAAAAGCACAGCAAAGTCCTATTGTGTTTAGTGTCCAAGAGTTACCTGCATTGCATGTTTCTAACTTTTGGTGAGTCACTTAGAAAGGACTTCCTTAATGTCTCAGAGCCTTTTACATTGTTTGATTTAGTATTTTTAACTTCTCCCTATCCCCCTACCCCATTTCCTTTTTTCATTAATTAGCGCTCCACCTGCTTTTCTGCAATGCACTTTCAGTTTGCATGACAACCCTGGACTCTATACATCCACAAAGCAGGGAATATAAAAGTAGTAATTCCTCTCGTGGATCTTTAAACTGGGATCTTTAATACTAGAGTGAAAGCCTGTTTCTGAGGCTGTTAGTTGCTTCTAGCATGAGTCTATTATATGCTGGTGGAAGTGGACCAGGCAGTGGAAATGTACTGTCCAAGCTTGGCCAGTTTGCCTTCCAGTTTCTTAGTAGAAACAGCAATTTAGAGTACTTGACCAAAAAGTTAAGAAGTACAAATTTGTACCCCCAACATCCCATTGGCAATTCAGCTGTCAGGTCCACTCATGTTGGCAGGAGTAGATGGCCAAAGGCGGACAGGCAATCTTTACTGCGGAGTTGTGAGTGGATTTGAATAGGCAGCAGGGTGTGAGGCACCAGGATAAGACTGTAGATGAAGGGTGGGATACGGATGATTTAGGCTATTTTGTACTGCTTTGTAAAACTTTTGCTTTGCTTGACTGTTTCTTCCCATTATATATGACATTTATTGTGGGCGAGGAGAGAGCTTCTTATCCTACACTGAGACAGAGAAGTGTAAGGGTATTTATTCTGAGCTATCTAATCTGGAGTCGAACTGCATTTCTAACGAGAGTAGGTCGGTTTGTATGAAGAGAAGGCAAAGGTAACAGCAGTGTCAGTCCCTTGATGTTAATGTTTACCCTTAATGCTCCTTGAGTGAGGATCAGGTGAAATGAGAAAGAGAAATGTCTAAGAAAACAAGATAGAGATGCCGAGGATGGAGTCTGCTACAAAGAGGAAAGCAGATGAGCTCCATGGTCCCAGGTCTCGTGTTGAGCGTTACCTGGCATTTACATCCAAGACTTTGTCTTCCGTAACCCAGATGACAACTAGATTTTCTAAAACAAAGCAAAGTTCGTCTTAGCTAGCTTTTATTCACTGCTGGTTGCCTGACTCCCTTGAAGATTTTTCAATTCAGACATATGTGGGTTTTAAGCCTCTTGCATCAATGGAGACCAAAAAGCTCCTGTGACCTATAGGCTTAGTTTGCATCAAAGCACCCAACAGGTACAGCATAAAGACACTGCATCCAAAGGCAGGATACTCAAGGAATCCATATAAATTTAAGGGCTGTAAGTAAGAATCTCTGGCAGGAATCTACACTTTTAGATTTGTATTTATTTATTTTGTGTTGAAGTAATTCTGTTAGTGATGCTTTTCCTTTCAGTAGGCCTCTGAATGACTGTATTTAATGAATACACCGTTGGGATTGTTTTATCTCTTTTATGTGGCATCTATATAATAGCATCCTTATATAGCATCAAGGATTCAAGATGCTATTCTAATAAATGGCCCCAATTTTACTCATTCATAGCATCCCATCAAATGACATCAAGTTCAAATATTAAACCCTAACAAAAGTCATGGTTAGAGGTTGTGCTGTCTTGGCACAAGGCCTTTAGCAACGTAGAAAAGATTGTCTTCTATATGCTGCATTCTCTGGAAGCCTCTCTAAATTGAGGAAAAAAAATATATTTGAACACTTAGTACTTAAAAGTATATCAGACTCAATAGGTAAACTACACTCATGCTACAAAGAAATACCATGTTGTTTGCCTGCACTGTTGTCTGCATAGAGCTTTTGATCTGTGTTTCAGGCTTGGATTATATGGGTTTTGGGAGCAGCACTGTAATTTTGATCCGTGGCTGTAGAGCACTTAGTACAGCAGAAGCCTGGTCCTCACTGTAGTTCCTAGTTACTTCAATATTGTAAAAGAGTAGTGAAAAGAAATAAAAGAACTGAAGTGGAGGATTTCAGGGGTACAAGGGAAAGAATTCAAATTTTGATTTTCCAGATGTTAATGAACTTATTTACTGTTTTCTTTTCAAATTTCTGATAGCAAACAAATGTATATAATGTTCCCCAGGGCAGTAAGAATTGATCTTTTGGGGGGGCATTTTATGTGTTTACAGTTGCATCTTAGATTGCTAGGAGATGCAAGTGCTGAGCGTATCTGTAAAATAACAACAGTGTTATAATATTAAAAAACCCTTCTGCTTCCAAAGTATTTCAGAAGATTTTTTAGAAAAACACTTCTAAAATACACGACTATGTGGACACCTGCTTCATTTCTTCGCTGACTGATTTTATGTAAAACTTTTAAAACTAATAAATAAAATATGAGAAGTAAAAAACAGTCATGATTTCTAAATGAAAAGTCTGTTCATTTTCATAATAATGCAGTGGGCTGGTGCCAGAATAGTTCATAATTCAGTGATCTCTTAAAATATTCAAACTTTTTTAAAAAAGAACATTAGTTATGATTATTTTTGGAAGTACTTTTGAAATGGCTGCATTTAAAGAATCACCAGTGTCTCAGATCCATTCATGAGAATGCAAGCATTGTACTGGTGAAACTTCTGGTTGTTTTGAAATTCCAGAATTAACACTATGTTGATCCATTTTTCTAGATTTTTTTCTTACAAATAATTCCTGGGGTATAATGTATGTGTTACATGGCTGCTTTTTCATTTTGTTTTGACAGTTCTGTTGTCCATAATTATAATAGATATTCAGTTGCTGAAGCATAACCCTGTGTAGGTTTAACTTTATTTTTTGGCTCAGACTAACTTCTGGATCAAATATTCACATTTTCTATTGAGCAAAACTCCTAGCTTCTAAATAGCAGACCTGTCAGCAGCCAAAAATTGTTAAAAGGAAAAAGGTTTTCACCCCGGTACAATACCAATATGAACAGCCATAGAATTAATTTGCTAAAAAGAAAACATTTTAGAAACATCTGTGTTTTGACAAGTAGTTCATGAAATATAGCAACAAGACCAGCAAATTTTATTATGTGATTTTACGCATCTAATTCTGTATTCACATCAAACCCCACATTTATTACCTTTTCAAATTATAGTATACATTTTTCTTTACAGATAAGCACACAATATATAAAATTAATGTTCTATAAAATTATAAACCTTTGCATTTGTAAAGAATATAGGAGTCTAAAATGTGTAGTTGCAAACATTCATATTTTATTAATTTGACCAAAGATTTATATTATTCTTCTGTGGCTCTTCAAATTTCTTGTCAAGCAGATTGTCTTGGTTGCTCACTGTGCAGCTTGCTTGATGCTTACCCTATCCTGTCATCTGCAAAAGATGCTCCCAGCTTTGTGCTGCCCTTCACAGGCCATACATCGTATTAGGTTTTCACTATGAATCCAGCATTTTGTGCTTCTTCCATATGGGCTGGGGCAGCTCTTCAGCTAGTGTAAACTGTTACAGCTCTAGCAAAGCTGGAAGACCTCTCTCACGAAGTCTACTTATTTTTAAACGGGGTTCTGTGTTATGTAGCAAGTTTAACCTGCATATTTGCTTTTACAAACAAGTAACAGAATATGAGAGTCAATTTTCTTTTTTAGTTTTGTTTTGTTTTTCTTTTTTTTTTTATAAAACAATGTAATCTTTTTTGCTATGCACAGCTTATTTAATTTTCCAGCAAATGTCTCCTTAGAAGCTTGTTTCAAAGGATAAATCTGAAATTTTCAAGGTACTTCAAATGATCAAACTTTAATCAGTAGTTTTATCCTGAACCTCTTAGGTGGGAGAAAATTCAGGGCTCATCAGACCTTGTTCGTTGTGCTGGTTCCCAGGAAACTGGCTGGTTTGGCTGCTGAATTTAGCGGGCTGGCGTGTGCGTATGGCCACTTGCTGCTGGCAGACATTCAGATCTGGTAAGATTTTTGTAGTTGTTACCCAGAGGGAAAAGACAAGTGTTTTGAACCCATAAGGACTTCAGTTTTATTTTGGAAATGTGAGGGTTGAATGCTACAAAAGCCAAAGACCGATTCCTTTATGGGCACAAGTTGCATACACGATAGAAAAACCCAGTTCCTTTTCCTTTGAATTCATGGGTATCAAGATAGGAACCTTACATTAACAGGATTTTAATCTTCCTCAAACTTGCTGCTATGTACACCAGGATAAGCCAATGTACAGTAAAAATGAGTATCACGTATTTAAATGGCTGACCCCTATGTGATACTGTTTAAAATCATCAATCAATCAATCAAAACTGGGGGTGGGGGGTGTATTCATCAAGACAATATTGTTTCAAGCCTTACATCAAGGGAGATGATAATCCTCCCATCTTTTGTGATTTGGGGGATTGTGCTTCATGTAGAACTGTAGGAGGAAAACGTACCCTAGACAGCTTTCCATTCCAGTGATTTCATTAATGATCAAATGCTGTTAATTGGCACGCAGTACCTTGAAGGATTGCAGCCGGTATATACTTCCCAGCAGGTCAGTCCTAAGGATTGAACCTGGTATATAACGTATGATTAACCTTCGCTGTCCTCAAAACACAAAATGGCAGTTCAAAACTCATTGGCATCCGTTTTATTTTTAGATGAACAGAAAAGCTGGATCGCAATTATATATGTTGTCTTCATTTGTCTCCACTTTTAGTATATTTGTATTTCATCCCATTTGTTCCAACTGTGAATGTTTAAGATACTGAAAGAGGTACTGCCCATAAAGTATTATATTGTATAGGGTTCGTACTGGCAGTGATGAGAAGTGACCCAGCTTGGCTTTGAAATGCCGTTTTGAAATGGAGTGCTGCAAGCCATGCCTGCGTAAAACATGGTCTCAAGTAAACTTCTAGTAGAGCAGTTTCATCTCTTTAAAAGTATGCTTGATTTTGACTACACATATAATTCAATTTTTTTTTAGTTTCACTAAAGAAACACCGGTCCATTGAAAATAAGTTGACGTATATTACTGGAAGTCAGGAACCCTATTTAATTACTATGAAATTCTGGTTTAAGGCTACTGTTGAGATCACGTTACTTCAACTTGGTTTCTAAGGAAACTAAAGTCTACACACTGATAACCATACAACAATAAAAAAAGCAAAAATACCAAAACCCCAACCACCTCAGTCTCTCTCCTTAGTGGGCCTATATTGAGCAGTTTCAAAATATTTTATTAGAACTCAAAAAATACATTAGGTCATTCTATTCGCATTTTGCCATATAAAAAGTGAACATAAGCTGTTAAAAAAAAAAAAGTACGACTTAAGATCATCTCCACAGACTTACTCCTTTATGTGATTATTTTCATTAGATGATTTTTTTACACTGGGAAAGGATTCTTTAGCTGGAAAACACTTTAGAAAGGATCAAACATTTTGTTTGTATACCATGTAAGCACTTGGATCTTTGAAAACTTCCTGTCCTTAGTTGCTTATACAAAATGATTCAGGGGGCAAACTGGTATTCACAAGTTACTATATGCATTAATTTATATTTTTCCTTTGTATGAGCATCTAAAGATTAAATTTATCAATAGTGCCGAAATGCATTTTATTGTGTCTCAAAATCAAGATTGCAGCATTCTTCACATTCTGTATGGATTTCAAACTATTGTCATCATGATGATGGCTTGGGTGTTTTGTGGGAGGTTATCTCAAGAGTACTGGTTTGGTTAAATACAATACATGGACAAAAGACAAAGTAACTTTTAAGGAGTTTTATGAAAAACAGTATTCTTCCGAGCTTTAAAAACAGCATATAAAAATCTGTAGGGCTAAGTTCTTAGGTGGGTTTTTTAACCTATTGTTAATGGAAAAAAATAATTGGAGCAGAATAATAAAAAAAAAAATAGTGATTTTCTCTGTGAAAATGCTTTTGATGCTGTCAAAATAACCTTTTAATTAGAAGATGAAAATGTCATTTTCTTCAACAGCTGTGTTTGGATTAAAGTCTGAAATTTCAGTTTTGTCAAGGAGGAAATTTTTTGTAAGGAGAAAAAACCCTCAAAACCCATTTTGACTGACTATAATATATAATATATGCAGGATATATATAGGTACGCATGCAGGAATACAGAGCCAGCACCTCCGCTGGTGTAAAACATCTAAGTGTCTCTGAAGTCACAACTTGCCTGACATCAGCTGTGAATTTCATCTAAGAAATTTTTGCTTATCTCCTATTCACACCTCCGTGGAGCTGGCTTCCGAACGACATGGTTCTGATATAAAAGGCACGAAGACAGTGGTACAGGGAACTACAGAGCGAACCTTCTGAACACCAGACAGCGCGGTGGCAAGAAACAGAGGTATGGCTGTACCTCTTAATACTTAAGAGGTTACTTAATAATGTAGTCTTGAAAAAACTATTGAAGGAATAGTCAAGCTTGCCTGTAAGAAGACTACTAAAAATCTTTCCAGGTCTTCAGAAAAAATCATTTGCAATGTAATTCTTTATGACTACTTAAGACTAAGACCACTTAAAATTATAATGAACTTTTCAGGTCCCAGGGTAGAGCCTTCAATATACTGGTGACTGACTGATGCGGTACTTTTATTTGAGTATGCAATTCCAGAGAGGTGTTTTCCAGGTGGTACTCATTTTACTTCTAAAGCTTTTAACAAATACATATATAAAAGATGCTTCTACAGCACAGTAATAGTAAATGCGGTATTTTCAGGCAAGCACACCAAGTTCAGCTACGCTGATGACTCTGAACTTCCATTTTAATAAGAAAGCTCCCTATTGATGTTTATTTATACCCAAATTGGTAAAGCTGTAACTTAGTTTTATAAACTATACTAATTTTAGTATCTAACTGCACATTTCTACGCAGCAGCCTTTCAGAATTACACTGAACAATGCTATTAAGCAGTACTACACAAGAAATGTAGTGAACAGTATTTCAGAACCCATCTTGATTCATTTTGATTTTCTAGTTACATTGGAGAATATACCATTTTGCCAAGTGCAACTCACACTTCCATATTTTACTTTCTTTGGTATGCTCTGGGCTTTTTACAGTTGTTTTTAAAACTTTCATTAAAGTGTGTCCTTCAGTAAGGACTGCAGAATTTAAAGATGATGAACAGTCTCATCCGACAGGGAGCAGTTAACTCCTGTTTTCCACGGCTTTCTCCAGACCGTTTCAAGTGATGGAATGTTATAATTTGTCTTACAGAACTTTCACTATGATAGGTATGTTTAATTAAATGGGGGGCGGAGGGGAGAATTGATGCTTATGCGTATGTAACTTCAGGTGGATGGAGTTGGATTGAGTGTACGTAAAATTTGGATAGCTCCCCCGCTAAGCGACCAGAAAATATATTTATCAATGACTGACTTTTTTATGCTGATCTTTGTAAAGTACAACACTTGCTTCTACTAACAGTTTGGTTCCAGCGAAGAAATCAATTGTGCCTAAGAAGTCCTTGCTACAACATTCAGAAGTGAACTTCTTGCACTTCTTCGAATTATTAAATTCAGAGCAATGCCACTGACTTCACTAGTTTTACACATTTCTGTGCTTCATCAAAGATCAGAACCAGGCCTCAAGATTTTTTGCCCCACAGACCTATATTCTTCATCTTTCCTGAGTTACAGAACCAGCTCTATGCTGTCGCGAAGCTCAAAAGTAGCAGAGATTCTCCTTTAGTATCTAATTTGATTATCTAAATTAAAAGTGGAGATATTTCAGGCAAGAAGTTATCGATGCCTCTATGGACTATTTAGATACTGAAAACTTGGAAAAACTTCTGCTACACATGGCTTAGAATGGTATAGGATGTAATTAGGGGAATGACGGATCTCAGTGTTAAGCCCACGTTTTTGTTCTGCTTTTGTGTGGAAAGGCAAACTGAAGACCAAACTGGTCTGGTTGAGGACTTCTGAATCCTCTTTTGTTAATTTTGTTCTCTCAGATTTGAAACATCACTCCCTCTCCCTGCAAGGTGCCCAAGGCAGATGGCCATCCTTCCTGTCTGAATGGTGACGGGCTTTCTCCAGGCTGGTGAGAATGTTGTTCCATAGGACCATCCAGTCAAGGAGGACACGCGAAGGGACCTTCCACCATTCTCGGCTAAGACAAAGCTTAGCAAGTAACTACAACAGAATGCAAGTTTGGTCAATTTAAGAATTCAGCAGAGAGGCTTCTACTGTACCTAGCGGATCGGAACTTGAGCTCATGGTAACATTGCACAAAGCTGTGATAAATGAACGTGATCGGCAAGGCTAATAAAACGATGCCACTAACCACACAAATTCCTCCAAGAATCCTTCCTGGTACAGTGAT
This sequence comes from Microhierax caerulescens, assembly GCA_035590215.1. Classification (NCBI taxonomy): domain Eukaryota; kingdom Metazoa; phylum Chordata; class Aves; order Falconiformes; family Falconidae; genus Microhierax; species Microhierax caerulescens. Next base: position 20,130,573 of record JAVJGJ010000032.1, on the reverse strand, counting down.
GGGACACATGTCACCATAACCAACCGTGGTCATCGAGATGATCACCCACCAGCAAGCAGCAGGAATGCTGGCATAATCCTTATTCTTTGCTCCCAAGTCCAGCCCGTTTTCAAGAAGCTGGGAGAGTGCACTGAAAATTGCCATAGCAACACAGATAAAGACAAGTAGCATCACCATCTCTCTGTAACAACGCTTCAGAGTCAGACCAAGTGTTTGAAGGCCAATGAAATGACGAGCCAGTTTAATCACCCAAAAGATCCTCATCATTCTTAAGACCCTCAAGGTGACTCCAGCCCTCTGAAGCTGCGAGTTTTCCCCTGTGAAAACTGTCATAAGAACAGAGATGTAGTAAGGAGTAATCGCCAGTAAATCAATGATGTTGAGAGGTCTTCTGACAAACTCACACTTGTTTTTGGAGACGATGAACCTCACAATGCACTCTGCAGTGAACCAGCCTATGCAGATAGCTTCAATTATCCTGTCAAAAGAAACAAAGTACAGTATTTATGTTCTGTGCGAAAGCTCTAGTGGATGTTTGGTTTGTTCACAGATATTACCAAACTGACATTCAGACCTTCACAAACGACAAACAGAAAGTCACGTTATTCCTATCCTACGCATGTAGCACCAGAATTCACCAAGTAACTTGAGGATCTAGTGAGGAGTTTAAACTGATTATTGCTAAGAACTCAGTGACTATTTTCTTTGAGTTATAGATTGCTGCTGGTCCTAGTACTGGCATATATACTCAGTATTAAACGCAGGACTCTACAGGAAATGGTATGCCCCTGATGCCAATGTGTAATGTTATGCAGACCACTGCTTCTTTTTTTTGCTTTTTTTTTTTAGGTTGGGGTTTGGGGGATTTTTTTTTTTTGTGTGTGTGTTAAATCTCTGAGGCCTGATCCACTTGGGAATGCCAAGGACTGTGGATCAGTGAACTGGCTGGTTATGAACAGCAATTTATAGGACCAGACTGCTAAACTAAAATGGAAGTGAGGATGGAACAGGCAGAAATCAGCTTTTGCACTGGATAATATTTCATTCGGGAACCAACCTAAACCAGTCTGCCTGATTTGCATCGCAAACAGGGCCTTACATAGAACTATATTCAGAACTTCATAGGTATGGCCGCTAAATACAGATGGTATTTGCTTTTCCATCATTGGGTACACAAAGTAATAAGCTTGTGTCCTCTCATCTACCACTATGCTCTGCATTACTGAATTTTCTCTTTTGTTTTAAATTCAACTCCACCTAAACTGCATTGCAGCAAGAATGTCAGGGTAGCCAAAGCAACAGGCAAGATCATCTTGCCAAATACAAATAATGGCCTTAAAAGAATAAATCCTGGAAGGTGATTTCAGTATGTTCTTAAATATTTTCAAGTCCCAGTACACCGAATGAGACTTGAGAACACCTCAACAGGAAACTGGTGGAAGGTAGAAACAGGAGATAAATGTTGCTTTAGGATTATTTAATCACTGTTGTGCATGTAGTCTCAAATCTCCCATCTGAAAATAACCCTTAAGAATTCAGACTGTGGTCACTTGTTTAATACAGAGGGAATGGCAGCTAATCTTTCCCTCGTTCCTTATCTTTTTTCACCAACAGTTTCAGCAAAGAAAAAGCCGATCGCCAACGCCTTCTCATACCAACGAGTCTGAAACCAAACTGATGTCAGATTGGCCATTTCCAGATCGTACATACAGCCGGGGCTTTTTTGCTACTCCAGCGATCCTAACAAGGTAGTGTCCGTTGAAAGTTTCATACACTAAAGTTTTAATTATTTTTCATTAATTTCATTTTACTCATTCATTCACTTTAGTTTTATGCTAAAAAATGGAGGAAACTAACAGTCAGTTGATGTGAAGTCATAAGGTACACTAATTCCAGCCACAGCAAATTTAAATGAATGTAAATTAATTACTTAAATAGTTATTCATGTAAAATCTGACCTTGTTTTTCTGGTTTCATGAATAACAATAAAAGTTCTATAAGCAAGTGGCCTTTCTTCATAAAGGGCTTATAAAATACTTGTTCATGTTACCACCATTTGAAGAAAAGACCTGTGAATTTCAAAAACGCTTGCTTTTAAGAATTGCCCGTGCTCTTAAAAATTAAGCTTTTGAAAATACTAGTGCTTCTTTCAACAATGACAGTGAGTTGTAACTACCTCAGACACAGATTCAATTTCTTTTAAAAAATGCTTAGATAATAATGTCTTCTAAACAAAAGTCATATGCAGAATATATGAAAGTTATTGTATCAATGTGGATTACTGTTCTTTTTTGCTGAAAAAAATCAAGAAAAAAATGTTAATGGGCAAGTTGCCTTAAATCCTTTTTACACCTGATGAGGAAATGCCTAAGACTTCCCCTAGTAAAACCAGTCAAACAACAAGATCATGGTGATGGACACACTGATAAAGTCTGAACGTATTTGTATGTTGGCTAGTTTAGCTATTATACAATGATTAAAAGAAAAATTGTATCTGGATAGAAAATGGCAGCCAGGAATATTCAACCATTCCGACAGACTTTATTTCATTACATTTTATGAGCTTTCTCGGGTAGTGCTGCCTGTATCCTACGACATGGAGCACTTAAATGAAAAAGCAATTTGTAGGTATACAATTTAGGACTTTTTCACTCAGTATTTCCTCCTGATGCCCTGATAATGTTGGAGTTCCGATTCCTCCATTTTGTCTCAAATTAGGCAGGTTATCTCTGAGTGGAGCTTTAAGGAAGTTAGGTCCTGATAGCTGTGATCCAGTAGAAGTCATCTTTACTTTTACTTTTACAACACTGACTCAGAGGTCCAGTATAACTTTGGGGAATAGTTGTACAAGTAAAAATCTGTGAAATGTGATCAGTCCGTTGTTTGACTCTGGCAGTTCCTAGCACAAGAGGTACTGTAAATCAGTTATACTTCAGTAGGAAGGACTGAAGAAGCCTTTTAATGTAGAACAAACTTGAAGAGAGCTAAGGAACATCACTGATGCAAAAATGACAAAGCAAGATCAAGACAGTGGGAGATGCATTATTGCCACTCTCCTCTAAATTGCACGTTCTGCATCTGTCCTCCTTTCTCATCAATTATATACATCCTGGCTAGGGAGCACATAATGGAGAAGGGTGTCTCTTACTTTTTTCTTTCTTCTCCTTACTTCTTAGCCACCAGTAAAACATTTTTCATTTTTTCCTCTCTTGCCAGTCCCTTTTGCCTGTGTAGATGCATTTCAGCAGTCCTGGTGAATCATGTAAAAGTATGTGCTTTGGTGAGAAGAACTAGAAACCTCTGGCCTGTTGGGAAATCTGAAGCACTACATACCATGTTTCCACTTCCAGATCAAGTCTCCCTCTCCTTGTAGTGACTTATCTGTATAGCTCACCTTTTTAATCGATAAATAACATCTAATGTGGACAGCAAATTTAATAGTCCTCGAGAGAACTTAACTGAGTATGACGTTAAAGCCAAATAAAATGCATGCACTTGGAAGACTGAAGTTACTGTGTCTTCTCTAATCCATTCTTAAAATATGTGCTGCATATTCACAGGACAGACTGCCTCTTACTGCCTATTTCTGGAATAATGCTGTATTAAAATCTATAACTGTACATTTAGATCATGAGCTTTATTTGGTAAAATGTAGTACTTTCAAACTTCTGTTACAGTTTTGGTTCATGTTTTTCCCCCATCAGTTCAGTTTTAAAATAGCTGGTATTCAAAAAGGAGAGGGGAAATTAAAAACAAACTCCTAAAGTGTTTCCTTGAAAATTCCCCATGTAATTTGTAAATAACCAGAGGAAATACTAAGCCCAAATTTTTATTCAGTCACAGGTTATTTCTGCTCAAACTTGCTGTTCATTGTCCCAGACCTAAGCACATGAAATACGGTTTTTCTCCTAAAATTTTAAGCCCCTTGGTGCTTAACAGTTTTTCAGGATTGCTTTAATGAGTCTTTTGTCCATAAACAGAAAATCAAGCCTTTGTGAGCCACATTTCTACCACAATCCTGTCCCTGTTCAATTTCATGTCTGATAACTTCCTTTCAGAATAAGCTATTTTATGTACAATGAGTTAAACCACTTAAGAAATTATTTTTTTCAATCACTAACAAGACTAGTTTGTTATTACCAGAAAAGTCATACTGTGAATGTCGTAGAATATTTCAACTTAGCATTATTCTTTGCCCTAGTGTGCCAATTGGTACACTTTGAATATCCCCCGGTGAGCTGGCTGAAATCTAGCCAAAATATTCGTTAGTGGCACTACTGCCTATTAAGCTTGTAAATAAAACATACACATCAACGGGACACATGAGGAAAACAGAGGATATGATTAAAGACAGTATAGGACAGGATTAAAGATCAAAGTCTGTCAGCACTGATTTGTTAAACTGCTTCTAAAGCCTATTTCCATGTAAAGTATATAAACATGAAAAATGTCCAAGCAGTAGCCAGGATCATCAAATTCCTCTTCAGGAAGACTTCTAGTCATTTCAGCAAATGTCTTTTTCTTTATTCTTTTGAAATCAGCAGGGTTTCTGTCTCACTACAAACAGTAGTGCTGTCCCTGCTTTGGTAGCAGTAATATGTCTTGATACATTAAATTCCAGTGACTTTATGTGGGAGGTTGTAATGACCCAGCACTCCCCAGGAAAGGCGCAAATGCCTTTCACAGCTCTTGGAGAAGAGCTGGATATGAACATCTCGAGCCCTGGGATCCTCAAAGTATACGGATCTTTTCCATATACTTTGAGCATGAGTGGCACCTAGCCCTGGTGAGTTCATTAAGGTTCTCCTGTGGCCAGGCAGTGATACACGTCTTGTTCTTTGTGCTATCTCTATTTTCCAAAAAGCTTGTAAATTCATTAGAGAAATCCATGGTTTTAACTTAGGTCTGTAGCTCCATTCTTTGCCTTCAGCCTACTGTTTTAACTCAGCAACGATGTGGTGCCCAGGTTAGATCTTACCCAGGACAGAAGTTGTTTGGGTTTTTTAACAGATGTTGGACCTGAGCATTCAGATGTTCTGAAATTCCACCACCACAAAGGAATAATGATTTTTGCGTACCTAAAATTCAAATGCAACTTTTTAAGCTGATGTTTTGCAGAGATGAGAAAAGGCCCGCTAGCACCTGTTGAGAGGTGCTGCCTGGAGAAGTTACCGTGTTTGCTTTTGCTTAAGAACACAGCCTTGAATACAGGCTTGATGACCGGGTGATTTTCAATACAAACTTAATCAAGACTAGTAAATGGAAAAGAGGCAACAGTCTCTCCCTTGTGCTAATAAGCTGCTTGTATTTAGCATTAGAAAAACAGTTTACAGGCAGGTAGATAGAACTGTGCTAGCAGTAAGTCAGGCAGCTCCAAATGACTTCCTATTACAGGCTTGAGCAGCTCTCCCCAAAAGATTATGCTGACAATAAGTGTACGGACAGGCCCCTAATTAGAGACTCACAGTATGCATCTGTTGGCACAGTTCAGAGGAGAGCAAAGATGACTTGAAATTGCCAGAAGCAACAGAAGTGGAGACAAGCATCCCTGCTGTCTGGTCCTAAACTGTGCAAATCTGATGGAAATCTTTAGCTTTGGTAAGTGAAACATGCCAAGGCAAGGAAAAGAGCGAAAATCTCAAAATACAAGAAAATTAATAACTCATCCTTCATCCTGAGAGCAGACCTGGGGAAGGCAATCCCTCTGCAAACAGGGAATTACACTGTCAGTGTCTAAGATCTGTGACATGCAGAGGTCAGATTCCCCATCCCTCTCTCCTTAAGAGAGGCTTACTGGTGGAGTTCTCTCTTGCTCTCCAAAGGGTGTTGCTGCAAAGGATCAGAAATACCTAGGCTGTTTACCTTGCGAGAGTGTGGTCGCCTTGAATGGTTTCTGAGAAAAGTTTGGTGGCCTCAATTCCTCTTCTGCTGAAGAGGTGTTAATACAGGAAAAACAAACACAGCTGGCATTAGCTGGCAGCTGCAGTAACCCTCCCTGCAAACCTCATTAAAGAGGCCGATTTTGTAAATTACAAAGTTAGTGACTCCCTCACTTCTAAAGCCCACATCCAGGTAAACTGGAGATAAGCTGCTGGAGCTGTTTTCGCTACAGCTGCCCAGAGTGGTTCTGGGCATGCTTACCACAGTTCAGCCACGGAAATCATCCATGTGGCACCCTTCTAGGCTGTAAAATAACATCAAGGGATGTATTCGTAAGCATGTGAGAGACTAAAAATATCAAAGTTGCTGAATTTCATGAAATGGTTCTCACCTCTTCTAAGCAGTGGCTTATGCTAAGGTGAATAGTCAGTTACATCCAAATTCAACAGTCTAAGGACTTCTAGATAAGGCCATTCAATTTTCATTTCTAAAACTTTTCAGAATACTTTTTTAGAATAATGTAAAGTCTTCATACTATTAATTACAGTGCCATGTGAGTCAAAACACACTGGCATACAGCGTCACAATTTCTTTTGACAACAAAATAATAATAATATTGTATTATCACATTAAATAGAATTTATTTATTTCTATGAGGAACTTTGGTTAATAAACAAAACACAGAATTTGACTTCAAACTTTTAAATGTATCAGAAGCTAGTAGCCAGATTTTTAAAAGCCTTCTCAGCTAAGATGGGCAGTATTACCAGAACACAATCCCGGACACTCCTGCGTGATTTCCATGGTCAGACTTTCAAATAAGCCACTTAGCTACTCACATTTTGAAAACCTAACTCACTTTGAATGAAATAACTACAAAAGAAAAGAAAATAGAAACAAATAAAGGGAAATAAAGTCAGATGACAGCTGGGCACGTTAGGGCAAATCCTATGACGTGTAAGTAGTCGTGACTGAACCGGATCGCTCACTCAAAAGCAACTGCAGCTCACACCATTTTTTCCAGATACAACGGGATTTTTAGTCATGATGCACTATATGCAGTAAAGAAAGAAGTGGCTCCCGTAAGTGAACAAGGCCACCTCAGCAGGTGACCAACTGTGGACAGAAGGGAACACATCTGTATCTCTTTTCCTTGCGTTCGCCAAGAAATTGCTATCGGTTCCTGAGCAGTGAGAGCACACAGGTTAAGTCACACGTGAAATGCACCTGTATCAGTGTTTATATGCGACAGACTTCTGCAAGAAGATGGTCAGAAACTGTTCAGCTACAACTTTTACAGTTATCTCTCTCTTTTTGTTGCAATTCCACAGAGTACTACAACTGGTACTAAAGGAAGTCACCCTACAACTGACAGTGGCCCTTCTGGTTTTAAAAGCAGCCTTCTCTGCCCTGTGAAGTGCTTGGCTACAATGTACATTACAAGTATTTTGGACCTTATACTTCAAACACTTTGTGTACAAGATGCAATTGTTCAGAAGAGTAAAATTATATGTGTATGTAATACGCACGTTCTTGAAGACAAAGGCACTATGAAAGAAGAATTACACATCACATGCCTTGTTCCTCTGCGAGTTGGATCTTTAAGTAAAAGAAAAATTGTTGTTTACTCACACACCATGAAGACGTGAACAAAAATATGACTGATGCTGTTAATGCTATGTGTCGCATCCATCTTCCCATTTCTATCGGGGGGTATCTAAGGAATTTGCTGCCTTACAGAAAGAACACCCAGAGCATCCACCCTTTGAAATAACCTTGCAAAGCTTAGGTACGGCTTTTTAACTGGAAGAACCTGCAAGAGCAAGGTATCTGATACCGATATATCTGAATCTAAGCAGGAATCAACAGCTGCTCAGTCTGTATCTGCTTTCTTTTTAATTCTTTGGCTCAGCTACAATGAGAAATACAGGTGCAGTTTTCCATTAAGCTAATGGAAACCATGAAAATACTTTCCAAGGAATTAATCTGGCTACTAAGATATAATATATCACATTCCAATTAACTGTATGGTAAGAGATGATGATTTCATAATGACAAGGCTGCAATTTTGCTGTAGGGCCCCCTTCAGCAGAGCAGAAGCTGAAAACTTTTTGTTGAATATCCTGCCTGTTCTAAAAGAAGGGAGAAGCTAGCAAATACAAGCAACGCTTACTTCTTTCTTTGTATCTCGGTCTTATTTACGGGAGAAATCCTACCAGAGTGGTCTTGATTCTGTTCTCCGGGGAACAGAAGAGAGAGAGCGATGATACTCAAGTCTGCAGAGTTGCCTTGACGTAACCCTACTCTAAGGTCACAAAGGAGATGAGAAAGGGTTTGTTCTTATTAGGAAGGCTCGGGATTGTGCCTTATACCCCACACCCTGGTTTCTGCACCTGGTTTGCAGTGTTCAGTGTGCTTACACACGTTTGTCAAAAGGCAGTCTAAACATCTGTTACATTCATACACCGGGGTGCTTACATGATGCGCTTGCAAGAGCTTAATGTGCAGTCTGATCATCTCTGTTCCCCGCACAGAGAATCCACGATGGAAAGAGGAGCAGGGGTAAGGCTGTTCCCACATACGAGATATTTACAAGAGCAGAACCGTAACAGGCGCTGGACCTGCTCCAGCAGAAGGACCTGTACAGACAGAGTACGTACAAGGCTGTGCCTTTCCCAACAGAAAAGAGAAGGGAATTCTGCATTTTCTTCTTTTAGTTTTTTTTTCTTAATTATTATTTATTTCCCTTTTTTTCCACAGTCCTTAATTTTTCCGAGTGCCTGAACTTCCCTGTGGGCAAGGAGTCCCGTGGCTCCTAGAAAGGGGGGATGGAAGAGCTCCGAGCCAGCTGCTGCACGGAGGGAGCCCCCTCCCAGCGCAGGGCTGCCCTGTCCGCTGCCCCCAGCCCGAGCCCCCGGCCCGCCGGCACGGCCGCCCCCTGCCCTCGGAGCCCGGTGGCAGCCGGAGCTGCAGAGCAGCCCCGAGGGACCCCCACACCCCCTCCCCCGGCTCGCCAGCCCGGGGCCGGGGTTTTAAGGCGCGGAGGCGATCTCCGCCGGCGGCGGCTACAGCTACGGACCGGCAGGACGAGAGGCAGGACACACTGGACGGGACACACGGGGACCGGACAGCGGGAAAATAAAGGATCCTCCTACCCTGAGGGCTCCCTCACTGACTCTGCTGTGTACCTGCTCTGCTCCTCCACGCTGCGGTTCTCCGGCGCCCGCCACTCGGGCAGGGTGCTGGCGCACAGCACCACCATGGACACGATGACGAAGAGGATGGAGACGGTGGCCAGGACCTGGGCGGCCACGGAAGACGTGGGCTCCTCGAAAGTCCTCCTCATCCTCTCCAGCCACTTGCCGCCCTCGGCTCCCGGCGGCCGCCGGCCCTTGCCCTCGGGGCCGCCGCCCGGCTCCCCCGGCGGCTCCTCCGCCGCGTAGTAGGTGCACGTCTCGGACATGCGGTCGTCGAGGCGGCGCTGGCAGCAGTAGTCGAGGTGGGAGCCCTCCAGCCCCCAGTAGATCATCTCGTTGTAGAAGGAGAGCTCGCACATGTGCGGCACGAAGCGCAGGTGGCCGTGCCGCACGTACAGCATGATGAAGCCGAAGGCCTCCGAGTGCCGGTCGAAGAAGTACTCGTTCCGCTCCCGGTCGTAGTCGTCGCACACCTCCAGCACGTCCTGCTCCGAGAGGCAGCCGTGCAGGCGGCTCACCCGCCGCAGCGGGAAATCCTTCAGCACCTCCCGGGAGAAGGAGTACCGGGTGCCCCCGACGTTCAACACCACCGAGGGGCCGCGGCCAAAGTTCATGGCTTGGGCGGGACGGAGGAGGGAAGGAAGGGCGGGCAGGGCAGGGCAGGGCAGGGCGGTGGCGGCTGCCCCGGCTCCCCCCGCGGCGGCCCCGCTGCTGTGTAACGTGAGCCTGGACAGCCCTGCTGAGGAGCGCTGGCTGCCGGTGCTGAGGCGCTTCGATCCCGTCTTCCTGCGCACCGTCGTCGCACGGGTCATCGAGTGAGTGTGAGGCGGCGGGGCGGGAGCGGGCAGCCCGGCGGGGTGCGAAATGGCCGCCGGGCCCGCCGCCCTGTGCCATCGGCAGAGCGAGCGGCGTGAGGAGCAGCCGCAGTCCCCCGCGTCAGGGCCCGTCATGCCCTTCCCCGGTGCGGCGTCTGACCCGCCGCTGTGGGCCTGGGCGGGAGAGAGGGGGAAACCGTGCTGTAGGGCTGCCGAACTCCCAGCTCAAAAATTCGGGGTGGTTTTTGGTTTTGTGTTTGTTTTTTAGCGTTAACTCAGTACTACCGCAGTCCTCATACGCTTAGGAACCTTGCCAGGTGATAGCCTGGGGAGAGATCTCTGGTGAAAGTAAGAAGAGGGGCTTCTGTGGGGATGTGGAGAAGGTGGTGAAGGGCTGGGATGCTCAGGGGTGGCCGGCTGGGACAGCCCGATCAGAGAAACGACAGGCTCTGTGGGTGTCTCGCTGCCGGGTGTATGTTGCAAACCTCTTGTGTCTCTCTCTTCACTAATGCCTTGAGCATATTTTGCAGTGAAAGCGTACCAAAATGGGTCCATGAAGTAATTCGGCCGATAGCAGCAGAGTTGGAGTTCTTGATGCCACAGCCCTTCGCAGGAGAAATCCTGGGACTGTGCAAAGCCCTGGGAATAAGTCTTGGAGATGGAGTCCTGCTGAACTTTGCCTACGAGTCTACTGCGTAAGTGGCTGGTGCTTATAGAGAATCTGGTAGAAATGGATAGAGGTTCATTTTGGTTCAGCTTGGGAGAATGCACAAAAAGGCAGGTGAAGACATGATAGATGATTCGCACTGTTCGTCTCTTACTGATCTGTGCATTCAGCTGAAAGGTTTCATTCTCATTAGGATAAGTTTGTATCCTGAATTGAACCAGAAATGCAGAGCAGTGTCTTTATTAACAAAGGTAACAATGTAGCAAAGCAGTGTGTTTGTTAATAAAGGTAATGTAGCTGTAATGTTTTTGTGTACATGTATCTGTGTAAATGTATAAAAGTACAAAAATAATTTCTGCTAATAAGAAAGGGCCACCCATTCAAAGTATTTGGGTTCATTTATCATCAAAGTGCATCATGTAATGCACTCTTGTAAATTGTCCTATTTCCCCAAAAAGGAAACGAGAAGATTTAGTTGCAATTTAAGTATTTCAGCCATTCATCTGAGATATGGTTGCTTCCGGACCATTTTCTGGATGAATGTTCACGATGACTGTATAATGCTATTTTTTGATTTGCACAGTGTAAAATGGATGTAGTATCTTTATAACAGCAGACAACCTCAGTGGAAAAAACACTCAGTTTGTCTTTTTTTGCCCTAGAAGCATGTGCAGGAGAATAATAAACACTTGGCATTGCCTGTGATGATTCTAAAATTATTTTTCAGTATAGTTTTTAATAAAAAAATAGGTGCATACAGCCACTTGTACACATTTTGACTATTATTTTTCTTAATGTGTGGTATTTGGTGGCCTTTTTTCTTAATAAGGATTAATATCAGATAAGATAGTCATTTAAATGCTAGCTTTCTTAGTATTTCATAGAGGGCACTTGTCAGCCCTGGTAAGGCCCATGAAATTTAAGTTTCTCAGCAATATTGAAGAAAAATCAATGGGGAACAAACTACTTGTCTGCAGAATTTTTTTACTCTTGCAGTTTTGAAAGACAGTTCTATGCATCCTTGGAATGACAGACTCATAACTCCACAGAAAATAATTTTTTAATTCCCTGCTAATTCAATATACTTCATAGAAAAGCCTGTTTAAACAAAACTGAAATTGTTATAAAAAAGGAACTTCCATCACACTTCCTGTTCTAGAGAAGAGGGTAGCATATTACTGAAATGTCTGATACTTGAACAACAGCCAGTGTTTTCAGTTTGAAAGGACTTTGTTTGAAATTTTTATCTAGTTGTGATTAAAAACATAAACAGGGTCCAAATTGAAATAACCTATAATTGTCAAAATGAAATGCACAAAGTTTCAGACTGATGCTTTGTGGATGCTTTTAGACCGCTTCTCATCTCGATTTAGAAAAGTGTTAAAATGAAATAATGAAATTTTTCCCCAGTTGAAATGCTGCTTCCTACCTGGTCTGTAATATCTGACCTGATGTGGATGGTAGTGAGGCTTTTGATTTTCTGAGCCAGGTGAGACCTGGTAAATTAAGTATCATACAGTTCTGTATGTTAGACTCTGCGGGAAAGTACTTTCCCTTAGATGTACCGTGCCTAAGTCATATAGGACATTGTAGTGTTGTGTAGTTATGCAGAGCTTCAGTCAAACCATTCTGTCCCCCTTTTTTTATTTCAAATTTGAAACTAAAACTTGTAAGAAATTTTATCAGAATGTGTAGGGTGAGACTATTCTCTAGGGTCGGGAAGTGTGTGTTGATGATGTAATGCAAGCTCCCATTTCATTTGTATGCTTACGTTACTAAAATACTTCACAGAGGATAAAGTCAGTTACTCCTCCTAAAACGCTGAGTTAATTCAAGTATAATATTGAAAGTATTGTCATAGCTTTTTCTTAGATTGTTCTTTCTCCTTTTTGTTTTTGAAGGTTCTGTACTAGTATTGTCGCTCAGGATGACAAAGGAAACATTTACCATGGTCGGAACCTGGATTACAATTTTGTCGATATATTAAGCAAGATTACAATTGATGTGCAATTTATAAAAAGTGGGCAGGTATCATCTCTGCTGGCTGGGCGGTATTCTGTGAAGGAACAGGGTATGGTCATACAGCTGTATAAGCAGCAGGATTTAATGTAGGAATCTGGTTCCTATCCCAGGTTTACTGGGATAGTAGTGTGGGATGAATGCTGGTTTTCTTTGCTTTCTGGACATCCAGTCTGTGGTGATAAACTGGAACAAATAGAACAGCATAATCTAGTATCTCAAGATCGTTATTTGGAAGGAGCTGTTGAAAGAAGGAAATGTCAAAATATTAAGAAGAGAGGTACTAGAGAATATAGAAAAGAGATAAGTTTTGGCAGGGACAGATTTTGAGGCTTTTTTTCTAAGGCCTTTTGTCTTTTTTGACCAATGTGTGTATGTTAGATGAAAATTTCTGAAAATGAACTAGTTGCTAGTGCAGTCCTCATGAGATTTTCTTTATATTTATTAGTCTGTTTTGCAAATGGAGAACTTTTTGTTTGTTTCTTGCTTGGCAGCTCGCTAAATTCAGCAGCACTTTTGTAGCAGTCTGTGATCATTAACAAATGAAACACAGCGATTTTTGGTCCTCAGAGTCTTTCTTTACTTTGCAAATTTTGCTATAATTTAAGACAAAGCATTTTCTAGTAACCTCTGTATGAAAGTCACAGAAAAAAAAAGTACAGGATGCTGCTTCAGAAAGTTGCCTGTATTTTAACTAGTGTTCTGTACCAGAATGCTAAAATACTGCATGTTTCCTGGTTTCAGATAGCGTATCAAGGCACCACGTTTCTTGGTTACGTAGGCTTATGGACTGGACAAAGTCCACACAAGTTCACAATCTCCGGTGATGAACGAGGTAAAATAAATCTATCTGCCCTACCTGATGTTACGTACACTATTCTAGTTGATTGTTTCCTGCTCTGGACCTCCTCTCATACTCTCCTAGAGGGAAAAATGTAATTCAGGTTGCCAGGAGGAAGCTGATGTTGGATGACTTCTCTTGCCCTCAGGGAGTGAAAGCACACAAGCCACCAAGTTTTTGGCTGCTACATAGGAGAAAGGTATTTGTCAGCCCAGTATCATCTGACCTTGAAAAATGTCAAAGGAGACAGAGGACCTTGAGGAAAGCCATAAAAGACAAATTAACGTGGTCTGTTCAAGAGGCATAATTTGAGATAGCAGAGTAGGGGCTGAGGGAAAAAGGTGCAGTTGTGTATAGTAAATTAATGGCTGCTTTCCTAGTTCTCTGTCCCTTCCTCTGTCTTCCACAATTCTCTGTCCCCATGGGGCAGCTTCAAAGAGAGGATGGGAAGAGAAGTGTAAGACCGCGAGATCTAGGGGAAAGGCAGCAGACCCTGAGAGAATGCATGGAGGTACTGGAAAGGCAGCCGAGGACAGATCCAGTAGTAGAAGAAAGTTGAGAGATGTCACTACCGAGAAGTAAAGCTTGACAATAGGAGGGCTGGTAACTGTCAGGAGGGCAGAGGAAGGGTTGCTGCCTTTTCCATCAGCCCTTCAGTTGCACAGATATTGATAGTTATGTCCAACTTAGAGCTTGGATTTGCCCCTTCCGTCATTTCACTCCTTTTTTTTTTAATTTTTTCTTTTCTTTTTAAGAAGCATACTTCTAGCTGTTAGAACTGGAATCAATGTAGTCAGAGTTAGAACCAACACCTAAAATAAATGTTTATTTTTCACTTGTGATTATGGTAAGCATTTTTTCTTTTCTTTTTAATCCTTTCTTTTAATTAAACAATCTTTTGTTTTCATTTTTTTTAATGCTACGCAACTGCTATTCACTGTATATGTTATATATATATTCATTATCTCTGTGAGTGGGGATTCTGCTATGGAGCGTGCACCTTTTGATTCTGTTCCCTTTGTTAATACTGCCTTGTTGCATTCACTAAATTATTTCCATAGTTTACGCTCATGGGTTTTTTTAAGAGGCTGCTTCTGATGTTAGTGTAGTTATTTAATCCTTTCAAAACTGGAGCATCCTGGGCTGATACTGAGAGATGTAAACTGATTTTGGTTCATACTAACACCAGCTTGGAAATAAAGTCTTCAGTGTATCAAGTGTCTGCAAAAGGCTTGAAATAGAAAATCTTGCAAAGTCCTATGTCTGTGAACAGGCAAAACCTGGGGACAAAACCAGTTCCATCTTGCTTTCCCTGCTGTTTCTCAGCAGTGTGCTTCAACCTGCAGTACAAGGATCATCTGAGACAACAGTGAGGTGGTTTAGTCCATGCACAAACCCATTCTGTTGTCCCGATTCTGATAGAGGAATCAAGTACTGCAAACCTGTGTGTGTGGTTGGCCCCACATGTCCATCAGCAGCTGATGTGCTGTCATCCACCTGTGTGCCTCCACTTCAGCCGCGTGTCACTCGGCACATGCTGCACTCCTGTAAATCAGTTGTTGCTGACTGCTTGCTGCTTTATCTGAACTAAAAGTTCAGTCATATGACTGAACTAAAAATTTTGGGAAACAAGCATGTGAACTAGAGCTGGAAAGGGGGATGACTTTAAATTAGGGTGAAGATCTATCAAGTGACAAGCACATTGTTTCTGCTGGCTTTTCCTGGTTTTGGCATATGAGTAAATATAAACTTGTCCTTTTGTTTTTCTTAGTTCTCTGAATTTTCTCCAGTAATACAAAACCACCATCACTACCTCTTTTTTCAGCTGTGTAGTTCTTCCTGTTGTTGAAATAGTTCAGAAAGATGAATAATGAAGTGATTGATGCTGCTAATATTTGAGTTGACAGATGCAGACTATTTTAAGAATGGACCAGCAGTCCTTTTGGAAGTACTTGTTACAAGGTGCTAATCCTGGTTACAGTCACCTTTCATTCTTCATTATTTATAATTCAGCTATGAATAAAAACAGTTTTAAAACCGAGCAGCTAGCAAGTTATCAATACTGAAAGAAATGTGGTAGTTTTTGATAGGACTTGCCAGTGCTGGCAAGTTCTGAGAGATATTGTGTATTCTCTGTACAATGTTGAACACTGTCTTCTTTATTGTCCACCGTACCTCAGCCTCCTGCTATTTTATGGCAGCCTTTTATGGTCATGGGCATATTGTACCTTTCAGAAGACACCAAAAAAATAATGTTCACTCATTGCAGGTCTCACATGCTTTCTGGAAAGCAGGGTTGTTAATTCAGCCGCTGTGGTTCAAGTTCAGCTGGGATTGTTGTCTATTTATATTTCTCTAGTTTCACATGGGGTTTATGCTTTTTGCCAGCCCTTCTCCTGGAATGTTGGCATTTTATGCTGATAGGTAGCTGCCCTGTTTATAAATTTATAAAGCTGCCCTTTAAAAAAACTTGAAGAATTTATTGCACTGCTCTTTTGTAATACAGTAGAGGGAAAGACTAGAGCTAGAGATGGGGCGTGGAGAAGAAAGGAAGGCAGGAGGCTAGATTTCACAGAATGTATGTAACATGCATACATAGTAATTTTTATTTTTTTTTTCCCCAGAGGGTGGCAGGTGGTGGGAAAATGCAATAGCTGCTTTTCTGAATCGGAATTACCCTGTCAGCTGGCTTGTCCGAGATGTAAGTGCACTGAGTTATTGTCTCATATTTCACAGTGATGTCATTTGTACTTACAAACTTCCTAGTAAATCTGATGTTCCAACTTTCAGTTTCACAGAAAATTCAATAAATTGATAAGTAAATTCATTTTGTAAGAGGAGATGGGTGTTGTCCCCAGATTGTCAGTGATGTGTAGGAGAGAGGAAGTTCCAGCCCTTTAGGGAGGCAATCTCTAATCAGTGCCAGAAGTCCTTGAGAAGCTGTGCAAAGACTTCCTTCCTAGGGACTACTTCAGCTAGCTGTGATTTGTAATTTAACAAATTGAGGCAGCTGCACTCTTATATGGTTAGTGTCTCACCCAGTGGTTATTTCACACTACATTTGATATGTTACCATATTAAAAATGCAGAGCTCACCAGTGAGTGGAAGGAGTTAGACTGGTATTTCATATAGCACATTTTTTGAGTACCGTGTTAGGGTACTACTAAGATAAAAAGATTTGCTGCTTCTCAGATTCTTGAATGATGATACAATTGTATGCATGAATGATACAATTGTAGGTATACAAACTCCCTGCAGAACTGGAATGTCTACTGGAGACTTTATTGTTCATATTTTTTTGAGATGTGTCTTGATACTGTGACTTGAAACTACTAGCTGCAGTGTTGCTGTCAGAAATAATTGTTCTCTAGGGTTTCCCCTGTCTTTCTGAACAATGTTATTTGATGCACATTCCCCATATTTGTTTTTAGTTCCTGCACAGTGTTCACTTTTAAAGATGTACTTCAGTAGGTTGTGGCTCTGTGCCTGAAAATAGCTTCATTGGCTGCAGTGACTGTCAGTTTATGCTAAGTTAGTCACCTGGTTGTGGCAGGAGAACACAGGCTTGCTGTAAGCAATGCCTCTGCCTTACTTACAGTTGTTACCTAAATCCTCTCAAACCACTGGCAAGACAAAAACATGGAGTAGGTTTCCCCACCACTTTCATCCACTTTTCATCTATCCTGTTGTTCACACTGGAAGACTGAGGGTCTTCCTGAAGGTTCAGGAAAATTCTTTGCTGGGGATTGAATTTGCAGAGTAAGGACACGCCTCTGTCTTTTGAATGGCAGATTTTCCAGCTTGTTTCGCTTTTCACCATATACAAACATGTACATGTATGGATGTGTATATGTGCATGTATATTTACTGTTTCCTTTGAATATTTGCAAAGTTGAGATTAATGAGTTAATTTACTAGTCGTAGGCATTTCACGTTCATATGACTGTTTGGAAACATGTTTCAAGTAGCACTTTACAGTCAATTGCTATTTTCAAAATAGCTGGACCTTTTCTTCTTTTTAAGATGTCCCAGTGCTCATTTTTGTGCTTGGCTGTGTTCTGTGGTCTTTGTTTCACTGTGATCTCCTTTTTGCATTAGACCCTGAGCAGAGCAGAGGACTTTCAGTCAGCTGTTCTCAGACTAGCTGGCATTCCCATCATTGCTGAAGTTTACTATATTGTAGGAGGTGTATCACCCAAAGAAGGCATGGTCATAACGAGGAATAGAAGAGGGCCAGCAGATCTGTGGCCTCTTGATCCTTTAGGTGGAGCGTAAGTATTAAAAAACAGTTTATTTTGCTTTTTCATATTCCCTCCTGAGTGATTGGTAGGTTTAGTGACCCAACGTTCTTGAGAGATCCAGGGCATCTCTTACTAATGCTTACAGCTGGACAGGGAAAGCTTGAAAGTCTCTGAAAGGAACCCTAGTTCCTCCTCTTTGAGAAGGAATCACACCACCTTGTCAGGTTGGGGCAGTCCAGAGGGTTGAGGTTGGAAGGAGCACCTGTATGTGTTAATTTTTTAGCCAGATTTCAAAGGAGATGAGACTTGAAGGCCTCTCCTGTCTGGCTCCCAAATATTCCACCAGTAAATTCAGCAATTCAAAATTAATTTTGACCCAATGTGGTAGAAGGGTTGGTGGCTCAAAAATAATTGTTCCTGTCAATTAATATTGACAGCTTAATATATGAAGGAGAAACTAGATAGTTGCCCTGCGGTGAAAAAGGGCACAATGCGTACAGTCAGCCAGCAAGTACTGGCTTGGCAACAGCCGGATGGCCTGTTGGCTCTGTGTACTCCAACTGGAATGCTGCGGGCTGCATCATATGCATACCTGCAGTCTTTTCTCCGATCATCTCTTTAAAGATCTGATCTTCCTTTTATTGTAGTCAGTAGTAGCTTTGTAACGGACACCAGCAGGAGTTCAGAGGTTTCTTCTTTTTGATTTGTGTTCAGTAGTTTATGGTAAAGGCTGCTATGTTTATCAACACAGGACCCCCTGGGCTTGCAAGAGACATGGAAAGGAGGCTTTTGAGGGAGGGTTTTTTTTTCCCTTTTGGCAATACAGAGATATTGTATTCTTTGTCTTTGTTAATTACCTATGAATTTGCCTTTTTGTTTGTATATGTTTGTGTGTTGTGTTATATATAGGTGGTTTCGTGTGGAGACAAACTATGACCATTGGACTACCCCTCCTCCTTTTGATGATAGAAGGTAAATTTAGTTTGGAGCTCTGTGATGATATAACACTTTTATTTTTAAAAAGGTTAAGAAACTTGGGTGTTTTCTTCTCTGAATGGGTGTTAGCTCATTGAGCAGGCAGCTTATTCAGTTTCTGTAATGCCACTCAAAAGGGAACAGATGAGGTAAGGAGCAATATTCATGCATGCCAGAGGAAAGTCTATGAGGCACTGAGTGGCATAAAAGACGAAAAATTGCAGGGATGAGGCACATACCAAAAATTTCTTTATAAAGCAGTTTAGTAAAAGATAAAGGATTTAGATTCACAATGACAAAAGTATTTGATGGCACTAGGAAGGTGCTTGCAGACATCATTTTTTATTTTTTTGGCTGTGTATTATGCAAAAAGCTGTTGACAGATTCTTGTTGGTCTCTACTCAGTGTTGTAGTTAGTAACAGTAGCTTCAGCAGTGTGAGAGTAGATTCAGTCATGCAGAACTCTGGATTATTTTAGGCCAAGGCAAGCATTTCAATGTAAGGCATTTAGTGAGGCATTTTTCACATTGTAGCCTTCAGAACAGTAAGCTGTGTTGAATGATACTACATTGTTTTCCTGCAGAACTGCAGCTATTAAAGCTCTCAACGCTACCGGACAGCAGAACATCAATTTTGATACGCTTTTTAAGGTAAGCTTTTAAATTCTGCATTGTGACTTAATGTTCTTTTTCAAAGCAGAAGTGCAGTTGCATTTTTGTCAGGGATTTAAAAGCTGTGCAAGGAAGGCATGGTGAAAAATGTGTACTTTACAACCATCTCTGGAAAGTTTAAGACTACTAAGTTTGTTAAAATGTTTCTGAACACCCTTGCATGGATAGGCATTCTGTAATAGTCTGCCAATCCAAGTGGAAGGTGCACGAGGTGAATCCCATCGCCATCATCTTTGTGCAGTTCCTTATTTCAGGCACAATTACAAATACAATGGCAGGCAGATAAAGTGTTAGACATGAGTGTTACTTACCAGTTAGTTTTGAGAACTTAAATGTTCTGTGTTTCAGAGGGCTTTTAAAAAATATTTTTGTGAAATTGTCTGATATTTAAAAAACCCCAAACAGCGAGCAGGAGAAATTCTTGACTTTGCATTATTCCTTTTCATAACTTAATTCTACTACTGTTTCTAAATAGCCTTTTAATTCTCTCTTCATTTACCAAAATGACAACTCTTCAAACTTTCTGTACAGGTGTTATCAGTGAAGCCAGTCTTAAACAAGTAAGTATTAGATTCAGAGATGTTAATCAGTGCCTCCGGCCATGCCTTGCACCACTTAGAAGTCAATCACAAACTTCCTTAGGATCTTCCTGTGTGTCTGTCTGAAGATCTTGCAGTTTCCCAACTTAGATTTCAGCTTGTGCACGTAGCATGCTGTTTTTCCTTCCACAGCCCTCTTCTTCTTTGGTCTGTCACTCTGGCCAAGAAACTACACTTTGTTAGGCTTGGAGTGGTAATGGGGAGTTCCTTTGTAGTAGTGAAACAAGTGACTGCTTAGAGGAGGAGCTGGACTTTCTCCTGAGTAATTTGTGCCTTTCATTTTTGGAACCTTTGTATTTGCATTAATCCTGAAAACGGCTTTCTCCGCAGCTTCTGATGTAGCTCTGCTTGATGTATAAAAAGGAAAAAAAAAAAAAAAGCAGTAAATGGGAACATAGCTTTTAGGTACCATTTATTGGGTTTCTAAGAGAGATTTATTTCAGTGTGCCATTATTGTTCTGCATTGTTCCACAAATTGCACTTCTGTAGGTTATCCTGTTTTGTTTTACTTCTGTATCAAGCTCAGTATAATCTCTGCATCAGTCATACCTGTTAGAGCTTGGCAATGGCTTCTTCAAAGTTAATACCAGGACTTCCTCTACTCTGTGTTATAAATGTGAGGAAATTTGGAAAGGAGAAGGTTGTGTCTGTGTAACTGCTAAGATTAGAAATACTAATTTTTTAATACAGTGATAAAATAGATGTAGAAATATAGTTCCTTTGCTGTACTGGGGGGGGGGGGAATACTAAAAATTTGTGCCACCAGCCTTCATTTTTATCAGTCTCCCACTCTTTCTAACCCTTGTGTACCTAAGCAGAATGTTTGTTTTCACTAAGATTTGTTCTGCTGCTTTGCTAGTTTTAGAAATTAATTTTCTTGCCTTTGGAGTATCACTTACTCTTTTTTCCTCTTTCCCTACCAGTAACACGGTGTATACCACGCTAATGAGCGCTGCACTTCCAGATAAGTACCAGACATGGATCAGAACTGTGAAGTGAAGAGGTGTAAGTAGCATGCTGGTGCTCCTAGCTAGTGTACTTAAAGTAAAAAAGCCAGCTGAAGAGTCATTGAGGGACAAAGCACTGCAGTGGCACTCAAGTGAACTAGTCTGAATTCCTGATTCACCCTTGCTTTGCTTATTGACCTTGGATAAATACCTTCCCGTGTTGTTTTAGAAGTAGTTAAATATTGACATTCTTTGCAAAATTCTTGGAGGTTAGCTTAGGAAAAGTGCTTTATCAGAGAGGAAGGGGTGGATGTTGTTGCAGCGTAAAAGGTAGAGGTTCACTCTGTGAACGTTTTAGCTGTTATTTTTACCAGTTCCCACTACTACAGTCATGTCTCCTGGTGGTTGACCAAGACAGGAGGCTCTGCCAGAGTGAACTGAATCCCAGAAAGAGGGGTTGGTGCGCTTGGCGTAGAGAAAGATCAAGCTTAAATTGAGACAGCCGCTCACAAGCGACTATTAGCATCCTTTGAGGGCTTTTGTCCCGTGAGCTTGAAGAAAAAGTCAAAGTGCTTGAACTCACAAGGTGCCTCATGTGGAAGCTTTAATGTGTTAGGAGAAAGACATTAAGTGGTGTTTATTTCTATTCTGAGAAATTCTGGTTGCATGGTCTTTGCCGGAGCACAAGAAACTGCATTGCAGCTTGAATAGTTTTTTTAAACTATTATTAGTATTGTGTTTGTAGAAGTTATATTGTACATTTGATTTTAACAAGAGTAATTCCTTTCTTGTAGAGATTCTGCACCGTTTGTTTCTTTGTTAACAATACAAACCTGTGCTCTCTTACATTGTTGTTTGGTTTTTTTTTAGCTCAACAGACAAAATGAGAAAAAAGCTGAAGCTTTCCAGGACTGAGATATGCTTTTAAAATCACTCTCACAAGCAGGATTGTTGTTTTGGCTTATTAATTATAGAATCATAGAATTATTTAGGTTGGAGAAGACCTTATGTGAGCCATTCAGGAAGTAATGACTTGTTAATTTGAGGTGCAGATGATACTGTTAATAACTGTAATGGAAGTTTGATTTTATTGTAATCGATGTTCTAGCAGATGTTGATGGCTAAAAGTGCTTTTACTGTCTTTCAAAGAGTTGTGCAACTTGAATGTACTTATACGCTGACTAATAAATAAAAAACTCATACATTTTGCCTGGCCTGTAGGTCTGAAAGTAATTAAATAAAAATCTGCAGCTGATCACTTGATTTATGAAGACCTGTGGTGTTACTCCTAATGTCATCATCCTTTTCACTGATCTTGTGATCATGAGCCTAGCAGGGTCAGACGCAGCAGTCAGCTGCATGCATATCTGTAGATGAGTGTGATTTTATTAATCACAAACCAGGAGCCGTTTGAGGAAGTGTGATAAAACAGACTTCCCCCCCGCCCCTTCCCCAGTGGATGACAGAAGCTTGTGAAGGGATAGCAGTGAGGTTGGAAAAGGGATAGTTTTCCTTTTCTGTAGTTGAAAGTTGCCTTCAATAGAAAGTTCACACTTAATTTCTGTGGTACAGAGGTGTCAGGGTTTTTTGTTTGTCAGGCTGTGCCGTGACTGCATATTGAATTCAGGCGCTTCTTGGGAGCACCCCAGAAATACTGAAGGATGTAACGAGTCAAGACTGGTGGATACTTTCATGTAAAGCTTAGAGGTCCCATTCTTGGACTGGACAAAATTCCTGCTAATGCCAGTGAGAATTTTACCAGAGAGAAGAAGGTGTGCTCAGAGTATTGGGTCAGAGCACCGTTTCCAGATACATGCAATGTCACCTGTGGTATCTGTGCACCGGTTATGCAAACTGTTCCTGAGAGAGCTTTCTGGAGATGTGGGCCCTTTATCGCCTTGTGCTGAGTTTGGCTCTGTCATAACCTACTTAACTTGCATCCTCTACTTCTGCCTGGATAAATGCGCTGCAAGCTTTGCCTTGACCCAGTTTGTACAATGATGTTAGCAGTCATATGCCAGAGCAATAAATTTGAAAAAACAGTTCCTGGAGGAAGATGGACATGACAGCGGTGACAAAATCTTTGAGATTTCAGAATGGCGTTGCTTTAATTCACAGAGCAAGCACTGACTCAAGATACCAGCAGGTTTTCTTTATGTAACAGCCGCCCACATGTAAAGACAAAAGGTTCCCTACAGGTGTGACTTGTCTTCTTGACCTCAGCAGCGTTAGGCTGATTATCTTCTGGCGGCCTTGTGCCCAGATTCTCAGTGGTATGTAAATCTAATCAAATGTAGTTGTTTCAATGTGTACAAACAGACCTGGAGTGTATAAGTATTTAGTATTTATGAATATTCAGGAAACAATTGCCTGCTGCTGTTGTGTTTGTGTCTCATCAGCTGTTCGGAACTTGCTCGGGCCCAGCCACAGAACGGATCATGGAAATGTGGGGGTTTTGAGATTTAAACAAGAAAGGAAACTAGATTTCAAGAAGTCTTAATATGATTTTCTTTTGCTTTTTTCTTTTAAATTATTTTCTTAAAGAAAGCCTTGCACTTCATCCATTTATAAAAGTTCAGACATCCTGATTGCCAGTAAAATAAAGCCTTTACGCCAACTTCAATAGATTTTTTGCTAACTAAAAGGACATGTAACTTTCTGGTCTTAGTTTAATGACAAGTTAAAAATGTAAACACTAAGAAAAGGGTAAATGAACATATCTTACACACTAGATGATTTAACCCGTGAAACGTGTTGAGCTGCTTTTGCGTAAGAATTGAAATTTGATAGAAATGCAGAGAGACAGGATTGTTAATGCCTTAAATAAAACTGTCTTAACAGTGCTGGAAATGTTAAAATATAGAACTGATTGGGTTTGGAGGGTTTGGGTGTTTTGTGGTGTCCTGTTTGTTTTTAAAAGAAGAAGGATCATTTCTCCTTACTTGAATTGTTTGCTGATCATCCTTCTGCTTGAGATTTTATCTGTTTTGTGTATTAGCTTTTTGGAATCTGGGAAGTAAACCAGCTTTTCTGCTTTCTCAAGCCTGTCAGATTCATGACTTAGTTCTATTTAATTACTCTAACAATTCTAAGTTAAATACATTATCCTTGCTTCTTCCACCCTTTCATTTCTGCAGTACAGATTCCCTAGCTACAAAGCCCAGAAGATTTTTCAGCTCAACATAGGGAGCAGGTGAAACCTTTTAATTCTTTTGCCTGCAGGAGTTTTGCATTTGGCAGAAGGCAACTTGAAAGTGTGTAAGAGCTGTCTTAAGATGAGAGAGGCCAACATGCCGTATTTCTCATTCATAATCCTTTTCAGTAATCCTAATCCATTTCAGATCTATAGCCTTTCTTAAGTGTCACATGGGAGAGGATTCTTAAGGCTGCTCAAAACAACTGTGCAGTAAATAAATCAAAGAGTCTGCGCTTGTTGCAGAACAGCGCACATGTTCTGTACTGTGGGTGCTGAGAGACCACAGCACTTTCTGCTGCATGCCCAAGGGAACAGCTTACTTGATGATTTAGATTCTGAAGAGGAGTTTCTGAATCTGTCATCAAGCAAATCACTTCAGGGATCACTTTGGGTACTGAACAGAAAAAAAATATTGTTAAAGTGGAGAGCTTCTGTTGTGTTTTTCTTAATCAATGAGAAATCAGTGGCAAGGTAAGTTGCTTTTTTATTTCTCTGTAATGATGTTTTGTGTTCAGAACTAGTTACTTGGAACCCATAATTTGAGGTGAAATATCCTTTTTGTATGTTAAGCTGTATAAAATTGCAGTGAGGAGTTTTCTATCTGAAATTCCCCTTTTTGGCCCAGCAGTAACTGTGCAGGTGCAGAGGTCAGTGCATGTGTAAAATAAACCAAGCTTCACCACCTTGTTTCCAGCCACAAGACATGCCGAGTCTAATGTACACGTGGGACTGACATAGGTATTTACTCCAGGAGGGCAAGGCAGGATCATCACTTTCCTTAATGCTAGCTAGCATTTTTATTCATGGGAGAAGTATTTGATTTTATTTCTTTTTAAAATTAATCTGTAGCTTTTAAACTGCTCTTTTTCTTTTAGTAAAAATTAAAATTTCTGTTTCTTTCTGGCATCTCTTCCAGTTGTTTTCCTAGTAAACTTCTGGTGAGTCTGTTATATCCCCTTGTGCCTTCCATGTTCTGCTCATCTCTTTCCTCAGTTGTTCAAATGTCTATAAAATTGTCAAGTTGGTGGGGGCTCGGCTGTGCAGGTGATATGCGAATTACGTCATCCTTCCTAGGAGCCCCGTTTTTCCGGAGTTAGCTTTGTGTTCACTTCGGCATTCCGTGCAGGAAGCCTTTGGTTCGTGGGCGTGGAGCACCGAACTGCACAGATCTGTAGTGTGGACAAGCTCAGTGATGCGACAGAGTGTAGGGTTTGATTCAAAATGCTGTCACCTGCTTTGGTTTTGACAGAGCTAAAGTAATATTTACAGTAAGTCAGGAGATTTACTTAGGCTTTTGTTGTTTTGGGATGGTTGACACAAATGGCTTTGTGCAAGTTTTCCTTTAATGAGTTTTATGTCTATTATATGGTATTATCAAATGAGTCGGCAGCTTGTGCTTTAAAAGCTGCAAACCCAAGTATGTTATCCGTTGGCTTGGGAAGTGTATGCGGAGTCTGGCTCTTTTATGTTTGTCCTGCCTTCAGCAACGCTGCCTCAGGTGAACAGGGAATGTGCGCCTTTTCTGCATCTGTGTTCTGCTGAGGCACCACACTTTCTTGTTCTGTTAGTTGTCTGTGTCTACATGTAGCTCTTGTGTCCATGCTTTTATTGTGGTGGTTTAGTTCTGCTCTGGTGTAAGTGAATACGGCAGGTGTTATCGCCTCGCTTTGATTAGCGCGCGTGTGTGCGAGCAGATGCTCTATGCAGTGGCACATACCAGGGGAGAGCTGGGTATGAATGTATTGCAGCTCCTCAGGTGTGAGGAAAATCTCTTTCAGAGGGGTTTTTGCCGCACCAGAGAAAATGTAAATGTCTCTGCAGGAGGGGAATGGTGACAAAGGAGCAGTTTAGCTGGCTGTTTTCTAGATGCATCGTTTTGTCTCACCTGGTTGTGTAATGCAGCCTGTGTTTGAGGTTCAGCTTCATCACTGTTCAACTTCATCTCGTCTTCCAGGCTGTGTCTTTATGGGCCTCTGTTCCTCTTTTTCTTGGGTACAAGGTTTTAGGAAGGGGAGTGGTGCGCATTGCTGTCGGGTGGATGAGGAAGGATCAGAGGTGCTGAGCAGCTGGACTGGCTCTGTTTCCTCCTCGCTCTTCCCACCTTTGAAACAGGTTTGATTCCATCTGGAGTCCCTGGTTTACTGCTGTGCGCTCCTTTGCTCAGGCTGTGGCGCTCAGAAAAATAGTGAAGTGAAAAAGTTCACAGGTCCAGGAATTACTTGGGAGAGATCTGTTGACAAGACAGTTCACAGTAATGTAAATAGGTAGGTCCTGTTGCCTGTGCTTGCTCTCTGGGACCCTAATACAAGACCGTCCCTCTCAGTATGGATGGCCAAAGTGTATGTTTAAAGTAGGGCCATCCAAATAACAAATGTATGTTTGTTTTGCAGGGAAGGCGGGAAAAGAGGAAAAGTTCTATTCTGTGTTTCCAAAGGTGATCTCAAATCCAAGGTCCCATTTTATCAAAACAGATAGGCAGTACCCCTGAACACATCCTAAACCAGCGAAGTACCTAACTCTGTACTTAAGTGTTTGCTTCAAATTTGTTCTCCATTTTTTAAAAGTGATCTGGAAGTTTTCTAGTTCCTGCAAAAAGGAATTGTTATAGATATCTTTAAAGGCACCCAACTCTTCCAAAAAGCTGAAGCACCTGTCTGCCTCTGAAGCTGGTGCTGCCAGGCTCCTGAGCAGCACTGAAGATACATCCAGGTGCGCCAGGCTGTATTGAGCTCCAGCGGTCAGCCCTTCAGGGATTTCTCTTGGGACTGGCTTGAATTGGGTCCCATGGACTGAGCTTCCATCAGGAGCTGGAGTGTGTCTTCTGGTGTTATTTCATCTGAAAGGAACCCATGTCGGGCTGTTTCAGACTACCCTGCTGGGTTATACCAGCACCCAGTAAGGGGATGTGCTTGGGGGCGGCTGTTTCCAAAGCAAGATCCCGATACAGAGCGAATCCTTTGTGCTGTTGCTTCTCTGCTTAGCTGCTACTTGCTGAAATCTTCAGATCTGTGTCTTTGAAAATAAATTTTTGTTTGGATAGTCGGATGGGAGTTACAGTTCTACACTCAAAAATCCTGAGCTTGAAAATCAGTTTTTCCTGAAATGGGATTTGCCTTGCACAGGAGGTTACAAATAAGTGCTTTAAGCACTAGGGGTTCTGATTTTTGTGTGCAGTTTCCGTTTGAGTACTTAATGGTCTGAGAGGTTGTCGGAGTACCTGCGTTATTTAAGCACAAAGGCCATAAAGCATCAGATTTAATTTGGTGTAATCCCGCAGTGATTTCAGGCCATTTTTTGGCACTGATATGAAACAACATTGTTAGAATAAAACCGGAGCGATTGGTATTTTGTTGAGAACGTTGCTATGTATCCTCCTGTTGCATCACTCGTTATTGTGAAGATGCCGTCATGCCATTGAGCATCCTAGGCAAGGGAGGGAATTTCAGCATTTCACCTGCCTTAGAAACTCCCCATGCTGAAATGTTGCTTAGCAGGGCTCATCCTCCTGAGCAAAGCCTGCGTGTACGCACCTTGTCCAGCACCGGACACCTTCCCTCAATTAGCATGTGTGCAGCTCTGTGGCTGTTTTGAGAAGAAAGACATGGGTTAGGTGGAGAGATTGAAGGAGGCAAAGGGATTGCGGGAAGTGAGTAAAGGAGAAGGGCTTTTCCCTCTGCTGGGGAGAAATGCCTCTGTGGTCACACTGTCCTGTGTGGCCTTTCAAAGTCCTTTGAGCTGTGGTCACCTGCTAGCACCAGGCTTAACGGTTTTACAGGTGTTTATTATCTTCCCTCTCTCAGCTTTCTCCTCCCCCCGTTTGGGTTAGAATAAAAATCCATGTAACTCTTACGTGATACAGCCCAGGACCGCTTCGGCTGTAGTAGACAGGGTTTATTTCCCAGAAGACACATGTCTGACTGTGGACGACATTCTGGTTGTCCTCAAAGCGAGAGATTTCAGAATTTAACCTTATCTCAAAACAGGATCTGTTTGCTCCAAGCAGAGCTTTCCACAGTATAAAGTGACAAAAGTTTGGCTGTCCTGGCCTTTTATACTGGCCAGGATTGGAGCAACTGGTGGTACAATATGCTCCCACACTCCAGCAGATCCATGAGGTGAGGAAAGCAGTGTTTAACAAAGCTGATTGTTTTCTTATGATAGCTAATTGTTATTTTAGACTTACCTCCCCTCTACCTGTTGTACTGCAAATAGATTTAAATACCATCTGTGTGTTCACCTCTCATAATGAGTTATCCTTCAGACGGCTACGTGCGTGATGATTTGTCTATATATACCAATTGTTAATGAAGCAACTGAATGACTTCTATAGTTCCTGATCAGTGCTATTTTTTTTTTCCTCCTATACAGCCTATGACTGCCTTCCATAGGCGGTCACGTGCAGTATTTTAGCACCTTTGTCTCAGTGCTTCAGCTATGCATAAGGAGCAGGGAGAAAGCACGAGGGTTTGGACGTGCAGTCTGCTCTCAGAGCTCAAGATTATTTTATTGTAGCATCTGAAATTAAGGCTCTGGTCAAAGACTGCCATATTGCTAAGCAATGGGATCACAAAATCAGGCATGTGAAGCACTGTGAGGGTACACAAATGCCTGATCTATACATCTCCTGCACAGTTACAGTACCTAGCTATGCAATATCTGCTTTTTTTTTTTTTTTTTTTTTTTTTAGGAAAGGTGCTGAAATTATTCCTATTTATGTAGCTGACTTGAAATTTAAAACAGTGGGACAGAAATCTTCACCTCAGATTGTCTAAAAGATACCAAAGTAGCTGGAAAAACCTTGTAGTGGAAGATATAGTTGGGCACAAGACAGGTCATCTGCTCATTGGTCTTAAGTGTTACTATCTTTAATTATAGATTCCTGGCACTGTGGGACATGTTGCAGCTGCTTTGATTGGTGACTGGATAGTCTTTCCTGCATCTCTTCCGTGGTTTTGATGATACTGGGCCAGCCTGCAATGTCCTAGGAACATCAGTCGGAGAACATGGGATCTGGTAGTTCTGTAAATGTCAACTGCAAGCACTCCCTGCAGAAGTCTGAAAATGGTGAGTGATTCTTTGAAAGGTAATCTTTTCCTGTCTGCTCCTGCACATGCCGTTGGGAGGCTGCAGTGGATATGTTTCTTTCCCGAGTTACCTGGTTTTCTTGATAGTATTGAGGTGAGGTTTGGTCTTGCAGTATGCTGTGACAAGGAGTCTCAGCTGTCAGGCAGAAGACCAACAGGCTTGAATAAAAAACAGGTATTTAGACCAGCGTTAGATTAAAATCAAGCAAAACCTGACCAGAAATGAAGCAGCAAAAAGCAGTTCTCTTTGAACTAACATCCAATGGATTAATCAGTTGCTGGCTAACATGTGTCACCATGCACTGACAGCAAGACAGATGGTCTGAGGGGCTTCTTTTTTAAAGACTCTTAGTGGCGTAGGACTGATAAAGCAGAAGCATTAGCAAAGTCAGAAAAAATCTGGCTCTGAAGAAGGTAAGATGGTGTGGCTAAGAAAAGCTGAAAAGCAAAAAGTGTGCTTTTTCCTAATTACATCAGCAAAATGCTCTTAATCTCTGCTAATGATCTGTTGTTTGTAGCTCTCTGTATGTATGCAATTACTTGTATTTATGAAACCCTCAGTATGATAGTATCCGTTTTCTGGGGGTGTGTTTAGGTCTGCTGTGGAACAAAGGGAGTTTATGAGTGAGACTTTACACATAAGGAAGTGTATAAAAGTAAACAGATTACTGTGGTGTTTGAATCATTCAGTCATCAGCACTGGCATAACAGCAGTATGGTACAACCTGCTAGTGCTTTGAAAAGAAAAATAGCAATGGCATGGAGAAATAAAGCAAGCAGGGATACTGTCGTGACTTAGTCTTTTTTTGTTTGTGATTTTTGTTTGCTGAAAAACTCCACCTTTTATTTAAGTAAGCTAGGTTTGTCTGTTGTCTATAGCACCAGAGAACCATGGATTTAGATTAAATGGAACGAAGACATTCTTTACCATGAGGGTGGCGAGGCGCTGCCACAGGTTTGCCCCTGCACAGGGTGCCCCATCCCTGGGGGTGCTCAAGGCCAGGCTGGACGGGGCTTGGAGCCACCTGCGCTGGTGGAAGGTGTCCCTGCCCATGGCGGGGGGTGGGAACTGGAGGGTCTTGAAGGTCCCTTCCAGCCCAAACCATTCTGTCAGTCTGTGATTCTAAATTCAGGGCTATTTCATGATAATGGCTTGCTTATAACAAACAAAGTGTACCATAAAACTAGTTACTTATTTGAAATTCTGCATTAGATCTGATACCTCACCTACAGTTTCCTATGGTAGTAAAACCTCTGAATTTCTTGCATCTGATTCTCAAAATCCTTCAGATCTGGTGATCTGCAGATGTGGAGCCACTTAGGACTTTCCACCCAAGTATAACATGGCAGGTGTCATCCTGTCCCCCTTGTAGAAGGCCCAGAGGCTGTTCCCGATGGAAAGCATAGCCAGCAGAGCTCCGCTGAACTGACCCTGCACTTGAGGGAAAAAGGGGATGGGGAACTCAAGAGAGGGCGCAGGCTCCTTCCCGTAAGCTGTCACGTGAGATACACTGAACTGGTGTATTTTGGTTAGAGTGCTGCCTTTGGCATGTTTTCAGTAGCTTCTATGATGATGTATGATTCAGTTTACTGCTTGGATCCTCATAAAATGTGGATAAATCTCTTTCTCTTCCTTTTTTATTATTTTTTTCTGAACTAGTACAAACACTGCCAGATGAAACTCACCCAGGTAAGCTGGTCAATTAGAATACCTGGCTTTTTCAGTTGCAAGGTCAGACTCTGTAAAAAGTAGTGTAAAAATCCAATGCCTCACCCATCTGGAGCTTAAAATGCTGTGAATGGTGGTATATATGCTCACTGTGCGCTTGATAACAAGTCTTTCATTTTTTTTAGACTTTCATTTTTTTTTTAGACTTTATTTTTATTGTTTTAAGGGATCTAATTTTCATTGGTAGATGTAGATTTATAACTCTGAATTTCTGCTTGGCGTTCATTTGAAATGCATCTGACTTACCACAGTAAATGGGCATCTATCCACTCTTAGAGGAATGCAAGATATTTTTAAATTGTTTATTTTGGAGCGTGATTGTGACTGTGATTCTGGTTACATGCCAGCCAAATTACTGTTCAGGGAGTAAGGCAGCTGGTGTTGGGTCTTTTTTAAAGGAGGCTTGAAGAGATAGTGTCAGGAGAACCGAACTGCTGAAAAAAAAACCACAGCCTTTTTTATTTTTGCATAGCTCAGCAGATCAGTAAGCATTTTCTCAACAAGATATGAGGCTTGGGCAAAGAATACCTAAGTTATTCTTGAATTAAAGCTGGCCTGGTCTTACCTGCTTGCCCATGACTCAGTTTCCCAGCTGTGCAATAGCAGCAGCTCTTCCCTTTTTGTGCTCTGCAGCTCCCAGCACTGTAACAGTAGCATACTTTAGAAGGAGTATTATTTTCAATACATAAGCCATCAAGATATTTTATTTAGATAAAGGTCAGTGTTTCCTGCTGAAGTGCATGGAGGATGGTTCACGTTATATAATTAATGCAAGCTAATTGAATTAATGTGACTATTTTGTCTCTTGTCAGCACTTAGCAGCTCTTGGGGTAGGGGTGGGGACTTCCTTCTTTTTCCTAAAGTTTTTCCATCACCACCACCACCACTGCACCCCATTGCTCCCCTTGCCTTGGTGAAAGCAGCAGTGCGCTCCCACAAACCAGATGCCAAGGGAGTACCAGCTTCTGCAGCAGGGCTAGCTCTGTAACTGTTGCCTCCACTTGATTTTGGGGCCAGCCTGTAGATGGAGCAGTCATCCCCTCCCTCCCTCAGCTGAAGATTAACCAGAGAAGCATCGTTAGAAAATGTTTTAAATGTGTAGAGCTCCAGAAATGATCAGGAAGGAACACAGAGCGTAATCAAAAGAGAGATGCCAAATAGAAGAGCTGGCTGGCAAGGTGTTGTAAAGTAACCACGTGGTCCAAATGGGGTCAAGACCAGCTAAGGAGGATGGAAGAGGTTCTAGAGGTACCTAGAGTTCTATGGCAGAACTTGGAAAAGGAAATGGGAAACTGCATCAACATACTTCGCTTTAAATATACACACCCCCCATCTGAAGTAACCTTTTAATGAAAAACTCTGGAATTGGGGAAATGCAGGGGAACGGTTAGGTTTCAAAGATCAGGGCAAATAGGCGTCTTTTGGAGGGAAGAGCCTGGTACCAGTGCTGGCTGTGGATTGACCCACAAGCAGGCATCTGGAAATTCCTGGCATTTCATTCCTTCTGTGTCATTCAGTGGCCAAAGATCTGTCTCCCTCTTCACTGTGGGTGTTTATTTTGTCTTTATTTTGTTCCAGAGTAATGGTATGTTAACACTTAAGCTAGAACAGATCCCTTCTGAAATTTGTCCAGAACCACAGAAACTGAGGTATTACTTGGCTTAAAGGCAGGCAAGCAAACCCTGAATTTTTAAGGCTCTGGAAGAGGACTCAGTGTCTTGTTTTCCCCCAACTCCTTGTATGGCCTCAGTCAAATCTCTGGTCTCCTGAAGCCCCAGTACCTAGACTGTAAGAGAGGCATGAAAATGGTCAAGGTAGATAGAAAGGGAGGAAGTTGTCTATTAATTCTGAAGAACGTGTTTGATATCTACACCGTAGTAAGCTGTCGGTAACGCCGGTGCTGAGGAGCCAGCAGCAATGGTTAGAAGTGCTTCAGTGGTCTCCGCTCAAGCAGGGTCAGATCAGCCTCTTGCGATACGGTGAAAAGAAGTGGGCGTTTTGTTACCCTCAGTATTTAGGCATCAGAACATCTTTCTTAAAAATTAGCTCCTGAACAAGGAAGGTCCCTCTTCAGTCCTGAGGGTCAGGAGAGGAGCAGTAGCAGGGTCCCTCAGCTGCAGCCACCGCCGCTCAGCACGCTGGTTCTGTTTCTGTCCCCTAGCTTTCAAGGCAGCTGTCTTGATCCAGCAGTGGTATCGGCGCCATGTTGCTCGGCTGGAAATGCGCCGGCGTTGCACCTGGAGAATCTTTCAATCCATTGAGTACGCTTGTGAGCAGGATCAGATCAAGGTAAAGCACCAAGGAAAAGAGTATGTGGGAAAATACATACCAGGGTGGTTTCTTGTGTCACAGTCTCACTCATTTCTGGCTACTGGCCAGTAACCCCACAAGTGCTTCAGTGGGCCAAGGACTGGGCTTCCTGCCCTCTTTTAGCCTATTGCTTTCCTGCTTATGTCTGATGAAACCCTAACTAATGAGTCTTGAAAGCAAGCCATAAGGACCATTTACCATTGTTTTTCCTGAGTCCAAACACAGTAGGCAAGCCTAGTTAGCTTGTTTAACTTTGATTAATATTCTCTTACACAGTTGCTTTGCTGTCAGGCAGGGAGAGGGCGGGCTAGTAGGTGTACTTCTCTCTGTGTGGCTGAAGGTAAAGCTGCTGCTTTGACTTCATCACAAGATACTCAGAATTAGAGTTGGTATGCTGTGATTTGTGGTACGTACCAAACAATATGAGAAGGGCATAGATAATACTTCCAGAAAGAAGGTCGTGTTAAGTTGCCGCTCTGCAGAATTTTATTCCAGGCTGAATGACGATGGGCTCTCTCTTCTCACAGCTTCACAACTTCTTCAGTTACCTCGTGGACCACTTCACGCCAAGCAGCAGTAAAGAGAGTAAGTTTCTATGTGCCATTGGTAGATACGGCACCAGCGGCTCAGATGGTTGCCTCCTGTATGCATTCGTTGCCCCATGCTGGCCCTTCAGGATGGCAAAGGGGGCCAAGAGCATCTGGCATTGGGAATTTGGATAGGGAGTGAATTGTCTGGAGACAAAAGTCCGAGCTGTGTGAGGGATGTGGGGCAATTCCTGCTCCTTAGGAGCTGGAAG
>JAVJGJ010000032.1:20085416-20096502 GCA_035590215.1 Microhierax caerulescens | reverse complement strand
CAAGGTGCGGGGGGCGGCCCCGGGGCGGCGGGGACAGCGGCCGGGCCTGGCTGCCAGCGCGGGAGCCGCCCTTGTGCCCGCGGCGCGTGTGGGTGAGGGGGCACTTCGCTGTTTTCCTCCTCACATCGTGTTCGCACACCGGGACACCCACCCCAGCCTCGTGCCGGCGCTCCCGCAGCCTCCTACGTTCTTGTGTCTTACAGCTCTGCCACAACGTTAAAACAGCCCCCAGACCCTGTCTGCTCTCCAAAGCGTTGATTTCATTTGGTTGCATTATGCACGAGGAGTTTTTCATTTCCATTGCTGATTATTTTAATTCTTTCTTCCCCCCCCCCATCGCCCCCCGAATCTGACAGTTCTCCAAGTTGAGGTATTTTCTAGGCTTATGAACATCGAGAGCATCATGCGGTGCGGTACAGTACGGTACAGCTCTCCCCTTCCGGGAGCTGCTTCCAGTTGGGAATGAGGCTCCAGCTGGCAGGAGAGAGGGCAGCTGAGTAAACCCTTCCCAAACCAGTGCCAAAGGGGTGTCGCCCAAGCGCCACGTCTGCAAAGGACCCCCAGGTGAAGCCGCTGTTTCCCCTCCGCCGGTGTGGACAGCGGTGCTTGTCCCCTATGATTTGGGGTTGGGGTCGGGGTTTGGTTTCGTTGTTCTCGTTGCTGCCGTGTTCCCTTCTCAGCCGAGATTTGTACGGCACGTTTAGGTGCATCAACATAAACGGATAGCCGTGTAGGTGTGTAGTAAAAACTGTGGTCTGGGAGGAGAAGGCGGTTGAGCGCTGCTCTTTTTAACCCTCCTTGTTACCTCCTAGAAAGCACCTCGAGGGCGCCCAGCAAGCGGCGGCGCCCGGGCGGGCTGCGGCTGTTCGGCAGCGCCACCGCTAGAGGGCACGGTTCGGCGTGTTTCTCCGTCCGCCGACCGAGATGACGGGAAACCCACCCAGCGCGTAGCGAAGCGCGCGCGTTCCGCGGTAAGGCCGCCCGCGGGCTCCGTTCAGTCGCGCCGGTGTCTGTTTGCACGTAGCTGGGAAGGTTTTTCCCTTCCAGCAGCAGCCTTAAACGTACCTTGGCTGGCTGTTAATTTTATAAGCGACAAAACACCGTTTTAAACGTCTTCACCCTTCTTTGACGTGCGTGTTTCTGTATTTCATTCTTTCGGGAACAATTACTAGAATATCTGTTAAAAAAAGGAGAAAAAAAAAATAGCAAAACCTGGCTAGAACTCTGACCGTGCTAATGAGTTATCCAGGTGCTTCAGGCTTTGCAATTTGTCCTGCTTCCTGCTTCAACCCCCTTCATTCCTCACGGGCAGCTTGCGGAGGGAGAGGGGGGAGGACAGATGACATGGCCTGAAGAAGACGTGCGCTCACCAAGGGGATAGAAACGTGGGTCTGGAGGATGTATGGTTTGGAGGTCAGTGCAGGATGAGCAACGCGCTGTGTTGTGAAGCTGTTTGGCAGAACAGGTAAAGTGACACTTCGCCGCGTGTCACCTGCTGAAGCGCTGTAGGTTGATCTGATGCCCGTTCCTATTGCTGGTTTTCAGTTTCTTTTGAATACAGAATACAACAATTTCCTCCTTTAGAGTAACGTTGTCAGACATTCAGTGTAAGCATGGCTAAACCTAACAGCAATGTTTTCTTTTGCTCTGCAGCCTGACATGCTCAGGTTTAATTGTTTTAGTTATAATTACTGACTTTCAGTTGAGGAGACTTGTTCTAGCAAGCTGGTGTCAACAGCTGTAAAGAACACTTTCTCACACTGGGAGCAGCAATTTACCAGGAACAAAACCTCGGATTTTAGACAGGATTTGTAATTTTCCAGTATATGTTCTGATTTTTGGTGGTTTAAGAGTGGTCACCATGTTGCCATCATAAAATAGCTAGACTATATTAGAACTGTGGTAATTCACGTTATTTCATGGGAATTACTTAGAATTTACAAGTGTTAGTTCCATGGCTGCTGTGGTAGATCTGTTTTCTGGGGAACTTCAGTGAGTGTAAACTTTTTTGGTTGGTATTGAATTTTGTTACTGCAAGTCTTAAGAAGTTTGACAAAATAGGATGGGCAGCCTGAAAGAGATGAAATGCTTAAGATTTTGTGAGACCATAAGCAAAACACTTAGTAATATATTAAGAAAAATACTTTTTTAAAGGCTATTGTGGAAAAAAAAGAAGTGTGTTTGAAAGTTCCAGCCATCCTGATTTGAAAGGTGGTACCTAATTAGTAAAAACCAAGTGAGCCAATAAATCCATTTAAATAGGTCAATATAGAAATTAGTAAAGACTATTCAACCTATATGTTAAATGACAGACTATGGAGTGTAGAGTGAATCTTCAGAAGGACTGAGCTGGCTAATACTCTAAAATAAAGACCTCTTTCAAGTAGTTGAGTTCAGGTGGTCAGGGGACTCGTTTCCAGTTTTTATGATCTGAGCATACACGCTGGGATGTTGAATCAAAGCAATTACTCTTTTCCTGGTGTTACATTTTTTAGTGTTTGCTCTCCAAGAGGAACTTCACAATTAATAGTCGTTATGTAGAAATAACTTCCTTTGTGTCAACATTTATTTTCATGGCTTGTACCGTGCTACTTTGCATCCTAGGGGTATTTAATGAATTTGAAATATTTTCCAGTTTGCAAATCTTTCTGGCCTCATGCTGAGACCATTGCTCTGTGTTTTGAGTGTAGTTCTGTGTTTGCTTTCAGAAAAGAGATTCTTCACTTGCATTCTGTATGTGAACAAAGTGGTATATTTTGATGACTGGCGTTTTTCATAATTCAGGATGAGACTCTGTTCCTACCGAGATAGCTACTAAGTGCTGTTGACTTCAGTCGACTTCAGTGCAAGCAAAATTGTTTTTTGGTGGGGTGTCTTCTGTCAGGAATCTTGGTTATTTTTACGACCACAACATGCAGGAACTCTAGCTGTGGATGGAGCAGGTTGCCATGATGATAGGCTTGTATACACAGAAGAAAGGGGTCTGGCCAGGGAGTATAACATATGTAAGACGTAGAATTGGGGGGGGGGGGAAATCCAATGTTTTTTGGTATTAAACATACTGTATTTGGTCATATCTATTTTAATGACTTGAAAAGGCACTACATAAAGACTAGAACAAATGCTTCAAAAGGTTCTGCAGGCACAGATGGACTATGGTTTGCATTTATCTTTAGTTTAGATCTTGGGGGAGAAAATGTTTGATTAGAGAAAAAACCATCTATTTGAAACCTTCTCAGCACCAAAGCTCCTCTACTTCAATGTGATTTGTAGGCTACATCGAAAACATTTCAGGAGATGAGCCTATTACCACATCTGATTACCAAACAGTCTAATGACAGATGCAGTTTGGATTGTCAGTGGCACCTGACATAAGAGTACAAGTTCCCTTGTCACTGAGGCACTTATAAAAATCTGAGTGATTTTGAATATGAATGTTTCTAAAAGTGGATGAATGACATTTAGTAGGGAGCTGGGTATTCACATATATATACATGTGCACAGAATACAATCTGTATTTGGCATTTATAATTAGACTAACTTATTTCATGAAACATGCTAACAATTTGGGAAATCTGCCTGTGAACAATTACGATCTGATACCGGAGACTCGATGTATTTGTGGGTCAGCCTGCGAGCTTTTTTTTAATGTGAGAGAGAGAACTGCCTTTTCTGTCGTCCTTCCCTCCATATTGAGAAAATCTCGGCAAAGCTTCTTACACCTGGTCCTGGGCTAATTATTGAAGGCTATTAAATTCCAATGATCATTGAATCAAATGAAGCCCTCTTGGCCAGGGATGGTTACTAATGGGAGTAAACCAGTTTGTTACAACTGAACTCCAGGCAGGCAGATGCAAAGCACAGAGACAAGGACGCTGCTTGCCTGAGGAAGGTGATTAGAAGGAGACTTGCTAATGGAGAATTCAAAGGCATGAACGTATTCTCACGGGAGAGTACAACACAGGAATGTGTTTTCACCAGTGAGATCCTTCTAAATGCCAACCAAGGGGAAGGGAAACTGTCTGCAGAGATGGAGAGAAATACTGGAATTTGCAGAAGCCATGTGTGTGGGTGAATTCAAAGTCTGCTCTCAGAAGAGGAAGAAAACCGGGCCAGATAAATGCATATAAACATTATTTTGTCATGATCCTACTTTTTTTTCTTTTTTTTTGTTACCTAACATGAAGAGTTACTGTTCTGCTTTTTCTGTAGGTTTATTTTTTTTCCCCTTGTATCCTCAGCAAAGGCTATGGGCTCAGTTCACTTGCCTAAACATACATGAGTTAGTGTCACTTGAGATGCCCCCACTTTTCCCTGTTCTCCACTGGCTGCTCCCACAGTTCACGAGCCTTCTGTGTCCCATCCACCCGCCCAGAGGGTGTCCTGTGTGCCATGCAGGGGGACGCATCATGCCTGTGTTTCGGTAACTGAATCGAGCTGTAGGCATCTGTTGTGCCTTGTTGAAGAACAGGACGACAAAGTTGGCAGTTGTATTGGTTGGGACCTGGGTCAGATGCCCTGGTGAGTCACTCGTGGCCTTTGGGAAGGGAATTCAGACAGCTGGGACTCCGAAATCCCATTGCTGGGGGCTTGTGCAGAGGCATTGGAGGCAGTACAGGTAGCTCTGCCTGCTCATTTAGACGAGGTGATAAGCCTGGAGGTTTAATTAGATGAGACTTAATTGCAGTGAATTAAGTGTCCCACAAGTTGGGTTTTACTGGATTTGTAGAAAAAAATATTGTAAAGAGAAGTTTCTGGAAATACTGGTTAATGTCATTCTTTAGTGAGAAATTGTGTACTTGTCCATTTTAGGTATCTAAGCTCTCAGGGGAAGGAGCTTGTTATTAAGCACTGCTCTAAGCTCCACACTTCAGAGGAAATAAAGTTAAATAAGGCATTTTTGAAAAAAACTTTCACTTGTTTCCTGATGAATAGGGGAAATACTTCCTTCTCAAATGCTGTGTTGTTAACTACTGGCTACTTCATTATACTAAACTACAATAAATCATGCAGAATCAGGTCTTGCGTAACACTTGAGCATACAAAATTCAGTCACTTTGACCCTTATATGCAGAATTTTATTTCTAAAAAG
Source organism: Microhierax caerulescens (assembly GCA_035590215.1). NCBI lineage: Eukaryota > Metazoa > Chordata > Aves > Falconiformes > Falconidae > Microhierax > Microhierax caerulescens. The sequence continues at coordinate 20,091,410 of JAVJGJ010000032.1, read as the reverse complement.
AATTATTGATCATTGTAGTGTAATTCTACATGACCTTCCAGGAGTCCTAGAAACTCTTCCTGTTGATTATACTGGCATATAAAAATGATTGAGCTTGCTACCTTAGATAAATATTTGCATGTCTATTCTTAAAAATCAGGTGATGCTCAGGTTCTTAAACTACTAATTCTGAAGTCAAATACTCGCCCAGTTAAAAATTAATAAACTAGTAGTGTTTTGTGTTCCATTCACAAAGAAATCCTCGATTCCCGGTGAAAATGAGACTGGGCCGCCCAGTAAAGAGGCTCTTTGCCTGCGCATCTCGCAGCACTGAGAGCCTGGTGTGCTCGTATCCTTCCTCAGGACATATGCACAACTGGTTCCGCAGTGCAGCGAGGTGTAGAAACCTCTGCATTATCGGAGCTTTAGGAACAACTGGAGCATAGCTCCATTACAGCTACAGGGAAGCCAATAAAGCCGCTCCAGCCTGAGTTTACTGTGTAGGATGTTAAATGGCAGCTTGCCTTTTGTGGCTGTGCAGAAATAAGCTAAAGATCCCTCAGGTCTTTCTGTAAATTATCTGCGATATATTGGAAAGGGCTCTGGCTTCTAGCAAATAGGTTATATTAAACTGGGTTGCAGGTAAGCAGTTGTATACAGGTCTCCCCAGGTGCCTGCATAATCACTGTCAACATCACAGCAAATTACGTGGATGTTCACTGTGTACCACTGGTGCAAGCTGGTATCTGCTTCCAGGAGTGGTAACTTCTCACCCCTTACATCAATTGATTCCTTCCTACATCACACAAGAGGCTGGATTATGTCACAGAATTGAAAGTTAAAGCGATGTCACCATTACCTCCATTACACAGCTAGAAACGTCTCGTAGCCAGAGTCTGTCTTTCTTTGCCTTCATTTTATGAAGCTATAATATTCCTCATGATGGTACAAATACTTGCACCAAAATCCACCAGAGCGATCTGGTAGATTGATCACCTCTTAGACAGAAGAGAGTTAGCAAAATATCTGAGAATCTGGTTTTTGAGATTAAAACAACTGCATGAGAACATATTTTTATTTCTTTTACACTGTAAAAAACATACATTTGTGTACAGTTCCTACGCTGCGTTGTTCTCTGCTATAAGTTACTGCAGCTTCATTTTGTGCAAGTACTGATTTAATGATATTTCTTTTTAACACATATTTTTGACTATTTCAACACGCTCTTGTTTCTATGCTGGCAACTGCAGATCCTACCTACGTGCAGACTTGCCCCCACATTTTAAGTCAAGTGTCACTAAAGTCACAGTTCCTGAGTCACTTCTTGGAAAGCTGCAATATGTTCACTAATCGTTCTTTTCCTGCTAATTACAGGAGGGGAAGATGAACTCCCTGTAACACCCCTTGGGGAGGGAGGAGTGGGCTTCAGAGGAAGAGCAGTTTGCCCGTAGTATCCCTCTGTAATGTGTGCTAAAGCCATCACACAACTGCAGCCACAAAAAGATGCAGTCCTTTGCCATCATGGAATGTGTTTAAGCAGTGCTGCTGGTGCACCCTGCAGTGCTCAAAACCAGTTGTGTCGTGCTGAACTCAAACGGGGAGTGGGCCACCTGCGTTGCTGTAATGGCCACTGCCTCTCTGACTCAGCTCCTGACGTACCCCCGGGATGTAAAGCTAATCAAACGACATTAGCGATCCGGCCATCGTGAGTGTTTTCCCTGCTTCCCAATGTGATAAACTGTGGAACCAAACTGCTGAGGCTGGAGTGACTTTGGCACAACTTTGCTGTCAAGTTAGGACTGACTCTAGCCTGGGTATTATCAGAAAACAAAAATGTCATAATACTGATGACAAACCAGATCTTTCCTGGAAATGATGGCTAAGAAACAAATTATTAATCCTGTCTACAGAGCAATGCAAATTTACTCTGATAAAGACCTTTGGTAAATTTTCAATATGACTGGGGTTTTGCATGTTAAGATGCCTGGGCAGGCTTATAGATCTGCCTTTCAACTGCAAGAGCCAGAGTAAAATAGATAGCTCATTTCAGATTCTAAATGTTTTCCTTTGATCCATGGGAGTTTTTCTTGGGTTTTTTCCTTTTTTTTTTTTTTTTTTTTTTTTTTTTTTTTTTTTGTTTGTTTGTTTTTTTTCTAACTACTGAACAAACAAGGCAGGAGACATCAATAATCTTGAAATCATAGTAATAAGAAATTTGTACACATCTCTTTAGAAAAGCTTAACATCATTTAATAAGACACACTGTTGGCAGTGCACTTCAATTAATACGATACTGCCCTGGTTCTCGAAGGTGGAAAATAATAGTAACAACCAGAGAAGCTTGTTTCAGAAGGCTCCTACCCTTAGCAGAAAGTCACTGCCTGTATACTGCAGCATTCAGCTGGAGGAGCTTCTTTCTGTTTGGGGGTTTGGGCTTTTTATTTATTTAGTTAGTTAGTTAGTTATTGTTGTGGTCTTATGTTGAAGACTGCAAAACATGACCTTAAGATCATGTCGCTTCCTTAATTTTCTGAAGAGTATTGTTACCAGACCATCAACACGTTTTTCCCTCAGCACGTTTAAATGCGACTCTTTCTTCTCTCTTTTTTAGAAATTTCATCTGTTTAAACATTTGTGCTGCCAAACAGACTTCAGACTGGGAACAGACATCTCATGTTTGCAGTGCCTTGTTTGTTTGATTTCCTCCTATAGTTGTATCTTTAATTCTGAGATCTGTCTTTAATTCATCGACTTATATCACTGGTTTTCTGCGTCTTCTACCTAACACATTTTTTGCAATTCGTATATTAAAAATTATTTTTCTTCAAAAGAGAGGAAGAACAGGGAAAATAAGCTTTAAACAAAACCCCACAAATAAAAACCAAAAGAGCCTAAAAAAAATGAACTAAGTAAACACCCTAAGCCCCAAATGCTGATTAAAACATGGGGTTAAAATTCTGTGCTTGTCTTTCCCAGGAGCCACGCTGGGATCCCTTCTTCTGAGTGTCCTACTCAATAAATCGTATGTTCATCCTCTTTCCTTCTCTCTTAGCCCCAAGTATCTTGTGCCTCTTTCTAAAGAGGATGGTGAGGAGTTCCCCGCTCAGCCTGGGCTGCGGTCACCCATTCAAAGATGCGTACGGTTCCCGTGGCCTGGGTCCCAGCAGAAGTTCAGGATGTACCACAGCCTGGTGCCCTCTTACTGTTTGCAGAGATTATTTGGAAAATATTCCTCACCATCTCCTCGCCTCTCAAGTTCAACATTTCAGTGACTTCACAGAATGTAAAAAATACTCAGCCATTGCCAAACGTGTAGCTGGATTGCCTACTCATACATCTGATTATTATTATTTAACAGTTCCTTACACATCAGTTATCCCCCAAAGAGCTGTCCTTGAAAGCAGAGAGGCAGACAAGCTTGCGGCGCTATGGTTCCTCACCCATGCTTCTTGGCAGCTTTGTGGGAGCGAGCCTGTTGAGGTGTACCTGTTGTCCTCCTCCCAGCCCCCCCGGGAGGTCTGGCAGACCAGTTACCGACCTGCAGCTCGTGGTTTCCCATCCTGTACTGGGGGTGGAGCAGATAGATGCGCAGCCTTCCTTTCGTGGCATTGGGCCTTAAAGATGCAATCTGTTGCTGAATTTTGTAATCACTAACCAAGTTCTCCTGCCTTCCCCAAGACTGCGATTCTCATGGATTAACTCAGTGGTATCAATAGTTATTCTGAATTTATGGTGGTGTGACTGAGAGTTAATTATGGCTCAGTATTTCTGAGTCAGTGTAGGCAAATAATATATTTCCACTGATAATAATGATAGTCCATATAGCATTCCAGTATTTACTGTATTTAAGGAATTTTAGATAACAAATTCCATTGAAGGGAACCTGCATTATAGAAATTGTGAACATTTTAGGTCAAGTAGCTCAAGAGACAGACGTTTTGAGTAACAGGAGAATTATTTCTCATAGATAAATAGCTTGGTAAAACTATTTGCAGGCATTAGATTCTTTACCTGTTTTGTTGACATAAAAGCAATCCTCTGTCTTCTACAACCAGAGAAGTAATTCCACAGTAAAAAAGAAAATAGCTCTTAGGTCCCTTAAACCTCACAGGACAAATTTCAGCCTAGCATGAACTTTTACTGCCAAGTTATAAATGTTGGAACAGAGGTTGGTAATGGAAATAGTGATGGAGAAAACTTTAGAGTTATGGTGATGTGATGGATTCTCTGTGCCTCAAAGTTTTGCACTTGGAGGGGACTGCAAGACTTAAATAGCAACATTATCCAGTGAATACCTTGACTTAATACACAATTCCAGAAAGACTGTGAAGAACTGTAGATATTTTTGTATTCTTTCGTGGCGAAATAATTTTTGTGAAAGCGTAATGGCATTTCGTAGTATTTGTAGGGAATACTAGGAAATATACATATAATTTATATAATATATATATAATATATATAATGCATATTATATATATAAATTATAATATTTAATTTATATATATATATATATATATACACAATATAATTTGTAGCTCAACCCTGAAAAATGAAGTGCTTGAACTGTGCACGGCATTCAGAAACATTTGAATTTGTTAAGGACTAATACAACAGCAAATACTGTTTTCAGTGCTTGTGATAATTCCATCATAGAAATCCATAGGTGAGCAAGAAAGCTGTTCAGGAGCACAATTTCTCCATAAAAACCCACAGCTTTAAAATAAAAGTTGATACTTTAAATTTTACATTTTCATGTACGAAGGAAAACTCTAAAAGTCCTTTAAAAATGACTGGTCACCTTTAAGTCATGATTGCAATTAAGCAGCATTCCTTTTCAAGTTTTAAAGATAGAACTAATATGCTTTATAGATTGTATTAAGTTTGCTGAAGAATTAAGGTAAAATGTCAGATTAAGTAGTGTGAACTCTGGGGAGTCCAGATGCCACCTTATAGAAGGCAACGCTACACCCTGCCCAAACACCTTCTCCTGCTTCTCCCATCACAACTGATCACTATGCTATGTTCAGTTATTTATTTTCCTTTCTAAACAGAAAATGTTGATAGCCAAACACACCATGATTCATGTTCAGAAGAAAATATTCATCAAAGAATCATAAATAACCTCCCTCATCCCCAAATGTTGGGCAACTACCAAAGAGAAACCCAATCAAAACATGCAATCTTCTTAAAATATTCATTAAAAATGTCGTATTCTGAAAGCCCTGACAGTCAACTATGGCAAAGATACTTTTATTGCCGTTTTCTCCTCCCTGTCACGGTGTACTGGTTTCAACTGTTCTCATGGAGGATTCTGTCGGGAGCTGATGTTATGAATAATTATTACAAGAACTTACACAGTACCTGGCGCTGCAAAGCTGGGGGGGCTTCTACCTGCACTGTCCGTTACCTGCCCCCCGGTGGGTTCATGGAAGCAGAAGGCGTTCAGCACCCGTCAGAGCTGAGCCCTGCGGCGCGAGGCTTGGGCACTGGCTGCTGTTCATTTGCAGACCCAGCCGGTCCTCAAAGAGATGGGAGTCTGCAGTCGGGAAGATCAGAACTTCTGGAAGCAGATCTGAGAAACATGCATGAGCAGGCCTCCTCTCTCAGAGAATGTGATTTAGCAGCGTGAGCTGTGTTTATTTTCTTTCTGATGTCGTCTGGGCATTTCACATACACAAATGTACTTTGACCTGGCTGCTGGTTGTTATTCTGGTGAAATTCAGGAACTGGCTTCAGTGAAAATAGTCCTGGATAACTTCATGCCTAATTTGTTTGTTGGTTGTTTGGGGTTTTTTTGTTTTCTTGTTTTTTTTTTGTGGTAGTTTTCTTTGTTTGTTTTGTGGGGGGTTTTGTTTGTTTGGGTTTTTTAAATTGCTGTTGATATATATTAGTTTAAAAACATTTACAGATCCCGAAAGGTAAAGTTGCTAGCTGTAAGCGAACCATTCCACCATCAGAACTTCATGGTGGTGACCTCCATAAGAAGTCATACAGATGGCAGCTAGTGTAGTTGCT
>JAVJGJ010000032.1:20043044-20077207 GCA_035590215.1 Microhierax caerulescens | reverse complement strand
GACGCCCGGCAGCGCTTCCCTCTGTGCCGTGCCCCTGCCCCCGCGCCCTCTTCCCGCATAACGGCCCAGTTCCTCCACGCCTGCCTTCATCTGCCGGGGATAAATAATAAATCCCGCAGTGTAACCGGGGGATTTTTGTCAGCTTTCCTGCCTACCGACGACGTGACCCCAGAGCAGCGCGCTGATACGTGACCGCCTGGCGCTGTGCGAAGGGGGGCACTTCGGCGGTAACGAGCACGGCAAACGCTTCTCTCCGCACCCGGTGAAACAGACGCAGAGGACCTGGGCTGCCCTGCCTCGAGCGGGCATGGCTGTGTGCCTGGCGCCCTGCACCTTGCACCGCTCCGCCTGGCTGCTCGGTGCCCGGTGCTCTAAAATGGCTTGTCTCCTTCTGCTCTCACCTCAGCAGCCTGAGGTGAGAGGGAAGACGCGAGGAAATGAGGGACGACAGTAGCTGGCTTGGCTCTTTCAGCCTCTGTTTTGAGATACACATCCACAAGCCGTCCATCTGCGTGCTCCTTCATTAGGGCATTTAGATTGTAATCCCATCAGCCCTTACTCATGAGAGTAATCTTCTGAGCAGCGCTGTTGAGACAGGTCGGGGTAGAGTTTGCTTCTCGGGTCATTGGTTCTCAATTTTTTTCGTTGGAATCTTAATAAGTGATTGTGAACGATATCCTGAGATCACATTCATTCTTCAGAGCTCAATGGGCTACCCGAGGTTCTGTTTCACTATGCTGTAGTGCCAAAGTGTTGCAGGAGAGTTTGGTATGCCATTATGGTCCCCCCACCCAGTTTTTTAAAATAAAGTTTGCAAGATGCACAGTGCAGAGGTTAAATATTAAATATAAAGCGTGGTTAGTGTTTGATGAGTACTTTTTCATTTGACAAAAACAAGTTTTGAGAAATCTATTCAAGGAAATGTGCTGCATGTCAGTTCTCTGTGTGTTACATGGGAGCAGCTTTGGGGATATGAGTGAACTTCCACATACTCCATGAAAAATACTTCTTAAGTGAATTACGCTATAAGAGATTTTGTTCTGGGAGAGCCTCACTAACCTCATGATTATTACTGCTTAATATAGTTTGCATGTTGTTGAACAGAGATGGCAACAAAAGGAAGTAGCGTAAAATGTGCATGACTTGTTTGGACAACCATATTACTACAGCAGCTGATAATAAATGTGAGGTAGCCTACCTTACGAAATACTGATCTCCATAATATGGAAACTCACTAAAGCACTTGCTTCTTAAATCTTCCCTAATCAATTGTGAGAAGCTGCTGCCTTTATATCAAGATTAATGAAGTGTGTGGATTACTGAATTATGCTGTAAGCTCCAACATGAGGCATATAACTTTATTTCAGCATGATTGCTAAAGCACCTGTAGTGCAGTTATGACCACAATTTAGGAATAAACTGTGTTAAATCTCAGTGTAGAAATACTTCGCTGTCTTAACATTTCCTAATAAATCTCAGCTTTTTAACAGCTGCTAGGTTTAGGAGAGTTTTTTTCCACTAACGATAAGCTCTTACATATTATTTTTTGGTATTTTGATATCTTCCCTTTTTTCATTGCAGATTATGTTTATTTTGAAAACTCTTCCAGCAATCCATATCTCATTAGGAGAATTGAAGAACTTAACAAGGTAGGCAGGTGTAACCTTTGACAACAATCAGTGCACTTTTCAAACTGAATGATTTCCATCCCATAAGGGTCCCATTGTGGTAGACTTTCCTGTTTGGGTTTGGGTTTCTTTTGTTTGTTTTTTCTTTGGGTTTGTTTTTGTTTTCTTTTTCACTTTCTTGAGGTTTGCTGTGTATGTTATGTATATTTCAGTTACTGAAACCTTGCTATGTGACATCCTGTAATTCTGCCCTGCTATCTAAGGAAACACCCAGTTGATCATTCCTGGTGAACAGGAGTACTCTGCTATAAAAATTTCCAAACAAACCCCATGAATGCCTGAGGAAGTGAATGAATTTAATTCTTTCTGTGGTGATGGCACTGTGAATCCATCTGGAATGATGGCGATCATGTAATGTGTCTGCTTTTGGGTGTATGTGTAAAGAGCTAGTAGGTATCAGTGAGACCTTGCAGCGATCAGATAACAGAATATGTGACTTCTGTGGCTGTTTATTGCTCCTCTTATTGGCAGCTGTGAATGAAGGATGGGCTTTTGAATAGCAATAGAGACTCTATTCCCTCTCTTTATCCTGAGTGTATTTTTAGAAAGAATGGAGGGTTTTCACAGTGTCATTTTGGGGAAAGCATGATTATTTTCATTCATTCTTGTACTACTAAGAATGGTGTGAGATTTTTTATTGGTTTGTTTTTTTAGCATGGCATATTTTTGCTATTCTATCAAGCAGTATTAAAACTTACCAATATATCATGTGAAAAGTTAATGATCAAAATGCCAATCGTGATGTAAATAATGATAAGGGTATTTTTTTTCCTTCGGTTAGAAAGTAAATAAAAAAAATGGTGACCTGCAAATGGTGTTTTTCTTTTTAATGGAACATAGTATTACTCCATAGCAGACATCAACCACATTACCTGTTAGTGCTGTCCAACACAACATCCACTGAACTTGTGCGTGGCAAATTATTTTGGACTCTTATTGGAGAACATTATTTTTTTATTTACAGTAATTGAAGTGATTCCAATTGTGTTCTGAATGTGATGCTTATTATCTTTAAACTGCATTGCTGTAATTTAATCTTGCTTGTGGATGGCAGAGCAGAGTCCTGTATTGAATTTTTCTTTTTAAGAGAGTTTCGAGGATATAGTCCAGATACCTTAATTGTGATTTATGTGCTTTGATGTGTTAAAAGGCATTAAGCAAACATGGAGATGTTACACAAATATGTAATGAAATGCTTTCGTTATCATTTTAGCAGAGATAAGATGTTTTGGGGTTTTATGGTAAGAAACTTACGTAAAACTCAAGATGTGGCACTGGAAAGTATCATGTTTTAATTAAGTGACTCAGGTAACTAACTGATTTTGTATTTTTTGTAACAGGAGAGTACAGTTCCTCAAATATTAGTAGGTTCTTTGCATTATCAAGCGAAAGAGCATGATCCCAATAATGAGTTGTGAAAACAACTGTGAACTAAATATCTTTTTTGTCTTATGAGTTGCAGAGAATTCTCAAATAAACCATGTTATATTAAATATGATTCCAAAAAAAATGCCAGAGTACTTTGAACTATACTTTTCTGTCTAAATCTGCATGGCAAAGAAATGTTCACAAGCTTCTGATATGTCTTAAGGATTCTTGTATTAACGTGGTACTGGCTTTACATCTCTATAAACAAGTGAATAATGTATAAATTCTTAGGACTAAATAATTATAATCAATGCTGTTGTCTGATCTGAAACTGATACTGACCAGTGTCAGGAAGCTTTTACTTATTTGAGTAATTCTGTTGATTGCAGCCTGACTGATCATGTGAGAACTAGTAATAACGAGGGAGGATTGCAAGCAGGGGGCATTGAATTTATGTTATTCAGTTGAGGAAGGATACATTCTGACTTGATTTATCTTTCTTTTGTAGACTGCCAATGGGAACGTGGAAGCAAAAGTGGTGTGTTTTTATAGGCGAAGAGATATTTCCAACAGCCTTATAATGCTTGCAGATAAGCATGCTAGTAAGTAGACTGATTGTATAGGGCATTTTTTCTTTCTATCACAGCCTGTTCAATTTCTGCAGCTGCTTAAAATGGCACTTCTTTGGCATGTGGACTATATATCAGCCATTAATTAATACCAGGTTTGATGCTTAGTGTTACCTGATGCTGTCCCTGCTTGTAGTAGTTGATTCCAGGACTAAGCTAAGCTAAGTGATTGTAAGTCTCCATTTGGAAAAAAACCCCAACCAAACAAATGTGTTTTTCATTTGGATGATACAGCTATATTTCTTACGTCAGATCTTGTCTATGAGTTGATTTAAGCTTAAGAGCATTCATGAGGATTTCATCTGACTTTTTTGAGTTAGACATAAGTGCGCATTGCTTATTGTAAAGAATGAAATGTGTCATTGAAGACTGAAAATTGTAAAATAGCTGGTTTGTGCATTTATGCTTCATGTACATATTAATCAGTACAATAGTAGCCAGCATCATCTCATTGGTTTTTCAGAAAATTTGCAAGGGGTAATCAGGAAAAACCTCTCATTTTCATCATTAACTTAGCTTTTTTTGATAGCTACATTTGGTCTGCAACTGAAATACAGTATCTTTCTGTAACTTTATGATTAAAAGTATAATTCTGAAGACAAAAAAGGGACCTAAAAAACTGAGATGTTTGAGAAAATACTTATTTGCAAAATATTGCACTCATGTTTGTAAGTAACTGAAGTATTAAATATGTCAACATCTGTTACATTTCTTGCCATATACTGTTAAATAACATTTTGATTATAAATAATACCATTATGGGCTTTTGAGTTCTTCCATATGAAATGTATAGAAACTTAGAACTTCTAGTGAGCTTTACTAAGCTTTCCAGCACATCTTTTGTTTGTTTTTCTTTCCTAATGGAGGGGGCAGGGCAGGATGAAAAGGATAACAGTTGTGCTGGAAATATAATATTTTTTTCATTTGATTTTTAAAACCTGAATCTTGGAAATTTTCTTGGTTGCTATATTTTTTAGAAAAGGATGTGTCAGTTCTGTGGGCATCATTCAATCTGGAAAAATGAGGAAGATTTTTCTATTTCCTGTGTGAGCTTTAGATTGCCATTTTGTCAGCACTTTGATATAAAGGACTTGTTGACGGTCTGCTGCTCTTCCACTATAGCATAGTAGGGGTTTGTTGGAGTCGGTAGAAGTACCATGGAATGTTCCATCACGTTTTCTCTGTTGAGATTCTCTTGCTGTTTTCTAGTGAGGAAATAGAAATTTAATTTCTAGCTGATTCAACAAGCATCTTTAGAATGCCTCTGTCTCACGGGTCGTAAGTCTTCTAACCCAGCATTCTCATGGGTTAGGTTTCTCTGTGGATGGTTTCTCTGTACATAATGTTTTCTTTCTGTCCCATCTGTGGAATCTGTATAGCTAAGTTATCTTCTGAGATATGTGTTGCAGTTACAGGGTTCAGCACATAGTGAACAATTGCTCGCCTGGATCTTCATACAGGTCATACAGCAGATGTAGTTAAATGTCAAATAAATTTAAATGTTTTGATTCTGGAATAGCACAGTGTTCTGTTTAAAAATGTGATGCAAACAAAATATTTGTATATTTATGAAATGAATGTTTGGGGAATGTTTTATGCTAATATGGTGCTTCAACATTTCTACCTGGTTTGTTATAAAATAAATGCTTAAAAGATAGGAGTTTCTTATGGAGTGGAAATTCTATTTCAGTTGCTGATGTCTTCAGTTCATGTATCTAGAGAAGTCTTTTATGTGTAAGAACTGCTTGATCTTTTCTAATGACATTTTATATTATTAGCAACTTTTTTTTTCTTTATGATAGAGAAAACTGTCCTAAGTAATGAAACTTTGAAGATTTTGGCAGGTGGGGAATAGGTTTTTTGTGGGTGACACTTCAATTTTTAAAGGTTGCGTTTTGTGATATAGGTGCGGTTGCATTTAATAAACGAAGGAAATAGCTTGGTAAGAAAATATTTTTTATTTTAAGAAAAAAAATTTGGTAACCTTTTCAAGACAATTTTAAAGAATATTTCAGAGAAATGGGATGAAGTAGATCAGTGACACTATCACTTATAAAGAGTCACTATACTCTTTTATGTGGGTTTTTTTGTTTGTTAATTTGTCTTCAGAAAACTTTCAGGATATAAAAAGAAATTGAGGAGAGAGGAATCGAGTTTTCCTTAGGCCATTCTAAAATGCTCAGGTACAGAGGAGTTCCCTTGATTTCAAAACATCTGACACTAATGTGAGGAAATTGCATTTCCTCCATTTTTTTCTTTGGTGTTAATGGTGGAAATTAATGAGCATTTGTATTTGTCTGCCAGCATCATGTACAATGTCAGTCTAGATCTGGGAACAGTTCTATAAGCTGACTGTAGCCAGGGGTTTGTAATATTTTATGGGCCCTTGATGACATTACCTTTTTCCTCCTTTGATTTCTGTTACTATGAAATAGAGTTTATGATATGGCCAACTTGAAAGCCAAAACAAAATACTGACCAAGATCAGCTTCTTGATCCTATGCAGCTTCCTGAACAGGGTAGGGGAGTTCTGTCGGAGCATTAACACCCACCAGCTCTTAGGTTGTAGCTGTTAACATGGGGTCACTGTGAGGGGGTCACTCCTTTTTTCATGCAACTGAATAAGCCTTATTTTATGGGGAAAAGAAGGAAAATAGATTAATAGAAGACAGCAGGCAGCAATACAAGAGGTGTTGCAACAGATGACTGAAGTATGTAAGCAAATGAACTTGAGAGATGGAGAAAAAACTCAGCTCATTAAAATGGGTGAAGCAAACATAAAGGGGTAACAGAGATGTTTTCTAACCAAACGGTGTGATTGAATCAAAAGTTGCCAACTGTAGCTGGATCTACAAAATTTAGATGATCCTTTATCTAAAGTGGAGTTGATAGAAATATCTTAGGGCAAGGTTTGAATAGCTGAATATAGGTTTGAATATAGGGGGGACTATACCAGGACCGGGTTTAGGTTACAGTGAAGGGCTCGACTTCTTTCGTTCCTTCTTTTGTAATAGATGTATGCACTATTACTTTCTTGAAGCTGAGTAGGGTGGCTTGAGTGCATGATGCCATTTTTTTATGTTCTTTTAATTTAAAATTATTTATATGGTCATGTGTCTGAGGTCATTCTTTTATAGGTACTGTAACAGCTTTTGCCTAGTCAATCACCTGGGGAGGGTATAAAAAAAAATAATCCTGTTTTGAGGGGCCTTTGTCCTCTGGTTTATTGAGAGAGCTTGCTTTGACTTAGGTGTGCTGAGCTCCTGACTAAATGCTTAGATATTTTTTTTTGGCCTATGGTAAAGCCCATGTACTATATATTTTTTTCTCAGTAACAAAATTGATGCTCTTGTAAATGAGACAGGGGTCAGTTTAAAAAAAACAACCACCTGTGGCATATTGTTTCGGTGACTGAGAGATCAAACGTAAAACTGGGATTATTCTAGATTTCAGAAGCTGTAGTCAAAAATCTCCATTTTTCAGTCTCAGTTCGTTTTTGTAGAGCTTACTTACTGGCTTTACTTCTCATAGCTGCACTTTTTTTAGGGCTTTTCTTAGCCTTTGGCTCTTGAACAGTCATATGTCATGTTACATTGTTTTGCAAAATGGTGTTTCTGTGACAAAAATTTTCACACAATAGATTTTTATGAAGAAAGGAAGAGTTCTGCTAGTGATCTAGTGATTCCTCTTGAACAGCTGAGTCTGTACTCACTTCTGACCTTGGTATGTCACTGATGTATTGTGATCAAAAACAAATAAAAGTATTCTCTCTGTACTTTAGTTTCTTTAATCTATGAAGTAGTGCTGTTAGTAGTAAGCTCTGATAAAGTTAGTGAAAAATATTTAATACACCAATACATTTTTATAGCTCCCATTGAAAGATCTCAAAACACCTTACAAACAAAACCTAAGAGTTTATTTTGTATATTATCAAGAATGTTTCTGCAGTCTGGAAATAGTTTGATCTTACACAGCAGTTTTTGCTGCTGTTGAGCTCTCTTTTTTGTAAAGATGCTTTGTATTTGTGAAAAAAAACCCACCCCATATTTATTTTGCATATTTTTAGTCTGTGTTAGCATCGTCATAATTGCCAAATACTCCAGATGTATCCAGTAGAACAAAGTTGTTAATATTCCATCTGATTTTTGGGAAGCATTTTATTTCAGTAGAGCAGCAGGCTAGCAGGTAGCATAGAAGATGGCAAGAAAATGAGCTTAACTTGAGAAATACTTTTAAATAAATTTAATAGTAATGCAAATTACTCATTAATATTCCCCAAGATATACAAAAATTAAATGTGAATTCCTTTCAGATGTCATCAGGTTTTTTAATACGTTTGCTGTTGCATAGTGGTATTTTTAATACTCAGTTCTAGGAAAAACACAAGATTTTTTTCCTGCCCTCTTCAACAGTTGAAGTAAAACTTAGTTTCATTTTTTGGTATTTTTCTCAAGTGTATATAGAACTAAAACAGGAATAGAGCAATTCAATATTCAGTCTGTAAGAAAAAAAATATGTGTGTATGGAGACACTGGGGGTTCAGTGAAGAGTTTAGAGTAAAATAGCTAAACCACCTTGTGTTCAATGTTCTTAGTCACATAATTTGACTTGATATAATTAAAAACATAGATAAGGTAGTGTTACTGTGTTATTTTTGTCCAATCAGTTGATACACTGATTTTTTTCACTGTGGGTTTTTTTGTTTGTTTGGGGGTTTTTTGTCATGGTGCTTTTTGATCCTAGTAGTTGTTGTACATCAAACTAAAATGCTGTTACTCAAAAAGGATGTAATGTTTCTTTAATCACAATCCCTTGACTGAAAAATTAAGATGAGAGAGAGAGACTTCCTGTTACTTCATTCATATCATACTTTTTATGCTAAGACATATCTTTTGACTGGAGATTTTATTTGAAACCTTAAACTGGCTTTTTTTGGTTTCATCAGTTCTCTTGAATCCCCGTTGTCTCTACAGCCTACTGTTTAGTTAGAAGCACCTTTGATCGAATGTGAGACAAACATTAATTATTCCATTGCATATGGCATACAATGCATTTTCTTTTTATCATTTTGAATGTTGAAATAATGCATACTACTTTTTTTTTAAAAAAAAAACACCCACAAACACAACATGGTGAAATGTTATATTGTTGTATCCTACAAGCAGGGAATGAATTAAGACAGTTTATTTGCTTTACTGGTAGTGTTAGTAGAGATTGACATCCATGCTAGAGGAAAGGATGCTCAGAGGCATAGAGAGCTCTTAGTTACTCTTTCAAGGCAATCGAAGTTTAAAGAGCTGCCTGTTTAGCAGCTGGTCCTTTGAATGAAAAGATCATTGTATTGCGTGGGTCTCAATACAAATAAAACAAACAAAACCTTTTGGGTCTTATTTACAGTCACGTGGTTGCAAAAAAGAAAAAGTCATCAGAGCTCAAGAGTTCAATTGATTTGCATCTCTTACAGTAATATGCAAGTGGCTCTTCCATGGAACTTAGTGGGTTTTGGAAGTTTTTTTTTGTTAGGTTACAGTTTGTTAATTGCAGTTGGTGAAGAGAAGGCCTCTTTCCTGCTTGCTGCTAAGAAAACAGGTCTGCTGATATTACCCTGTGATGAAGGATACCTTTTTGCTGTGTGTTAGATAGGAGGGAAATGAGCCAAGGAGTGGAAAGGCAGAGTTGGGAATCAAAGATAGAACCTCTTGGAGTATTTACGATGGAGGAAGAAGGCTTGGCTGCTAGATAGGCCCGCCCCAGAAATGGGTGAGCAGACCTGTGTAACTGGTTCAGTGAGATAGTACCTTCTTAATCCGAAGGCTTCTCTAAATATAAACCAGTGTTTGTTTGTAGTTTATCATCCCTGGCTGTGTCATCTGTGATCATCCATGCCCCCCACCCCCACCCTGGTGGGAACCCAAGAACTGGGAGGAAATTATTTTTGACCTCACGTGTGTCTGTGAGCAAGCTATCAGAAGACTCTTGCGTTTGCTTTGAAGATGAGGTGATGAACAGAGACAAAACCAAATACAGTAAGACAGGAAAGTTTAGAAGAATGAGTTCCAATGTCTCTTTTGCTCGAGACTGGAATTTTACATGTTATACTTATTTACAGTCAACTAATGGAGACATATAAACTAAGCATTAGCAAATTCAAGTATGTTATGTTGCTTCTAGGGATCCTGAAATCTGTGATGTGGGTGAGACACACCTTAAGAGGACTATTTAAGGATGACACAGATAACATTCTTTAATCAGTGGCAGAGTAGCTTTTATGCTAAGGTATTTTTATATTTACTGTAACTCACTTTCACTGAAAGTGAGCTTGAGGAATAAGTTTGGGTTTTTTTTTGTGATAAAAACATGACCTTTTTGATCTCCTGGGACAAGAGAACATGAAGTTTTCCTTCATTTACACAGGAGAATGCCTTCAGTTGTAATTTATTTGGAGAGGGGGAAAAAATTCAGAGCTTGCTGAAATAGAGCAAGCCTTGTCCAAAATTACATCCTTGTCACCAAGGAGAAACTTGTCTCAAGGCACCCAATTATCCTTTTCAAGGGCGTTTTGGATAGTCCCATATATTATGTGTTTTGTTCATTTGATTTTTGCACAAGAACTGCATACTTGTGAAGGTTGGTTTTTTTTCTTCAGCAGTAAAAGCAATAAAGAATCAGTAATGAGGATCTTTTTGCTTCTGACAATATCAGTCTTCTTTTTGTGAATGACATTTTAAGATTAGTAGTTAATGAGACAATACACACTACAGTTAACAAGTTTACTGTCACATCTAAGTGTCTTATGGAATTATTAACTGTTTGGGCCGTTCACACTCTTCCTTGCAGAATGCCATCTTAGTTCTGAATGTTAATCATCTTATCTTAATAGAGTGAATGGATTTCTAACGAAGTTCATAATTCTAGTTTTTACTTTGATGGAGAACTTGCCTAAATGCATTTTTTTTTTTCACCTGTATGTGGTCTGCGTTTGGGTGTGCAGGGTTTTGCACATGTAAAAATACTGTCCACTCCAGGCAGTTAGCTTATATACCTGTGTCTGAATTTTTGCATGAACTAGCAAAGTAGCTAGCAGCTGCTGGTTTCATCTTTTGACCTTTTTAAGAATAGATTTATACTTTTAGGCAGACATACCTAATTTTTTTTTTAAAAAAATTAGAACATCTTATTTTCTGAACACATAATTTAAAAGGCTTGAACAAACTGCTGCCAGTCTCTGTGAATGTGAAAACTAAAGGAAAAATTGGATTAGCTCCTTGAGTTTGTTGTGGAGAGTGGAAAGCTGCAAAATACTATTTCATGTTTGTTTAAAACTGTTCAATAGGTATCTGAAAATCAGTTTTGTTTTTTTTATTATTACTTAATTACTGGAATTACTTACTTAGTGTGTTTCCTCATTAGGGAAGGACTCGTTGTCAAATACAAAAGCTGGCAAATTTTTGAGCTCTACTTACAAAATAAATTCTTCACATTTGAGCTTTTGGAAGGAGACAGCATTCACAGTGAACTGTCAAAGTATTGTGTGTTCTCTGTTTCCCTGTGTTCCGTAGGATTCATTTTGACATGGTCAAGTTTAAGTAAGTGTCTGAATCAGTATTACTGTAGTTCTTGTTCTGGGTTTCTTTTGATTTGTGGGAAACATGTAGTTGTCATCTCTCAGCTGCTGACTTTCTTGCCTCCTTAATGTTTATTGTGCAGGTCAGTGATTCTACACTGTGTTCCTGATGATGTCCAAAATACTAGTAACATTTAAATTTTTATTACTGCTCATAATCTTTTGTCTCACAAAGATAAATAGGGTACTTTACCCTTCCTAGATTTCCATAATCTCAGATAGTTCTTTTTTTTTTTTTTTTTTTTTTTTTCTTGGCTCATAATTTTAAGTGACTCTCTCCACTTTTTCCCAGTGCACCCACAGTGTACCAAAGCACCTGAGGCATAAATTTTAGACTACAAAAACATTGCTAAGTTATCTCTGTCTGTAAAGCTCCAGTTACAGATGCGTTTTACATCTTCAAAGGGTTTTCTGATAGTCTAATTGAATCAGTAGTTCATATAATTTACAAATCTGAATTATGTAAACTCACAATTAATATAGAAAGACTTTTTACCCATCAGGCAGCAGCAGTTGTGAGTATGAATCGGGGATTAAGCCTGATTTAAAGGCATACAACCAGTACTTCTTGAATCTGTATGTCATGCTGTGGAATGAAGTCTGCAGTAGCTGTGCTTGGTAATAGTCACGCATGCCTGTAACTTCATGTATGATCATAGAGGTCTTGCTTATTAGCTTGGGCAAAGCGCTGTGTTAGAATGAATGTCATGCTTCCCACCCAGGCTGATTCATGCAATGCTGAGTATATATGTGGCATGAGGTATTATGGAAAAGGTAGAAGTAGCAGATTAATCTGTAAAGTACTTCTGTGGTTTGTCTGTAAACTCTCTTTTTGTTAAATGTAGCCTGCACAAATAACAGGATATGGGCTCAAAAGTTACTGGGTATGTTGAGTTTGATGTGCCTCCGAACCACATGGAATATCAGAGTGGGTGGCTGGAATGGCTGTACTATTTGGCGATGTGATTTGCCCATTTGATCAATACTTTGTTTTTCACCTCAGCTACTATTTGTAACCCTATCTGAGCAAGGGAAGATTTGTAGTGTGAACCTGCACTTACTCCGATTTTGATGTACTCCACAAAATGCTCTTGCAAGCACCCTTGCAGAGAGGTGGTTTGTACTAATGTAAATAATAAGTCACTCGCATAAGCACAAGTTTGTGAGTGGTAAAAAAGTGCATTTTTTTTTTTCATGAAAAGCCTGTTTTACATTATCAAATTCCTAAAAGTTGTTGGGGAGTCAAGTAGTTAATTTTGACTGTCACCCACTGTCTGAATCCAAAACTTGTTTGCAGATCTCTCACAGTACATAAGATGTCTTCTCGGTGCAGATTGCATAGTTGCTGGTCTATGTATAGAGCACTACGTATACATACACCCGTAAGCTGTGTAAGTACATGTGTGTTTTCTACTTGTACAACAGGTTAAGCACCTATCAAAACCCAGCACAACTAAATTAGCAGTCTTCCCAGTTTTGATATGCTGAATGATAGACTTAAATTTTCATGTCTGCTCTTTGCATGGAGGAATGTGACAGTGATACACAACACTAAAGAGTCGTGTTTCAGTTTCCTGTATTAAAAGTGCAGTCTTGTTTTGGCTTAAACCAGTGCAGAAATTGTTGGTGTTGGCAGGGTCAGTGACCTGTAACCTAGTTCTACAGGATAATGTGGCCCTTTGCCTTGTGACAGTCCCTTTAGGCCAGATCCTTTGACTGATGCTGCTGTCAGGAGTGAAATCGTGATGCTATTATTCTCAGTAGGGCCTCAAGGGGCCAAGGACTCAGTTGCCAAGTATACAAGAAAAAGGGCTTTATTATATGGACAGCTTTTATATTTATGTTTGCCTTCAAAGGGTGACTAGCTTCATACACTTTCATAATGCTTTTCCTTTTTTTCCCATTTTTTCTTAATAAGAGGGGAAAAACCCCAGGATTGGAATACTGAGCATTCAACATGTATGAAGTGAATACATGATGATTTTTGGTATTTTACTTGCTACTATAACAAACATGGTCTTTGAATGTGGTGTCTACAAAACAGATTACTGAGAGTAGAAGAAAAACTTCACTGGTTACTTAACCTTTATTTCCATTTATTTTTTTAAAAAAAAATGAAAATGGCATATATATTAAAATTTTACTAGTTAATACAATGTGGTGTTTATTCTTATGCTGTTTTGTTTGGGTTCATTCCCCCCCCCCAGCATTAGAATTAATAAATTAAAAAGTTTTAATAATTTAAAGTGATACTTATATTTCTATTTCTTTATACTTTTCTCAGTTCATATATATATATATATATTTCCTGTTAATTAGTATCCTAAGTTCTCTGTATATGCATTAAGGAAATAACATACCCTGACAGATAAATCTCTAGCCTAGCTGAAGATGGGGGAAGAAAAAAAAAAAAAAGATCTTTTAAGTCTTACGGAGACCATGTCAGTGAATGAACTCTTCTTCCTGCTTGTCTCATCAGATCTATAAACAGAAAAGCTTTCTTACAGTGCTGGCATTGAGCAGACATTATCTCGGATAACATTCTTCTCATTTTAAAACCTGCACATAGAGCTTTAATGTGTCTTGGTTAAGTTGACTCAAGAACAGGATATACAAATCCTTTTCTGTCTTTTGTTTCCTACTTCTTTCCTTCCTACAAAAAAATCAAAATAAAATCTAGCCCTTCTGGAAGGAGATATTGTAGAAGATAAGTAAGTGCTTCAACAGTCTGTGCCTTTTCTTCTCTGCCAACAAGTTCTGAAAAGCTGTTTACCTGCTATTGAAGATGTGAATTGTATGTTAGAAAAGTTTACATTCCTGACAGTTTAAATCTATGAAGCTCTGTGGTTGTCGTTGCCACACAGTGAAAAATAATACCAGTGTAGATTTCAAATGTGGACTCTGGGTTCTTACAGAAAACTCAAGAAATTTTTGGTGTTCTTAGTTCTCTACCTGATACATTTGTTATTTTTTAAATATTTGCACTACATTTTGTTAAGGAGAGGCAACTATACAATTTCTTAACTAAGCAGATGAGGCACACTTGTTATAAAGGAAAGACTGTCAAGTTCTAACGCAATGTTATGAGCAGGAGGTCTGTATATACGGAAATGGTGAAAATCCAAGTGATGGGAAAAGTTCGTAGCATCAGTCTCGTGAAAAGAAGATACAGATCTCCCGTTTCTCAAAATCAGGTCTAGTAATTACTCATGGAGGTTGCATGGTATTGTTGCAGATAGCCTTTGTATTTCTTGAGCCAGATGATAGATTTAAAAAATTATTGCCTGGGCAGTGTCAGATTTTCCATGTGCGCTTCTGCTCTGTGGGTCATCTGCCAGCCTGGATTTGAGGGTAGAATTAAAACTTCCCACTTGCTTTCCCACCACAGCTCTAAACATATCTACATTTTGGAAAAAAATACTAATTGGCTTCTGATTCAGCTGATGAGCTGGATACCAGTAGTTGGACATTGAAAATATTAATCATACTGCAAGTAGCTGTGTTCATGGCACAACTCTGAGTCTGCTCCTTGCTGCTACTAATGAGCTGCTGGAAGAAACACTGTGCCATTGCTTCACACATCCTGCCAACAGGTTGCTACAGTTCAGAGGGGTGTGTGTACATATGCACACGCACACACAAATGTATATGTAGACACATGACCAAACACATTTTGAGCCCTGAAATGGGATTTTTCTCTTTGGGAGAGTTTGCTTTTGAATAGATGAGACTGAAACCAGGTCAGGAGGAGAGAGGGGAAAAACCTACTAGATATATGATAAAGAACCGCGAGCTCTTTCACGATTGCCTGCATGTCATTGTTTTCATGCTTCCACAGAACCCTTGTGCTCTGTAGTGTTGTCATAAAGTGGTTTGCAGTGCTGAATAATAGGGTTAAAACCCTATTGTGCTTACTCTTGCATTTATTCATGGTGCATTTAAGTTATAAGGATATATTTATTGAGGTAGTGCATCATGGTTCATACTACTTACGAAGGTAATCCTTCCCTGTCTTCTACCCACAAGCTCCTTGCTCTCCAAAATCTCCAAAACCAGTTATCCAAAAGACCCATCCATCAAGTTTTGGAAGGTGGAGTTTTCTGGTAATTAAAACTGTGATAATTTTCATTAAATAATTTTGTTACAGGCCTGTGATAAACATGAGGTAGTTACCCAGTTGCTTACTACTGACTGTTGTCCTGGGAATTGTTATTATTGTAACATGCTACTTGAAAGTGCTCAGAACTTTTGCATGATTTTAGAAAGATTTTATTATTGGAGAGTAGGTGTGGCATATTAGTTCTTAGTGGTTGTACAGTGTAATTATTTATTTGTTTTGTGACCTCCTTTAGAAAAATGATGAGGTAGTGTGGGAGGAAGTCAATGTACAGTGGACTTGGTCGTAAGGTCTTTTCCAACCCAAAATGATCCTATGATCACCTGGATAATTGTATAAGAAAACTGGATATCCCCTTAAAGGCCACGTACATCTGTGCTATCCAACAGGAGTTAAAATTACACCCATTCCTGGTAAACACAACTGATCAGGTTTTTTTTCTATCTGCAGAATTGCTCAGATTTACACTTTAGAAAGTAATATACTATCTAAATGACTCATAATTCGTGAAAATTGTGCTTTAGATTTCCAATCCTGTCTGGCAGTAACAGCAAATACCAAATTGATGCCATATATTCTAACAACCATCTGAACATTGTACTAACAGACACAGTGTAAGTAAAGCTAATTAATTCAGCTTTGGTAAACACTTTCTCAGTTAACTTGACAGTATAACCATGCATAGTCTAGCTTACAAAGTTGATTAAACTTTTCTACTACAGCACTAGGAGGTTAAATATCACAACTATGTATAACACAACACGTGGCAAAAAGCCTCACAAAGATGAGCAAATGGGCCAACTTCCCACCTAAGAGAGCTTATCATTCACAGTCTGAATAGAGTTGTTCAGACGGTTAGACTTAGTGTTTATCATTTGTACTCAGTTTGGCAATAAACAGATTTACTCCCTCTGCTCCAAAATCTATAATTCCGACTGCTATAGCATCTAACTGCCAAATGCACGCTTGATGTTTTTGCTACAACCAGCTAAGCTTAAGAGAGTCTTAACGCACAGCTGTCTTCCCTTTGATGTGTGTGGTAAACTTGCTGCTGTTGAGCGTTCTTGGCTTTTTATCTGTAGGTTTTAAAATATGTCGGTGATACATATACAGTTTTGGGGCTGAGTGTAGAAGAAAAAGGTATACAGGAAAGGAAAAAAAAAAAGTTTAGAAACTGTTTTGGAAGTAAGGCTTGGTGGCGTTCTTTGAACTGAAATTTACACTGATCCGATATAATTGTAAAGGTATTTTAACAAATTTAGTGAAACTGCTGTAACTCTGCAAATTGTGGTAGTGATTGAAATCTCTCCATCTAAGGTTGCGTAAGCTGGATGTAGCTAAGCTAAGATACGGTTTCAAAATTGGAAGCAATTAAGTTTTAAGAGGTAGGATGTTAATGCACCTCAGGTTTTGGTTACACTGCTGATTAGTTCGGCATCATTCTGTGCTGCTGTTGAAAGGAGTGGTATTGGTTTTTCCCATGGTGTCTTCCTAGTTTTTCTCTTATTCCTGCTTTTTTTTTTTTTTTTTTTTTTTTTGTGCCAGCATTAGCATTTTTGGTAGGCACACTAGGCCAAGGAATTGAAATTGATCGGGATTAAGGGACAACTAGGTGAATAAACAACCTACTATGATGGTTCTGAGTCAGAGGGTGGTGATGCAGGGTGTGGAGTCCAATAGGGATCTATATAGGGGACCTGTCTTTTATCAGTGACTGGAGCCGGCAGTGTGGTGCACTGTCATGCTTGCAGTTGACACCATGCTGGGGGGTGGGGGGGTGACCAGGTGATATGCTTGAGGGAAGGGCTGGTAGTCAGGGATTCCTAGAAAGCAGGAGGAATGGTCTGTTGAGAACCTGAAGATACTCATCTGGGACAAATGCCAGGTTTTGCACCTGGGAAGGAAGAGCCCCTGGCAGGGGTACAGGCTGAGGACAGAGGGGCTTGGGGAGCAGCTCTGCAGAAAAGGCCCCAGGGGTGCTGGCAGACAGCAACTCCCTGGCAGCAAAGTTGGCCACCAGCATCCTGGACTGTATCACCAGGCACGTAGCCAGTAGATGGAGACAAGTGATTATCCTCCCTGATTATTCAGTACTTGTTGCATCATATCCAGGTACTGCATCGAGTTCTAGGCCTCTGATACAGGAAAGTTGCTGATAAATTGGAGCAAATACAGCAGAGGCTGCCGTGATGGGCACTTGCCCTGCTAGGAAGTGGCTACGGGAATTGAGGCAGCTCAATTTGGGGAAGAGGTGGACCCCCAGTGCTTACGGGGAGGTTGTAGAGAAGGTGAGGTTGGACTCTTTGCAGTGACTAAATTGAAACAGCGTTGATTCAGGTAAGATGTAAGGAACGGCTTTTTCACTATGTTTGGGTTGCAGGAGAGATTGTGGTCTCTGTCCTCTGAGGTTTTCAATACCCAGCTGAACAAGATGCTGAGTAACCTGGCTTGGTCTCGCAGCTGAGCCTACTTAGAGGAGGGATTTGTACTAGAGACCTCCCGAGGCCCCTTCCAGCCTGGTTTACTCTGTGTTTCCACGTTTCTGTGATCCAGCCGTCGTCTAGCTGAAAGTTAATGCTGTCAGCAGTTTGGTAGCAGCAGCAGGAAAGCTTTCTTCTTCCCTTTGAAACTGAAGATTTACTCCTCCCTGAAGACAGCCTTCAGTGTTTAAACTAATCTCTCTTACTTTCTCTTGCAGTAGACAAGGGGAGCACATAGTTGACCAAGTCAACTATTTTGACTTAGTTAAGTAATATATTAGAGGAATTTAACTTGTTTGCTAGCTGATAGTTAACTATAGAGTGGTTTGAGTCGCATTTAAACCTTTTAAGTGTCTTTTAGGTTACTTTTTTCACAGTTATTTAAATAACATTTTATATTAAATGGGGAGTATTGTGTTTCTAGAGACTTGCCCTCAGTTTATTTTTATCTTAGTTGTAAAAACAAATAGTTCTTCCTAGTGGAAAGCTTGAGCTGTTACTTTATATACTTCTGGTTTTGTTTATATTTAAGTAAAGTTTATATATATAAACAAAGTTTGGGTGGCAGGGATAGCTGCCTCTTCTCATACTCACTAACATCACCATTTTCTAACAGTGAATCCCACAAATTAAATGGAAGAGTGAAAAAACCCAAAAAGTGTTCATCATGTTTTTAAAAGTGGTGATGCATATGTAAAATGAGTGAGGATTATGGTTTCTTCCTGGTATCCACTGCTTGACAGAGTCAGTTAAATGTTGCTTACATCAGAGGGAAGAAAGGGAAAGGGTAAATCTGCAGCACTGCCACTGAAAGTATCACTAGATCACTGTGGTTTTCGGAATCAAAGTATTTACAATTGCTGATTAGAAAGCCCATGTATAATAAATAGAACTAAAGCTTTAAAAGCTCGCAGGAGATGCCTGCTTTTGCTCTCCAGGTTTTTTCCTGTAAATAATGAAATATTTCTTGTAAACCAAGAAAAGTACTAGAAAGCAGTGTTACTGTAAACTTTACCCAAGGCCTAAAGGGGATTGTGTCATTTTCAAAAACTGATTGTATTCATATTTGTAGTCATACCTAAGGCTTTCAAAATACTCTTAAGCTAAACAATTTAAAATTGAATTTTGTTTCCTCTAATCTTGGAACAATGAGGCCTGTGTATGTTATCACCCTATTGCTCCATTAAAATACTTGCTCACCCTGAGCTGTTGCTTTATTTCTCTTCATGAGTGCTGAAAAAGTGCTTAGCTTAGTGCTACTTTATCATTTCCTGTAGATACCTTCCATTTAACTTCCTTTGACAGGAATAATCTCTCCTTGGATGGCAAATCAGATTTCACATGTGCTACAAATTTGAGTCAAAACGGTGAAGAGATCTCTAAAAGTACTGGAAGTTCGTCACCGCTTTTCTTCTAATAGGTGTTTGGGTCTGATCTGTGCAAAAACCTGATTTGAAAGCAGCTATCTAGAAGTTTGTTCAGGGGCAGAAGTCTTTATATTGCCATCAAGCAAATTGGTTTTATATTTTTATTTGCCATCAAGCAAATTTAGTTTTCTCACTTCTTTATGCTCTCCAGTGTTTCCTTTGCTGGTACAGGTTTGTGTTACTGCTGGGGCAAGCTATTACTTGTTTTACTAACTGCTGATCATGCTGTTAGCCGTGTTTTTATATTAAAACGCTGAAGAAGGAAATTGCAAAATTATCTTGGTGATGAATTATATTGTGTTAAGGGTGGAACTGTTCTGTGTCTGGCCATGGTTTGTTCTACTTGTTAGATCATCATGAGTATAATATACATGTCTTATTTCTAAAAATACAACAGGAAATGCTATGTTATTTCATGTTTAGTTTTGTATTGTTTTAAGAGAGCTGTGTAAGAGACATTTGATTTCAGCTTCAGGCTCTTAGATCAACACTTTCTTGGCTTATGTAAGATTAGTACAATAAACATATGATTGAAATTTTGAGTTTTTTTAAAATTACTTTTTAATTTAAATTCTTACTCTGAGGGAGCTATTAAGCTACTTGAGCATAGATGTCTAAAGCCATTTTAAACTCTCTGGAATACAGTCTCAGCTCCTCAGCTCCTTACAGCCACTGTAAAATGGCATATATTCTCCTGTGTTTAGTGCCATATCTACAGTCAGATGTTTTGCATGTGTCAAACTAAAATGGTCCCAGACACCTGTGTTTGGATGCCTAAATTGCTTTGTTATAGTATCAGGCAGGAGAGAGGAAATAAATAGACAAATGAGAACTTCGGACCTGTAGAATACTACAAGCAATATATTTGTTTTAAAATAAATCCTCAAATCAATAAAGCAACTACTGGCAGATCTTGTTATTTTAAGAAGAAATATTAATGTCTGAACTTTGAAACACAAATGTAGCTTGTAAATGGTCACTTACTGTGATAGAAAGTCATTAATCGCTTGAAACATAAACCTTCTAACATTAATTTATATTTTTTCTTTAATTTTTTAAAAAATGCTTTGTGCTTGCACTTTTTTTTTTAAGCTTTATTTATTGTTAGTGTTATAGATGGCAGAATAATTCTAAACTGAGTTGTGGTCTGACTTGAACTTGTACATGTGCCAGGTGAGCCTCTGGGGTGTCAGATGAGACTGAGGAGAGTCTTGTTTTTCTTTTTGTTTTGCATGTTCTGCTCCCCATAAAACATGCTGAAACAAAGAAGGTGACTGATGGGAATCCACAGCAAGATAGACTTAAAGTGGATGGGATTGGGTTTGAAGAAGTTGGTTGTATCAGAGTGTAATTTTTAATCACTTTTGTGGAAAGAACTATTAGAAGCTGGCAACTAAGTACCATGCAGCCACTTGTTCCCTCCCTCCCTGCTCAATGGGTTGGGGAGGAGAACTGGAAAAAGGTAGAACTTGTGGGTTAGATAAGAACAATTTAATAGCTGAAATAAAGTAAAATATAATAATAATAACAACAATTGTAATGAAAATGAGAGAGAGAGAGGAATAAAACCCAAGGAGGGAAAAAAACCCACGTGATGCACAATACAGTTGCTCACCACCTGCTAAGCAGTGCCCAGCTAGCCCCTGAGCAGCAACTGATGGCCCCGTGCCAACTCCCCCCAGTTTTGCATGATGTTCTGCAGTATGGAATATCCCTTTGGCTAGGTTGGGTCAGCTATCCTGGCTCTGCACTCTCGCAGCTTACTGTGCACCTGCTCACTGGCAGAGCATGGGAAACTGGAAAGCCCTTGACTGAGAGTAAGCACTAATTAGCACCAACTAAAACATCAGTGCATTATCAACATCATTCTAGTACTGAATCCAAAACACAGCATTGTACCAGCTACTAAGAAGAAAATTAACTGTGTCCCAGCTGAAACCAGGACAGAAACAGACATGTTTTTTTTTAAAAAAAAAAAGTTGAATTTGGAGAGCACTGTGGTTGCCATGAGGATGCAGGCAGGCTTCATTTTGAAATAGTGTCTGTAGGTTGTTTGTAAAAATATTTATTGTTGGAAGAGTGGATGGTGTGATCTGTTGTAGGTAGTGATGTGAAATAACTACCTAATGCTGACTTTTCAGTTGATTTGAGACTTATTTTTAAAAGTACACTTGGTTTTGTAGCTGATGGGAATTTAGCCGGTAGAAAATTGTCAAATCTCACAGAAGTTATTAAAGTCTCTGTATTTTTGCATGCAGTATTCACAGAGATTTTTTTGTCCTTTCTGGGACGCTAGAGGAAGTATAGATTCAAGTTCCACATGTCCCACGAATCCACTAGGTAGGCAGATTTCAGCCATGAAGATCCCAGGGTAGCCATTTTGGAGAGCCTGTCATCGTATGACGTGTTAGCAACCACTATGAGCATTGCTGTTTAACTCTGTATGTGATGCTTTCTAGTACCTGCTTTTATTTGTTCCTTTATGTGCCTAGTTTACAGCTAGTTGAAGTCTTTAGAAGGGATTGATTTCCTTGGTTTTATCATATACAAGGTGATACTAGAGAATTTCAGATCAGACTGGCTGTAAAACATAGCTTTCAACTGAAAATATCCTTCAAAAAGAACTGCATAATTTACGTTTTGCTGCTTATAGATTAAATAGTGCTGTTATGCTTAAAATAGAAGTAATTTAAACTCTTAACTATGAAAATGAACTGTATTTGTGTCAGTTTCTAATAAGCTTACCCTTATGGAAGGAAGGCAGTAGGCTTTTCCAGTTTTCTTAGACTGCTTTTTGTCAGGCTTAAACTGCAATTGTGTATAGTAAATTTCTGATCACAGAAAGTACTCTTTTCCCCAGGTTTAGTAGTTTTAGTAGTACCAATGTCAACAGCAGAAAACCTAAACCAGAACTGGTCAGCAGGCAGGAGGCACCACTGAGGAAAAAAACAGATGAAGGAAGATGAAAAAAGATTGACTGTTGTCAGGATTGTTCGTGCAGCTGTGTGAAAGACAACATGTAGTACAGTAGGAGAGGAGTGTAATTATTTCTAAAGAGTTTCAATGGAAGATACAGACTTTTGAAATACTTAATATTCTGTCAAGTTCCATCAACTGTAGTGTTGTTGAACTTGTGCTTTCTTTGAAATACGAAGGGAGGTTGCTAAGGGGTGGGGGGATGTCAAGTGAAATGGCTGCAGTGGTGTTATGCAACAGAGTTAATTTCGACCTACGCTCTGCTTCTCTGCAGAAGAAGTTGAAGAAGAGTCTGAAACTACAATTGAGGTTGATTTGACTGATAAACAGAAACATCAGTTGAAGCACAGAGAGCTCTTCCTTTCTCGCCAGTATGAGTCCCTTCCAGCAACGCATATCAGGTAAGAAACAGTAAATACCGTTTATCTGTGTGTCTGTTGAAGTGGTTTGCCTGCCAGTAAGCCCACCTGCTTGAACACTTCAACCTTTATCTTGGAAAAGGATGTGATTGATCACAGCTGAGTTGTGCCAGGTTGTCTCATGAACTGCTTTGGAACCACCTTTGGTTTTTCCCTCTGTTACTTCATGTTTGAGCCTTGGAAAGGACAAGAGTCTCAGAGCTCTGGCTTGCCAATTAGAGCATCAGTTGATAATGTGGTATAAAGTCAGTCTGTTCCTACTTTGGAAGAAATGTTTTTTTTAATTACTCTGCTGCTGGCCAGAGGAACTTTGACTGTTCTGTGTGCCCAGGGAAACCACAGATGGATTTGGAAAGGAGGAGGTGATGGTCATATCTGCAATTTAAGGTTGTGTGTATTGAAAAATAAAATTACCCCAACTTATTTCAGTAAATGTGAAGAAGGCGTGATTGAGTTTGGCTAAATGTTGCAAAAGCATTTCAAGTATTGTCTTAAATTGCCCTAATGCTAATGTAGGAAGAGGCTTGCTAAAGCTCAAAAAGGGTTTGTTGATTTCTTTCTGTAAATTAGGTAAGTGCTCATGTCATCTCCTATTCAGCAGTCAAGCAAATTCTTTTTGTGTTGGGGCAGGGAGGATTATGTACCTAGAAATGGAAAAGAGCGAGCACAGTAAGTGTGAAACAAGGGCTCTTATATTGCATTCTGAAAGAATTTTCTTTTTCTCATTACATCCAGCGCCCCTCAGCCGTTTTAGACCATAAATGACTAGAAGCTACCAAAAAAAAAAAAAAAAGTGTATATGCTCCAATAGGAAAAACACTTTGTATGTACATATGTATTTTCTCTCTCATTGGCAAACATGTGGCTTATCTTTTCCACTGCCAGCACAAAAACTGGAAGTTGGAAATTTTTGTACTGATTTATTTGGCTTGATTCAGTTACTTTCTCTGACTTTTGAGAAAGTCATTTAACTGTCAAATCTCTGCTTCTCCAGCTATAGCATAGAGATAATAATCCTGCAGTTTCTTTTACTTACTTTGACATTTAGATACCGAAATAAGGTGTTCTTTTCACAGAGAGAAGATTACATAGAAGTATTGCAAATGTCTTCTTGCCTCACAACTCAGGGAGCAAATACAATAGAGGTTCTCCAGTACATACTTCACAAAGAAGCCAGAAAAACACGTTAATTCATAGTACATGCAGCACTGCACAGCAAGCAGATGCGAAGTGATGACTTGCACCTACTTTTCAGAACAGATGAATGCTGTGGGGCTGTGCTGTCACGTGTTACTAAGACCTTTACCAGACAAAATCTGGAACAAACTTTGCATAGTCTAATGGCATTTTAAGAATCTTAACTTTTAATTTAAACAAAATACTCCTTAGTTAGCTTATTAATGTTCAGATTCTGTGATTCTTAGTAGTTTTCATAACTTCTGTGAATTAGCTTGTCCCTGTAAAAGAGGCTAGAAATGTTGTGAAGGTGGTACTTCTCCAACTTTCTCCCATCAGTACTCCAGAATATTCAAGGATGGAGATTCACAGCTGCTCTGGGTGTCTCTTTCAGTGTTTGACCACTGTTGTAGTGAAGATATTTTTTCCCATTATCTAATGGGGATTTCCGTTGTTGAAACTTGGTGACCACTGCCTCTTGTCCTGTCCACTGTGCTTCTCTGAAAGAAGCCCAGCTCAGTCTTATTTATATATCTGTTCATTAGGTAAGCCGTAGGATTTCTCCCTTTAGTTGTCATACCTTGAGAGTGAATCTAAAGTTTAGCATCATCTGCAGACTTGGTGAGTTTATTCAGTTAACTTGTTCAGACTGTTAGATGTTAAACTGTTGGCCCCAGTATCAGCACCTGGGGGATGCCACCAGCAACCAGCTTCCAGCTGGACTTTGTACCAGTCATTACAACCTTTTTAGCCTGGTGGTCCAGCTGATTTTTTTCCAACCTTATTGTTTACTTTCCTAGGCCATGTGTTACCGGTCTAGTTAAAGGACACTATGGAACACACTGCAGGCTTTGCTGAAGTCAGGGTAGATGACGTTCACTGCTGTCATCTCTGTAGAGAAAGCTAGCAAATACTCATGCAATAAAAGCCTTGAGTAGCTCCATTCTGTGGGCCTTTGGTCTTACCACCTGCAGTTTTAGCCCGTAGATAGGAACAATTTGATTTACAGGAGAAAATAAGTGGTGCAGTGGAATAGAGCAGAGAATGGAGATCAGATCTCTCAGGGTTAAGAATACAAAAGCTCAGTCCCTTTGGAAGGAAGAGGAAAAAGCTAAAAATGATTTTAAGAGAATGTAGGAGGCTGAACCATCTATGGTTACTTGTGGCAGCTATAGATCTTGAACTTTTACTGACATCTGCAGCTAAGAAAAGAAACTGAGTTTGGTTGCCTTTCTGCTTGTAATTTAAGGGAATAAAATAATTTTACCTGGTGTGGTATATTTTTATTCAGTTTCTCCTAATATACTTTCACTGCTTCTGTTTTGTCTTTTGTCTTTACTTCAATCTTTTTATGTTTTTAAACTAAATGTCAGAGAAAATTACATCATCCCCCCCCAACCCCTATGACTCAGATTACTGTATTTGTAATTCTGAATTAGAATAAAAGTAATGTCTCTTTTATACATCTGGTGCCATTACTTTATAGTTGAGATGCCTTGCAGTTATTTTAGCAGGTTAGATTTCTTTCATGTGCACATCTAATTCTGAAGCTCTTTGGTCTGTAATGTTGAGTTTTGAATAATTCTGGTGTAATTTGTTTGCTTTTGAATTACTGAAATAGAGTTTAATTACTTTTATACTTTTTATTTTGCTATATACATTATATGTAACTCTTGATGTAATTTGGTTTCTTATGCATACTAGTAATTTTTTATCCTTTAGGTGTCACTATGCCATTTTGGTAGCTTTAGAAAGTGGTATAAGTTTTGGCACCAAAAAAAGCCAGATTTATAAAAGAATTAGAAGCAGGTAGTGTAGTAGTAATTAAGCATGGCAATGCTGCCTTGCGGACACGGTGTTCCTGCAGTGGAATATATTTAAGAAGGTGAACGGCCTAGCTCAGTGCAGCGCCATTCTGGAGTGATGGCACGTGGTACAGTACAAACTGATGTACTAGTTTGAGTCTCAAAGACAAGGCTTGTTGTTTCAGTGCCTACTTGTCAGGTAGCTAGTGAAATGGTTCCTTCCCTTACCTGCTCAAATGTGTAAGGTTAGCAGCACCCCTCCAGTGAATTAGCTCCTTCCTTCCTAATCACTGCATGTCACAGATGCGGTTTTGCCAGGCACTGTAATCCCCAGATGTTATTGTAACAGCTATACTGCCAGCCAGACTTGCCGAACGCTCCCCTTCAGTAGGGTCACAGAGCAAAGGCACCCAGAGTTGATGCAGATGGCTCCTGTAGGTAATACCAGTCCCAGAGAGGAGCTGAAAGTGTTGCGTGCTTTAACTTGGGTTGTCAGAGAAGTGAGCATTACCAAATGCAGCATTTTAGAAAGGCATGAGAAGGCACAGGGGTAAAAAAGGAAGTTGTTATAAAGGTGAAATTGTTTGCCAGGGTTGTAAAATTCACTGTGGAATTTAGCACGTGCTGAAATGGGTGTTTTATAAAAATCTACAAATGGTTATCTTGTAGGAGAGGTGCACTGGGTTATCCGACTTGGACGTTAAATTTATTTTTCATTCTTAAGGTCTCAAGAGTTAATAGGTGATAAACATGTTTAGATTGCTGTAAAAGATTGCTTTAACTTCTAAGATCATTAAACTTTCAAGTTCAATAACTTCGTATGAGTTGTGTAGAAGAATTTATCCATCAGGGTGCATCTTACCATTTCATTATCTTTTCTTAGTTCTTGCGTCTTAGTCTCAAGGTTGTGCTTTTTATGTTTATTATTAATGATTATTATTTTACAGGTTTGGAAAACATACATAAGCCAAGCATCGTCAGCTGTCATAATAAAATAAGGTGTGAATCTTTTGGGCTGCTCTATACTGCAGTAGCACCCCTGCTTTAAAAAACAGACAAAACTCATTTATGTAAAGTAAAAAGAAGCTTGATGCAAACTATTTACTAAAGTCAAAATAGCTTAAGCATGGAGAAGAGTTTCAGAGTGGTGGCCGTTTGTGAAGGGGAAGGAGGATTTCAAATACATGATTCTCTTTGGTTGATACCATGTTTGTATCATGATTTAGTTGGTTGATAGAGTTCTGTGGGTTTTTTTAGGGTTAAAGAATAAACTACTACTTTGTCAAAATTCTTTCTTAGTTACAGCAGGGTGACAAATATTTTAGGTAAATAAAAATGAAATTTGGTACATCACTTCTGTTCAGCAATCCTTCTGGTAAGTTAGTGTTGTAAGAGTCCTTCTCTGGACCCAAAGAACAACGGTATGGAGTTGTCCTGACTTTAGTCGCTCTTTTCTCTGATTTATGCCACACAAGTTTATGCAGTGACTGCTGACATGATCCCAACTGTTTGTGCTTGAATTAAATTGCATGTTTCGGTGAGACATCCATGCTTGGTTGAAAATTTTTTGAAGTGATGGATAATTTACCATATTCTTGATAGTTTTATCAGTTCCTAATTACATGTGTTTGTACCACTCTGCTTTTTTGTAAGTGCAGGGGTTCTGGTGCCATAGTATTTTTGTACTTTTATTTTTTTCTTCCTGGATACTGTGTTTTCAGTGAGTAGTTTTTGCTTTTCTTGGACACAATTTCAAGATGCTGAAAATTTTGCTGAGCTTTATTTCTGGACATGACTCTGTAAGTTATGTACATGTTTGTCATTATGGAGATGATTCAAATAACTAATCTATGCCCTACTCTTTAGTGGGAAGTACTTACTTAACCTGTCATCCGATGAACCAAGCGTTTCTTACATTTGTTAGAGGATTCTATTTGTGGCTTGGCATAAGTAGCCAACCCAAGCTTTCTGTATACCTGTGACCTTAATTCAGAAAAGTTTTATGTACTCTGATTTTGAAATCTTCAGGTCTTTCCAACTATGAAACTATGAATCCTTTTCATACATACCCTTTATTTAAAAAACAAAACCAAGAAAACAGACAAACAATAAAAACAAACTGCAGACTATCTTAAGATGCTCTTGGCTTAGTTTATTGTTCGCGTTCCCACACAAAGAACTTCACAAGCCTTTCAAAGGCAATGATTACGTAAGATCATTTTATTAAAAGCTGATTAATATGATAGAGGAGAAGGTGAATATTTTTGCAGAACGCCTGTGCATGTATGACATTAAAGGGCTTCCAAATAGACTGATCATGAGACGAGTTCTTTAATTTTTAACAAGAAATTTGGAGTCTCTACCTATTTTTACATGTAAGCATACAAAAAATTGAACTTAAACTTCTAAAGTGTCGAGTTCCAAGAATCTTGGTTTCCCTTGGTTGTGAAATTGTTCCCTGTATTAGTTTAATACATATTTACTCTTTTTTTTCCCTTTCTCTTTTGACGTCATTCTGATCAGCAATGCAGTCCAGAACACCATGTCTTTCTGGTTTGTTGTTGTTGGTTGGGGTTTTTTTTTGGTGTTATTTGCTTGTCTTTGTTTGGTTTTTATTTTGTTTTTAGGATTCTTTTTCAAAAGTTTGGGTTTTGGGGGCTATTTTTTTTAGTTTGCTTGGGTTTTGTTGTTTGGTTTTTTTCTAAATTATCCCCTAGCTCCTGGGTAGACTCAAGTAACTTTGGTTGGTACCACTCTGTAGACATATCAGAGCAAGCAGCAGAAATACGTGCAGTTTATGAAAACATGCCGTGCTTACAAACCGCCTGTAAGAATTTAATGCTTGTTACATGCCTAATGACTCAGTTTTATTGTACAGCTTGCTTTATGCAGTGGTTTCTTCTTCACAATCTCATCAGGACTCATTAGTATTGCAATTTCAAACAACTAAGGTGTAGAGAAGTGTTTCTTTCTGATTGTGGGATTCCTTCATTTAAAACACACCAAATGGTCTGAAGCTCAGGACAGATAGGGCAGGTCAATTTTACAGAAGAAGTGTGACTTTCTAAGGCATGGCACCTTAGGATTTAGTGGTATTACCTCAGGATTTCTAGTTTTGGCAATCTTTGCAAACCAAAAGTTTCTGGCACATGGTGTGTGTGTGTGTGTATGCATTTACGTACCTCATATACACACATACATAAATGATACAAATTTTAGCTGCTTTTTAAAGGCTTATGTTGAGCCTTCTAAGCCTGATTTATTTTCTGGCATCAATCAGACTGGATAAGGAGTGAATCTACTTTGCATAGGCATGTACTTACCTGATGATTTGGATTGTTCAGTTATTTTTCCTTTCTGGCCTGAGTTCATTTAGAGCAAAGGGACTTTTGAATCATTCTTTTTTTTTTTTTTTTTTTTTTTTTTTTTTTTTTAACTTTTCCAATAGAATTCAGAGAATTCTTACACAAATTAAGATGAAAATTTAATTCACAGACCACAATCCTGTTTTCAGATGTGATCAATAGCCAATACTAGTAACACTATAAGAGAAAGTATATTTATTAGAAGCTTGCCACTTAAGTAGCTGAAAATTGGTACTAATTTCCCTGTAATGATGTCATTAGTAAGTAGGAGTCTTTCATATGGTGCAAATAAGTTCAGTTGGAGTGATGTGCCTTGCTTTTGAGCTGTAATGGACTCAATGATCTTAAAAGTCTTTTCCAACCTAAATGATTCTGTGAAAAATCATTCCTAACCAGCCTCCCATGTTTTTGTTCAATACATATGCATTGCTGCTGCTGTGCTAAAAGGTGACTTGTTTTTTTTACTTGCTAGCATTAATCCCTAGAGGAAAAATATCGATTTGATTTTCCTACAGTAGTTCATAGAGGGTGTATATATATATGGTTATGCTTATTTTGAGATACAAAAACATGCAGTTTTACTGTGCCTAGACCAAGAAAACATTTACCTCTCTCCGTGCCATCCAGTGCACTGTTCTTTCTGCGCAGTGTTTTCTTACAGACCCTGTTCAGTGACCAAACACAAGATGCAGTCAGTAATGTCGACTGGAACACCACCAGTGTAAATCCAGTTTTAAGTGATAACGTGTTAAATCCTATTTAAAATATGTGTAAGTTCATAGGTCCTTACGTTCACCTCTTAATTTTTTCTGCAACTGTTAAGAAGGTAAGATCTGGTAGTTGAATGCCTTGGCTCTTTAGCTAACAATGTTGTAGTTCAAACATATAAACTGTGTAAATTGTTACTGAATGCAAAGTCTCCTTTAATTTTGTCTTTTTAAAATTTTTTTCACATTGGGAATGCTTTGTCCTCTTTAGATTGTGACTAGACAGCAGTGAGAATTATATAAAAGGTGGAAACAAGAATATGCAAAAAAATTTTGAGTATTATCTACAAATTACTTTTAAAGCCATGACAGTTGTGCATGGTTGCTTCAGGAGACTGCCTTTAAATCTTACCAATTTGGAGTGCTCAGAATCAGCACTCCAGCTCTAATTAAGATTAAAACTGAATTTTTTTACTAAAAGCCACATGCAGCATAAAAAGCCTGGGCCATCCATATAATCTATGCGTATGTTTAGATGGCAGGCATTTACTGGTTCATTTAGATGTACATAAATGAACTTGCTGTGCATTCTGTCTTTAATTTTGTTTGGTCAAGAGTGTGTTAGACAGTACCAAGTTTATTGATCTATCTTTTGGCCACAGATATACAATCTTGTAC
This sequence comes from Microhierax caerulescens, assembly GCA_035590215.1. Classification (NCBI taxonomy): domain Eukaryota; kingdom Metazoa; phylum Chordata; class Aves; order Falconiformes; family Falconidae; genus Microhierax; species Microhierax caerulescens. Next base: position 20,046,748 of record JAVJGJ010000032.1, on the reverse strand, counting down.
TGTTTGGGAGATTTGAGATGCAGATTCCAGTATTCTTTTGTTTGGGACTGCTGTGTAAATGAGCAGAGCCAAACTCGAGCCAGTTAATAATGAATCAGTACAATGCAGATCTTTCTTCTGTCAATTCTAAGTATTGAGTGAATATTGTTAAAGTCAGACTCTAGTTAGGGGTCTGTTGCAGATTGAAATCACTATGATTATGCTTTTATTTTCTTGGGTTTAGTGTTGTGTAATAGCTTGCTCTCCCTTTGTAAATATTTTTTGCAATCTGGAGAACTTGAAATTTGCTATGAAGACTTTGGTACATTTCTGTCAGCATCATTCTGTGCCTCTTAAACTGCCCTTAAAATTAAAATACACAAGTAGTCTTAGCATTGGCTTCCCATAGCTGGGGAATCAATTTCATACAATTAGCAGCAGCTTTTTGGACTCCACAGTTCCTACTCTGTGGTTTGGTGATCGTTTCAATGTAGACTGCTTGTAAGGGATCAAGAATTGGCTCAGAGTTGTTTGACTGGGGATCTTCAAAACACTTCTACATTTAAGGCAGTTCAGGGAAAAGCTTTTTTTATTTAAGCTCTGTCCTCCTCTGTTCAGTATCTGCTCAGTATTTTTCCGCCCTTCTTTCCCTTTATGCCGAATACAGGAAAGGTCACTCTTGAGTTCTACTCCTGCACAAAACCTTTCTACCTGTCCATTATGCACCTACTTTTCAGTTTAATCTGTAGTTGTCATTGAAGTAACAGCATATGTTAAAATCAAATCAGATTTTCCTCACAATATTTCTTCATGATGTTTCCTAAAACTGTCTCCTGTTATTTTATTCTCAGACTGTCTAGCTAGTGACTCACGCTTCTGTGTTCCAAATCTCTACTGAGATGCACATTTCTTGATGAAGGTCAGCAAAGACAACTGGTGTATCTATACAGGATTACCCAACGTCATTCTGCCATATTCAGGGGAGCAATTGGTAATTGTTGATAGCAGAATTTCCAAGTCTGTGGATTCATGCCTGCATATATTATTTTCTTTCTTCAACTTGTATCTGAATGACCAATGCATATGATGTTGCATTGACTTGATGGGAACCCCTATCAGTGAGTTCTGAGAGTTCTTGCACTGCATCAGTCTCACCCAGGCTGCATCTGTATTCCAATAGAAAACTTACATGGCATGGTACAATACCTGTGAGGTTGCCTTTTCCACTCCTGTGGTTTGTCCTGGTTAGCAGGCACTAAGTGTTTTGTTTCTTTTGTAATTTCTTTCTGTAATTTTTGTTTCCCTACCTCCTGTCCCAGGAAATCTTTACTTTAATAAGATTTGTATCTTGTGGTCTGTCTTACTCATCTGGTAAAAACATGAAGAAATAGCTTGCGAGAACAGCAGAACAGGAATTGTAGAACTTTCCACTGGTTCAAAGGTAGGGATTGTGCCGGAACAAAAAAGTACTTTAAAAAATCAGCAGTTGCTGTTGATTTTGATTCATTGTGGTAGTTTTAAAAGATCAGTGTTGGCATCTGATTTTAAAATTTTGTAAAGTTTTGAAACTATATTTTTGATTTCTTAAAGAAAAAACTTACTACAGAACAGTTACTCAGAAGACAGAGGTCTGGTTCCCCTCCCCCTCGATATGCATTAAGTGCATCTTCTGGAGAATTTGGTGCTTTGCTCTAGGTTGTTTAACCAGGCTATATTGAAATCTTTTCATAATGTTGTCTTGTATAATAGCCTTGGTACAACTTTTTTCATACAGCTTCGTTTCTTGAGCTGTTACCATTGTGTGTCTTCACTAGAAGCAGGGGCACTCTTAATGTACTTCTCTGTTCCTAAATACCGATTATCGTCATGGTCTTGTCTAGATTATGTTCCCACATGTTTTTCATTCCTCCATTGGGTCAAACTCAAAAAAAGGCTTTTTTGCCTTTAGTTTTTAAGGCTTATCAGATCCAGCCTCTGCTGACTCTCTTTGAAATCTCACCTTCAGGACTTGCATACTAACTGAGCTTTCATATAGAGTGTTAATTTTTATGAGCTCTTTACTGAATTGTCCAAGACAGTCTTATCTGTGAGTGTCTTACAAAGCTGCCATTTATTTTCTGATTCTTTTTGTTCTTCTTTTCTTTGTTACACAGTGGAAAAACCTAACTAACAAACAAAAAAACCCACACGTGCATACACACCACCCCCCTGAAAAAACAGCTCCCCAAAACATGGAGAGGGAGGATAAAATCCTTATGTTCGCTGCACTAAGACTTCTACCTACCATGGTGACTAGTGTGTCTTGCCATTTCCTTCTAATCCTCATTAGTGTCTCTGTTTTGGTTTGCTGCTTGCTGTTTCAGTTGCAGATGGTTAGCGTTTTAGTTTTGGGACTGTATGGTCCTGGCTTTCTGCTAGAGCTGTTAAATCTTTTTCTACAAAAATCATTAATGCATTTTTTCCAGAGTAGTATTTCAGAATATTTTTGTGGGAAGTGTATGGATCTCATTTCTGTATTGTAATAGAAGGGCTTCACTGGAGTATGGAAGTAGGTTTTAGGCATGAAGAAATAGGTTGTTTAGCTTATGGGTGCAGGCAATCTGGAATTGTCAACCTGCTGGTGGAGTCACCTGAAACATAGAAACTTATACAAGCAGACAGGAGCTTCTAACAAATGGGAGTGAAGGAAGGTGTAAGATGTGAAGACTGCTTTCACATGGTTAATACTTCAAAGAATGAAGTAAGTTACTAGCTGTAGCCCTGGTTCCTAGGACAGGGGAATTAGTCGGATCCTGGGTGCTTTATGAGGTAAGAGGCTGGTAATACTGTGAGCATATATATAGGCAGGCTTTGTTGTCTGCTTTGAGACCTCTAAATTACTTTTTATTGCTGACTAATAGTAAGTTTTGTTAATATTCTTGTCAGCTCAATTGAAGAACTTTCTATTTGTGACCAGTTTAAATACAAAGTACATCTAAGGGCAGAAAGGATTCTGAAGGGACAGTTTAGTCTCATCAGAATTAAATTGCGAAGACATAAAAGCTACCTTTTTTTTGTTTGCTGTTATTTGCATGTTGTGGAAGTATCTTAAACTTTTGCTTTCTTTTAACATTCTTTTTTTTAACATTCATAGAAGATAAATTTTGCCTAATTCTGTAGGAATTAAAATAATTTTTGTAAAATATTTTTTATTTGAGAAAAAGGTCAAAACTAGGTATGTAATCTTAACACCATTGAGGCTTTCTGAGGCTATACTACCAATTTGCACTACTAATACCAGTTAAGTCAGGAATGCTGTGTGGTGGAGGAACAGAGCTTAAATCAGAGTCAGATAGAGGAAGAAGATTTCATATCTGAAGAAATCCTAGACAACTCTCCATTTTTTTTAAGTTATGGGTTTTTTTTCATTTCACGAAAGCTGTGTAGTTCTTTGTAATTTTTATCTTAGTTTGCTTAGGTTCTGTGGCACCTTACAGGCAGGAGACTCTACCAATAGAGCAATGAAACTATGGCATTATGCTCTACTGGTCTAAATAATACTCAAAACTTTTAGAAATCCTAGTGTCTTGCAAAGAGAGTATAATTTTATTTTGGTTTGTAACTGGTTTTAAAATCTGGTAAATATAATGTATATTCTCTTTCACTTGACATGTCTCTGTAGGCAGCTCGCGGGGGGGGGGGGGGGGGGGGGGGGGGGGGGGGGGGGGGGGGGGGGGGGGGGGGGG
>JAVJGJ010000032.1:19994346-20043034 GCA_035590215.1 Microhierax caerulescens | reverse complement strand
CTCTGTAGGCAGATAGCTTCCCCCCCCCCTTTTTTTTTTCCCCTCTGTCTACGTTAAAATAGTCAGATTTCTAGCCTGTTACCTTTATTTGATACAGCATCTGTCCTAATTATCTGAAGTTTTTAAAAAACATTAATGAATGAAATTGAATGAAATAACTGTGAAAGTTAAATAAAGGTAGGCTATAGTGGAGAGAGAGAGCAGATGAGGTATATGGAATAGAAGTAAACTGGAAAGGTAACCCCTGTTTGGCCTTTAACACCAAAAAAAATATTAATACATTGAAATAAAGTTGATAAATTGACTTCATGGTACAACATATAATTAATTTTTAGAAAGGAATGTTCTGGAATTATCAAGGCCAAAAGCTTGAAAAAAAACTTCCAAAGATACGCTTGGGTATACAGAATGTTTCCTACTTCTCTGCTGCCGGAGTCTTTTCCTCTATGGGTGTGCATAGTACTCAGGTTTTTCTCGCTCATCTTCCCACCGTTTCTCTTTGGTGGTGTAGTTCTCCTGACAGATACTGAGAGGAAGAGAAATTCAGGAGGTTTATATGCTGCAGAGTTAATGCACGGTGGTTTTGTTTGCTTAACGATCAGTCATTAACAATTGGCATCTAATGCTTCTGGTTGAGCTAACAGTCAGTATTCACTGAAATGAAGGACACTTTTTACAATAACTTCTTTGGGGTTATCTTGAAGTCAAGAAGTCACTACAAGCAGTTACCTTTTCTGGGTTTGTGTGCTGGTCTGTGCCATGGGAAAAGGCTGTTCTGGGCAGAGGTCCTATAGCCGTGTGTGTAAGGCCACTGGAACCTTCTGGTAAACACCGACTAAACTGATAGAAACTGAATGAAACTCAGGTGTATGAAATACAAGGTAATGCATGTAAGGGGTAATAAATATATATTACTATAAAATGGTAGTTCACTTGAGAATGATAGCATGAAAATGACAGTTCCTAGCAAGATGATTCAGCACACTTAACATTTTTCATCCACATCTATGTATGTTTCTTTCAAATACCATTTCTTGAAAATAATTCTGCATATTATTTGCAGAAAATTTGGAGACAGAGGAATTTCAGGCCAAAGGGATGTTGGGGGAGAAGGGGTTGAGGGAGAGGGTAGAGAAAGGGGTTGGGGCAGTGGGATCAAACTCCCATTGCATTGCCTGCATGTGTTATACATGGGCAGGTCTGTACCACTGCTGAATAACGGGAAGCTTTCTACTGGCAAGCGGCATAAAAATATGATAAATAGCATTTTAATGTAGCCATAGGAGAGATGAATAAAATTCTCTAATTACTAGGAATAATTCCATTCAAAAAACTAAAGTATTTTTACAGGCCATTGGTAAAACCTTATATTGTTTTTAGTTTGGGTTACATGCTTTCAAATTAGGCACTGAACTTACCGGAGGTGGGTCACTCAAAGGTGACATTTCATCCAGGCCTTTTTATTAATTGTATGTGTATTTATTGTTTACCATAGAACCTCTTTGTTCTTTCATTGCTTCTCTGTTTATGAAACTATTTCCCAGGTCACCAGAATTCCTATGCTTGGGTTAGTGCAGCTGTTTATTTTGTTACTTTGATGGTAATTTGGTATCCTAAAAGCATGGCATTTTTCTATTATTTTTATATTTTCTAATATTTTTATATTTCTAGTGTAAAATTTTGAAGTATGTCTGGATCATTTTCTTGCAAATAACTTTTTGACTTAAAAAAAATCTGTGCTTTTTATAAACTTAACAGTTCTTCCTTATGTTTATGTAGGGGAAAATGCAGTGTTGCACTTCTGAATGAGACAGAATCTGTGCTGTCATATCTGGAGAAAGAGGTAATATGTGACTTCTATTTTAGTAGATACTGCAATGGTTATGTTTTTTTATGGATGTATTTTTAATAAATGGGTAAGCAATACTTCAAAAATCTTTTCATGAATGATTTAGAAAAAAATATGTTGTTGAAAACACTGATATAAAGATGTTATTTGATAAAAACTTAATTGACACTCTTAAATAATGTTTTTATTGTGAATATGGTTGTATTTAGAAAGTAATTAATTTGAAGTAATTCCTATGGCATCTTACAAAAGAAAAATACATGAACTTTTTCCTGTGGTGGATACTTAAGGGGGAAATTCACATGGCTCCCCTCTCCCCCCTTAGATCCTTCTTTTTTATTTTTTTTCCATAGAGTTGTTCTAGAAAGAAGGATCTTCTGTAGCCAATGGACAGGGAGAGCAAGAGAGGATTCTTTAGAGGGCAGCTTAGCATAGGAGTTTAATTTTAAGGGCTCTTTACAGAAAGTACCTCTCTCCTGTACAGAAGGTACCGCCTTACCTTTCATTTCCCATGAAAGGAACTTAGGGTGCTTGGCTTTACTAGAGGGGAACAAAATCCTCCAAGTATTTGATAGATAATTGTGTTGACCACCCCCCCCTTCAAAATAAACATTTTTGTTTGAAGTGTCTTAATATAACATCAGACAGATGGTGGTTTTTAGCTGAAATCTGCATGTCATATTTAAAATAGGTAAAAGTGTTCTGAAAACAGAACTTGCCCTGTACTTCAGGTGGCTGTACCAGGTAATGCCAATACTGGTTTTGTGTAAGACCTTTTCAGACCCTGACAGTGGTTTATGCTTTTTTGAGACTAATTTATGAATGCAAGGTCAGCATGATAGAGCTACTTACGAGAGAAAACGTTAAATTCAGAAAGCAATTAACATTACTTTTTTTCAAGTCCATTGATACATTTTTGAGTGTGAATCTTTTCATTATTGCTCTGTTCTGCAATAACTCCTAGTAATTAGAGAAGCTTCAATTAGCCGTTTAGAAGTGGAACATCTATATTATTTAAAATAAGGGTTAATGTACCAATCCTGTGCTCTAAAAGTGTGCAAGGGGGGGTTACTATAATAGTTTTCAAATGGAAAGTGATAAAGGTTTACAAACCTAATTTTAAAAACCATTATGCTGTTGCAAATATGTCTTCTTTTCTTAGGATACTTTTTTTTATTCATTGGTGTATGATCCATCACTGAAAACACTTTTAGCAGACAAGGGAGAAATCAGAGTGGGGCCTAGATACCAAGCAGATGTACCGGACATGCTTGCAGAAGGTAAATATAGGATCTTTGATTAGTCAAAAAAAAAAAATTCCTTATCTTTTATTATTAATAATGTCGACTTTCTGAACTAAACTAATCAGCATAAAGGCAGAGAAAGCAAGATAGTAGATCTTAGAAAATTGACAAATAGCAGTAGATAATACAAGGAAAGAAAATATAGCTATTGAAAAGACATTGTCCGTTTCCAATTTGTGCATAACACAAGTTAGGCATTTAATGTTTGCTTATTTAATAGTACCATTGGTTAGTTCTTTGATATAGGCTTCATGGAAATAAGATGTTGAGGACCAACTTGTTTGTATAGTAATAACATGATAACAAAAAAAAATTAAAAATATATTACTTCTCGCCCTTTTAAAACAGGCTCTGCATAGAGAATGTGTATCTTTGTGTCATCTTGTTTGAAAATACTGGCTTCCATCAAAGCATCTTGTCTGTTTTGTAGCAGGACTGAAACAGATGTTTCAAGCCTTGACATATCTTTAAAAATCACTGGTATTATTTAAATTTTATTTATAATCTAGCACAACTACCTGGGCCTTAGTCTTTTGCTATGTAGGAACCTTATTCTTTTAAACAGAATTTCAAATACAATATTTATTTAGTGCTTGGATGTTATTTAAGAAGCTATATCTTGTTATATTTGCGATTGTGTTTACTTAGTAAATTTCAAAATAGGCTGATTTTGTCAGGGAAACGTGCACTTTACATTGAGTGCTAACAAAACAGTTTCCTGAGGAATATCTAAACATAGATTTAAACACGATCTAAACAATTTTCAAGACTTGGTATTTATTCCTTAACAAGAAAATATTGTGTGACAGGAATATTACTTGCAATAAGTCAAAGGATTCTGAATGCCCCAAATACGGATTTGTAATCTTAAATGGTGTGTTTCTATTGTCATAGGCTGCGCTTTTTTCTACTATACTTTGTTTCATACAAAATGAATGTTATTTCTATAAAGCTTATTAAATAAACTATAAAACAAGTATGATTTGATTTCTAGCAGCTGGCAGATTGTTTTACAATGGATGCCATTTTGCAGCTCATCTCCATTATTATTCTGACTTTTTTCTTTTAAAAACCAGAAATAAACTCTAGGAAATCTTTTTGATTTGTTTATAAGGTGTGCAGACTTGTTTCAGAACAAGTTTGTGTCTAGAACATGATACACTGAGATTCTTGCTGTAAAATGTGCCTGTCATAGAGGAACAAATAATTATGGCGATGTTCATATGCTCAAGAGGAAAGCTTCCCAGTGGACTAAGAGAAAATTACTGTCTCAATGTGTTTATCAAGTGGCCGGGAAGTACTGATGTGCTTCTGAAGTAGTTGGTTGAATTGTTGAGTTTTCAGGATGAGCTGGGTTTGTCTGCTACGCAGCAAGTCTTTCCCTACCAAGTTCTGCTACTAAAATTACTAAAGACAGAGCCTAAGGATGGAATAGTGAATACTACATTTAAATTAAATGTATTTCCCATGGAAGTTTTACTTATTTTATTTTCTAAAATTAAATTCTGTATGTATTAAAAGTTAAGTTAGCAAGGTTTTCTGGAGCTGAACTTTCTGAGTTAAAACCTTGATTCAGTTGAGTAGATCTTTCTCTTATGTCACGAAGACAGGATTTCACTGTGTGTTGCCGTCTTGTTTTTCTCACGCCCCAATAATCCTCAGAGTGCAGTAAGTGAAGTGATGTTGTCATCTTGCTGTCCTTGGTAGACATTGATAGTCTGTTAGTTATTAAGGTTCAGAAACACCAAGTTGCCCACAAACCAAAGATACGTTGGTATACAGAGAGTTCTTTGGCAGTTCAGTTGGATTAATTTGCACTTATTTCCAGTGGCTGGTGGAAAAAGAAAGTTTGGTTTAGGAGGATAAAAATACCTGAATTACTGTAGTTTTGACTGGTTGTTATCTGAATGTTTCTGTAGCCTTCTGACCTCCAAGGAAAAGAAAAAGATGACTCAGCTGTTACCATGTCTTTATGTAAGCTGGCAGCCTGGAAGTTAATTCATTTGCTGTCAAGCCTTTTCATTCACTCAAACAAATCTAAACAATGTTTAAAATTAATAGAATAAATTAGATATGCTTGGAAAATATGGAATTCTGTGAAGATTTCTAAATCTTAAAATAAGTTTAAAAGCAGCTAACGAATTATTATTCTGCCAGAATGTATGACGACTTAAAGCTAAAAACCTAGAGCAACCACCTTAAATTAAAAGAATTTAGACAACTTTGAGCCAGTTAGTCATCACTTGAGGAAAAATTAGGTTTTATGTCATGTAATATTACTATGTAATAGAAAGCTTTGCAGACTTTATTGCCACATAAAATTTGTCCTTTAATGTAAAGGAAGTATATCTTTTTGAAGGTTGTAGTAGGCGTATTTTATATTTACAGAAAATCCCCAAAGCATTTTTGGAAAAAAAAAAAAAAAATATTTAGAAAAATCAGATTTACATACCATCAGTTATTTTATTTTAAAAGTTACTGGCATATAAATCCAATTCAAATGACTGAAGACATGTCAGTTCAGATTAGCTTTCAGAAGACCAGTCACAAAGTGGCTGAAAAATGAAAAAAGTTCATTGAACTGTGAAAGCCCTTCCATATCTTTTACAAACATTAAATTATTTTGATGTAGACACTGATTTATTCTAGTAGATTAAAAATTCAAATTGCTTGCATTTTCTCTATACTGTGGTAATTTATGTTCTGTCTGAATGGATTACTGTCTTTTTTCTGTTGTTAGTTTATTGGAAAACTATATATGCATTTTTTATGCTTTTTTTGTTGTCATAATAGATTTATTTTTTTTTTTCCTTGCATTGATATTATCATTTTTCTGTCCTTGGCTAAAACATACTCCAAAATCCAAAATGGGTGTGTAAGCCAAATTTTGGATAATACAGCATACCTTGTGTGCCTGTCCCCCACCTTGCCCCATGGTATGGGTGAACTGGGTAACTTCATATTTCTCTTTAGTCTTTGAAATGAAAATAATTTTTACTTTTTAAAAGACTAAAAGGTTTATTAAAATCAAGATACATGATGAAGTGTCCTAGATTCAGCTGATTTTCCACTTTGAGATACATTGAATCATAAATTCTTTACAGAATTGCAGTAACCAAATATAACCAAAGTTTAACTCTTTGAAAATGCCCAAGTCTTGTTTATTTTTCTGCTTTTGTTGTAGTGGTTTAGATTATATTTAGATAGATATTAGATTAGATAAATTGCTTAGATTACAGTTATCGAAGACTATAACTTTGGAGAAAGACCAAACCAGATTTCTTTCAGCAGTCTTTTGTGACTTCTGTTGTGAACATCTTTGGGAATAAAACTGTGATCAAGGTTATCAGATTTGAATGATATTACAGTTGTGTGAAACCCTTCTTTTTCCCCAGTGCCAAGTGCTCCAGTCTTCCTAGCCTCTAGTTTAAAGACTTTAAGCGTCTTTTTAGTTGCTTTTACTACACTGGAGAACAGGAGACTGATTCTACAGCATTGGCTCTATTTCTGGCTAGTATGATACTAAAGAAGGTCCTTTCTCTGCTTTTAACAACCCATTCTCCAGCTGCTTATTCTATGAATACAGCAGCTGTTTATTTTCAACTCTGTTTCCAGTGTGGGCTAACATTTTGATCATCAGTACAAAGCAATAATAAAAAGGTTTATCTCGGACAACGAAAGTGTGCATTTGGACAAAGTGTATCTTGTTTCAAGCATCCCTGCTCTGCAAGTCCAGAGGCAAGGTACCTGGTTCTCTGTATATGATGGCCAGAAGCTGCTGTCTTGTGCATCCACCTACTGTACTTGGTCAACTTACAAAATACTTGTCTAATAAGTTTAAAAAACAAAATTAAAACCCCCAAACAACAAAAAAACCCTTCACAGTTTTGCTTTGAGCAAGTCCTCATTATCATTTTATCTGTACAGAAAGAGTTGGGACTGGCAGTTTGCCTCTTATTAAACAGCCATGTGAGTGGACATGTTTTTAATCAGAACACTATGCTTCACAAACAGTCTTAAGGCACATCTTTTATTCTGTGCCTACCTATAGTTGTATTTAAGAGAAGTTGCAAGAGAAGCCTCAAACTGCTACTTAGTCACCTTCACCCAGTGCTGGTGCTGTGTAGTAGGTAACTTCTTTGTATGTGTTTAGTCGTTGCCATTAGCATGTTCTGTTTCAACTGACTTTTCCATAAAGGCTTGAGACAATATGTTGAGCTTTTAGCAAATCTCAGACTAAAAATAAAAGGAACACCCAGAGATTAGGAAGTGCAAACATTAATGTTAAGCTAACAGCATTAATACCTACCAGAAACTCTTGAGTATAATTAGATTATGGTACTGCAGTATAAGAAAAAGCATAACATATGCACAATGTGATTCAGTTAGCAGAGCAACTATTAACTTTAAAATTTTTGTTTCTCTTGTAAAAACTTGGGGTAATTTCTGAGATTTAGCACAAAACCACCAGTTTGAAAGTACATAGTAGAGGGAGGTAACTTGTGAACTTTTTCTACCTGTCTTAAGTTGTTCAGGTCTTTGAAGGGTGTCTTTGATCGCACAGAGATTCCCACCCTGTGTTCTCCTGGGCAGCGTCAAGAGTGGCAGCTGTTCACAAATACCAGTGTGCACACACTTACCTGAACAGTGGAAAGTGCCTGGGAAGAATGTTTTATTGCTAATTAATTGCCTCTGTGTGGCAGCAGCTTCTGTCAGCTCATCTGGCTCTGCTCATAGTGCCTGCTGTAAGGATTCTGAGTGCTGAGGAAGTCACATGGACCTAGAGATCCCTGGGCAAAACAGAGGCATGTCAGAGTGGGAAATGTGATGATGGATGAATGAAGGGTTAGGGTTGGTTTGCAGTTAGTGGGAAATGAGATTTTTGTCTCCATGCAGAAGTATACGGAAGGAGACAAGCATCAGGAGGTTGACAGGTGTTGTGGGGAATGATTACATTTAAAGGTTTGTCTAGAGAACTGATTGCTCATCCTAACTGAGTCCTGCTACCAGAAATGGCAAACCATTTGCAAAGCCCTGTTTTAATTAGCCTGGAGGGCTGATCTTAGAGTCTCTGTTACAGGGATGGCTGTGTACTGCTGCATGGAATTTTTCTCATGCAAATGGTCCCCTCCCAGCTGCAGTCCTGTTGCTAGCCCAGTGCTGCTTATCTCTTTTATCTGGGTTTAAAAGAAGGGCACTGTGTTCTGGGGAGTTCTTTATGGAGCAGGGATCTGACACAATTAGGTACTCTTTGGTCATTTAAAGAAGTACAAAGAGTTTGGAACTGGCAAGGAAGAGACCTACCCTCTTGCTAAGACATAGTGAGGAAGAGGAACTAGAGTTTCTGAAATGGAAGAAGCAGCAGCCTGTAGGAAAAATGTTCTGTTCAAAGCTTTTTTTCTTTTTTTTTTACTTTTTAATAAATAAAATTATAAGCTATATTCAAAGTAACTGTATAAAAACCCAGAGTCCCTCTTGCACACCTGAAAATACCCAGAGAGCACCTAGAAGTAGCACTTGCTGTGCAGTCAGTTCCATTTCTGTAAATTTTGGATGATGTACACAGAACTTGTATCCAAAACTTCCAAAACTTTTCTCTGTTTTGTAAAAGAAAGAATTCCTTTAGGGGTGTTTCATAATGACTTCTCTGTTTTTGTGCTTCATACTGCAACTCAGTTGTAAGAGCATTTGTTTTAATAGACCTGACACATCAGATGGAAACTATTAAACTTTAAGTTCAAGCCTGTTAATGTTTGGGAATATTGGAATTGCAAGATTTTAGCTTAAATGCAGTTACAAGTAAAGAGACAAATAAGAAACTCAGCTACATACTGTTTGGATTTTTAACATTAGAAAAGTTCAGGATGCTTAGATTTAGTGTATTGTATTTTCTGGTTCTTTAAATGCTTCCCTTATACGCTAAATTTTTATTTTAATTTAAAGTATAAAAATATATTTTAGAATGGTGAAAACCAACTGTAATCTTATGAGGAGGGATCTGTTCTGTTACTTCGTGGTACGTAATACTCCCATATTTATTGGAAGCTTTGCATTAAAAACAGTGTTTTGTTAATTCTTTTCAGTAATGTTATTTAAAAATATTTGTTGCCTTTTGGTACAAATAATGGAGGTAATAAGTGCATGTATAATTTTCATTGAACAAGCAGTTATGTCGATTAAGCTGGTTCTTTTATTCCTTATATACTTACTATACATTTACTCATGTCACGTAGTAATGGACATTTCAGAGCTTCAAGCCTTAGGTCATTCACAACTTCTAGCTTAATAGCCAAATGGCAAGTTGGAAGAGTTAGGCAATTAGAGCTTGTAAAAACTGTTCAACACTTGAGGTATGTGGATTGTTCTGCTTGGGGATTGTTGGAGTGGGGTGGGTTTTTTTTTTTGTTTGTTTCTTTTTTTCCCCCTTGTCCCTGCCCCAGATTGTGAAGGTAGGTTTACCTTTCTCAGGTTTGCTTTATGCTTGAAGGGAAATCAGTTGGAGATTTATAGTTCTCATTACAAGAGAGCCATGATTTCCTGCTGTCTTCAGGTTCTTGAGGAGGCTTAGGCATCTGTTCTCATTCCTGTGTTTGTTGTGATCCTCGTATTTTTCAACAACTCAAAGGAAATGGTTGAAGTGTCTGTCTCCTCTTTTGCCTTCTGGTTGCAGCGCAGCATGAATTGTTCATGCTGCATTGTTGGTGTGGAAGGTTTTCCATGATTGCTGTATGTATGTAATTGGAAAGATTTTAATAATATCTGGGAAGCCTTGGCTGAGGTGGCTCAAATACTAAATGAGTTCTGTCCGGTAGCCAGTCTTATGAAGGATCCAACTATTTATTGTGAGCCGTGTATACTTACTATTCCAAATAATGTATCACAGTGAGCACTTCAGTCACCTTTTAAGCAGTAACATCTTAGGGTTTAATTGCCCTCACTTTTTTTTTCCTTCCTCAGTGGGCTTACTGTAAGTTCAGATTTTTGTTTTCTTTGCTGTTTTACTGTAAGCCTGAGTTTTCTTTGAAATTTATTCTGTAGACGATGAAAAACAGGTATCAGATGCAGATGAAATGCGGCTTTTGTACTTCAATAAGTCAAAATACATTTTGCCCTCAAGAAAAAGTTCTCCAAATAGTATGCTTTGTTTAAATTTGCGCAGATGAGTAGTCCTGTTTTATCTTTTGAATACTATAGTCCCAGGGAATTTGCATATTCATAGCATGAAGGTTTGTTTTGTTTTCTAAATTGCACGACCAGAAATTTCATTTTAATTTAGTGGGGTCTTTTTGAAGTGTCTCTGCATTGTGGTATCCCTCTTTCTGAAACAAGCGTTCTAAATACTGCTAATATTCACATGTAATGTGGTACTGTTAATGATTTATACATGGAATAATTTACACTGCTTTCCTGAAAACTGTGTTACCTCATGTGTTGTTATTTCAAGAAATAAGAAAAACTGTTGCAGTCTCTCTGTATTCAGATTGGAATAGGAGTGAACCACTGCAGGGTGTCTACCAACCAAAACATCATCTAAAAATGCAGGTGAGGGGATGGAGAATCTTGGTGCAGGTCACATTGTTCAGATTTATTCACAGATACCAAAGGAGTACAATAAGCTAATTCCAAAATAAAAGTGAATTTTCAGGTACCTTTTCAATAGTTGAATACTTACCCTTGCCTTTGAACTGCAGGTGACCTTGTAGTTTTATACAGTATATTAATTTACGTCATTGCCTTTAGATTTGCCATAAAAAGCTAAAATGAAAAGGCTGTCTTTTTATTATTTCTGTGACAGTGGGGATTCTACCTAAATGTGACTTAATGTAAGGACTATAAAGTGAGGAATGGTGTGATTTTAGGACATTACGCCTCCGTGTTCTCCAGTTTGTGGAAGTACATCTTAAGTACTGTTCTGCAGGGTTCTGAGAGAGAGGCAACCTAGTTTGTTCCTTTGTCCCAGCAAAGGACGTTCCCTTAAGCCAGCCATTCTTGCTGAAGCATAATGGAGAAGTTGGTCATTACTGCATGGTTATGATTTAGTTTATTTTGAGCCCGATTGTAATTCTTTTTATTTCTAGGAATTTAATACATAATGAATTAAAGCTCTTTTGAGTGCTTTTTGAGGTTTTGTCTTTTGATCATCACTGATTGATTTATTAGCACAGTAAGGCAGAGCACTGAGACAGCTCTAAGGTCATTGGAGTTTGAGGCAGTTTTAATTCAAAAGGGATTTTTCAAGTGAAAAATGATTATTTTTTTTATAGACTAGAGCTCCAGAGGATAAGAGACAATTGGACTGTGCATGTTTTATTGGCTTAGAAAATGCTCAATAGCAGTTTAAATTGCTGTAGACATGATGGGTTTGTATCACATGTTACCTTTCATTTGTAGTGTCTGTACATGTAGTCTTTTCTTTCTAGTCTTCATAAATGCATTATGTTCATAAATGCAGTTTTACCATAAGATTTATTTAAACATACACTCATCTGAATAATTGAAATCTTGAATATACAGCTGTCATGCAAGCTAAGGGGGAGAATTTTCTGCAGTTGAAAGGTAAACATAATTTTCCTTTTGCCTACACTTTTGAAATAATTTAAACTTTCTCGTTACTTGAATCAGAGAACTTATTTGCACATAACTCAGTTTTATTTTTTGTAGAGTTGAGTGTAATGTTTTGAACTTTTTTTCTGGATTATTTTTGATTATCGGTACTGGTGAGAATCACAAATCATTAAAAAAAAATAAATAAAAATTGAGTAATAAGAATTCGATGTCTGCAGAGCTTTTATGGTGAGAAGAGTTGTAATTTCTGTTAGTTAAGACCAGCAGTCAGCTCCCTGTTTACCACAAATTCAATTATGCAGAATTGAACTCATTAAGTGCCATTAGATAAAGTTTGTACATCCACCTGAAAGATGTCTTTCCTCCTGTACCTAATGTAAAACTTATTTTCCCAGTGGCAATTCAACGTTTTGTAACCTGCTTTCTCAGTTAAGATGTACAATCCTCCCCAATTGGTTGTTTGCCAAAAGCTTGTGATAATTAAGCTCTGTATAATTCATTTTATGCGGTATGAATATGTGGACTGTTTTAGCTGGTTTAGAGGGCAACTAATGAACTTTGCAGTGAAGGAGAAAGCTGAGATTTTACTTCAGACAGACAAACTTAATGTCTGGAACTTTATTCATCCCTAGACAGTGTGAGAAAATCCAATGTGATGCTATTTTTCTCATCTGTAAGTTAGAGGAAACAGTCGAAATAGCAGCATGAGAAGGTGGTTCATGGATTGAAACCTCATTTTCAGTGATCAGTTGCCTATTTTTACAGTGTTACCTAGCACATGAAACCGTGTTAGAAAGACATTTAAAGATTACCTGCAGTTAGTATTATATTGCCAAAGATTTCTGGCAAAAACCTGCTGTAAGGCTATATCCACTAAATCTGGTTGTGTATTTCAGTAACAGAAATTTCACGGTGTTGCATGCTGAACTGGGCTAAGGGAAGAGGAAAACTGACAAGTACCTCTCTTCCACATCCTTGCAGTGTAGCTAAGGGATATTGCTGTTTCACGGGTACAAAACTGAAACACAAAGAAGACAACACTGAATTTACTTCTTTGATACATGCTAATTATTAATATAAGCATCTGCAAATGCCTTCATGTTTATGTGCTTAGGTATCCAGTGAGTGGGTAATTGATGCATGAGTCAAAACTGCTAGCTGATTGCAAGAGATTGTATCGAGCTGTGAATGAATTTTCATAGTAGGAGGAACTCTGCAGTACAAAATATTGGTGTGGTGTCCATCTGCTGTCCATGGATATGTCTGCCGCATTGCTGTGACAAAAAAATCACAATTACAGATTTTCTGTCCCATGTGATTAAGGATCCAGCAGCTGGTACCTCTATTTTGCATTTATATGTTTGGATTGAAGTGACTGCTAAATTACTTCTTGAAAAAGAGAATAAAAAGAGATTTTGTAAAATAGTGTTCATTGATCAAAATATATAAATATATATAAATATAAAAATAAGACTTTGTACCTGACAGAAGTGGCATCTCTAAAAACTGTTTTCCTGGCTATTTTTCAGTCAGGTACCTTAACAATTGTTTGTCATTAAAAGCAGAGTTGGCATTGTCTACCTGAAAACCATATTTTAAAAATCCAACTTTTATAGATTTCATATTTCAGTTTCTTAAATGGATACTATATTGCTACATTGTTACATATCTGTAAAATTAAAACAACTGTACTCTCAGAAAAATGTTAATAGTTGATATTGCAAGTTTTTTTCTTCTAGTTGGATATAAGGAGAACATAGAATTATGCTGAATCTAATGTACTAATTACCTTGGGTGTATTTATCTGGAGGAAGTAAAGTCTAGAAGACTAAGTAGGGCTTCTATTTCTTGTAGTTCATCTTAATTGTATTCAGTTAAAAATTGCATTTGGTTTACTTTTGTTATGTAAAATTTTTCTTACACTTCTCTTCTGGGGGCCTTATCACGCTTTCCTTTGTTTAAAATAACTAACTGAAATGCAAAACTTAATTCTTTATGGTTTGTTTGTTGGTTTTTTTATGAAAAGAAATATTTAGCTTTTTATTGGAAGATAACTATGAGAAGTAAACTATTGAATAATTGATAAGGAGACACCCAGGCATATTTCTGGCCAGCTACTAATGTGTTCCAGTAAAATTAATCTTCAGGATTAGATTGGCTATAATAAAACCATAAGAAGTGCTCAGAATAAATTGGATAAACTGGTGTGTTGTACCATTCAAAAAAATAATCTAGCATTTCTTAGAAGCTGTAATTGGTATGTTGGTGGTGGTGAGGGAAGGTAACACTTGTAAGACCAGGACCTGAGAACCTTTCCAGATGCAACACTGAAAATATTGAAAGTTCAATTTATGTCCTGGAATTTGCAATATAAAGAATTAATAGTGTGGCAACTTTGATACCTGTTCAGTTTGAATGTCTTATAGTTCTGTGTCAAATTCAACAATATAAAAAATAAATGTAGTGGTGTTAACAGAGAAATTGCATCCTAGTTTTAAGGGGTTTGTCATGTTAAAAATCTTATAGTGTAAGGTACAGGCATAACTAAGGACAGACAGCTCAAAGAAAATGGGGGTGTGGGTTTTAGGATTACTATTTTGAAAGGAGACCTCTGTAAAAAAGACCAGTTTATCTTGTGTGATTCTCCTATACTGATTCTGTCAGCACATTCAAAGGAAGTAAACAACATTTTTATCCCTGAAACCAACTTTTCAAAGATCTCTACAGCACCACTTGACTGCCTCCATGATTTGGTCTGTTTAGGTTACTTTTCTTCCTGTTTAAGTGATAATATCCTGCCATTTAAGTGGAAAATTAAGAATGAAGCGTTTTTTTAAAGTGCGGTTTGGCAGAGACCACATATCTCCTGGAAACCTCTCTGTCTACCATTGTTGCAGTAATACTTAATATTGTAAATATTACCTTATATGTATTTGGATTCTTCTAGTATAGGTACTTTGCTCATGCCGTATTTATGTCTACTACCATTAAAATTCTGTTTGGCAATATTTCAGATTCACCTTCATCAAGATTTACAACGTTTTCTAGTAGCAAAAATGACCTCTAATTGAAGTAAGATGTGTAGTATTGCAATTTTTGTAATATTTTTGCAAACTTGATTCAGGAGAGTGACGTGTTTTGGCTGAATACCTGTGTTGTGGTTTTGTGATGTTCTCTCTTTGTGAGAAGTATACCCTGCCTGAGTATTGTTATGATCTCAAGGATATGATGTCTGAAACAGTTAACTAACATAAAAGATATTTAAAACCTATATATTAACAAGTTGAAATTAAGTGCTTGGAGATGGATTGTAAAATGTAGAACATGACCCACAATATGTCTGTCACAGATGGAAAAAATTAATGTATTGACAGTTGTGTAGTCCATTAAATAAGTTTATAGACCTAAAGTCATCCCCAAGGTTGCCAGAAATTAACAGTTTTTCTCTAGTACTGGATTTGAATTAGCTTAAGTAGAAGTCCCATTAGGCAGGGAATTCTTTATTGCCCGTGTATCAGAAGAAAGTAGTTTACTGTTTTTTTCTGAGAATTCTGAGAATGCGACTGTGAAATTTGTTCCTTAAAACATTAGCCAGGCAGCATGGTGCAGTTCTAACTTGTTTATTTGATAGGTATAAATATATACCACATTCTCATTTCCTTATAGAATGAATGTGCTAGAGAGACTCACCATATATGATCAGATTTTGGAAGAGCCTGTGCTTCCAGACTCTTTCAAGTGTACAGGTTATTTCATGCCTTGATGATAAGTGTGCATGTTTAGACTTGCTGTTTTCATGAAGTTTTAAGAAATATAGATAAAATGGTCTACACAGCCTAGATTTTCAAAGGAAATGGAATGGCTGTATTTGAGAACAGATTTTTATTCTTGTAGTAGCTCATAAAAGTCAGAGACAAGTACTGGCAGCCAGCTAAATGCTGGGATTTTTCACGTTCACTGAAGGAAGAGCATGCTTGTATTCTAAAATACCAAGGAACAGCAAGGAGTTTAACTTTGCTGTTGTTATACATTTTTTGCCACAAATGTGTTGGCCCCATTCCACAGGTAAATCTTCTCTACTAGTAGAATATGTGGTGCCTGCTTAATCAGCCTCTGTAATGTTTCTCATTTTGCAGTAGAAGTTACTGGTGTAGTAAAGACAAGATTTAGGCTTCTGTATAAACATGAATCATGGTAGTGTCTTCACACTTCACTGTTCTTCCAAACAGTACAAATGCCATACTCATTTAGTAATGAACACAGAACAAATTAAATTTTGGAAACCACCACCATTGTTTCATTCAGGTGCATGTACACAAATTGCTCTGTGCAGACAAATGAAGTTGGGAAATGATGGTGTGTATAGTAACTTTCTTGTGCTGTAGCCTTATATATTATTTTATAAAAGGATATAACTAGTCAACTTACCAATTTTAATAGTATGATTTGTGTTAACAATATGGATAATGTAGTGGCTGAGAGCAAGAGGTGAAAAAAAAATTAAATGTAGTAGGCAGTATTCTTTATTTTTGTTTTAGGGACATAGAATACATTTGGATAGAATAAATTGGATAGAATTTAAATGCTAAAGCTGGTTAATTGTAAAATTAATTTTAGCATGGCTTAAGTGAAACGGTAACTTTGATATAGTTGAGAAGCAATTTAAAGAAAACACTGGTTGCTTAGGTTATGGTTTCAAGTTTATAATCACATTATACTGAAGTTCTTTAATACTGCGCCTCTTAAGAATGCCTCCTTAACTTGAAATGCTGATGTCAAGGGAAGATATATATTTCACTGATGCTGTATTTTGGAATTTAAATGGATAACTGCTGATTGTTAAGTACTCTGTGTGTGTGTGTTTTTAAAAATGTACAATGTCTCTCTTAAACATAGTACAAGAAATACACAGAGAAAAACATTGTGAGTAATAAGTGTTTTGTCCCATCTACCTTTTGACAGGAGAATTAGATGACAGAGAACAGGCAAAGCTGGAAGTAAAAGTATGGGATCCAGATAGCCCCCTTACTGACCGTCAGATTGACCAGTTTTTAGTTGTAGCACGGTAAGATTAAAATCCTCTAATAAAAAAAAATTCCTTTTCCTTTTCCTACTGACTATTTATTCCCCTATATCGTGTTATTCAACTTGTTTGCCATTTTGTGAGCCCTTCTCTTTCCCACAGTTAGCTAAAAGAGAAAATCAGACCATAACCTTCTGCATATTTATTGAAGCTAACAATACAGAAGAGAGAAAAAGTTTTGGAATAATGTTACGCTCCCTGTATTTCAGGTTATAGTAGAATTGAATACTTTAAATGTAGACATCAGTCTGTTTTCCCTTCACAGTCAATGAAACAGGATTTCAGTGCTAATATTTCAGTCTTGTATTATAGTACTTGGAATTTTATAGTGTAAAATGAAAGTTAAGAGTAGAAATAAAATGTTAACAAATGAAACATGCAGAACTTGTCTAATTTGCATATAAGCTGAATAATATACAGTATAATTATTTTGGATGACTGTTGAAATAAAAGTTTAAGTGATGCGTTTCATTAGTGGAAAAAAACTGGTCAGTTCAATTTTAAAAATTAACATATGATTATGCAGATTTATGAGGAACATGAAAGCCCTTGATATTCATAAATACCTTTAAAAATTATTTCTCTACGTAAAAAAAACCAACCAAACCAACACCACCAGCTTTCAAAACTCTATACTTACTAAAGGACACCTTTATACACATAAGATATGGTCTGTTTCACCTGTCCTGTGATTCATACTTACAAATATAATACAAAGGTGCTGTTGCTGCAGAGAACTGTTAATTACAGCTAACGTAGGGATTTTATCCTGATTCACTCATCTCCTGTACTACTTGTAACCTGGTTGCAGAGTGCAGTCTCAAATCTTCTTAGGCATATAATCCTTTTACATTGTTTCCAGTTTTGTTTATCATTCTTTCTACCTTTTGAACAAAGTATTTCAGGAAGGAAATAGAGAAGTTGCTTTACATTTTCCAGCTTTATTTATATGGTGAAATAGGTTACCAATTAATTGTTTTACAGTTCAGATGCTGATCCACCTGTGTTTTTTCTTTCTCCCCTATCTTAAGTGCTGTATGCTTTCTATACAGTAGCAAAAATTGCCTGCCTCTGAATTTCCACACAAGCCAGAGGGTGTTAACGTGCATCTGTTCAGAAGATCACAGTGCCTGGTGCATGCTCTATAGAACAGAGCCCAGAAAATAGAACTGCTTCTATCACCAGCAAAATAATACCTGGACATGTACGGGCAGACATCATTATTTGGTTATGGGGTACCCTAAAAAACTATCTGCATGAAGATTACGTGCATTTTTGAAGAGTTCATTCTTTGCCTTCGCATCCCTCCACTCCCCATTTTGCAGCCAGTCTGGGGAGCTGAAGTACTGTGCTGCGAAGCTGAAAATGTTCCCAGAGGAGTGTGCCAGTAACTGGTCTACTGGGAAGTGACAGAGAATAAATGAAATTTTTAGAGGAAAAAATTCTTCTCCCTTGTTCACATTAAGACATCCTTTGCAATGCTGTACCCTGACCAAGACTGCATTTGTTTACAAGTTGATGAATGCCTGTAAAGGAGGTTTCTGTTGTGGTGGGAATGGGTCTTGGTTATAGCTGACTGACTGTAGCTATCCAGCATCCTGTGGGAGGCAATCACTAATGACTAGCTGTAATCAGGTGTCGCTCAGGTACCACTTTATTGATGTTCTTCCACAAAACTCCATTCATCTTTTAAGCTGCTTTTGAACTGACAGAAACTAATTCCAGCTTCCTATATTCTTGTATTTGCAGGCTGCAAGGTAACATTTCTGTTGCATTAAGTGCTTCTGAAATAGATTTTCACGAATTTGGAGAAAGTTCTCCAATGATGATTGTGGCAGCTTTGAACTTACTATGTTGTGTGCTTGCAGGTGAAGGCTGTCATTATATTGGACCATTAAATGCTGCATGAGTAACAAGTGGAGTTGGCATTATGGTCTGGTAAACTGTGCTTACAGACACAGAAGGTAGCTCTGCTGTGGCCTAACTGCAGTTCACTGGGCATTGGCTGTGCCTGCTGGGTTTCTAGTGAGAATGGTATTGCTCTGGTTATGTTTAGTTTTACAAATTTGAAATTCTGACAATAAGAACTTTTTCCTAAATGCTTTCCTGTATGTGATTCTTGGTTAAGTGTGTGTATGCTATCTTTGTTTGAAATTGTAAAAGCATTTTCATGTGGTCCTTTTCACATGCTGCATCAAAGGCATCGAGTATTCCTCCTCAGTTTTTTCAGTCTGCTCTGGTTGAAGGAAAAATTGCTTTTTTCCTTCTAGGCTTTAGCTTTTTCAATCACACAAGTGCTCTTTGTTGTTTTTTCAGAAGTTGTTTAAATACTCTCTTTTTCTGTTTGTGTTGTCTCTTTGCAAGTACATTTATATTTGTCCTTGGGCATGTAGGTTTCCCAGTCACAAAAGGTTTGTTTACTGTCTCAGGAATGAGGGGCCTTTTTTCTAGGTTTATATATATATATGCTTGGGCAGTCTGGGCCTGTCACTAAGCCCTAGTATGCAGTAATTTGCTAGATATAAATTAGAAGAATGCACCTGTCCAGTCCAGATACTGGAGGTAGCAATGCCAGAAAAATCTATGGAGATCTTGGAAAAAAAGTGTAAGAGTACTTGAGTGGAAGAATCCTTAACCTTGAGCTCCCTAAGTAGTCTTGCTTGACTCTGGAATTAGGAGTTTTTAAAGTACTTCATCGCTACTACTGAAGCATACTTTGGGCAAGGGCTTTTGCTTGAACTAGCTTGATCAAGCAAAAGCATCTGTTAGGAAAGCTTGAGGCATCAGACTAACATTTTCTGGTCTTGAGTTGTTCTTTTGGGTACTTTGCTGTCACTCACACTGACAATTCCAACACCATTTTCTACTCCTCTCAAATAAGATACAGCTTAATCAACCAGTTTTTGTTCTGTTGTGTATATTGGCAACAGGTCTGTGTCTACTAGCTTCGAAGAACAGGACTCTGAGAAGCTGCAACATCAGTTTCAGATCTCTGCATGTTAGCAAGTAGTACATACAATATTTGTAGAATTGAAATGTTTGGTGCTGGGGACCTGGCATCCACAGTGTGCACATTTTGAGCAGTTGTGGTTTTAGGCTAACTTTATTCTGGTCCAGTGGACTAAATACCTATGAGTATGTGGAACAAGGTGCTACAAGATGCCGTTTGATGTTGGTTAAAGTGCAGTAGATAAAGATGCTGGGGACCGTTGTTTTGAAACTCCATTCTGAATTTGAACTAAAACACCTATATTGACTCACCCTGTTTTCTCCAGTCATCGGTCTCTTGTCATTCCTAATATACAAGGAGCGTTTAATTTCCTTGTGAGATCTCATGTTCTCTTTCTAACTGTTCCAAGTTGCATAGTATTAGGGAATAGAAGCTTTCCTATTGTGTGTATAATACAATAGACATAATAGGCATGTCCCGTTTCCTTTTTTTTTTTTTTTTTTTTTTTTTTTTTTTTTAAGTATGTCAAGGAGTTGAAAAGGGTCCTGACCAGACCGAGATGTGGTTAGGAGTTGTGGGCACTGGGCACCAGTCTGGACAGGTGCTGAAAGCTTTAGACCTGAGCCCCTCCCTGCCTGCCCCTGCTTCCCCCCCCTCCCCTTTTTTTTTTATTCCCCCTACTTCTATTTTCTTTCTATCTGCTAATTCATTACATGATACATTTTTGGTACGTTGTAGTTCTGTTTCTGCACTGTATGATGCAGTGAAACAGTTAACAACTTAGTTCTTTTGTTCTGCTGCATCTAACTACATTATCAACATAGTCTTCTGGAAGGAATGTCTCTCTAAATCAAGCTGTTTTCCAGACATTTATGGTCTCAACTTATTTCCAATTAAACCAGCATTTGAAAGCCTAATTAAAATAGCCTTAAAGCATTGCATTTCTACCTTAAAATTTTGTTCTTTCATTTCTTTGATATTAGAATGGCATTGCATACCTCTGGCTAATATAACATTTCTCTTCATTTGAATGCGTTCTTATTTTTTGATGTAAAATCACAGGAGAATGGAAAATTGCATGTTAGTCATTTTGAATTAGAGCTTGATCCTTCCTGTGTTGTTACCAGCTTATCATTTTCTCTAAGACAGTGGTTATATTCATTTTCTGTTGGTTACTATTGATTTAGTTATAAGTGCTTACGGTATATTGGTATATCTGGAGATGTATTTGTTACACAAATTTATTCTAGAGCGAGGAAAGGAACACAATGCAGCTTCAACTGGCAGTGTGTCTTTTACCATACCGAGGAAAAGAATACTCGTCAACTGAGAACAATAAGTAAAAACACTTAAAAATGTGCTCAAATAGTAATACTCTGTTCTTGCCAGATAATTCAATCTAGTCAGTGGCAGGAGACAAGACTCCCAAAGCTTATCAGTGGAAATAAATACATAAATGTCACTGGTTTGAAAGCTTCAGTAGTACTGTGCTTCTGGATCTCGTTGGGTGGTGAGAAGTAAGAGGAATTGGAGTCGTTAAAAAGGTAGTGAAATTTTATGGCAGAATTGCATCATAAAATTACGCAGTAAAGATTGTGAAAAGTCTTGATGCTAATGCTGCACTTGCAAAACTAGATGTTTGCTGGCAAGGTGAAATACAGCATCTAATAGTAGGCAGATGGTTTGGCAGTAAAAAGGAAAAATATGTTCACATCAAGTTTAAAGGGAATATCAAAAATACTACATTTCTGCCTGTCTGTCATGCTTGGCCAATACATGTTTATTCCTTTGTGCATTTTGCAATGCTATATTTCTTCTTCACCAAATTAATTTGAAAACAACTAATTCAGACTTGGAGCTGAATTTTTTTTTGCATATTTTTTTATGAATTGTGGTCTATTGTGTTATAAAGAAAAAAATTCTGCAGCAGTGTTTTCATGGACCTGCTTTTGGGGGGCTATAAATCTCATCTGTGACTGTGAAATTGCAGGATGGTATACAGATGATCGCTTAAATCATATCCTGTGAATTAATTACTTGTGTGTATCAGATTCTATTTCTGCTGAATAATAAAGATTTCACATATGTTCCATGTCATTTAGTGATGAAACTGAAGGTTAGTTGTGGTGTGTGGGGAACATTGTATGTAATGCCACTCACTACCCTAACCTTGAGAGTCTATCAGAGAAAAGGTCGTGGCAGGTGACTTTTTGTGTTTATCATGTCATCTCCCTTTGCGCTGTAAATATCTGAAGTGATAAGAACAGAGCATAGCACTGGACAGGCAGTTGCTTAGAAATGCAAGGAAAATGTGTCTTCTGGAACTGCATCATTTTATTTTGAATACGTTCTTCGCGTCAGATTTTGCATTACCCAGCAGTAAAAATCTCAGGGGTATTTTCCAGCTTTAATTAATATTGTGCTGGTGACATATCTCCACTGTAGAAGATTATTTTTTTTCTTCTTTCCAAGTTTTTAAGCATCACGAGATTTTTAAGGAGCCATCAGGTGTTAATTGGCTCTTTGTAAAATGCTGTTACTGATAGTTCATCTTTCAGGACCGTTCCCAACTCACAGTAAAGGGGAACATTTGATGTAATAAGGGAAACAAAGAGCTTTCCTAATAAACAGGAAACCACCAAAGATCCACTTAATAATTTCCCTCAGAAATGTTAACTCTGAGGTGAGTGGCGTAGGTCTCGTTCATTAGTTTGCAAATATGTGAGGAAAATTGTGTATTTGCATATTCATATATGCGCAGAGGTGGCTCACTTTAAACAGATTTGTCCAAAGTATACCCGCTACCATTATCACCGAAACAGAATGTATAAAAATGAACAATTTTAAAATATACATCCTCAGATTAAAAAGGATCTCTCTCAGCTGGATTTTTGAGAATGCAGGGGTGAAGAAAATGGAGAGTTACTGGATCCAGAACTTTCCAGCTCTGATTTAATGCTGGACTGCTGTTGCTACTGGGGAAGCCAGTGGCTGTTTTCATCCTGATGCATAGTTGCTGTGGTTCCGTATTTTCTTTATTAAATAATGTCCCGTTTCAGAACTACTTTCTGATGAGCAGTTGGATCTTTAGAAATGTGTTATGTCAGTCTCTTGCTTTCATTGGCTACCACTAATACTAACCTTACACAAAAAATCAGTTACTTCCTTTAATGTCTTAGACTTGAGCTGTAAGATATGTGGAACAATGTATTTTCTGCAATACTTAATCTGAAGTTTTGCCCAAATGTAGGGTGTACAGGCACAGCAAAATGATGATGAGCTTCTTCATCCCTGAAGAGCTCACTCAGGCTTTTTGGACACAGATGTTGTTGAGTTTTCCTGAATTTGTAGATTTAGTCCATTGTTTTCAGTCCTGGCACTGAATTATCTTGATTTATGTTTCTACGGTTGTCAGCTGAAATCTATTGTAAGTCCTTGAGAGAACATTTTTGGTTCTGGTGTTTTAAGAAAATTAAAACAAGGAGAACCCGACTAAGGTAACACTGGATCATTTGGTCTAACCCTTAAAGCTTTTACACCTGCTTGCTAATACAGCCTGTGCAGAGGGTGATCTCTCTGCCACCTGTGTAATTAGCTGTCTCTGTGCCTTTTGGCTGTAGCTTATTTTGGCAGGTGTGGGGAGTGGTGGTTTGTGGTTGAAGTCTCAGTACTTTAATTACTCATTGAATAACTAATTTATGACTAGCTTACTAAATACATTTTTAATGTCTATTATTATTATTGAATTAAATATAGTTTCAGTTAAATAGTTACAGTTATTCTTAGGGTTCTACCAACTTAATGGGGAAATTCACATTAAGGATGTCTGTTTTAAAAGAAAAAATGGGTAGCTAGAGTCTGACTTCAGCCTGTGTTGGCTTAACACTGTCTTATTTTGGTAGCAGGTAGGTGCAGACATTAGTTTATCTTCTGGAAATAGTCATTGGTTAGTTACTTCTTTCTTCATAATATTTTAAAAATAATTCTTGGTATTATTAGCAAAAGAATCATGCAAGGAAAAATAACAAAGGAAATGTTTGACCTTTGTATAAATATTTTCCTCATGGCTGTATTTTAAATGGAAAAACATAAAAATTAAGGTATTTTAATGATTTCTAAAATTAATATTGAATTTCGATCTGGATTGCGTGGCAATACAGGGCACTGTATATCACTCTCTTAAGTTTTGGTACTATTTACTATATAACAGCCAAATGCTTTAGAATTCCTACACGTATTTGGATTCTCAGAAAAAATCACTGTTTTTCAAAAGTTTCCAGGAAAAGGTGGACTGGAAATTATGTTGATCTCAAGATACAGCCGTACACACATATGCCCCTGTTCTGCCCCCCCTGGGGGGGGGAGGGGAAGGCACATTGCCTGCATTTTATAGTGATTCTTATTTGTTTTGCACTCACGTATTCCACACAGCATTTCTCTGATGGCTGTGATCCTCTCCTACTCGGTACAGAACTGCAATCAGTATTAACTAGTGTATCAGTTCTTTCCTCTTTACCACTTACTTGAAATAAGCTTAGCTGTATATTGTGTCTTGATTTTGACTTTACATGCTAGGCAACATAATTCACGTACTCTTGGGCTGTTGAAGTCAGCCTAAAAAGTTTGATGTGCTAGAGACTGACTGTGAGAACATACTCTTTGTAATTTTCATAGCATACATTCAAAAGAAAATAGTGTTAATTATGCAAAAGGCAGATAAGAAGCCAGTAGGTAGCAGCAGAAGGGAAATACAGTCATGCCGCATGCTGCTTTACTGGTTTGAACAGTAGCGACAGAAGGATCACAGGAAAGACTGTTTAGCTACACCCCTTATCAATGCCAACATGTTTAAAGGGGTTGACTGACTATCAGGAAATGTGTTCACAATAGAGCCTTATTCTTGGGACTGATTTGTGGACAAATGCTGTTTTATGTACTGCCAAGCCTTTTCAAAAGAAGAAAATAGAATATTTGTGTGTGTTCTTCGTACGTATTTGCTATCTCTGCTAAGAGGGAACAAAGGTTGTTTAACGAAGTTTGAATATAACTTATTTATTCCACAGCCTCTAGAAATTTAAGTAGTTAGTATCTGGAGTGTGTGACTCACTGCGGTTGAATCTTAACTGTGTCTTTTCAGTTTTTGGCAGCAAGTACTGAAACTTGCATTCAGTGTTAAATGTTTTGAGATTCAAGATAAAATTGCAGTAACATGTTATTACCAGTTTCTCCATGATCAATAATACAACTTAGTGAGTTAAACCATTGATCCGCATTATGCTATGGTTGAATATTGGGTTTATAGTACACAGTAATGTGACACTTTCAGTGTGTTGGTCTCTGTCAGTGACGTTCCTAATTTGTATTATTCTGCACCTAAAACTTTTTTTGAGCGTTAATTTCTGAGTGAGGCTCCAGCCTTTAGTCCAGAGGCTTACACCATATTAAAAACATTAGGTGAATAATTGAGTCTTTGAATTTAGAAGGATTTACATCATGTCATAACTGCAACAAACATTTTTTTTCTAATGTCACGGTGGCATAATGTACCTCAAGGGTCATTATGCAACTCCAGGTACTGGAGCAACTTGTGTTATATTAATTAATAATCTTTTTCACATGTTGCTGCATCTTTGCTCATTTCCTGTGTGATATGCTGAGCCCAGTCAATGTTTCTTATACATCTTTCCCTTCACTGTGCATGGTATATGGATATGCTTCCAAGAAAAGTTTGCAGTTTAGAGCAATCACTATCACTAATTTTCCATCTCTATTCCCTTTTGTTGCTCTAGTGAGTATAGTAACTGCCATGTATAATTCATCAACAAAAGTGTGTGTGTGGGGGGGAAAGGTAAAGGTTTGGAGAGAAACATACCCATTTCAATAATGCTGGAATATTTTTATTAAGTAGGCTGAGAAATCCATTTATTTCATTATTACTTAAAACCTGTGACAAAAATATGATTTTGGAGGTACCTTAGACTAAGCTAATGTGCTTTCTTTGCCTCACTAATGGAAGTGCATGCAGTACTGAAGTAGATAAAATGTTACTAATTTCCTCATGGGAATGTGGTGAACCCCTTTTTCTATTTCTATTGTAATCTGTTAAACGATGTTGTGGATTTCTAATTTTAATAATAGTCATAGCTGTAAACCCCAAACTGAGTAGGATCTTTGACTTCATAATTAATAAAAAATCGGTACATTAAGAAGTTGGTACATTAGAATTCTCTGAGTATCTTTTGTTTCTGTGCTGTTGTTCTTTTTGGTTGTTACTTTTGCGGGAGAAGATCAGAGTTTTTACTGCAGTGTGTTGTGATTTGTCTTTATCAATTTGTCCCTTGTTAGTAAAGATCTGAAATATTAAGAGTTACAGTATGTAACTTTTATAGGTAGTCTGATAATAAAAAAAGAGGTTATATCTTGCTGTGTATTTATTGTCTGCTGTTGCTCTGTTGTAGTGCGGTTGGCACATTTGCTCGAGCATTGGACTGCAGCAGTTCTGTCAGGCAACCTAGTCTACACATGAGTGCAGCTGCTGCTTCCCGAGACATCACACTGGTAGGTGGCTTTTTAAAAAACCTACAACTGGTTTTTTTTGTACCTGTGAATTCAGCAGTACCTGTTACTCTGGAGTCCTCGTCCTCTGGATAGCTGTTTTCCTTTGGATACCTGTGTGCGAGGTGCAGGTGTGTATTGGTAGATAATCCTGTGTTTTCTGTAAGTTTATTGGCGCTGCCCTGGTAATAGTTACGTAAATCACTTGACTTTAGCTGAAATCTATTTAAATACAGTATCTTTGTATGTAACAATTTGCACAGCAGAGTAGATAATACACATTGTATATGGATTCATTCGTATAGTTGATGAATATTGTGATGTAAAGTGTGTGGTAATAAAGCTGATTGAGAAATGTTTAGGTAATATTTTGTACTTACTAGATGTGTGTGTCAGTAATGTGTTAGTCAATTTTCTAAAGGATAAGCAACCTCACTCTGTAAGCAACTTTTTGAAGAATATTATACCAAGGATATCCTTAGGATGTTTCCTTGGTTTGTTGAAGTATTCACTGTAATGTAAGCAGCTGCATCTTTTAAAGAAATTTAAAAATGTATCGGTTACAGACCAGAGGTTTGTCTCTGGACATTCATATTGGCTGAGATGATGAGATGTACTACAGTAAAAAAAAATGTGCCAAGAATACTATGAGAGCAAAAAAAAAAATCTTACTGTTTTGTAGAATCAAGTTTGACTTAGTTTTCCAAAGACATCGGCAGTTTCTGTGTATTAAATATTTGTGTACAGAATCATGGAGATGATAGTTAAAGCTAAAACAGATCTGGTATTCATTGGATACTTGAGTATTTGAACTAGAGGACACCCGTTGAAACTAACAGTTTGAAATAGCTAAGGTACTGCCTTATAAAGTGGCTAGAGAGCCCCTGGAATTGTCACACAGAATTTTGTGGGAACAGACAGTATCAACAGGTTGAAAGAAAGAGCTTAGAGAAATTACAGACCATGGGTACTGAGGAGTATAGAGAGAGGTGTGCCATGTGGCATTCCTGATTCCCAGGGTTTGGAGATGCTGATGAATGAAATGGGAATCGAATTCAGATTCTGGTTAGGCTTACCTGCATATTTTCTCCAAGTAACATCCCTTGGTGCTGCTGTCAGAGAATGCTTGGCTAGATGGCTGCCTGGTGTGATTCAGCAGGGCAGCTCTTCTAGTCCAGGCAAAATATATTCATTAGTATGATGAGAAAAATATTTTCTTACATTTTGCACTGTACTCAAAGGCTATTAAATAGGAAACTGTTGTAGTTTGGACTACAGTAGTATAGTAAAGGCTGTGGCAAGATGTTTTCAGTAATACCCAAAATGAGTCTTCTGTTTCACTCTTGCTAATAATGACCTTAACGACATGATTCTGTTCACATTAAATGCTTTACTTTTTCCATCAAAATAATTCTTTAGATTAACATTTTTTATTTTATTAAGATTTCATTGGATTAAGGATTTCTAACAAATCCCACACACTACACATCCTTCTTACTGTATTCAGTGATTAATACATTCATCCTTCCAACAGTTTCTTCTTGTTTGAAAGTGTATGTGCAGTGCTGCTAATAGAGGGATACATTTAGTGTTTGAGTGCTGTATAAATGTTTCTCCATTGCAAATGATCCATTAAGTTCCATTATACTTAATGAAAGGCATATCATACAATGAGGCACCAGGGGAGCCACCCCAGTTTAATTACTGTGTCTGCCTGATCTCATTTTCCTACCCCCTCAGCTTTTTAAAACCCTTCTCTTTTGGTCTTTGGCAATATGCTTCCTTCTAAGTTAAGAAAAGACATATTTGTCATTATAGTAGTTACTTTTACAGACGTTCCCATGTTAATTGGGAGCATATTTTGAGCAGCAGTTAGTACAGACATTTGCAGAACTTGTGGTGTGTATCATTTATGCTTTGGGATGGGTGTAGGTGCATAGCACTAAGAAAATAATACTGTCGGTACTGTTAATGCAAGGCAGATAACCCTTGCACCTGAAGTGCTGCTAATTGGCTTTCTGTACACCACACCTGTGGCTTTCCAGTATTTCTAAGCAGTTGTTTCAATTGGAGATGACAATAGACAGACTGATACTAAAAAAACACAACAACAAAAAAAAAAAAAACAAAAAAAAAAACCAACAATAAATGCAGAGGTTATAAACATGACTTAAATTCAGTGTGGATGTACACATTAGGGAGATCTTGCAACTTAACAGTGAGAGGCTGCTTTCAGGCTTCCTTATTTTGGAAACATGGGCAAGGTAATGAGACAAGGCAGGAAACTACCAACCCTACTGAAAGACATGAAACAATGTGTGTTTACCTTCTTATGTGACAGTAAATGTTATTTTTTTACGGTGATAAAGACTTGTGAGAGAACCAACAAACTGAAACTTGCATTTCTGACCACCTCAGAGGCAGTGGTTTATTTTACAATGCAAATTGATCTCTGAGAAGAGAAAGAAACTGGGAAGACTTTTCTTCTGTTCAGATTCCTGAACATTGCTTAGTGCATGCGCTGATGATGGGAGCCATTAAAGCAAAACAGGTTGATGGAATCACTGGCTCCTTTTGGTGGGCTTGTTTGGGAGAGCCCGTGCTACTTTACTGTAAGGACATAAATCTGGCGTTGGATGTCTCTTCAAAATGAAAAGTATGAACAGGTTTTTCCTTTGCATTTTGAATGTCTTTTTAATGGTTTGTATTAGACTTCCATATACATGCTTAAAATATTATTGAATTATAGAATCTGTACTGTTTCCAGTTTGAGTGCTTTGCTGGGAGGCGGTTCAGTATAGTTAATTTAACTGACTACTGACATTGCAGCTGATTTGGGAACTGTATGTTACAGCTTGTTTGCAGCATGCCCTGTCATTCTCTTTCTTCCCAGCTCCATGCAACCCTTCCTTAGCTTTTGGTGGATAGTTTCTTTTTTCTGCTTCAGTTGAAGTTCCCTCTATCTGTGTGGCTAGTACATTACCTCTGGTGGCATCCCTTGTCTGGGCTGGACAGTAAGCTCAGGGCAAGAGTTCTTATGGAAAGGTGGTTTTTCCTCTGTTCTTCGAGCTCCTGTTTGGGAGAGGCAATGCCAGGTCTTCCCAGCCTCTTGCTCCTTAGGTACCAGGTATGCACGAGTTGTTTCTTGCAGTCCTGTCATCCTTGGGTGAAGCAGATATAAAGGAGGTGCTCAGGAGTGAGTGAGTTTAACAAACCTACAGAAGGCAAAGAGTTGTTCTCATGGGAACTTGTTAGTGGTCTTCGGTCACAGAACAGCTCGGTGAAGACAGTACTTATCCACAGAGTTCATTGTGTTATCGTTTCTTCAGTAATACCAAATACTGCTTTGTGGAATTTGTTTATTACAGATGGAAAAATGAACATAAGGTAAGAGCAAGATCCAGATTTATTAATTTATTTTGTCATTTTTAAGAAAGTTTGTACTAGTGAGTAGATCCGGGTTTAGCACCTGGTCAGAAAATGTATCTGCTGCTTCTCCACAAGGGCTACAATTTAAACAGAGATTTAAGCCTTGAGTTTGGTCTCTAGGCCTGGTTTACTCATTGCCTGAATGATAAACAGTGACAGTGGTTTCACTGGACATTCTCTGATCTAGAGATTGTGGATTTAGATACTACGTTACATATTTCCATATCAGAACAGTTCATTTTAACCATGGCTTTTTCTCACAGCCGGTGAATTCAACTTGAACCAGAAGTAAAATGACATTTTGTGTGATAATAGTGACATTACTTCTTGCAGACAAAACAGTTCAAGGAGCTTGTGCTTGATAGCTTTCAAAGAGTTATACAGAAAGCTGGAGAAAGACTGTAGCCATTCATAGGGGATGGGAAAAGACAAGGAGGTTTCATTATTTGCAGTACATTCGTATATGGGAGCTCAAGTGCAATTGCGCTGCAAGTGCTACACTGACACATAATGCAAGAGTGTTCCTTCCTTGAAAGGTTTCAGGTGTCCTTCTTCATAAAGATGAGTTTAGGACTGTGTGTGAGATCGACAGCTCATCACTGTGGTGGGACAGATGGGTAGGAGACTAATGTTACACAGTCACACGCATTATTGCACTTTATACCTCTTAATACCTCCTTCAGCACAACAGTTTATGATTGTGATGATGGGGTCTTTTGGGATGCTGAATCAGAAAGGCTTCTTGTATGTTGCTCATTCCCAAATTAAGTAATAAGCAGTTTATTTTCCTGATGCTCCACAGGAGAAAACCTATGATATCAATATAGATTATAAATTTAGCATTAGTTGAGGCTTCTTGAATGGCTTATAGAAAAACCTACCTTGAATCTGCAGTAACTGAAATGGACTACTGTCTATTTAAACATGTTTTTTATTTTCTCCTTGCTAGTTTCATGCAATGGATACACTGCATAAGCACAACTACGATTTGAGCAGTGCCATCAGTGTTCTAGTGCCACTTGGAGGGCCTGTCTTGTGTAGAGATGAAATGGAAGAGTGGTCAGCATCAGAAGCAAGTTTATTTGAAGAGGCATTGGAAAAGTATGGCAAGGACTTCAATGACATTCGACAAGACTTTGTAAGTACAAAAGTAGCACACTTCTCCATTACTGTGTTTTCACATGGGTGGAGATAACTGCTTTCTGTAGGTTTGGAAGATTAGCTGGAGGGGGAAGTGTGTGTAGCTGATACATCTAATTAACATACATTTTCCCTGGCTGAAAGTCACTATGCTTTCTTGTTCGGTGCCATTCTTTGGAAGGATGTCGACAGAAGAGCATCTTTCATGGTCTAATACCAGGTAGGATGTCTCATGACAATGTGTTTTGAAAAGGATTTTTACAAGGATTTTACAAGCATCTGGAGAAGTTGCAACAACTTTTCAGAACTTTTCCACAATTTCTAGTGAATTTCATTAGCAGCTATGTGGCTGATTCCCCTGAGTATTTTTGGAAAGCTGGGGTTTCCTTCTGTGGTGAGCAGTGCGAAGTCTATGTTCACGTAGCTTTTAAAGTGCACTACTGGGAGTTATTTTGACATATTAGGTATTTTGGCACTTCTGAAAAGTAAAGGAAATGTTTTCCAGCATGTTCTAACTACACTGATTTTGGTACTGAAGTATCAGACTATGGGGCGGTGAAGCTGTAATTTGCTGATTTCTAATGCAGAGTAATGAAATGAAGCTGATTCTAACACTGATTGCTAGTCTGGAAATTTTTTTGCACGCTTCTTGGAGAGCCTCTTTCAAGGGAAAAGATTTCCTCTTGTGCTAAGTTAAAGTTGGGCTTTGTGAAAAGATCAGGGTTTGAGCCAAAGGAATTCCCTAATTTAAGACTGAAGTTGATTGAAGCATTGTCACAGCAATCTCATTCTGCTTGACTCTGAGAGCTCAGATTTTTTTTTTTTCTTTGCCAAAGTTCATTAATAATCTTTGTGAAGGGAAAATGGTACTGCATGGTGAAGGTAGAAGTCCTTCCAAGACAGAGTGTAGGACAGTGGGAGGAGGCTTGGCACTGAGCTAAGCTGTCTTCCCTCACTTTCACAGTTCTGAAATGAAACACATAATTGAATGAAGGTGATAAGGGAGGGCTGTTGTTTTTCTGAAGAGCTGACATTTTAACAGGTGTATTATATCTGTGTGCTTAATTTTGCAATTCCTAAGGGAGAAAATGTTCACTGCACTCATCACATAAGGTTGAAAATTATGTCATGGATGAAATAGCTTGTTAAGTTCAAGAAAATAGGATTGGAAAATAAGATTTTATGGCATTTTAGAACTGAAAATCCTAATGTAAACTAATTCCTTATTATTTCTCATATAGATAAGTGGCCCTCAGCTGCAATTGTACAATAGTTTAGTAGCTATGTCTTTTAACTAAATGTTTCCTAAAACATAGTATTTGGCTTTGCAAAATGCCTAAAGCATGTAAACGGATTTTATTGGCTGTTTACAATATGAGTCCCACCACAATTTGTGACCAAGTATACCTAAGCATTGTCTTTGTTATTTATATAATATTTATCTTTTCTGTATAATTGCTCTGTTATGTAACACGTAATTCTGTTGATATGCATACATTAAAGTGATAAAGTGGAATAATGTGTTGCAGAAGTCTCTTCTGAATTTGTAATGTTCGGATGCTAGATAACTGAGTGAGTCTAGTAGAAGCTGTTTAAAATGTTCAGATTTATCAGATAAGAGTCCCGATACCTTCCCTCTTTCGCAGAATCTTCCTTCCCAGATCACATGTATTTTCCCTTACCCTCCTCTCAGCGTGAGAGACACACACAGATCTAGAGGTGCAGTTTCGTAGCCTACTCAGGGCACACTGGTGATGAGTCAGTGCTGCAGAAATGGATGTGGGGTCCTAATTAATTATTATCTTATTTATTATTAATAATCCCATTTAGTTAGAGCAGGGATGTTCTCTCTCCTAAGTCACTTTTTTTACCTTTGGAAAAGCAGCATGTCATTTTTAAAGCATCATTAGAAGAACATCTATTTCACTTATGAATTTATATGACATTGGTAACTTAGTGCACAGAATCTTGATCTAACTCTATGTAATTTGCAATCTTTCAATTATATTAATCATTTTATAATCTTGGGTTATCCTGATTTCTCTAGAGTAAAATTTATGCGTTCTTCCTTGCTGTGTAGCATTCTTAAAATATAGGGTTTTGAAACAAACATTTGGTTTTAAGTAATCATCTAAAATAGTCCCTCAAGATTTGCATCATTGATGTGTGAAAAGTGTCTTGCAAGGTAAGGTAGGTATGAATGTGTAGCACTTAAGCAGTGATTTTCCATGAGAATACATTTATCTGTTATAATCCCTCTATTCAGTTGCGAGTCACAGAAAAGTAAGGATGCTCGTATGCCTTGTAAGAGCACGGACATAGAAGCTGAACTGGTAGTGCAGATGCAAACTTGTTCAAGTTTCCACATCGGATCTGATTATAAAATTAAATCCTGTGGTGCCTGAGACGGATCCAAGCAGTCACACAGTGGTGCCACAGTACAGGCAACACTGTCATGTTGCGTGGCAGAAGGTGTTTGGTAGCAGTGTCCTGAGCAGAAGGGTTATTTATGTAGTAGTACCTGCTTGAGTCATTAGATGCCAGAGGAGTTGGTGTTTTGAGTCAGCCTGGATTTGCAAGACACTGCAGCTGCGATTGCAGCCCTTACATGACAGTTCTGTAAAGGGCAGGCTCATTTATTTTTCCAGAAATTAACAAGAACTGGCATTATTTGACTTTCTGTATTTGGCTCAAGCATTAAGCTGTAAACATTTAATATTAGTAAGCAAGAAAACTGTTATAAATTAAATGGTATAAAGGAGTTCCCCTTTTTTTTAATAGACAGGAGAAGCTCATTTGTTACCAAATTACCAGTGTAACCTTTGAATAATCATTTTCATCAGCTTATTAGGAGCTCATTTTGTTGAGATGTTGCTGTCTTTTAAGAACTTGTATGAATCCTAATCAAGCTAAACTTTTTAAGTTAATTGAATTTACTTGATGTACTTGAATTACTTCACATCCCAGGACAGTAGAATAGAAGACAACTGACTGTTTATGTTTTCCAGCTATTAACTATTTTCCTCATGGTAAGAGAGAGCTGTTATGCTTGTTAATTCTTAGTTTTCCATTATCAACAGTTTTCACAAATTTATAACTTGTTATATCTCAGATATGGCATGAAAGGCCTTGGGAATCAGACTTAAACAGTTTATGGAAAACAGAGGCAACATTTTTCCGACTGCAGAAAATTGTGCAAACATGCCTGGAATTTAACATGTTCATTTCAAAATACTTTATAATCCTTTCTTGCTGCTCTGATTTGAGTGGTCCATTTTTACCCTGAAGAAACTAAAGAAACCAAAAATGCCCTTGTCCCTGTTTTTGTACTGCTGACATCTCTTTGCTGGTTTTCTCCTACAAAAATGTCACTCAGATGGTCATTTTTACTTCTCTCAATTAGCATTTAATAGAATGTGTGGTACATTATCCTGTGGCTGTGTGCAGCTTCTCTGGCAGTTCAGAGCAACCTCTGGAAAACTCACATGCCTCTACAGTGTTTTGTCATTTAAATACATACAAGGTATTCATACTCTGTCTGTCAAACTGGTTATCTGGGTTGTGAATCAATGTGTAAAAGGATTATGGTTATCCAGTCCAAGCCCCTTAATTGTCTGTCTTTAATGTAGATGCCTACTGAGTGAATGAACATACTGGTGTCACAATCGTAGTTAAAAGTGATTATTTTCTAGAGAAATGGCAAACATGATCTGTAGAATGAATGTGTTAATAAGTGCTTGGGAGGGGAAAATAAATATGGAGATGCTAAAATTAATACATTAAATTAAACAATAAAATTATTATTAAATGATAATAATACATATTATTAAATATTAATAAAAATAATAAAATTAAATTAAATAAAATTTATTTATTAAAATAAATATGGAGATGCTACCGTTGACAACGGTAGGTAGTTGGGGTGACTGTTTCATGTGGATGCCAGGACGAATATGAACCTACAGACTGAGAAGCAGCTCATCTGTCACCTCACACCAAACACATGTTCCCATCACTGGCCTTTTCCTGGGCAGATTTCTCTTAAGGCATAATTTACCTAAGGAAGTAAAAGGATTTTAGTAAAGTGAATTGTGTTATTGTGTTGCTGGTTATCAGAACGTTAGCTTATGCATTTGTTACACTGCTACTTTTTAATTAAATGCAAATGGACAGGGATTTACACACTGTGGTGCACTGCCTGAGAAAGAATTCACAGCTGTGTCTGGACCTGAATCCCAGCTCCTGAAAGGCAGAGGTGGGAGCCAGGCGCAGTTCCCCTGTGTCTGTAAGCAAGCAGCACGAGAAACTGGCTGTGAGCTCCTGCATGCAGGGGGAGGCAGCTTGGTAAGGTGTTCGTTCCTCTGTTGTTCTGGGAGTGTAGGTAAAGGTTCAGGAACTTCTTCGTTTGGCTTAAGACATGCAGAAAGTCCCAAAGTGGAGTGAGTAAGGTTGGAAAGATGTTTTACATCTGTATTTTCTGGGACCTTCTAAAAATCATCCTTGTTTCTGGAAAGCAGAGAATTACTTGCGTTAATGCATGCCTCTAGAGAATATCACGCATGAAATAGTAGCATGTTTCCAGGTTATCAGGAAAAATTGCGTGAATTCTGAGAGAAAATATAGAAAGAATTTATGGAGTTAAATTACTTGGCAGTAATTAAAAATTACTGCTGTATGCTTAATTTTTCTCCCCTAAACTTAGGTTAATACATTTTTATTTCACTAATGAACTTGTGCACCCAAAATAATCATCATCATCATCACTTGCCCTGAGTTTGTACAGAGATTTTTGTGAAATATTCGTTGTCAGTGTCACTTGTTGCTCAGGGTAGCATTTGCCCCTAGCATCCTTTTGTTTCTTGTTTAATGATCAAGAGTATGTGGAGGTTTATGCAAAACTGGTGGCATTGTATGAGCGGCTGAGTGGCTATGGGACTTGAAAACCCTGTGAACTAAGTACAGTAACCATTGTATTTTTTAAGAGTAAAATTTTTGTGACACTTGAACACAGTCTTGGCAAGATATCTATTTCAGTCCTGATGTTTTTCTCCATCTGATAGGCTTTACAATAGAGGGATTACCTTTTGTGTTTTCCTGATGGAAATCTGGATTCTGTTTTTATCATTTTGTTTAATCATATGACAGAATAAATTACATTTGGTCTTGGAACTGTAATACTGTTGTAATTCTGCATCCTTGTTAACTATAAGGAAAGGTTGTGTCTTAATAATAATTTGCAGGTGGATTTTAATATTGCTATTTAATACATTCACATTTTAGTATTTGTATATCAGCTGTACTTGATTTTCACGTTTTAACAAGATGTGGACATTGCAATTTCTTGGCACTGCTTTAATGTGTAACAAATGTTTTTCAGCTCCCTTGGAAGTCATTGACTAGCATCATTGAGTATTATTACATGTGGAAAACTACTGACAGATATGTGCAGCAGGTAATTTAATGATATTTCAGCATCCATCACTCCACGTTCTTAAAATACCTGAACATGTTAAAGCATAAAAAGCTGTTGGTGTTCTTAAATATGGTGGGAGGCCTGTGGTAATATCTTGGGCTGTAGACCAGTGGCTTTGTGCTGTTCACAGGGTGTATTGTTAAATCAGCTGATGCCTACTGTACATCACCTAGCTGTGAAGGGCTGTTTAAGCTCTTGTACTCTCTGCTGGGGTCAAACACGCTTATTCCTGGTTCCTACTGCAGTATGGGATAAGAAGAGAATGGGCTGCAGGGCAAACGCTTTAGGCTGTGAAGCAGTGCGTGGGTCTGAAGGAAAAGGAAGAGTATGTTATGTTAAAAGAGGCTGCTGATGTTACGAACCTTTTATTGATACTCCATGATAAAACATGGCTTTGGCATTACCAAGATTTAAAAACAAAATTGAGAACATTCTGCACACAGTGGACATGTTAATCCTGTTTGAATATTCAATTGTTTGCGTTGCTCTGGAGCAGAAACGTGACAAGATGATATTGGGTACCAATGTGGGATATTTTAAGCAGATTTAGGCAAAATCTCAGTGTTGGTGTTTCTTATATATTGCACTCTTTATATATTTACTTCTTGGGATATATATTTTAAAATACTCCATTTTAATTTATGGTTTAATGTTTAAGTTTGTAGGTCCTTTACTTGCTGCATAATTAGTGGTGATGTTATGTACAGCAGGTTGCAAATAAATTTTATGCTGTAATGATTGCAGCTGTATTGTTAGTGGGATCTTTGGAACAGTTCCAGATTTTGTTAGCGTGTGTCAGAAGGATGATGGCTTCAGGTTGTTGTGGTTTATTTGAAAGCTTTTCTACATCATCTTGTTGGGGTATGGAAAGTAAGGGAAGTGTCTTTTACCATGAAATAGCATCTTGGACTATCACTAGAACCCTTTATTTCTGTGGATAATACAAATAGGAAATAATATGCGGTGTATAAAGACATGTTTTTCTGGGTTTGTCGCCATTGATTTCACTTTTAACACTTTATTTGCCCTGTTAATCTTGATCCTAGACAGGTATTGCCAGCAGGTATTTACAGCTGTTTGTCAGCTCTTAATGATTGGGCAATGGATGATCTTGAAGAATTGGATAAAAAGATTTTATTGATACTGAAAGCCATGGAGTTTTGAAACAGAATTGAAATTTTTGAAATTTAAATGGAAATTGACTTTTGTCAACACTTTTAGGTTGCTCAGAGACTGATCTTTTTGCCTGTGGCATTTTTTTAAAACAACTTGCTCTGGCGTGGTTGGCAAAAGACTAAGACTCCCTTTCTAAAGTTGTCTAGGGCTTTATTGTGATTCAATATTGCTACAGTGATTAAGATGTATGGTGGTGTGTTGAGTTTGGGTGTTGCAGGATTAGGTTTTTAGCTTCATATACAAGAAAAACACACAGGCTTTATGTTTGCATACAACTTGAATGCCTGTGTTTTACTTGTAACTAAGTAAACTTACAACACCTGAACTCAGAACATGGCAATACTCGACAGGATTGAATGCTTTAGATGTGTTCTTTCAGGGTTGTGCATAGGGTCGTCAGTAACAAAACCAGGGTAGGCCGGATACCTCATTGTTAACTGGTTAACCCTTCCTTAATCCTTCCTAATGAGATCAGAACTTTATCCTGCCCTTGTTTAGTTTGTTCTGGAAGAGTGAAAATCATACAGTTTGGTAAAAACGATACCTAAAGGGTGGGTTTTTTTGCCCAGCAGAACAAGCTGTGATAGGTGACTGCATTTCAGGGAGGAAATAAATTTAGTAAGAAAGTGGGAATTTGAGATTTTCTTCTCCATACTTGAGGGATAGGGCAGCTTGGGGGAATGGGAAGACAAAAGGGTCAATGTACAAACTTGAAACTTACGCATAAAATACAGTCTCTGAATTCTAGATTGGTGTAATTTAACATGCAGATTTGCTCTTTATTTCTTATTTATCTTTATTTCTTTGTGTGATTGGCTGCATTGTGTCAGATGAAAGAAAGATTTCCTTGTCATAATTGCCACTGAAGGTTGTTCTTGCTTGGTAGCTAGAGGTGCTGACTTAATGGCAGTGGAGAGATTGCTGCCACCTCACCTTCAGAGCGTGTTCCCTTCAAGTCAAGGCGAAGGACGATGGATACGCTGAAGTTCTCAGTCTGTGCTGAACCTGTCTAGCGAAACTGGCTCAGGCCTTGGGTAATCATTCTTGGTGACATGGCACTTCTTGTGAGCACTGCATTATGTAGTGTTTGAGGAAGGCCAGGTGGCTGATTCCACATGATGAAATGCGTTCTCATTATTTGTAGTGTTCTCCTTAAAATCTGATTCAATGAAAAACACTTTTACTCAGTCTTTGCAACAGAAAAAGGGAGAACATATGTAAAGATGACTAAATTACTAGACTACAACAATGTATTACGTTTCCCCCTCATTTATGTTTTCCCACTGTTAAAAACAGTACTGATGTAGGGAAATGGTCATTTCTTGGGATATTTGTCAATTGAGATTCATAACAAAAGTTCTTAAAAACAAGTAACTTTCAGTTTCAAGGGTGGCTAATTAAAAGTAGTAGAGCCCAGGTGAA
Organism: Microhierax caerulescens; assembly: GCA_035590215.1. Taxonomy (NCBI): domain Eukaryota; kingdom Metazoa; phylum Chordata; class Aves; order Falconiformes; family Falconidae; genus Microhierax; species Microhierax caerulescens. The sequence continues at coordinate 20,004,088 of JAVJGJ010000032.1, read as the reverse complement.
AGGCTGGGCTAGTGTAGCTTGACCTCCCCACAACACAGGCTGTAAGACTTATTTGAAATAGTTACTGTTTAAGATCAGATGTAATTTTTCTTCAGGAAAAGCATCAGTTCTCTTTGTTATATTCCTTTAGTGATTTATTACCCTTATTGTTAACTGGTGCTTTGTTTCTTGTCTAAATGGTTTCAATTTTGACTTCCAACCTTTACAGTTTACCAGTTTTCATCCTCTAAATTTCAAGAGGCAGAGGTTTCATCTCAGAAATCGCAACTATTTATTGACAGTTTTGTTTCTGCATCCTTTCTTCTTTCTCAGTACTTGAAAGTTGATAGGTCAGTGTGAATTCAAGCTGTGACATTTTCTGTTGCTTTTAGAGAGCAATATTAACCACAGTTTTAGTACATAAAAATATAGCTTATACTGAAATGGCATTGTGTAATTATTTTGGAGGGGGCACTAAATCATTCACTTCAGCATTTCAGGAGGAAAGCAATTGCTAAAATTGCATTCCTTACAACCCCCGTGCCAGTACTAAAAGTACGCTAGAATTTAATTAATGTGTATAGTCGCTTCTTGCTGACACTGCCATCAGGGCTTAATACAACTTCCTACAAATGCCTCTACATTTTGACAGTGCTTCAAGGCTACTTTACTAATTTTTTTTTTCCCTTTTATTGAGATTTTGTCCTGCTCCAAAGATCTTGCTAGGTGTGCAGTGAGATTTATGCATACTTTTTGTGGAATGGGACTGGTTTGTTAAGAACCTCTGTGGAATATGTTACCTGCTGACCTGCAGTCTCACATGCTTTCTCAGTTTGAAAGCGAATTCTGTGTTGTTGGGTATAATATGAAAATGAAAACGAGACAGTTGTGGAAAGCCTGTGGCCTGAGGCTGTTACGCAGAAAGAGCTCACTCTTAAAAGCTTTTTTGCTAGGGCTGTGAAATGTTCTCAGATTAAACCCTATCTATTTATGAGACTTGGAGCACGCTGCTGTTCTTTCCTCTTGCTCTTGTAAAAACTGACTTAAGCAGGCAGAGCATAATACCGTGTTTCCATTATTGCTGTGGGCCTGTTGAAGGTAGTGCAGTGATGCCAAGTCTGGTGCGGGGGTGAGATTGCAGCTGTGCCAGATGTATCAATGGAAATCACTTCTATCACTCTGAACACAACTAGGCATCTGTGTACAGCAAAAACCTGTTTAAATTAAAAAAAAAAAAAAAAAAGCCTATCTTGGAAATAAATTGAACAGGTCTCTCATATTGCATGGGAATTAATTTTTGGTGGCGTGGACTGCTTAGGAGTCTTACTTGTCATAGATTACTCCTCAAAGATGCAGTTTTTATAAATGAGTTATGGTGATGGATGGCACAGAGGCAACTTTCTGAAATGGAAAGGAGCAGCAGTTTACATGAGGAGGCTTACTCAAGCTACTCGACCAGTAAAGCTGATGAACCCTGTCACTTGCCTGTCACTTGCAGCTCAGACAGGAGACTCTCAGAGCAGAGTCTTCTGATGGTACTTTTCTCAAGGTGGGAAATGTCTTCCTGGATTGTGAGCCTTGCAAAGACTGGGTATCAGAAAATAGGAGTATAGCAGAGAACTGGCTGTTGTAGGAGAAATGGAGGACTGAATTTTGAACACCCGATGAAGAAAGGGTGGATGCTGAGAAGTAGGCAGGTAGTGTGGATTTATTATTGCTGGATATCAATGCCCTTCCTTTTTTTTTTTTTTTCTTCCCTCTCTGTAATAATTTTTGATCTTGTTTCAATGCCCTTTACTCCCCCCTCTTCCCCACCCTCCCCAGGTGAACAGAAGTGATCTCGAGTGCAGGAAGAGCAGGGAAATAATCTTTTTGCCTTCATCTTTCCTGTACAGACAAAATGTTTCAGATAACCAGGAGATATTTTAACTCTGTATTTCTTGTGCTGTTGCTGAAAAAATGTCTTAGTTACTTGTATAGTATATGGCAATAACTAAAACTTCTCAGCATTTTGCAAGTTAGTAATACTACCTTGAGTGCAACGTGTTTTGAGTTTGTTGCAAGTATGAAGAAAGTAATCATTCAGTAAGTTTATAATCATGTTAGTAGTGTAGTTGTCCTGCTACTGCTGTGTTCCTGAGCTACGGTTTCAATGACACTTATTGGAAGTAAATGTTCAGTTATTTCTAACAGTCAGTTAGAAAGTCAGTAAAATCAGTGGACTTTACTGTTCCACTTCCTGATGCTGCTTATAAAATACTAGCCTCAGGCTTGACAGAGCGCACAAGAAGTATTGAGTTACATGACTGATGAGGAACTCATTGTGTGCAATCTTGTTCATTATTTTCTAGTTATTTTGCAATGAGGGTTAGCCACAATGTCTGACATGTTTATGTAGATATAATTTATGTAAATTGTAATTGTCATTTTTAGTTTTGTTGTTAGTTGTGAGGCCTGTGAGTTTTACTGGGAAGGACAATATACTATAACTTGAAATAAATGGTAAAAATAGATAACTCGTTTTTCACGGTTTTTCTCTTGTAGATTTTGGCATTTGTTTTGCAGGCTCTGGTGGAATCACAAAATAGAAATAGAGATGGATTGTGTGTAGTTTTATGAAATCTTGTACTTTAATAAAATATTTTAATGTGTTGATTTTTCATCTAGAAACGTCTGAAAGCGGCTGAAGCAGAAAGTAAATTGAAACAAGTATACATCCCCACCTAGTGAGTATAACAGTAAAGTCGTTTTCTTTAAATAATGTAAAGGTGAAAGTGAAACAGTAACGTGCAGTTACATGCAGTAATGCGCGCTGGATTTTCTTAGTAGTCTTTTTAATAGTTACTTTCTTAGTATTTGTTATATAGAAACATAATATACAGAGGTAGAACCAGAAAATGCCACAAACTCGCGTTGTAAGCAAAACCTTTGTACTTAACAGAGCCCTTTGTCTTTGACCTGCAAAGTGCCTGTTCTGGAATGGTGAGAACTTTTACAGAAGGTGGTCGAGTGCTACATGGGCTGCTCGCAGGCAAGAAGGGCCTTATCATTTAAAAAACAATTTTTCCAGAATAATTGCTTCTGAATCCCTGTAGCACAACACTTCATATTTGTGTAAATGCAAATTGTCTATTTCAAAATAGAAGCAGTTGTTAATGTAGTTACATAAAATAAACCCGGATACTTTCCCATTAGAGTTTTATCTTGCTGATACAGTCTGTTCTTCAGCTAGAGATAAGAGATTCTGGCTGTAAATTAAAGATAGCACACAGCCCAAAATATTTTATTCTTCAGCAAGCTTTATTAATGAAATCTGTTTTCTTCTGAGAGGTTTTTAATCTGGGTTTGTTGGTGGTTTTTTTACATTTGAACTCAATGCTGTATCTGCTTTTGTTAACATGTAGTTTACAGGAACAATATATAATCTGTCTCATTTGTAATTTTTTCCAAGATCATGAGAAGAGAAAGGGTTACAGATGACTTTCTCCTAAGCTTTCTGTGGGCATACTCAGTTCACATGTATGTGAATTTCCCATTGTTATGAGTGTTTATATAACAGAAGACTAGAATAGCAAATAAAATACTTTGAAAATCCATTGTTGTCTTTCTGATGACTTGTATAAATTGCATACAATAGAGCTTTATTTCCAGATTTCATACAGACTTTCCTGTCTTAAAACAGATTTAATAATACAAATAGCAGACTATTAAATTCATTCTGTTAATCTCATCTGAAGAAATGTGAGTTTTGAAGCTCAAGTCTCTAATAAATGGCACCTTTTTTAAAAAGCTGAAAACTCTATTATGAATGTTCCCTCTCTGGGAAGTGGGTGCTTTAGAAAAACTGTAAGATGCTTGGTCTTTATGTAATGTTTTTTCAATTTAATCTCCTTGGTCCATAGGGACAATCAGAGAATTTGTTCAGGATGTTCACAGTAGGGACTAATTGTATTGGATGACAAAACCAATTTTGAAATGTAGGACTTCTGCAATTTTACATTTCTTACTGTCTGTCTTTTGATTCAGTGTCAAGTCCAAATCCATAGTCAATGGTAAGAGGGTGGTAGGACTTCTCAGGTGTTTGATAACTGCAGTTTGGGGCACTTGTGGGCAAATGGATTGCTAATGCTCCGTTTCAAGACAGATTTCTTGTATTGGAAAGCTGTTTAGAATTGATTCTTAGAGCTGAATACCTTGTTGAACTTGATCGTAAGGTATTTCCTGTAAAGGCAAGGTTCTGTCCTCAGTACCATAGAGTCCCTTCCAGTTCATGGCTTCTCTGGAAGGTCACTAAGCAACAGATCATAATGTGGGATTGTCTCTCAATCCCTTCTCTTGAGCCCAAGATACTTGCTAAAGAGTTACCTGGAAGTTGTGAAAGTCTCTCTCACTGGATATAGTGAAAAAGGAGAAGGCAGAGACAGACTTGCTGGCATTTGGAGCAGAGACTTGATACAGCAAAGGTTTCTTTAATTAGTCATTTTAACTAATCTTGAGTATTTATTTTTTATGCTACGTAAAGTAACAAATAATCAATGTATCCGGTTTTACATTGTATTGAGAGTATAGCTTGTCAAAGGGATAATTAACATGCACATAGTTGGGAGCTTTGTCTATATTGTAACATGCACATAGTTGGGAGCTTTGTCTATATTGTACTTAACCTAGTGAGGAATAATTCTCTCTGAATTAACTGACCTCTATAAAGTCCTAATTCACTGAAATATTAGTAGGTAAAATATTCACAATGATAATGATAATGTTGATGGTGTAATAATGTAACAAAAAAAAAAAAAAATCCAAACCCAGTTCTTCAGCCTTCTCAGAGAGAAAAAGTAGTTTAGGACAGAACCCAGACAGAACAGCCTGATATATGGACAAGCTTTGCCATGCTTGTAGGACATTCATGTTCACTGCATTTGGTGAGGAGGTGTGTACTGCTTGGGCAGGAGTCAGCAGACCCTCTTCTTGGGTGGACAGCCCTGTAGTATTATAGGCAGTGTTGCTACTCTTAGTTGCTGCACTTTACCAAAAGTCCAGCCTCACCTTATGTGGCACTGGAACCCCCTTAAATTCTGTGCTGTGTCAAGCTTTTGTTAATGCTTGATCCTGAAACTTGGGCTTTTACTGGCTTGTCAAGTATCGTAGACCATAGAAGAGCATTTTATAAAGATCTGTAAATTTGAGTATCAAAGCAACTGTTTACATAGCAAGTCTCCCAGATGCTGAAAATACTATGAGTATAAAAATTACTCTTGTTTAGAGCAGATTTTACAGATGTTGTTAGCACACATTAGAATTCCAGAATTAGATTGTTTGTTTCCATATTGACGAACCAGTTAGTAAAGTAATTTTATTTTATTTTATTCAAAGCAATAAACCAAATCCCAATCAAATATCCAGCAACAATGGGAAACCTGCTGCAGTCAACGGAGCAATGGGAGCCTCTTACCAGGCACAGGCCTCGCTAATAGGGCGGGCTTGTGAAAGCTGCTATAGTAAGTAAATGTGTTGTTATTAATAATGCAGAAGTTGTGGCTAATCTTAACCTGCACTGCTTTTTTAAAAAATATGTATGTACTTTTGTTTGCATGCTGTAGAGGATAGTTTTCAACCACTTGTGTGGCAGAAACAACTTCTAAGCTGGAGGCTGCCTTCAGTATATTGTGATTAAATGGCAATATTCAAATCCACTTTGATTTTTATTTTCAACAATTGAGAAAATAGTTAATAAGCAAGATAAAATAGTATAATGTGACGACACTGATATGTTATTCCTTTACCTTCAGAGTACTAATTAAAATTTAGTTTTGGTTCTTCTGTAGGGCTGCAGGGGTTTTGAGGTGGTTTGGTTGGGGGTTTTTTTTGTTTTTTCCACCTACCTCTGTTGTTGTTGGGGGGGAGGGTGTGTTATTTTTTTTCTAGTATTTTTTGTGTTTCTTGTGGTCCTTGTTGGACCTGAGGTAGCAGCCTTCAGCATAGGTGCTAATGAGAGTTGATATAATAAAATCCGTAAGTGGAAGGAATAGGAAAGACCTACCATATGAGAGTTCTTTACTTATCATTGCTATGGCTGCCTGTCTCTTAATCACCAATTAAACTTAAAACATATTTTCTAAGTAGAAAGTTCCAGTTATATACTTTGTTGTTTTTCAAATCACAGTTTCTAAATAATAGTTTTCTTGTGAAAGACTACAAAAAGAAAAGAAAATAAGTTTAGTGTTTTGTCTGAGTCTCCACACGCACAAGATAAAGGCACATACGCATCTTCAAGGTCAATAGGAGATGTGCTTGTTCTTTTTTTAATATGAATCTTGATTTATAAGTACTTGCTTTGCATGACTTGAGCAAAAAAAACCAGATCTTCAGTAGTTCTAATAGGTAACAAGTCTGTCTTCCAGAGTAAGATTAGAAATAGTGGAGGATTTATAGGTGTTTCTTTTTATTTTTGGTACTCCTCTGGAAGAAAATATTTTCTTGGAAATACAAAATCTCTGAAAAAAAAAAAATTAAATAGGGAAACATTTTTGAAATTTCTATTTGGGATTGACATCTGGGGTGCTTTTGTAAAAAATAAATCAACTGAAAATTCAAATTTTTATTTTCTCCATCCATATAATGCTTTTACCTGTGCTGTTTTCTCCTCCTTAGCTCCACAGTCACACCAGTGGTATTCTTGGGGTCCTCCCAATATGCAGTGTAGATTGTGTGCATCTTGCTGGATTTATTGGAAGAAATATGGTGGCCTGAAAATGCCCACACAGACAGATGAAGATAAACTGTCTTCCAGCCAACCTGCAGAGGTAGGATTGTGCAGATAAACTCCCCTAAAAGGAAAAGTTGTGCTTTCATAAGGCTGCTGTGATTTGAACATGTGATAGAATGATCTTTTATTTGTGTGTTCAGCTTTGGTATTACAAAACTCAATTTATTAATCCTTTTCCTGTCGTAAGTAGAACTGAACGGAGGCAGGTCCTGCCATTTCTTTACTGGACTAAGATAAACAAACAAACATCCACTTCATGCATTTTTTGGTGGACAAATGTCATGTTGTCAGTCAAATGGTGTGTTATCTATAAAATGTTAATGTGACTGTGATACCTCATCTCGAACGGCATTACATATCCACTCGCAATACAGTTCTCTGCTCTGTTTTACAGCTTCATACACAAGCTGTAAGCGCTTATACATATTATTTGATTAGCCTTGTGAATTTATCCAAATTGTGGATTTTTTTTAATGCTGTAATTTAGATGTATGTGTTTTGATTTTTTGTTTGTTTTTGTAGGAAACTCATGTTAGAACTCACATGTCCCGGCAGGCCACGCAGGGAACTCCAGTTCGTAACACTGGAAGTCCAAAGTCAGCAGTGAAAACACGTCAAGCTTTCTTTCTTCACACAACGTGTTGGACAAAACTGGCCCGTCAGGTCTGCAAAAATACTCTCCGGCTGCGGCAGGCAGCAAGACGTCCCTTTGTCCCTATTAACTGTGCTGCCATTAAGGCAGAATGTAAGATGTTTTTTTAATTCTTAGTTCTGTGTGCTGTGCTTCCACCCATTTTTGTCTTTTAATTTTATTTTCTTTTTCAATAAACATTTCTTGTCTATACACTTTTGATTTTCATTTTTTTTCATTTGTCCAGCGTATCACCAACACATTGGATGATGTCTGGCTGCCTTGAACAGATTTCAGGCTGGAGAAACATTTCAAATGATTTAAAAAGGGTGTAACTATTATCTCATTCACCTACAGGAAAAAAAAGTCATAAAAAAATCGTGGGGAGCAGGGAGGGGAAGTCAATGCTGTGACAAAAACTTGCTTCTTACTAGGCAGCGTGAAAGAAATTCACTTTTATAATGTTTATTCTTTTGCTGAGCAGAAATTATTGATATGTACATGTTTTACTTTTTCTCAGTGGGGTTGGTCAAGGAAAAGGAGCTGTGGATGCATAAGAATTTAAATCTGGACTAATATCCATGTTTATTATTACATCATAGTTACTTCTTTTTTTGTTTGTTCCAGCTCTGAATAAAATTCTGTATTATGCTTGTTCTTCTTATAGCCAAAATATAGAGGACTGATAAATTCACTAGTAGTATGACAAAAGGTTACGAGCTGTTGTAGATAGTGACAGTAAGTCTCTGTCTGCATGTGTGTGCAAGTTCTGGTGCAGAGTCACTGAATGTATCAGCAGGTTTTGTATCTGTACTGAGCGCCTTGGTTTTCTGCTCACGCTGTTTGGTGATGTTTCCCAGTCCTCCACAGATGCAGTTTTTGAAGGAGACACTTGGTATTCCAAGATGAGCCATGCTCTCGTCGTACTGTCAGTTGTATTAGAATTGAAGAGACTGTTGTAGAATGTTAGATGTTGGTTTCATAACCGTGTTTACTAGATTAATGCTAAATGTTTTCCCAGCATATTTAGCTGGGGTGCCAATGATGTCAGTGTTGGTTATAAGAAATCCGCTCCGTGGAGGCTTAAAATTTGGTTTTGAGTAATTGTTTTCCCCTTAGGTACTTTAACACCAGCCATTTTTCACATGCAAACTCTGCATGTACTTCTGCAGTCATCCAGAACTTGGTCCATATTTCTGTTCATTGTCCTTGTCTTATTGTCTTGTTGGCCATTATTTTTTCTTCTTTCAAAGCTATGCAAGTTAGGAGCAGCTTTCAGATTAAGGGAAAACCGTGTTTCTGCTCTGTGAATAAGATGGGTTTTCCTTTATGAAGAAGCATATCTAAGGCTGGACTAGGATTATATTTTTACTCCTTAATACAAAATAGGAATTATTTTCTGAGAGGAAAGCATTGTACCTTTTAATTTATGTAATTGACACTGATTTCTGCTGAATCATGGAGGAAAATGAATTTTAGAAGTGCAGTCGAACCTTGAATCTTTTTATCCATGTCCCTGTTTCTTCTCAGTCACTGCAGTAACTCAATCTGAAATAAGATGAAGCTTTTGTTTAAGAAAGAGAAAAAAACAGAAGGAAAAAAAAAGCTTAATCCAAGTGTTAATCATCATACTAGAACAAGTGTTACATACACAGTTCAACTTTAAAACAAAGGAGTGACAAACTGAGCTTTTCAGCAGGAAATAGTCGTTCGTGCATCAGACTGGCAGTGCTATGAGTGCTCCCTCTTTGTTCCTTCGGATGAAAAGGTGACACATCAGATTAAGGTCAAGAAGAGCAGAAAGGTATTTTTTTTTCTGTAGTCTGTTTTCCGTTACTCTTTTTGCTTAAAGCAAAATTTGGACCTTGTATTTTGTCTTTTTGAATATAGATGCTTCCTGATTAGACCATGGATTTAAAAACAAAGTCAGAGTTCTCAGTGCTTTTTGAACACAACATTCAAATAATTTTATAATAGCAGAAACCAGATTATACCTTATTTAATTAATTAAACTTGTGTTTCTCTTTACACACACAAACACATATATACAGACATACATGCACATAATCTGTTTCTGGCAATGTTTCTCTCTCTGGAATCATACAGTGCTCTTAGTGCACTGTCATACTCTTAGTCTAGTAAAGCCTAGTAAGTAAACAAAAAAACTTTTCTAATTTTGTGCCTTTATTTCCATCTGGTGACCTGTGTTCAGTGCACTCTGTAGATGTTAATGTTATAACTAAATAGGCTGTCCCTGAGAATGCCTTGAATACTCTAAGGATAGCTTGAAGCAAGTAATTTTAATACTTTTTTTTTTTTTTTTTTTTTTATTTTTTAAATGAGATATTTAATTAACATTAATTTTT
>JAVJGJ010000032.1:19975496-19994246 GCA_035590215.1 Microhierax caerulescens | reverse complement strand
TTTTTTTTTAGTTTTTAAATGAGATATTTAATTAACAGTAATGTTTTCATGTGTTGAATACCACTGAGTAATGACAACATTAAAAGAATGTCTGTGTTGGTTTTACAAAAGTTACGATTGTGCTTAGATAATAACCTGGCCAGAGTAGCAGGTTACCTGTGGTACGATATGGTGTGAGATGGTTAGGACCTCCAAGAACTGCTCTGGAATATATTTTTCATATTGGTGTGCTGAAACTTGAATCTAATGACTGCTTAGATGATTTGTCACTTGACTCTGTGTGTGTGCCAAACCAGTGCTTGAAAACAACTGCATTTCACAACTGTGTTGCAGTAGGCACCAACACTGAGAAACCATAAAATCTAAGGACAGAAGGATGGTAGGGCACTCTGCCTGAGCAGCGTACCAAGTTTTATGCCTTCTTAGTCTTAGGCAATTTGTTGAAGTGCCAGGTTGTAAATGAAATTAATTCCCAGTTCTGAGAAAGTCTGAACAAGCCAGTCAGAGCTTGCCTGTAAAATAAATTGATTTTTGCATTCCACCTGAACTCATCTGCAGATACTTCTTTTGTTATGGAGGAACATGGAAGCCTCTGAGAATGCTAACCCTCAGGCCCAGCCATCTTGTAGGTGAAACCGGATTTCAGACAGCATTATCATTATTGTAATTCCACCCCCATAGTCTCCCTTGGCTCATTACATCCACTGGCAGAAAACAAGGTCCTATTCTATGTTCTTTATCCTTTCAGTTAGTGCAGAGAATGAGATTCTTCTCATTAATGAACCATACAGCATGACCCCTGCTCAGCTGCCGGCAGGAGGTACTGGAGATGATGCACTTACATCCCAGTTCAATCCAGGGATGGTCACCAGGAGGCTGAGAAGGCATGGCATCTCCTGCTAGGAGCACAGCCCATCGTGGAAATCTCTAAACTTTGTTCTGCCTGAAGATAATAGACTCACTGTAGTTGCTGACAATAAACTTGTCTGATGGATTTTCAGGAGTAATTAGAATTGGTGAACTGTTTCAGTGAGAGGAATTTCCCATGCTTGAAATTAGGCAAAATACCTTCTTTTAGTTTTACTATATCGCATGTTTTTTAGAGTTAAGCAAAACTATCCTATCTAGAAAGACTTCTTAATTAGAGGAGACCAAAGTGGGCATGCTTCTCCAGACACTGACCAGACTGGATCTATTTCCAGTTTACAGGCATGCTGGTACGTGCATAGCAGCGAGCCATGCATCTGTGTGCCTCGTTACTTCAGCACAGGAACATTTTAGAGGGATTATTTTCTTTTTTCCTGCTCAGACACATTTTTATCAACATAACTATATGTATTAATTACAGTAATTTAAATTTGAGTAATTACACTTGGTCTATGTAGGTATTGTCAAAATGTTTTCTGTGAGTAGTAGTGTATTACCTGCATCATACATATATGCAGTTGTCTGGAAATGGGTGTACTGTTTGTGATCAAACCTTAACATACCGATAAATTTGCAGATTAAATAACAAGTTTGGTACACAGTACTTGCCTGTGACAATCTGGTTTGATAGAGGATTGAAAATGAAGTAGAATATGCAGAATGTTGCCTATTTGTCTTTGTAAGCTTACAGCCTATGTTTTACTGACATAAAACTACCCATTCATCTGAAGTGAGTAACATTTATTGGTTCACCAACAATGTTTTACATCCTTGATTTTTGTAGCTACAGAAGATCTTTTGGCTGCTTCTAGCATGAAAATATTTTCTCTGCTGTTTCCTTTGAATACAATTTGTGCCAGATTTTAGTAGCCAGTAAAATAATTGAAAGGCACACAATTTCTTCCACAAAGTTTCTAAGAATACCACATTTTAAGGAATACATAGAGCGCAGTACATTCATTAGGTGATTTGATTTTGGTAAGAGATTTGATGGAATGTCAAAGACAAGTAACTCACCAATGAGAGTCTCTCTAAGCTTAAGAGACATACAAATCTAGTTTTTAAAAAAGGACATAATTTAAAAACTCCTTTCAAATCTAAAACTTTTTTAAACTTTTTTTTCAATCCTCATTTGCTGTCATATTCTCCATAGCATTCCTGATTTTGTTGGCCTCTCACATCCAGAACAGTTGTCACTTTTCTAGGTTAAGAACTTGGCCTGTTTAAAACCTCCTGAAGAATCCATTTCACACTGTGGTTTGTAATGTTGTTCCCTGGAGTTTTTCAGATTGTACTGTATCTTCTTTAGGGTTATGGTGCCCCAAATTACATGCACTTCAAGATACAGGTTTCCATTGTTTTAGTCACATGTTTTCTATTTTCCTATCACAATTTCTAGTATTGTGATCTTAATTTGTTTTTAAGTGACCACTCTTCAGTATTGTCCAGATATTTTTAGAAAACTGTTGACACTGACTCCATGAATTGTTTTCTGTGTGATGATGTAGAAACCCATCGTTATATCTGTATGTTACAGTCCTTTACAGTTACCTCTTAAGAATTTACGTTTATTGCTTGATGCTGCTGCTGTCCTTTGCAAGCAGTTTTAGCTTTGATTATGATCAGTAATTTCTTACCAGGAAACTTCAACCTTCTAATCACCTCTTTTTCTGATCTTCTGTATGTTGAACAGCACAGATCCTTTGCGAGTTACGTAGTCAGTTAATTTTAATCAGGTGCTAATCCCTGAAAATAATTCTTTTTACCATGTGACAGCTGGACAGCAACAGTCTTTGGTGACACGGCTTGTTAAAAGCCAGCTGAAACGCCACGTCGGGTGACAGGTCAGCTGCATGTGTGCACATCATGATTCCTTGCACATGACACGCGTGCACACGTGACATGTGACACGTGCAATCGCTGGTTTACAGGACACGCAGGTGGGAACAGACCTCTGGAGGTCTCTAATCGCACCCCCTGCATAAAGCTCATGTGCTCGTGGGCCTTTTGTCCAGGTGAGGTTTGTCTGTGTCCAGGGCTTCTCTGGGCACCTGTACCAGTGTTTGATCACCCTCACAGTAAACAACCTTTTCCTTACATCTGACAAGAACTTGCCATCCCCTAGCTTGTGGCCGTTGCCCCAGACAGCAGTGGTACGTTGTCCTGTTCCTGTGTAGCCTCAAGAAGGGTCTGTCTTGGTCTTCTCTGTGCTCTGCTGCAGGTGGTTACGGGTGGCAGTCAGGTCTTCTCATCTCAAGGCTGTCCAGACTCTGGCCTGTACTGCAGCCCCCAGCCAGCTCAGTGACCCTCCAGTAACTGGCCGTGCTTCGGAATGTCCGCGCCCTTGTAGGGGGGATCCCAGCACCCGGCACGGGGTCCGGTCAGGGTGTCACAGGGGCCAAGGGAAGGGGTTGCCCCCCCTGACCCGCGGGCTGTGCCTGTAGGGCGCAGGCGTGCTGCTCGTGGCAAGGACCCACCGCTGAGTGACGTGAACGTGTCAAACGTGTTTTCCCTTTGCAAGGTCTTGATGTTTCTGTGTTTAACTGGGATGCCTCTATTAATAGTTCAACCCCTTTGCCAGTCTGCAGACCTGCTTACTGAAGAACGTTACCGGGTTTGCAGTGCCTTTGTTCTCTTGAGCCCAGACTGATTCAAGCATTAGTTAAACACCAGCAGTGTACGTGCTCAGCAGTTTGTTTGGATGAATTCCACCTGGTCCTGGCAACTTGTTTTTATTCATTAGCTGGTTCTGGAACGCTTCCTGTGAATGCTTTGATGTGACACAATTCTCTACTTCCCTTGTAAAAGGATTTTTGGAAGTGAGCTGCTTAAAGTTCTTCCCCAGTGAACACTGGTGCAAAGAAGGCATTCAGTTTTTCTGCCATGCCTTTATTTTTCTTGTTTATTTTCCTCACACCTTGATCCTGTTGCTGCGGGCACTAACACACTTTCTGCTTTTGATACATTAGAAAAAGTACACTACGAAACATAATAATTTTTTTCTTTTTTTAAGATTATTATTTTCTCATAGCTTCCACTATTTCAGTGATCTGCCTGACATTTTTGTTGTTCATGTAGAAGCCTGTATTTGTTTTTAGGACTTGTTTTTAATTTTTGACAACTTCTTTCCTAAATTTTATTCTACAGTTTTACACTGGAGAGTGATGCACAATAACTTCTGTGTTTTTCTGTATGTAGTGTGTAATGATCATAAACTCTATTCTAAGTTTTATGGGAGTACCGTACTGTGGATTAAAGTTTGCTGCTGTTAAACGTACCTAATTGTTGTAATAAATAGGTGTGCTTTGGATTACCCACCCAGTACCTTTGGTGAACATGCTTTGCCTCAAGCGTGGAAATCGTGCTCTCTTTGCACTCTGCATTCTCAGTCAGCATAAGAATACCTCACCATGATTCAATGTTATTATTTTTTTTACAGTGAAGACATGTAGACGAACAATTTTCTTGCTAATTACTTCTTAGGCAATGCTTTGCTGTTCCCAGAGTAACTATAAAATACTTAATGTGGTCTGTGCTTATTTTGCTGAAGGAGACAGTGGAGGCACATCATTCTACTCTGTCACTTAAAATATTTCAGGTGTTGTGGAATATTAAAAATATTCCAGGCACCAGGTTCAGTGCGTATCTTTGTGGGTTTTTTTGTTTTGTTTTGTTTTTTTCCGCTGATAATAGTATGTTTTGTTATTAAGATAAAATAATAAAGCACTTTGTGTACTCAGCATTAGGACCGGAATCTTTGGGTTGCCCAGATACCAGCTAGCATTTCCAGAATTTCAAGTTGATTCCTTAATATATTGAAATAAATTGTGCGTTGTCTGCTGCATTGAAAACATCTGTGAACATACTGAAATGCTTATGTTAGTCATTTCTGTGATTGCATGACCTGTATGGGTTTTGCATAGAGGTAGATAGAATATGATAGAATTTATGAAGATACTGTAAATTATTCTTTGTAGTGTCTTTGTGTGACTATGTACTCTACCTCCTGTTGGAATGAAGCAAAGGGGAACATTCTGGTTAAAACAAAAGGTGTAGACAAAGCAGTTACAAGTACTATAATCTATTTGTAATATCTAGCTCCTGTGAAGCTTGTTAGAAAATGCAGATCTGCATGTGCATATGTGAAAACTATGTGAAGAAAGGTGTACATGTAGGAATGTATACGTGGGGAGTAATTCCATGTGAGAGAATTCTAGATCTATGCAATCAACGTGTGGATGCAGTTTTGTACAAAACAGAATACCTGTGTTCCAGGGATACTGAAAGCCCTATATGGGGATTACTGTGTGCTTTTGAAAGGCAAATAACTTCATCATTCTGAGTATTTTTTTTTTAAAAAAAAAAAGGAAAAAAAAAAGAAAGGTAGTATAGTTCTAGTAGTCTTGAAATTATTTACTGAAACCTAAGACTTGGTTTCCTAAGTCTTGGAAATTCCTGCCTTAGGTTGATTGACACAACTGTGCGTGAACCTTTTCATATTAATGCTTCTGTGTTTGGGGCATTTAGACAGATTCTCTGTGTATTTTCAGTGCCTTTGAGTTCATAGTTCTAGCATGAAATTTAAGGTAGTTACCAAATTACTTATTTTCCTTTACTCTGCAGGAAGTTATGCTTTTTGAGGCCTTTGAGCTCTGCCATGCTTGGTTACAAATGACCACTTTGTTCAAAAGTTTATAGTAAAAGGGTTTCTTTGGTGGCTGTGTCTTGTTTTGTTTTGTTTTTTAAGCTTCATCTTGCCATGATAGCCCCTGTGTTCTGTTTCGCTTATTAAGAATTATACAAATCACTGTACCATCAGAGTAAGACATGACAGAAATCGGTAGTCCCAGCTTTAAGTCCTTCTTACCTTTGTATTACCTCATTTAGAGCTAGACAAACTTGTAGAAAGTAATGAAGAATTCAGTGTAAATTATTTTTAATAGCCAGAGCTGTTTTTATTTTAGTATTCATATTTTCATCTGTTTCATTTGCCTATCTGTCTCCAGAAAGGATTTGTTAGCAAAACATGTAATCAAATTTGTGTTAGGATTTATGTTAACTTAAAAAAAAATGATTATAACATCACTGTCATGAATGAGGACATGGCCTGCCTTTAAATATCCATTATTAGTAGTACTGATGACCAAAAGAAGAACATGTGCTAAAAAGAAAAAAGAAATTTCTGGTAAAAATGCAAGTCAGAAACTGGTTGGTGTGTCCTAATTATATTTGTAATGGTAAAATATTTAAACTGAGTTTTATTCTTTAAAATTCTCAGATGCAGATCGACATTGTGAACTTGCTGGAAATCCTCTGAAGATAAAAAGCACCAGAAAACCACTGTCATGTATCATTGGGTATTTAGGTGCGTATCTGCCTCCAGAGAATAACAAACCAAATAAATGAACATTCAGTGAGTACGGATACTTTAAAATCCTGTATGCATAGAATAAGAGATTTATGCTTTTAGTAACGAGAAAACTGTGAAGTTAATAATGTAATTAGAATTCTGGTCCACTATCAGTTGCAAAACTGCATGATTGAGCTTACAGGATGTAGGCAGAAAGCCTTCTGATAGTGGTTTAAAATGGCAGAGTGAAACCTGATGTAATTTAGAATGTGAAAAATAGTCTGACAGTCTAAATAAAAAAAAATATGCACTCAGAGAGGAGGTACTCGGTATGCTCAGTGTTGCTCTACTGTACCCCTTGAATCCACTTGTAATGTTCCTGTGTACTTAAAAGGAGGAGACCTCAACCATATTGAGACACTGATCTTTTAGTTTAATGGCATAATTTTAAAAGATGTGATGGAATTTGTACTGAGATCACAGCCAAGAGGACAGTGAACTCACGTAAAATAATGGGGAAAGAATAAATCCTAGTAATTGTGATTCCATATTAGAAAAAATTAAAATTGTCCTCTTTGCAAGGAACCACCACTATTGAATATTTACAGTCATATATGAGCCAAGATACCTCAGAGGCTTTCTATTAATGCTCAGGTGAATATAGAAATCAATTCATTGATGAGAGCATCAGTCAATAATTCTGCAGTGTATTAATCCCAGTCTACAGAATCGAAGCTGAGGGCAGAGCCCAGTCTAGATGTTTTGCTCAGAATTTCAATCAGTAGGAGGTTTTTTTGTGCTTGAACAAAGTAAACAGTAACAGTCTTAGTTAAACAGAAATCAGCTATTAATGTAGTTTTAACTGTTCTTCCAGAACATCAATTTTAACAAAATCCAAACTTCAGAAAACAGGCTAATAAATAATTAATGCCCACTCTTGGTGAATTTTGATTCTTCCTGCCCTGGAGTTTAAGAAAAGAGCTGGTGATAACTTCCTACAGGCATCCCAGCTGTGTGTATGACATATGTTGTCGTTACGGTGAATGAGGAAAGCACTGCTTTGATGAACTTGGGGGAGCTGTGGTTGTAGGAGGGGGGCAAGTTGGCGGGAGGTGGTTTGTCTGCCTGAGCTGTCTGTGCAGTCAAAAGCAGGAATGGCAGTGTCTAATCGTAGAAGATACTGCATGTGCTTAGTGCCATGTTAGTTAGTGAGGGGCTGTTTTGGTACCTCTGAGAGCGTTATGTCTGTAGGTTTAATGGGAGTAAATGGCTGAAGTGTCAGCATGACACGTAGGTAGGTGAAGGCTTTGTAGAAGATTAACTGCGCTAAAATATACCAGGTCTCTGTAGAGTCTGCTTAGTGTTTGATTGCATGGAAAGTGAAGGTATCACACTACAGCTGAAGGCATGTCACTACAATTGAAAGCAAAATATATGTTACAGGGATTGTAGTTAAATACATGCATCTGAATTAGCTGTATAAGGATGGCTAGGAACTGGCTTTTTGCTTGCCATATTCCTTGGTGGTGGTTTTTTTGGTTTTGTTTGCTTGTGATTTTTTTGTTTGTTTGTTTATTTGGGATTTTTGCATGTTCCAGTGAGTAAGTAATGCCTGCGTTATTTTCCCCATAAAATTTAGTATTAAATATTTTGTGATACCTTATACAGGAGGCAGTTGTTTTCTTTTTAAAATTCCCTCCATGCCATTCCCACAGACATTTATTGGCATGCAGTTCATTGTGTGTCTCAGGGCACTACTGTTTTCAGCCCTGCTGGTGAGGCAGAGAGGATTTCAGTGCCCTGCACATGCTGAGTCATCGCTCCCCTGGATCCTGCCTCTGCTTCTTGGATGCCAGTTCCACAGGTGAGGCAGGTTAAGCATTAAAGTAGGTCCTGTCCTACAGGGACCTGGGGCTAATCCCCTGTAATCTCTTCAGTAATCACTGTGCTTACTAAAAAAACCCCTAATGTGAGCCCCTGGCTAATTAAATGTCCTATATTACCTCCTAATTATGAGGAAACCAGGCTAATGTTTCCAGCTGGGATGCATGTTGAGGGGATAAGATGAGAGAGGTGCAGCTGCTTAAGCACCCCTGGAATCCAGGATACTTACTTAAGTGACTTCAAAAATTTCAACTTTTCTTTGTTTACTCTAGCGACATTTAGTGGAAATGGGAAAAGTTTTTAGAAAAGGATTCCTAATACATCATTGAATTATTGTTTCTTACTCCTGATTTATTTCAGAAATGATCATACAGTCTGATTCTGGCCAACTGGTTGCTTGTTGTGTGGGTAAAGGGAGAATTTGGGTTGTTTGGATGTTACAATTCTCTGAGTTAGCAGAAGGTGCAGGTGGCTAGGAGATTTTCAGTGAAGTAGTAGGCAATAGAACAAGGATGAGAGCAGCAGGTATTAAAATATCCCTAATTACTATTATTCCACAACACAATAATATGATAGGATGATGTAATTCAGGCAGAAACCCTGAGATGCCTCATCACCCCTCTCAGGAGTGATGAAGCAGCTAGTTAGAAAGTGCAGATCTAAGTCATGCAAATATTTGAAGCAAATCTAAACACAGAGGATGGGTGAATATAAGGTGTTAAGATCTCACAGGAAGGACACAGTCCATTGCAAAGTGGTCCTGGCTAATAAGATTGTTTCTACAACTTAAAGGAAGAGCTTGGTCTTGCTGCCTTCCCCTGCTGCGGGAAGGACAGTCTGTGGTAGACTAATGGAACATCAGTGACTTCCAAATGGAAGGAAAGTTGAAGGAAGCAAATGCTTCCTTCTTCAACTGTTCACTCACCCTGAAAATACAAAATTATCTCTCGTATACACTGTAGACAGAAAGAGTTTATGAGTTCTCATATGTTGAATGCAGCTGCTGCAATTATTGTGGTTGCTGCTGGAGCTCTATGGGAAATAATCTTTTAGTGGTGTTCACCCTAAAATGGAAGCATTTCCTTTAGAGAATTGGAAAAGATTGCCAAATGAGCATTTTAGAATCCAAATTCCAGTTCTCTTCAGCAAACAGCACAAACCTTTGTATTTCAGTTAAAAGTTTTGCTTTAGCAGTCGGTAAAGTTCATAACATTAAGCGTGCCTCTGTTCCCATTTTAGTTAAAAAGCAAAATAGGTGCTTGTTCTCTACAGCATGACAAATGGGACATGCCCTGAAATCTGCTGGGTGCTTGGTGTTCCTAAACTTTTGTGTGAAAAGTGGGTGAGTACTGCAGTGAATGGCAGTAGAAAGCTCTCGTCTAAGTAAATGGTGAGAAGATTGGTGCCATCAAACGAGCCTTACACACACCCCAAATCTACAGGAGTGCCCTGAAGCAATTACCTGTGCCCTGGCTCTGTGCTGTCCTAACCTGCCTGTGCATTACCCTGCTTTACTCTTTCTTACCTGACCCTCCTCCTGAAGTGTCTTGGGAGAGGGTGTTCATGCTTTAAGAGTGTGATTGGAAGCTTTGACCAAACCAGTGGTTAACAAAGCGAAGTCTTTTGAGATGTGAAGGTTGTTGGCAGTGTCTCCTCCTGGCGTGCTCTTCCGGGTACAGCCTGGCCAAGTCACTGATGCCATCCTACTCCTTTCCACCTGGTAGGATACTGATGGAACTGTTTGGCCGTCCCACCTCCGTGGGTCTGCCTTTGAAAGGTTGTCACGGTGAGCACACCTCGATCTCTTGGCGCAGGGCCAGCTGCCTGCAGCCACAGCCGGTCGCTGGCCGGGGCGGGCGGGCTGGGTGCCTGCCGGCTGCAGGGGGGGCTTTCCATGGGAGCCAGGGCGCAGAGCTGGGCAGGTGGGCGTCGTGCTTCCTTGGCGTTTCTGAAAGGGGAAGAATCTGCTGTTGCAGTGGGCTTTGCCTTGGTGCAGTGCTTTCTGTTTCTCCTGCGTGATAGCTGAGCGCGGCAGAGGCTGGAGGGCCTCCTCCCTGGGTACCTGGCCTTTCTTTGGGTTTTGCATGTTCCCAGCTTCTAGGCTTTGTAAACGGAAGAGCAGAAAGAAGCGCTCTTCAGGCGGTGCAAACTTGGCCTACAGGTGGGAAAGTACTTCATTTTTGCCTTCCGATCTCACTCCCGGGGGGCAGCGGACTCTCCTGATGCCACCTGCCAGCCCGTCCACCCCCCGGCCCCTCCGCTGGGTGGGCAGGCCAGGTGGCTGGTGGTGCCGGCAGCTGGTGCCCGGTGCCGGTGTCAGTGGGACAGGGACCTGCCCCCGGGCACTCTGGTGTCCCTCGCACATCTGGGGCTGTCCGAGGATGGACATTTTGAACCTAATTATGTGGTGGGAATAGGTTAATTGGTTCAGCAAACTCCTGATGAAGGACAAGCGGACTCTGCTGGGGCTTCCTTCTGCGCTCTTATCTGGCAGGTGACGGCGCGATTTCCATACGGCTGTGTCAGCTTTTGGCAAACACAGCCGCTGCCACCCTGAAGCGTGCTGGCCAGATGCATCTCCCTGCCTCTTAGCCACCCTGCTTCCTCCTCATCCGAAATATTCGTGCTCTGGGGACCGCGTTGGGTGCTCCGGGATGGCTGAAGCTCCCCAGCAGTGTCTGTGGGGCTCTGGCGGTACCTGGGGAACCCGGTACAGTCAGTAGCTTCAGAGCCCTGCTGTGGCTGGGCTGCACTCCTGCACTGCTGGCTTGTGTTTGGGAAGATCCCCTAAAGCTTGTTGTTGTGACAGAAACTAATGAGTAGCTTGAGGTACTGAGGTGATTTCACTGTAGTAGAATGCTTGTATTTGCTTGCTAAAAAAATGTGTAGGTGTGTGGCTCTGATACAGGCCTCAGAGGGGCAGGAAAATGTAAATGCAGAACTGTTTCAGGTTGATTTGTATTACCTTTCAACCTCTGAAATCCTTACACACCTACACCATAGTATTGAACTTGGACAATCGAAAGTGAAGTATTTTTTTTCCTGCTTGGAGGAACTGTAGGTAATAAGACTTGTGTTTGAATTGTTATTCAAGGTCCTGTAAAGACACTCACGCAGAATAACCTTTCTTTCCTTCTACTGGAAATGTAAATGTAAATTAAATATGATGAATAGACTATTTTTTAGATCAAGTATGTATAATTTCTCTGTCTTTCTCTTTCTCTCATCTCAAACAGAGATTCACCCTGCAGTGAAACCCAATGTAATCAGGTCAACACCAAGCCTTCAAAGTCCAAGTGCAAAACGACTGCTTGCACCCTCCAATCACTCTTCATTAAGTATTTTGGGGAAAAGAAACTACAGCCATCATAATGGTCTTGATGGTATGTGAAGGAATATAAAAGAAATATTCTTTAAGTCTCTGAATTGCAAAACTTTCTGTGGACCTGAGATGGTGTTAAATAAGGGGGTGCAGGCCAGCAGGCGTGTAAGATGTGGGTAGCATGTTTATAGCATTGATAATTAATGCAGTGAACGGTGGTGCTTATTTACTGAACTTGGATATATTAATGCTGTTTCTTACAAAACCCTTTTTACCATTTTTCTTACTATCTTGATATAAAAGGACAAGAAGAGAATAAAACGAATTTGGTGAAGGTAGAGATGCAACCTCTGGGGTTTTTTTTGCTTATTGCATTGCATTTTTATTTCAAGAAATACTTTGCAGAGATAAGCAACACCATTTGAATTATTCTGTGTGAAATTACTTGCTACATACTGGACCTGTTTACAGCCAATCTCTGCTAATACGTGAATTCTAAACATGGCTTAGTCTGAATTCTGAACAGTGACATTAGTAGTAGAGGGAAAATAGCTTCTGGCAATCTTGCCTTCCAAGACCGATGTCACAGAGACAGTTAAAACAAGAAGTAGCCCTGGCAACAAGGGCTGGTAGAAGATAGGAGCTCCTTAGAAAGTGTCTGTCACTATATTTATACCACTTACAGAGGAGGAGGCAGAAGGGGTGTCACAGAGGTGCAGGAGAGGCTTTTTGTGTACACTGAGCAGCACCAGAGGTGATGTTTAAGCCTGGTGTATACAGCCACTTCATTTCAGTATGGTGCAAATGGAGCGAAGGCATGAAGCTGGGGGGGAGGGGGGGGGGGGAATCTGTGAGTAAGACTAACTTCTCTCAAATATTCTTTATTTTTTATTCTGGAAAGTAACTGTGTGTTACTGATTTATTTTTTTAATCATTCTTAAAAAGAAGGATTTTCAACTAGAACTGTGAACAGTTTAATCTCTTGTCCAAATAAGAGAAGAATCCAGCAGGATAGAATTTGTTTGCACTGAAAACAAATGTATCCATTCCTGAACTCTCTTTCTGTGAGATGTAACTTCTGTAAGCCATTGGCTTATTTATTCTGTAATTGAATAAGGTTGTTGAGATTAGAAAGCTGAAAGAAGTTAGGCTCTGAAATAAGACTGTTCAGGACATGATCTGCACAAAAGAGGTGACTTCATGCTTCACAGAGTAGGTCAAGGTAGAAATGAGAGGAACTCTCCTTTTAGACGAGCTACTAGAAATAGTATTCCAAATACAGGAAGAAAAACTTAATCCATTATCTTCCCATAATGACAGTGTTTTTCTGTCACCGACAATGCCATTTGTATCTTCCAGTGAAAATGCCTACAGGACTTTTTATAATACCTAGATAGAAATCACTACATATTTCAACAAAAGAGGTTATTTAGTAGACACAGAAGAGGATCGCTTGGACCTCTGCTCAGTGTGCAGCCCGCCGTTACACAGTAGGCAAGTAACTTGCATGGCAACACAAGCTATCGGTGGGCCAAGATGACAACCACGTGACTTGTACTTGGAAGGAAAGATGATGGCATTGGTAGGTGTAGCTGTGAGTGCTGAATATCCACTGTGACCTTTGAGTGTGAAGTTCTGCAGGGATGGTCTGGTAGTTGCTGCATGGGAATGTGAACGAAGGCTGCTTCCCCCTGCCACCAGTGCTGGCCGTTAGACTGGACTGTCCATATGAGCTTTGAGTGATGAATGACTCTCACCTGGAAATAAAAGATGATGTTACATTTCTGCTGCAGAGAAGGCTGTAGCAATAAGTTCAGCGTAAACATTGTTATGATTATGTCCCTCGTTATGTCCCTATAAGGTGGCATGCTTGGAAGTCTTTTAAATTTTTCTTCTACTTAGTACAGATGTTCTCTTAAAAGTAAAACGTGTGTAAAACCAGTCACTGGCCACACAGATCACTTTGTATCAAAGTCAGCTGTGTTGAGGCAGTTTGCACAAAATAACATCTAATTGGAAAAAAGAGTATTGAGAGTTGTAAGTCATTGCTTTAGGAGATAACTACTTCTGCTTACCTGTTTTCTGTGAAAAAGTAACTTTCTGGAAGGCATATATGCTAAATAATTGAAATCTGTATTTTGTTTGCATAAAATTGGCTATTTTGGTCTTTAAAAACGGCTATTTCAGTTCTTATCCTAGCCTCTCTCTTTAATTGGAAGCCTGCACAGTGTAAATAAAATGCAAAGCGCAACAAACCAGTATTATAATACTTAACAGCACAGGTCCTCTGTTGCTTTCAACTTAAAAATGATTAACATTTCAATTTAACTCCTTCTCTGGTTATTGGTAAAATACAAAATACACTTTTTTTGCCATAATTTATCCAGTTTCTCTTCAGTATACAGCAAAACCTCAGTGATCAGGTAAACTAGGGAAATGTTTTCTGTGTAATTGCACTGACCACGGCGCACTATTTGTGTAATGAAAGGTTTTGCCAACCTCCAGAGTTTTTGTTACCATAAATACACTAAAAAGCTTTTTTGGTTCCAAAATGTCATTGATTGTTGCAGGGTTTGTTGCATTGTACCAATTAACAGTATCCAGAAAGCCTGCTATGGAGGTGATGATTTATTCTGTTTTCCAATGCATGCTTTAATGAAATGAGCAAACAATAAGGAGCACAGTGGGCTTATATTTAGTCTTATCTCTTGTTATTTTTATCATCTTGGTGTTATTGATTTAGAAATGTCTGGCTGTTCAGGTGTGCTTTTTTCCAACACTAATAGAAATTTGTTGTAAAGAAACAATATAAATATGTTTACTTAAGGTACACATATTTACATTTACAGTGTTCAATTAAATGTCACTGAGCCTTGTGCAAGTATCTATTTAGATATGCATATTTGAAGTCAGTCTTACTGGCCAGGTGAGTTGAGTGCTGTATTTTGACAGAATTGGTTATTAACACATTAATAATTATTGGCTCAGAAATAAGGCAGCGTAATACGGAAATGGCACTTCTTTCTGCCTGTATGGAGGAGTGGGGGAGGGTTATAAGAAACATCATTCGTATTTGGTTTAATGCTTTTAACAGTAATAAACAAGAACATTATTAACCTTTCTTAGAGGAGTCTTATGTCGGTTTGAGTCTTGATTTTGGCCAATGCGGCACAAGTTTCCCTTTAATTTTTCCATGGATGCACCTCCAGCAAGAGTCTGGTGCAACCGGTAGAGGTGAGGGAGTCTGTAATTTCTGACTACTATTGCTCAGTCTTTATCAAGAATGGTGAGGGAGCTCATTCATCTCTTCATACATGGTAGATTTGTGACCTGGTATCTTGCTATTTACTGATCTGCATCTCAGTCACTGGTGAGTGGGAGATGTAGTTGTATGCGTGAACCCATGTATAAGGCACAGACACAAGTAAAATTGTGCTGCTTAAGCACTGTGTATTGTGACTAGATAGGCAGAAGATCTTGTAGTTGTTTGTGTCCTTTATTGTAGGGGGAAGAGTTTTTCTGGATGGTCTTAGAAAAGTGTTTTCCTTTTTTTTTTTCAGTGTTTTTTTCAAACAACAGCAAATATCCCATGAAAAATGCCAGAAAGCTTTTTTCCATTCTGGAGAAAAAAAAAAATAAATCACAGTACTTTGGGGAGTTTTCATGTAATACGCATGCTGGTGCTTGTAACTACTCTGAGATGCTGTATTTCCATTGCTGCTGAGTAAAGTCAATGCAAAATATTTAAGTGGTTCTCAGCAGTGAAGGCAGTCTCTTGCAGATGGGAAAATTCCATCTTCAGAAAGTCATGGTGTTGCAGAACATTACGTGTATCCAATTTTATGACTGGAGTTGATGATGGGAAGATTCAGGTGTGACTGTAAAGTGCTTTGTGGATGTTTTGAATCTGATGTTTAAATTAGTGTCTGGAATTATTCCGAGCAATTACTTTCACCCACAAGCTGCTTAACTGTGAGCATCCAAGTAGTCAAGTTTCACATCAGGCTATTGTTTTGGCAGGGTGAGTAATGATAATTTTTCTTACAGTATTTAGAAACGTCAGGTGGAGGTATTTTACATGCATATAATCTCGGTGAGCTGGCCCGCGTTTCCTTACTGTTACATGCGTCGGAATCAGAATATTCACAGGATGTCCAAGATACCAACCTCACTAGTGTGTTATACAAGCCAATCTGTGTCCGTTGGTACCTTTTTTGTGCCTTGTTCATGGCTGAGGAGACTCTGATCAACAGCCCTGATCCTCCTTCTCTCTTCCCCTGCCCAGACCTTTAATGCTGTATTTCAGGCTGAGATGCCCTGATGCCTTCGTGAGGATTCTTTCAACAGTCAAATTTCTGTTCCTGAAGGTACTGAAGTCTGTAGCTGTATCTAAGAAAGACGACAGTTTTGGGGTCTGTTTTCCTCGGAACCTGCACATCTCTGGCACAGCAAGATGAGAAGGTGACATGAGCAATTGGCAAAGGGAGAATGACCTAAAAAAAAAGTGCCTTCTCTCTTAGATGCTGTTTTGGTCAATCCTTCTGTCTCTGCTTATGACTAATAGTATTGGCTATTGAGGAGGTAAGCAAGGAAGAAAGGCTTGTATTTCACTCCTATTTTTCCATGGGGACGTTGAGGCTCTCCTTTGACAAACATATGAAAAATATAAGCAGCCAAACTGACAAGCAGGGAGACCGGAGCCTTTCCTGCCCCAAATTTTCTTGAAACAGAAAACAATTCTATTGTGTGCTTCATCATCATTGGCCTCACATAACCCTACATGAAAGTACATTACAGGGAAGGTGTTTTCACTGTAGGATGGAATTTCTCAGCAGAGAGTTGATTTTTCTCCAAGGTGTCTGATTGTTATCACAGTACTATTTTTTGGTAGAGATGGAGATGTTCTACTGTGGTAGCAGGCTAGCAGCATGAAATGCATACCAAAAAAACATCTGGCACTCCATTATTTCAAAAAATAAGATCTTAAATTTTCTCTTACGTATTAATAAACTGTAAACCTACCTAAATTGTTATAAACCTTACCTACCAGCAATTATCAACTGAAAAAGAAGTGAGATGTGATAAACAATTTATTCTGTAAATTCACTTTGGCCATTTCTTCCGTGCTGAAACACGAAGCGTGATTAATGTTGAATTGTGTATACCCACTCTTCCCAGTAATGAGAAACAAAAGTTATATATTGTTCCACAGTCACTTTTTTTTCTCTGAAATTTACTTTGGACATGTGCATTCTAGCTTTGGTCCTTGGTGTAACCAGCAGATATTTAGAAATACTTGGCTACAGACCTCTCACTGAAATGTGTGTGCTGATACTGACGGAAATGTGAGCGTGGAAAGTAGATCTCTCTGGAAAAACCAATGCTGTGTGAACTGTCATTTACTGGAGAAGCAAAGGACTATGAAAAGGGTGGTTATGACTCCTGGTTATTTCCCAACAAATACTTATTTGGAGTGTTTATGTCATGGTATGAAATGCTTTATGGTAAAAGCCTTGTCATGACTTCTTACACAAAGTCATTGAAGCCATCTTTGACCCTCAGACTCCCTTTTTGCCTTTGATTTTTGCAGCTTACACAAGAGTAGCCAGTTTCTTATCTATTTTCGCCGTCCAGTTGGAAGCAACCATTTTAAATAATTGGTAGAAACCTAAAATGTTCTAAAGTTTGCATTTTTGTGGTCAATATGTTCACTTGGGTTTACAGAGGTACAAATGACGATACTGGAGATGATGAACTAGTGACAACTTCCAGAGCCAAATAATGTACCTGAAAAATGACACAGGCTGTAATTACCCCAGGGTGTTACTGCTGACGTCAGTCATTTGTAGAACTAAGCTACTACATCTCATACATTTCAAATTGGCATGTCTCAAGCCTTTTATTTTTTTCTACTTAAATGTTTTTATTAAAAAACAATGTTTTTCCTTCAGTTCCTTTACAATGAGTTGATGGCTCCCCTCTCCCCACTATGGTCTTCATTTCTCCAGCCCCAGCAATGCAAATGACATTGTGACTTAACACAAAAAAATAATCAACTGGGAAGAAAGTATTTTTGACCAAAAAAAAGAAATTCGGGGGAGGGGGGAAAGATTTCTGTAAGTTGAGAAAACAATGTATTGTCTTGCAGTGATAAATGTCCAGTCATCATTTGCCTGCACTGAATCCACATTACAATTATCTCCCAAGCATTTGATGTTCTTTGATTACAAATAAAGGAACAGTCTTCCATTCTGTGTCTGAAAACTGCTCAAACTGCAGAGTATTTGTTCAGTGGGTAAATGTAAGCAGTGTGACTTCTTTATGTTGAATTTGGTCGCAGGACATCTTGGGAGGAGCAGAAGCATTCCTGCACACCAGTGTTGCCTTGAATTTCCTCTGAGAAAGAACTATTCCTCAGCATTAGCATAGCATAGCATTGTGTTGTGGGTTTTTCAAATACGGACGGCGATTGCTTTTGTTTGCCAAAGTCAAAACACAATTTCCATTCAGCTGTTGTGCTCAGGTTTACTGTATTTTGTGAAATGTGAGTTATTTCCAAGGGTGCACGTACACTAGAAACTTAATAGGGGATTTTTTTTTTCTTTTATTTCCTTTCTTTTAAAACTGTGTCTTTGGATTTGCGAAGCTTCTGTGCCTGCATTTGTTTCACAAAAAGCACAAAACTAGAATTGCATTCATGCTTTGATGCAGCACTTTGTGTGCCATACATCGCTCATTTTGTTGTGCTTAGGAGGAGATAAGCATTGTATCTCTGGGTTCAGGGTGTAACACGTGCTTCTGATAACTTGGGTAACAGACGGGGTTAGAAGGAGCAAACTGTGGAATCAGAGATGGAGGAAAGGGCACTTGATGCTGAACTACCCCATTCCTGCTGCTGAATCGGTGTTTCTTTTTTATATACAGGTAATGTACAGGCATGAAATTGTAGTAACACTGGCTTTCCTATTTGGCAGAATAAATCAGCTCATAAAACAGCAAACAATAAGAACAACACTGTAATTAAGTTAACGTTAAAAATGCAGTGCAGATAACCAGAACCTAATTTCTGGAATCACTGCTTTCCCCTAGCGTTGCCTTCGAAAAGGCGTGACGACCTGGTTCAAGAAACGACACGGCGACCAAAAACCCAACCCCAGGCCGCTTGGGCCATAAGCACACAGACACCAACATGGTGGATGGCAAAATGGCGTTTATTGATAAGTGGTGCGGCATTATATAGCTTAGGTTTACAACGTCACTTCCGTCT
>JAVJGJ010000032.1:19924183-19975396 GCA_035590215.1 Microhierax caerulescens | reverse complement strand
CCGTACAGCACGAGATCTTCCGATCGCCAGGCCCTAACTAACCACAACATTTTGTGCAACATTTCACATTTCCCACAACACCCTAGTAGTATTTTAAATAATTAAAGTTGCAGAAAGAGAGTCCTGTCTGCTGGATAACAGGGTTAGCAGCGTATTACCTCATGAATTACGTGTTCTGCATTCAAGATCTGCAGTTCATACTTAAAGTGCTTCTGTGCATGATTACTGTCAAGTAGGTTGATTATTTTTTTGTAAGCTGTGATTGCAGAGCAATAGTTCTTAATAATTTTAGTACATAATGCAGTAGGAAAGGCACATTCAGAAAATGTTTAGGCAGCTAACTGGAAAGACCTTGCACCTGGGGAAAATGTTTTGTGATAATTTTGAATGTTTTTGTGGCTTTTGCTTTTCTTGTCTGTATGTTGTTTCTCCAGTGTTACAAATTTCTGTCTCGGTAGACTAAAGGTCTTCCTCAAATTAAGTCGATCTCATTCTAAGTGTGTTTATAAGATTATTTTGTTGTTGTTGTTGTAATAATAGTACTTTTGAAATAACACTTACTGGTACTTGTTCCATTGCTACAAACTGGTAGGAAAAAACAATTACATTTGGTTACTTAAAATGTTCATAACCCAAGTGGAGAAGAAACAAAAACTGTCTCACTTTCTCAGCTAATTTCATAAGGTGGTCCACTCTGAGTGAAGAAGTTCTTATGCACATAATAATCTCAGAGTGTTACTAGGATTGAACATTACTGCTGTTGCCTGTCTGGCTTTTTCATATGCTTAAATGACATTATCTTCAAGCATATTTGTTCTGGAAGGTTTAGACAAAGGGTACCTTTCACTGGTATTGCTGATGACCCCATTAATATAAAAGAGAAAGATGAAGATCAGAGAACTAAGTTCCCTATCAGCAGAACTAAAGGATACCATATATAAACATAGCACGTGAACAGCTGGAAAAGGACCGGAGCGTTATTAAGGATGTGATTTCTGTCCTGGCTTGAAGAACTCTTAAGGGGGAAAAAAAAAAACCAACAAAACATGTTGCTAGGGAACATTGTGATAACTTGTAATAATTCTGCGGCTGACACCATCCCTTAGCAGTGGACTTGTTCTGATTTAGTCTTAAATGGTTTTACAGTGGGAATTTTATAGTCTCCTAGTGCTTGTAAACAGGGAGAAACACTTGATTGGTCATTACGTTTGGTAAAGCAACTTCTGATGTGAGGGAATTTCTCTTCACAACTTATTTCTGTTTGAGTTCAGATATGTTGTGGAAAGAGCATATGAGCATCTTAGGGAGTTTCTGGCTTTATTTCTGCCAAATTCTCCACAATAATAAACTTCTAAACATCTTCTTGGTATTGAAGTTGCTCTGTGATTTACTTGCATCACATCACCAAAACCCCTTGCTAGTGATTTGTCTGACTTTTCTGCTTAAAGTGGAGTAATTCACTTCATCGGCCGTCAGGGGAGAACAGTTCTGTATCCTGGAGTTCCCTTTCTACTGAAGAAGTACAAGTGCAGATTGTTGCAGATTATTGCCTTGCACAAAATCACTTGCTGTAAGAATTCATTTATAAGCCAAGTGTCCACTGGTGGCAGTTTCAGTGTCATTTGAGCCCAATTATTTAAATTCCCTAAGGCATTCTAAAACTTGGCAGACAAAACTGAAAATCCAAGCGTTGGTTTCTGTTCTGCTGAACACCAAGGCATGTGTGTTTTTTACAGAAGCTCTGTTGTGCTGCAGCTGCACTGGAGGTTGCATTGCCGTGCAGACCTTTTGTAAAACACGCCTCTGAGTGCTGCATGAGTGCCTTTTTAATTGGAAGCAAGGGCTTTCTTCCTTGGTTGCCTTAATTAAAAGCAAAGTTTTCCACAGAATTTGCTGGTGCATGTTCATGCATAAACATTGGTCAGAGTCCTGCCAAATCAGGGTGTCATTATTTTCTGAAAGAAATCGCTGTCTCCTCAGTCCTGAAATCTGAATATTTGGGTATCAGAGTATGCAAGATATGGCACAGAGTATGTGTAGCAATGGCACCTTCATTAGTGTTGTCTGCTAGAATTTTTTTGACTGTCTACTTATTGAACAGTTCTTTTCCCAGCACTCTATTTATACTTAAGTCTTTCTAAAAGGTGTTTGGCAACTTTGATAATAATTCAGTATCTATGATTATTATCTTTGATAATAATTCAGTATCAGAAAATGAGGTGCAAAACCCAGAATATTTTTACTGTATGACATAGCACAGGGATATTACTTTACAAATATAACAGATCTTTCTTCACTTCTTTGCTCAGTTTTATTATTAGATTATCAATATTCTGGAGTTAAGAGTTGGCATTGCATTAAGAATGTCTGTGAAGTATTCTGCAAAAATATGCTGTTTAACAGCCTCCAGGTACATTCAGCTGTTCCTCGGTTCCCTTTAGGGAGATATTCTTTCTCTGTTGTCTGTGGAACTGAGAGGGTGACCGGGTATTTTGGGACGACCGTGGCTAAGCATAGTTTTTATAGATTTGGCATGTAAAGCTACTCCAAAAGCATAGCATCTCTGGGTAAGAGCGAAGCTTTTGTTAGGTAACGTGTGAGTAGAAAAAGTATGGATTTTTGGTTTTCACTTCGATTTTTTCAGAGGTGACTGGAAGTGCTGTGTAATGTATCTTATTCTCTGTATTTCAGGAGAGAGGAAGACTCGTTCTTTTTGTTTAATCTGATAATTCTGCTTAAATTGAGGACTGGGGATAGGTTGGCTTGTTTTCTTTCTGGGTAGTTGGGCTTATGAACGGCGTGAGTCCTTGTGTCAAGAGTTATTCAGGTGGTTATACCTCCGTGAATGCAGCCTCTGGGTTTTCTCAGGAACATTCAGATCCTGAAATGTTATTTCACTGGGATGTCAAAAAAATAAATACACTTGTAATAACAAAAATAGCCTTACTGTGAAGATAAGAATTGAACAGGGTTTAGAGTTCTTCACTCTACTGTTATCTTCTCTTACTTTATAACAGTGCCAAATATATTCAGTTATCAGGAAACAGTAGACTGTCACAGCATTTAATTTTTATACTACCAGTTTAAAACTTGCCTGCAGGACTGATGGCCTAAATGTATTTTTATGCATCATAATTCTTGTGCAAAAAAACGAGAGGAAAAAGGGGCTGGGAGGGGACGTCACAACTGAAATATCAGTAGCTTTAGGTGGGTTTTCACATCAATGAGCCTTTATCAATGGGAGTTATTGACAGCTGTATTGAGAGACATACAATATTTTTAAAGTTAGATTCAATTAAGAATAAAGACTTGTACAAATGTAAACTAGATACAGGGATTACTGCTGAATATTGGATTAAAGTTTCTAAACAGTTTAAGATGTTTAAAGTGGTTTGTGTTTGTATCAGTGACTGAACTATGCCTTCAGACTGGTGAAGGTGACTGCTCAAAGTAAAAGAGAAACACACATTTGAGCATGTAATTACCGTTTTTTTTTTCAGAAAGAGACGTGCAGCTGTTCTTTCTCATGTCCTTTTAATCTCTTTAATGCTATTTTTAACAATGGATAAACCCCTGGAGAATTCTTTGTGTAAGTGGTGCCAGTTGGGACCCCCATAAGAATCACAATTTGGAACCAGGGCAAGAATAATTATCCCACTGTAATTGTTGTACGTCTGTCTCACTTGCAGAATTGAAACTCTGCTGATTCAATTCATGCAGAATTGTGTACATTTTACCCACAATTTCATGCAGTGTTGTTAAATATCTCTTCCATAAGAAGTCTGTGCACTATCACCAATGTGACGCCTTACCCAAATTTTTGAGCAAGTCTAAGAGATCGCTGGTAGCATCATCTTGCATCTTATAGATCAGCAGTGAATTTTCCTGCAGTTTTTTTTAACTAATTAGGAGGATGCTTAGTTGCTGAAGTTACACTGCTTCAAAAAAAAATGTGGCTGTAATGTGACAACTGTAGCATTTTAAAGCCAAAGAGGGCGAGAGATCTTTCCTTGGGGGAAGAAAAAAGCAATTTAATTTGAGGAGCAGAGTGAAATCTATGTTAGCTATTGGCCTAATAGTGATTCCTCATCAATTTTGTCTAAATATAACTGTGAGTTCAGTTGACTGACTCCTGATTTATCATATAGGAAAGAGTAATTAAAATTTCTGGATGTTACACTATGCAGTATACTTTATCAATTTCAAACTGAGAATCCATCTCAAAATTCACAGAAAAATGATTGTCTGCTTTTATAAAGCTTTTTCAGATGGAATTAGTAATGGAACTGTGCTGATACTGTTTGTATTTTTTTCTGCAGAGCTAATCCTTCATGTCCAACAATGTCATATGTTAGAAGCGCACTGAAAAAAACCCCACTTTTTGAAACATGAATTATGAATTAGTTCCATTTTTGTAGTTGCTTGCAGAAGAGGATAATTAAGCAAAGAGAATGAGTGCAGTTAACAGCACACTATAGCGTGCCGTATATTTTCAGGACTAGTGATGATTCTCAAGCTCGTTTCACGAGAAATCTTACAATCTGCATTTCTGATAAGTTCATTGTTGTAGCTGAACAGTAGCATCTTAGCCGTCAGGATGAGATCAGAAAACAGGGGGTTTCTGGATAAAGACAGTACTCTAACATGCTGTACTTCTCTTCTTTTCCAGAATCGTCCAGCCATACAACAAGAACAATAATGGTAAGTATGGAGGAGATTACAGGTATCAATCTATCTATAGATATGACTTTTCCTTTTGAAAACAAAGTGGATATAGTAGTATCCTAAGCCACTGGCATGTTGTTTTATAAAGCACAGTAACACTGTACAGATAAAATGAGTTAGCCTGCTACAGCATTTCATGGGAAATCTTGGCAAAAAATGGGAGGTACCAGTGCTGTCAGTTTGAATAGGTGAAAAATCCAGTTACAATTCCCTGTGTTATGTGTTTAAAAGTGTTTTTTGATTGTCAAAATAATAATGATAAAATCTCTTGTATTCTATATATATCACATGTTAGAGCATGTTTAAAATTCAAAAAATAGCTGAGTGATTTCTTGCATCACATTCCTCTAAGTCTGCTTTCTGACTTTACCTTGAATCTGATTGTTTGGGTTCCAGAAATAGAGAAATATTTAAATGGGCAGATACATCTTCAGAAATGAGATTTAAAAGTTTTATTGGTAAAAATATTGTGGACTTAGTGTCTGTCTTGGGTTTTTATAGGTGAGAAACTTTATCAGTCTCTCTCTGTTTCAAACTCCTAAGTCAGAGAAGGACTGAACAAAAATTCACTTAAAGGAAACTTATCTCTGACTGGGAATGTTTCATGCCTGTCCTGTAGAAATCTGGGGAGAGGGTTATCCACTTCTGGAAAAAGACCAATTTTTGAGGCAAGTTTTGAAATATTAGAATAAACCCCAACAAAACGTGATGTGAGCCTGCCTGTTTTCATTCCTACAGTTTTCAGGGTGTCACTTCAAGTTTATTACCTCTTCTGAGTGCACAGCATTTGTGGGATGTATACATTCCCACACAGATACTTGAGTCAACAGGGGACAAAGGATAAATACAGTTTGTTGCCTTTACCATAAATAGTTATTAATAATCCAGAGCAAATGGATAATAAATAGGCAAGGACTACAGATCACAAAATTTCAAAATAGTAGAGATATGTCTGGAAAAAGCAATGTTTCAGTTTTCTACTGGATGTGATGTAGTCGTCGTTTGTTTAAATAGACCCATTTCAAAATAAGATGCTTAGTTATTCAGGAGTATTCCTCTGCTATAAAATTTTGGAAGGGATTGAATTTTTTTTCAATATTTTTCCAATTATGTGTTGATGTCAAAAAGGAGGTAGAGGTTAATGCTGAAGCTGGTAAAAAAGTCACTCTTTGTTTCCCTTTATTTTTTTCCTATCAATTTTACTCTGAAGGTATCACATTTTGTCAGTCTCTCTTTTCCATTAATGCATCAAAACTGCTCTAAAAGCAGACCCAGAGAAACAGGGATTTTGCTTATATAAATTTTTCTTTACACCAAAACATGGCCAAACTTTAAAGAGAAAGGTTTCAAAATAACTTGAGTTTTTGTGGTTCCTGTGTTGTGAACCTCTCCAGACCTCTCTGCTGACAACACAGGCTAATGGTCTGCAGCCAGTGTGCAGTAATTGCCTATTGCACTTAATTGCCTATTGCACTTAATTAAATAAAAGTACAAGTAAAAATAAATATTGTTTAGTGTGAAAAGGTTTTAACAATATGTCCACTCCTCTCTGCAATTAAAGCATAACTGTGTAACGGAATGAGTAATGCATAATGGAAAATTTCTTACTGTCCAATGAGTAGGTAGAATATGTCAGTAAAAACAGAAAATGTGCTACTCCTTGCATTAGAAACAATGTGAAATCATCTATTCGATACAGACATAGTAAAGTAATGGTGCTGAGATCCATTTTTGAATGACTTCTGCAATAAATAATTACCCTGAAAAAGTCCCCTTTTTCTGACCGATTATGGTTAATATTGTAACAGATAAAAAGCTAAAGCATGATCTTCAGTCAATGAGAATGTGAGAGGAATAACAACAAATCTGTATACTGCCTCGGATGCTGTGGTGTGAAAAGGCTTCTGTCTTGCCAAGTCAAAGTATTTGAACTACTTTAAAGTTGTATTTATAGGTGGTGAAATAACATAAGTAAGGCATTAAATCTGATCTTGTCTCTGGAGATTCAGATTTATGTTAAAATTGAAGCCAATGAGCAAGGAATAGATGTACTTTGCTAAGGAAAAAGAAATGCAGTTTTTCTAAAGAGCATTACAAGAAATCTTCTTCTGTATTGAAATACAGTGATGTCTCCCTAGTTTTCGTTTCAGATTCTGTTTGTAAAAATAAAAAAGTCAGAAAAAATTTGAGGGTCTGCATAAGGGGAGGGGCCTCTTGTGTTTTAACTAGAAAATTAATTCTTATTCTGTGGATAGATGCCTAAGTTACTGATTCATTACTAATTTACTGATTTATAGAAATAAATACTTCAAAATGCTGCTATTAAAGACATGGTTTATTCAGAAGTTACATAGCTTTTGTGTAATTTCCATGAAACACAAAAGCTATGAACATTGTAGTATTTTAGCCCAGATGCTTTGGGAAAGTATCGGGAGTGAGGAGTTGCGTGGTGTTTTGGTTTTCCCTTGCACAGAAAAATTGCTGACTTGGATTTTCAGCATTACATCTATTTTAGGTGTTTTGTGAAAGGCTTGATAGCAAATCAGGAGATTCTAAAGTAATATTTATTTTGACTGTTTGGTTGATTTCTTGATTGCGATCTGTAGTTTGAAAATCTTTTTTTTTTAATAGCCTTCATGTTTCTTAAATCCAATTTTATACCTAAAATGAATGCATGCCTGCATGCTAGAATTAACGTTTGTGACTCCAAGCTGTGTGAAGACTGTGTTCTGTAATTTTTGCATTCATCTGAAATCCCTATGAATAAGTAAACTAAACTAGCCCCAAACCTTGGTGCATATTAGAAGTGTAACGCTAATGCCTTTGCAAAGAAAACCACTTCAGGCATGCCAAAACAGAGTTGATACCTGACATAATTCTGCACTTGTTTTGCACTGTATCCTGAATAGTTAGATCAATAGAAAATAGAATTTGAGACATTTAATATGGATTATTACAATCATCTCAGCATGTCTGATTTCATCTAGTAATTTTTTTTCTCTCCGGGTAGTGAGCTTCTTTTGCTGTGCTTGATTTGACTTGATTTTTTGTTTAAAGATGTGACAAAATATTTTAAAATGCTAAGTTAAGCCCATTTTTTATTCTTTGAAAGGATGGGGCAAAACATTAGCAATCATAAATTCAAGTTCATTTAGAAATGTATGATAATCCTATTAAATGTTCTTTCAGCCACAGCGTAAACGTTCACCATTACTTTTGACACTTATAGTGCCTGTTCGTGTTACGTATTTATTTCACAACTGGATGTCTTCAGAATCTTCAGTGGCTTTTAATGAAGAAATGCTTGGCCACTTATATGCCAGTAAATGTTGAGAAACTTTTGAATTGGTACAGGATTTCTCTCTTGTCTTTCTGACATGCATCTTAATACCCTTGTGCTTGAAATTCCTCTGTGAGCTAGTGAGGATAGGAGATTTACCCTCCATAATAAAAATGCTGTATTAAGTTGCCCCTTTAATGTAAGGTGTATCATTGTAGGTGTCTTTGATATAGTATCCAAACTTTGCTGGGCCGGTAGCTGCCACTGCAGCACCTGTCACGTGTATAGTGATGCTACAGAGGTAACTCCCAGACGCAGCAAAGCCTTTTGCTAGTGCACCTTGTGTTGAGAGGATTTACAGGTAAGCAACAAATTGAATTAGTAACTTTGCACTGCTGCTTCCAGAAAATTTGACGGAGGGAAACACCATTCCTATGCAGCTTCTTTCTTCATGAAAGGGACTGTTGCATTCTCTGAACGTTGGAGGTGTCCCAGTGGGCCACTGGGACATGAACGTTTGTGTATGCAGCTGGGCAGTCCATGCCCCTGCCAGGGGAGTTTGGTGATCAGCACGTGCAAGCAGCTCTCAAAAATGAAGCTGTGCACCGGTCTGTGAAAGAAGTACCCAAGAACGGTTCCCCCAGAGAAATGTTGTAGCAGGGGGCAGGTGGAGCTGAGAAGACTTTATGACAAATGGTTCTCGCATAAACTCCTCCAGATTGCTTTTGGTCTCAGGGCTCGCTGAGGATGTGCCTGTCTGCAGCATGGAGACCTCCTGTTCGGCAAGTGAAACTGCCCAGAGATAACTCTGTGCTGGCGGTTTTGTATTTTGTGTTCTCTGTTGGATGTGACATTGCCCGAGCCAGAGCTCCCTGAGCCTTGTGAGAGTTTTTAAATGCATTCAGAGATAGGTTTTCTCATTACATCTTTTGGGCATGGGAGGATTTTGTCCTGGATGTACAGGAGATCTCAGTGAACATACCCGGACTGAGATGAGGGAAAACTTGGCGGAAAGTAATCACTGGGCACCGAGGAGGGTTTGTCCAACACGCAGTTAGCAAGCTCTGGGTAAAGCTGCTGCTACTCGGGTGCTGCTCTGTGATCTGCCCCGGGTATGCGGACTCTTCATACCGGCGGTTTTGTTGCAAAATCACAGCACAGCTTGTTGGTGATGTACGTGTCAAGATCGAAATGCCAGCTGCTAGCGGCGTGGGGTAGTGCTATGATGAAATCACTGGAGCTTTCTGCATGCAGGGTTCTTGAATGAATGGGGTTTCTGGGGTAGTACAGGTGGTATTTCTGAGGCTTTCATAATTTTTCTAGTGTAACTGCTAGAGGGAGAAAATTAAAATCATCATCATAAAAAAAAAAAGGCATTTAAGAAGCACCTTGTATGAAGGTTCATTTTGCTCTTGGTGTTGATGTTAGTATGACGGTGGCACTGAATGCTCATTTTTATACACAGCAGTAAATACTTTTTTGAGACGAACTAATGAACTGATTTTCTACTTGAGAACTTCAGTTGTTTTGGTTAGCTAAAAATTAAAGATAGTGTGGTCCCTAGCACAGGCTGGAGAACAGTGATCTTATTTTCTCTTCTCTTTAAGTGAAATGTAATTAATTTCATGAAATATTTTGAAAGGACCAGGGGACAAGGGAAATAAAAATTTCCAGCCATGTAACAGAAAAGAGATTATATTGCAACCAATGCACCATTTTCTCTAATGTTATCTCTTGCCTGGAATAAGACTTAGGGTCTAATAAAAGTAGACAAAACAGAAGTTCAGAACTAGTAATGACATCTGTCTCTGCTGGGTGGAAGAGTATTATGAAAAAACACATACTTTTTCCATCAGGCTTAACTGTTCTTCAGAGTTTATGCCCTAGGAAATACATTATTTTTTATTTTTTTTTTAACCTTGTACGTTTCCTGAACATTTTTTGCCTCTGTGTGTTGCCTTGAGTAAAGGAAATATTCAATGGTGTATTAGAAAGGAGCCTGGGAAAAGATATAAACCATTATATTTGATAACTTAAACCCATTTCTGACTGGGGAAGCACAGCAAAATATTGCCATTTGGGCCGTTGAATGTTCCTTTATAATGCATGCCACTGGCAATTGCCAGATAAAAATAATTAGTGTAAGATCTCATGTATGGCAGTGTTTTCTATGCGTGAATTCCTGCTCACTTTTTGAGCACTATCCACTTAGTACACTAAGGGATCATCAGTGAAATACCTTTATGAATTTCTGATTTCATCCAAACTATGTATTTTATTCTGAATTTATTCTAAAATAACAGCTGAATTACTTCTAGTAGCACGCCCTTTAGTTCTTCACCCCCACCAAAGCCCATACAAAAAAAGTAGCCAAATATTTAGAGGGACTACAAAGATTTACAGCTGCATGTGCAGCAACAGCTAAATTCACCATAAATCTCATTAGTCTCGAAGAAAGAATTATATGTGACTCACTCAAAATTGATGTCTTGTTGCTTTTTGTTGTTGTTTGGTTTTGTTACACCAGATCTTGAGGAACCATACAGAGATTATTCAGTTATTTGCACTAAAATAATGAACACTGGAATATTTTGCCAAATGCATAAAGTTTGTGCTACTAGAGGTAGCAAATGGTGTGGATCGGGGCATGTTGAAAGTTTTGGCATAATATGAATATAATGAATTGAATAAGAGTGTAAGAATTGTGTAGAAGAAATGACAACCTTGTTTATTATTTTTGGCTGTTATGTTTTTATGATGTGATTTAAGAGATTAGTTTTGCATTCTGTTCTGCTAGTCTTTGTGGACACTACCAGCCCCTTCCTTACTCAGTGACTGTGGAACTGGTCCTCTAATTAGAGGGTACTCCCACAAATGTGCAGCATTGTGCATGTTTTAGGAATGTTACAAAAGTGCCAGCAGTAATGTGGAATACTGGTATTATTTCACCAAGAAAACAGTGGTACTTCTTCCTAAGAAAACATGATGTTGAATCCATGTGACTGAAAGTAAGCAAACTTTCATCTTTGTACAATGTCTTCTATGATACCTGTTTAATCAAATGATGTTGTTTGTTAGTCCTGCTGATAATTGATTTTGTGGGAAACAAGGCTTGAATTTCCAAGACTGATATGTTTGTCATGGGATATTCTTGTAAAATGTTACCTATAGACGATATAGTAAACATTATTTTCACTCTCCTTTCCATGTATCAAAAGGCAGCTTCTCTGGTTAGATCTGTGTACGTGCTCTTGTTGCACAATCATAAAAAAGGTTTAGTGGAAAATTAATGTATCATTTTATGTTTAGTGTCACCTGTATTACAAGGAATGCAGACATATTGCAGTCAGCCCTAGTATATAATGACTGGTGAGTAAACCTAAGAACCGTGACACCAGCAAGGTGATACAAACCTTTGTTAGCCTGCTTCCATTTAGGTTAGCAGCAGGACCAAACCACTTGTCTTACTCGGTGGCTTTTATTTTAAAAGAAAGGCAGGCAGAGTAAGGACCTATAAAGTGAGAAGTATGGCTTTTTTTTTTAGATTTATGCCATACTTGAATAAAAAATAATAATAAAAAAAAGGTTTTATATCTGATTGGCTGGAATGCTGGCTTTTTGCTCAGAAAATGGGAATTCTCTGCTAAAATCAACTGGTTTCTGTTGTGGAACTGCTTTGTTCATGGCATTGACTCGTGCCTCAATTTCTCTTTGTATAAAATGGCATTAGCAATAATTAATTTAGCTTCTAAAGAGCTCGAAGACCTGTGGATAAAACATGTCAGTGCACACAGGGTGTTACCTGACTGCCAGGTACTGGTCGAGGAAGGCTAGCTGGTTTTTGAGAAGGGTGCTGTGCGTAGGCTGCCCTTTACAGCAGAATTAGTTAACAGGCGTATGATTCTTCTCAGGCAAACATCTTTCCCTTTTATTATGATTTCAGCATGCTGCTCCCCATGTTCATATGACTAATGGTAAGGCCTTGCAAGCCAGTGCAAGTGCCATTAAGACAAGCACCATTCCAGTGATCAAGAGACAGAGGCAAAATTGGCTTGATGCTTCAGATGATGGTTTCTTTATAGCTACAGAAGAGACCAGGTAAGAGAAATGAAATCTAAGCAGGGAACAAGGCTTCACTGCATACATGTTATTGATCCACTATTTGATTAACAGTTTTTGAGCTTATTGTTTGAGGTTGTGTTACAGTGAAGAGCAATGTTACATGAAAACATACACCCAGCTTTGCACTCTGGCATACTGATAGTATCAGTATTTCACTAGTAAAACTTACTTAGTCAGGGCTACTTCTCTACAGCAAAGATTAGAACTTTTCCATGTTGCTAATTGTAGTTCATATACAATGAAGTTTTTTAGGCACCTCTGATCATTCAGCAAAACGTAAATGCATCCACAGTGTAGGTTATACCCTAAAATTTTCAGAACTTGAGAAATATATAGCAAAGAATAAATACACAGCAGATAACATCTTTTCCAGGCTAGAAATTGATTTCCTTTAAAAGCAGCTGAGATTATCATCTTTTTCAGTCTTTCATTTACAAAGTAATTGATAAAATTTAACAAGCTTTTGCTTTTCCCAGTAGAGCTTGATGTCAAGGAAGAGTCACTAGTTTTCTGGAGGCTTCTCTGTTCTTTTCTTCCTCTGTTAAGATCTGGCCATTCCCTGATTTAATTCAGGCTAAGACAAGAAATTACAGTCTAATTTTGTAAGCTGTGGTTTCTGGGCCTGTGATTTAAAAACCTTTAAAGTCTTGCTTAAGCAAGGGCATTATTACAGCAGGTGACATCAGACTGCTCTTCACTTCTGTGATTATTTCACAAGCCTAGAAAAACTGGTAGTTGAAAAAAAATGTAAATAATAAAATGAAAGAAGAAAAAGAACATATGTGAATGCAGAGCTAACCAAGGAAAATGTGCATATTTAGTCCCATTTGTGGTAGAATCAGCTAGGGAAGTCAAAATACTAGTATGTGACAATTTCGTGGTTATTTCAAGATCTATTAACTATAGCACTGCAGTTTTCTTGTGTATGAGGAATGCAACAATTCTGAGAGAGTGATAGGAGGATGATGGGCTCTTAGGCTTCTGATATCTAGCCCAGATTGATAGCATTCACTGTTCTGAGAGTTGCTTGATGCAAAGAGCTTAGTACTATCAGACTAATCCCTAGTGATTATACCCTCAAAGGGAGACCGGTAACCTTTTGAATTTTCATTGTTTTTCTTCCAGTTATTATAGAGAAGTGCCTGTCAAATGATGAGATGAGTCCTGCACTGACAGTGTTTGTCTCTCCCTGCTGATCTCAGAGGTAGCCCAGGCAACTGACCTGGACTAGATGTTTAAATTCTAGGTGATTGAAGTATGGTGAGATAAGTCCTGCCTTTGCAAATCACTCATCTGTGATAGCGCAGCCTATTCCCACCCTAGGAAATCCTCTCCCACTCCCATGGTTGTGAGCACCGTACCCGGGCCAGACAGCAAAGCAGAACTTGCACCATCTCCCCCCAGCACCCATGGTGGTGGGTAGACAAGGGGCTTCATCCTCAGGACATCTGCTGCACTGTTCCAAATCATGAAACATGTAGAGAGTAACGTTTTAAATCTCCTGGTATGGGGAACGTAGGGCAGTTAGACCTCACTGATACTCCCTAAAGCAGAGGTGCCCGAAAACGCGGTGCTGCATCGCTGTGCCGTGCTGAAGCAGCGCGGCAGGGAATGCTCAGGGGCTGCCGTGGGGTGCGTCCCCCGGTGCAGCCGTGCCCAGCCTGGCAAGAGCTAACCCCGAAAGTTCGATGCCAGTACTTAACGCCTGCACCTTCCTTCTGTGATGGGACACACAGGGAATAGTGTGTGTCACGAATGCCAGTCTCCAAAAGGCTAACTGGTGGGAGACAGCAACTTTTTATCTTTTGAAACTCTGTTTCACATGAGATCTGTTCCTTCTCTCTCACAGGGCTTTTCATTTTTTTTTTTTTTTTTAATTATTTTTTTCCCCTGTCTCCATCCCATCCCCATTGATTCCTTCCCTACCTCAGGTGTGCTTTCTCCTTTCTAACTTTTTCCTTTGATCCTTTGATTCCCTCCACCTTTACTCCAAGATTGTTTAGAAGAGACGGTGGAGATGGTATATCTTGTTCTCTCTCAGCTCTCACTTGCCTCCAGCCTTTACAGCTCGAAATGGAAAGCACTTCCTGGTTCTGCTGCTAGGAATGCACTGATGCCCAAGATGACAATTAAAGCTCTGCTTTTTGGGGGAAGAAGGAGGAAGAGGGAATAGACACTGATCCCTGACAGCCAGCCTGTCTGGTGACAGGAGTTCATGCAGCTGAGCATGGCCGTGACAGATTTGAATGCCACATAATTGCAATGGGAAGCAATAGCTAGGGAGGAGATGTTAGTGAAAAAGTCAGTACTGCCATAAAATAGAAAAAAAAATAAAAAAAATTTAAAAAATCAGTTGCCAGTTTGCAGCCATCAGGTGTTTAAATATTTTCTGAATGCTCAGGTCAGAAATCATCTCCCCATTTGAGTGAAGGTAACAACTCATTCTTTAGGGCACTTGTTTCAAGTTCCATCAGGATCCAGTCTGCTTTATCATGTGCATTTGTTCATTAAAAATACGCATTCTAATTACAGCAAAAGGAAAAACTTCTTTCAGTATAATTACAGCCTGTGAAAGGGAAAATACTTGTCAGGATAATGTTTTGTTTGCAGCAGTCCATAACAAGTTTTATTTTTCCATCCTAAAACATATTTTTATTTTTTTGTGTGTAGTGAATTAACGTTTAAGATACATATTTCCATAGAACATCAAGTAGGGAGTCTAGAGAGTAAATTTTCTCGATATTTAGCTAAAAGAATTATATGACAATAGTTGGTTGAAGTTATCTGAGAAAAAAGTGTAACATTGCTGCTAAACAAAACAAGGTGCCAGTCTATTTCATGCTAACCAAGACAAAGATGCACTTGAGCATTGTAGATTTTATTATCCATCAATAGATGAGCTGAATATATGTATTTACATGTATAGCTCCATTTAAGAAGGTAGTTTAAAAGAAATTGTTATCATCCTTCTCCCCTCTGAATTTAAGCAGCAATCATATTTCTGTAAAGTTAACTGTTGTGTATCTCATTGCTCACAGATTTGAGATACTCGTAGCAATGCATGAGTAGGGAGCTATATATTCAGAACAGTGAAAAGAATTGTGGGAATTACACATCATCTAAGCTTTCCAAGGGAACCCTTGGAGTTACTCTAGAATTTTAGGGCAGTGCTCTTAATTCAGGCCACAGTTCAACAGTGCCTGCAATATGCTTAAAATTTATTGTGAGCATATGTATCATTGAAACAGAAAGACTGGTATTTACATCTGAAGTTCAACATATTTTAGCCCTTTTTTTATTTAGAACAGGAATGTACTATATATCAGTTGTAATGTGCATCCTCATGTCAGCTTTTTTTTTAAGTTGTAGCTTTT
Organism: Microhierax caerulescens; assembly: GCA_035590215.1. NCBI lineage: Eukaryota > Metazoa > Chordata > Aves > Falconiformes > Falconidae > Microhierax > Microhierax caerulescens. The sequence goes on along the minus strand of JAVJGJ010000032.1, from coordinate 19,959,895 downwards.
GGATGCATTTTCCTCCCCTATTCCATGTCAGTATCTGTGCCACTGGGGAAAAATGCCATCATAATTCCCATTTGTATTTCCCTCTCTCCAAGCCCAGAGGCCTCTGCAAAGCTGAACTGCACAGTAGCACTGTGCTGAGCCCCAGGTCTTACAGCCCTGGCCAGTTTGAGGAAGGGAAAGAGTGAGTTTGCATCTGCCTACGTATTAGTGCCATGGATGAACTACTGTGAATTTCTTGGTTGATCTCTATCTATATATGTAGATCCCCTTCCTGAATATATCAGCATGCACAGTGCATTTTGCCAATAAATACAGAGGTCCCCAGTTTTGCTGTGTCATCTGTGGTGAGCTGCATTCTCCATTCAAAAACCTTTGTGATGCCTGTGAGAGTCCAGCTTACTCGGGGTTTCCATGCCTCTGTTCAGTCACAGGCTTACAGCAGGGATTAATCTAGGCAGAAAACCAGGTGACAGTTCAAGAACACTTACCTTGATGTTACATCCTAATTTTGGGTTGACCTTTGCTGGATTTAACTTTTTTGTATTTTTCTTTATTCTTACCCTTTTTGAATGAAAAAGGAATTCTCATTCCCTACTATGAAATAACTTGCTCAAGATTTTAAGTGCAATCTGTTTACACAATTTATTGAAAAATCACTCTTTAAAGAGCCTTATATTTATCACTGCTCACCAAGGGATGCTCCTTATTTCTTTTTAATATACTTAGATATTAGCTGCTAGGATTCTCCTAGCACTAAGTGCATGCTTTCAGATCCACCAAGAGTCTCAGAACTATAAAAGAATTTTATTCAGGACAGTGTACTAAATCACCTTTGCTACAAGGAAGCCTTTTAGGTTTTATTTCCCTTCTGTTGACTAGCTGTGATGAGGGTTCTATTATAGGCCCTGTTAGAGGTTAATGCAGAAAATGACTATATTATGTGAAATGAAATCCTTTATACTGAATTACCATTCTGGGAGTTAAATAATAATTGAAAAAATGGGACAGTTCATTTTAATAAATTTGTAATATCACCTTCATATCTGTTGAGTTATACAAGACAATCAAAATCTATGAAAGAAATTAGTAATACAGCCATTGGATGTCAAGGGAAGTGTATCTGTTGATTAAAACTTTTCTTACCTGTTCTAGGTATGCAGTGTGCATACAGTTCCTATACACGTGCTCTGTCGGTAACAGAACGCACGTGCATGCTAATCATCATACTTGTATAGGGACAGCTAGAACACTGTGGAAAATGAAAAATTTTTTTCAGCATTTGCATTATAAGAAATGTGTGGAAATGTTTGGCTGGATGGGTTATAGCAGCAGATTCCATATGCTTTCCCTTCATGGGCCAAAAAGCATATTTGCATATAGAACTGCAGTTGAATGACTCGATGCTTGTTTCCTTTCAGTGCTGAAGCAGTTAGAAACCTTCTCACGGTAAGTGCAACTCCATTGGGAATGAGTTAACTGCAACTGCTAAAATTAGAACGTAATCTGTAGCTGTTAGCAGCAGACATTGCTTCCTTTTTGCTGATAAAATGATTTGAGAGGCATCCCTGTGGCAGCATTATGTAGGCAATTTTCATGTTCTTCACTTCATGTTCTGCCTCCAAAAGGAAAAGCTTCCCTTGATTTACTGAGGCGCTACGTGAGGATATCACAGTCGCTGCGACAATTCCCTGATGCCACCCATTTCTGTTTATGCATGTCTCATAGCACACACGCAAAGCTTAAAAAGCCAGGTTGCATGTTGAAAAAAAGGGAATGTGAGGCTGACAACCACCTTCAGCAAAATGTTGAGTCGTGTCTTGCCCCTGGTGGCCTGGTTCTCTTGCAGAAGCGGGGAGTCACGCTAGCACTCCCAGCCTGCACGCGCCGCCGGCACTCTGCGTTGCCGCTTTGTCACTGCAAACCCTCACCTGTACCTCCGAAAGCAAACTGAGAACCTGCGGGAACCGAGTCCAGTGTTAAGACTTGGGAATTTTTATTTATATGTGTTTTAATCAATGCTTAGGCAAGGTCAGGCGCGGTGTTTGCGTTACCACGTGTAACACGTTGCTGGGAGAAAAGGAACAAGAGGAGTGAGTCTTCAGCGCCTGGGGCCTGGTAGGTGGTGCGTAGCTGCAGGCCTGCATCAGGAGTTCTGGCGCTAACTGCTCCTTCTTCCTCTTCACATGTTGAATTTGTATCACAGGAATGTTCATAGCTATGTTTGTTCTTCCCTTTTCAGTTGTCCCCAACCGTGCACCAAAAAAAGTGGTTTTAATATACACTCAGGGATGACCTCTGCTTTTCATACAGATGAGGCAGTTTGATTTGAATGGGGATCCTGCTTTGGAACGTCGCCATGCTTGGATCCAGGGCACAGAGCATTTTCATTTCTTACCTGCATGGCACTGTGGCCATTAGACCTCAGCCCCGTAACTGACTGCATGGAGAAGTCTGGCTGCGCCCTTGGAAGCATCAGCTGCAGGCTCAGAATGATGCACCAGCTACTACCCTCTAATCAAAAAGTCAGCCTCTACAGATGTAATTTTCTGGTTCCTTTACTTCTGCTGTATTATATAGTTGTCATTCGTCTTGAAAAGCAGGGACTACAGGATATATCCCTTAGAATTATGCCTAATCCTGGCTGATAGGATTAAAAACATCTTACTGATTGGTTACAACCGAGCACAGGTGAGCTGACAACCATATCCAGTCACTGTGAAAAGACTGCCTATGGGGAATTTGGGGAGGAACTGTCCTTGCTACAATTTAGGAGCTGTCCTACTTGGCTAGCTACTGTTCCAAGTTGTTATACACTGATGAGAGTGAATAATGGTTTCTGTGAGCTGTTATTTTGACCTTATTTAGTGTGGACTATTCATGAATGCTGCACACTGTTCACACCTTGTAAATCGCACTTCTGGGAGCTGTAGCTGAGGTGCTGTGATACAGAATCGCAGCCAGCAGTATAGAAACTAGATCATAATCTCCTGCCATTTGTTTCTCAGTGAGCAGCTTGCATGGGTCTACAGATACGTTCTTTCACTCCACGTGAGTTTTTCCTCTGGCTCCTTTTACACTACCTACTAAGTCAAAGTAACACTACCGTGATAATGCAAAAGTTTGTTTTTAAAAGCAGTATCATTCCATGAAGTTAAATCAACTCCTTTGAAGAATGTGAATTTTTTTTTTAACTTATAAAAGGAATAGTAGTTATATACATGGAAAACATGTATGTAACAAAACTCAATATTCAGTATAAGTTGTGCCATTAGTTAGAGATGGTGAGTTTGAAAAGCATACAGTATTAAAGAGCTTTGCTTTGTCAGCCTTCAGAACAGATGAAATACAACCATTCTGGTTTGGAGCTATGTATTCACCTTCTTACAGTTTAAGGTGAAGATTTAGTGACATTGCAGTAAGCTACTTGCCCTATTTAAAGCTACATGGCAAGGGAAAGATGTTGCAGTGGTTGGAATGCTTACAAAAATGTGATTTGGTTCCCTGCTCCCTCACTGACATCCTGTGAGACCTCAAGCAGGTCTTTGAAGTCCCCATCTCCAAGCATTTAGATGTCTGATTCCTCATATCAAAATTAACAAGGTGCTTAAATGCTTTCTTGAAGATTTGGAGGCACTTGTCCATGTACCCTCTGTTCTTTGCCTGAGCAAATAGGTGAAGGGTACTTTATTCGTTCACCGGGCTGTTGTACCCAGAGCAGGTCAGAAGCCTTACAGGGGATCTTTCAGAGAAAACTTTTCACCTTTTTTTTGGTAATTAAATCTCACAGAAGTGGCACCCACAGGAGTCCAGAAGCTGTTGACTGAAACCAGATGATTTGTTAGTTTCAGAGGTGTCTCCACTGATTAGCAGGTGAAAATTAATTAGCATACAGCTTCAGTGATGACTGCAGGGAGACTGAGGCTAAGAACAGATGGCTGTAAATGACCTAGTTACTGCTGCCTGAAAAGTCACACCGTTGGATCTTGTAAAATGATCCTGTCTGATCCTACCCTGCTGTGAGCAGCAATTCAGGTGTGCTGCCTCTCTATGGTGGCTTAGATACCAAAGTATGTTTTGCAATTCACTCTTGGGTAGGAGCTTGAATGTGGTTAATTGAGATGACTCAGCTGAAGAGCAGCGGCACATTTAAAAGGTGTTACTCATCCACTTGCAATCGTCTCCCTTCCCTTTGATGGAAGTCATTTCACATTTAGACAGTAGCTGCAGAAGCAGCCAGAGCTCTGTATCTTGGGAAAGGGAAATACAATTTCTGAAATGAGACTTTTTGCAAAATTTTACTGTCTGAGGAAACTTGGAGGGGAACTTAAATGAAACACGGGGATGATAATAAGTGCATTAAGGATTATCTTAGACACAGATGTCGGTGGAACTTTTCCAAAAACCTCATTCGCTTTGTTAGACCTAGACCCAACTCAGCAAAGCTCTTAGATGCATGGCTGACTCCCACTGAGTGCAGTCCATCAGAGTACCTCATGTAGTCAGTAACCTTATGTGTCGTGCAGTTCTTTTAACCTGTTTTCTTATGGTTCTTGGCAAATTTTGAATTTCCTGCAGTATGGTTGGCCATTTCAGAAGGCTTTCCTTCAGAAGCTGTCTGTTGTGTTTTGCAGAGGATTTGATGTAGCTGAACCCAATCCTCTTTACAGGATGTTTTAACTGAAGGTCTTAGGGCTTAGCTTTTTGTTAGCTTGCTGCTCAGCTTTTTCCTGAATCCACGTCCTCAGTGGGAATGTGTCATCTTGTAATATTTTGTTGTATTCTATTGTGGGAGTTAAAACCAATTTGGTTTTGAACAATAACTTTTTCTATAAAGAAGCATCTTTGTATGGGAAGCCAATTTCTCTTTTGAAGCCTTGAGAAACATACAAAATAACAATAGCAATGCTAACTTATCAGACCAACATAGTCTTCTGCATATTTAAACATCAAATAAAGGATGAATATACAATTGTTATCTATAGCAAGGCTAGAGTAACACTGGTTTAGAGCTAAAATTAGTTTACTCTCACCATTCCTATGCCTAAACCACAGTGGTTTAATCACACTCGCTGTGGTGAACACACATGCTACAGATAAATCACAAAGAAGATGATAAAACGTACTGTGGTGAATCCGTTAAAAAATATGTCAGTGACCCTCTTAAAGTGCACGCAGAACTGCCCGCTAGCTTTCATTTGTAAGTTGTCCTGTATTGGGTTCTTAATTTCAAATTACAGATAGAGGACTTAATACTGAGCTAGTCTGTATTTCAGTTGTGTGTATTTAATCATTTATTTATATTATTTTCCCCTGATAGTTTAAGGGGGTTTAACTCATTAAGGTCTTTTAAATGCAGGCATTTAATGCCTTTGGCATTAATGTAAGTAAGGCTGTGGAAAACCAAATGTTAATTGGTTTCTTTTTGTGGAAAAGCTTGCATAGGCATTTTAAATGTAAAGTACTGAAGAGAACATAATGACTAAAGCCAGTCACAGAGATAACCATCAGTTCTCCTCAAACATCTAAGGAAACCTGTCTGGCTGTGTTCCTTACTTGTGCTATGGATAGAGGCTAAAACATTTACCTGACAAAATATAACAGAAGTGTTGTTCTAGTGGAAAAAGTATGGATCCGCACTATAAATTCCTCTGTTGCTTGATGTAAGGTACCAGACAAGTAAGTTAACCTCTGAGTAGCTCCACCTTTTCATCTGTAAACTTGAATAATATTGATGTATACCTCCTGTTTGATGCTTTGCAGTTCTTAATTAAGCAGTCCAGCAAGCAGTGTGAGATACTGGTGTGAAAAGTGCTCGTCACAACAATAGAGAGCAAGTATGGGTGGCAGAAAAATGAACTCAAATAGGCCTTTGGTAACACGAATATTAAAATAAATAAATAAATATATAAAAAAATTAAAAATCTAGTCTTTGAAATGAAGCTGACCTGAGAGACTAGCATCAAATCATTGTGACAAAGCTTTCCTCTGGTGATGCCACAGTACAGATTTCTAATCCGTATTCTGCATTGGAGCTGCGTGTGCAGAGTCAGGGCTGGCTATGCCAGAGACTGGTGGTGTGGAGCAGAGCCCCAGGGGATGGTTTTGCGAGGGAACTTTTGCTCTCCAACTGTTTCTGGTAAGACCGATTAGTTTTGATTTTCAGCCCTTGCTCAACAGCAAGTCTTCAGAATGCCAAGAAGCTCCTCCAAATATACTCTGTTGATACATACATTATTCCAGGAAAAGTATAAGCATAATTGATAAAGAGGAAAAATACTGTCAATTTTTTTGAGCCTCAGGTAGTATTACAAGTTGCAATTCTGTAAACACATGGTGTCTGAGCCAAAAACCTCAGATGAAACCTACCATGAAGTAATCAAACAAGGCAGGGAAAGAAAGAAAGAAAAATACTAACAAGAATCCATACAAAGTTTTTGTGTTGAAACAGTTCTCCTAATAAATAAAATACAAAGTATTTAAGATGGGGTGTTTAAAGCCTGTCAGAGTTGGAAACAGCAAAAGAAGTAAATCTTTTTTTACCTTCTATGAAGTAGTGCAATAGAAAGTTTTCTGTTATCTTGGACTGAAATAAGCATATTTAGTTAAGACAATATTTTTTAAAATTTTCAATGCAGCATTTAATTGCATTAATTTAGTTGCTGGTGAAATGGCATTTAATGCTTGTAGCCCAAGGCCAGAAACAGAAATTGTGTATTCTGAAAATTTTTGTCATCTTAATGTCTGAGATAACACTGGAGTTATAAATTAATGTGCCAAATGTTTGTGGAGTTGGTGACAGCAACATTGCATTCCACTCTTAGCCAGCTCTGATGCATCTTCTCTGCGATTTCTTGCCTGTCTCAGGAACAAATATGTGCTGCCATGTGGGTAATGTTTTCATCTAATAGCGAGTGATGTTTAATCAATATACAGAGTGCCATCCTTCTGCAGAATTACTCGATGGTAATGAAAATTCCTGTTGGCAGAGTGTAAAGTTTTGTAGTGTGGGAATTCACCCACACCCTGCGGACGTAGTTAGGAAGAATACAGGAGTTGCTCTGAGACCTTCTAGCATTTGTGCCTGTGAGCTGTATGTAGAAGGCACAAACATTTCTGGCTCCTTGAATTCCCAGGGTGCCTACGTATTGACACATCTGCAGTGATCTTGTGTGTGCCTGCACAGGGAGGAGAGGTTAAGCAACTCTTAATAGAGCAGGGCTTCGTGCCTTACAGCCTCTGAAGTGGATGGTAACTAAGGGGAGGCTAATGATTTTCCGATAAGGTGCAGAGCAGCTGTCCCACAGCTCAGGTTGCAAGTCTGTTGAAGCCTGAGCCATTGCTTTGTTTTAAGGAATATGAATAATTTACTTTTTACCTAATTCCGTGGAGCTACCTTTGCTAGGATGTACCAGTTCTAATCCTCTCTACGAAGCTGGACACTGTGGTGAAGCACCATGAATCCAAAGACATGATCCTGTCTTCAAGGGGAAAACTGAGGACGGTGGCTCTGTGCATGCATCCGCCAGTCACTGCGGCGTGGCGTGACCGGGGAGATACTGTCCCTGCTGCCTTAACAGAGCTCCAACCAAGACACAGGGCAGCTCCTGGGCTGCTTATTCCATGTTGAGCTCCGTGTTGTCCTCATTCCTACCAACTACATGCGTGTCGGTGTGAGGGTTTAAACTGTGCCTATGGCAAATCAGTCTGTCAGGGCTTCTGTGCTGCTGGCTTCTCTGAGAAGCCAGCGCTGCACCGAAACTGATGCGTAATCGTTTTTGTCGTAGCCGTCTGCATAGGTAACTTTAGTCTCCTTTGGTGGTAACAAGCTCACAAATGAACCGGGAGGATAATTTCACTGCTGATTGTAAAGATTTAGATTTAGTCATCATGTGATGGCTGCTGTATGACAGCATCTATTTATAATGTTTCTTAGGGCTTACAAGTTTTTCTCAGTTCTAGCATTCAACTGAAAAATCAATAGCAATGCTGAGAATAAGACTTTGCACTCCAATTCTTTCTCTCCTAGCATCCTAAACCGCTTTAAAATATTAATGGAATATATCATTTTTAGGGCAAATGAAAGCATGGAAAAATCTGTCAAACAAGGTGATATTTTTCCAAAAGCCATGCCAGTTGTTTGCAGTAAAACTAGATGTAAGTCATTTCAGTAATGGATAAGGTTCCTGTTGTTCTAGTTGTGCACTCTAAAAATGCACACAAAGAGATATTTTGTGCTCTCAGGAGGTTTTGATCCAAGTAGATTTGAAATCAGCAGCAGGTAGAAAGAGGCAGAGCAGTGGCTTGTGCCATGCAACAGGTCAGGTAGAGTCATCGAAGTCTGTGCTTTAAATGCTAGAAGTGGATTTTTTCCTCCCAGTCAACATCCAAACCCCATCATTTATTGCTCTGTGTGTGTATATATATATATATATGTATATATATATATATAGTAACTATAAGCTATTGCTCTGAACGTCAGAGAAGCCCTCAAGGTGGTACAATGCTTGAAAATGCTGTATTAAGATCTTAGGAAGATCTGACACTGTAATTTGTAACTGGTGTGTCTATAAGTTATGGTTCATGGAGAACAGTTTTGCTCCATAAATATTGATACCAAATTGGAAGATAAACAGCAGCAAAGGAAATCATTTCCTTGCTATGAGTAGAAAAATAAGACAAGCTCTTAAGACATTTAAATGAGGTTGTCATGCCTATAGCAGCACCTGTTTACTTTTATAAAGGTTGTACCACTCTGCCATCTGTATGAGTTTTATAATGCAACTAGTGGCTCATGGCAGCTGCTTTCCAGTAGCCTGGAAAACACTTCCGATTTGTTTTATAAACAAATATTTCACAAAGGAGCTTATTTTTAAAAGGTGTATCAGTGTCAATCTACTTCTGCCTTCCAGACTTATTTCTCTTAGTTTCTGTTATTTTGAGGTTAGATATGGGCTTTAATTCGGGTAAGCTTTAGCCTTAAAGTGCTGAGGGGGGAATTTTTTTTTTTAAAAAAATGTCTAAACCAGCAAGTCAAATAGTTAAATAAAATGCTTCTCATTTCCACGTAGTTAGAAATGTAGGAAGTGCTATGAATCATTCAGTCTCTCTGTAACCTGTCAAGTTTCTAAGAATCTGTGCCTACAGCTTCATCCCAGTTAAATTCTCTTTGAGCAGACAGCATTGCATACATTTTGGTCTTTTACTTTGTTTAAAAGTGTGCTTGCATTAATAGAAAGCCTGTTGGGCTCCTAAGATAGTGCCCCCTCTTGTAGTTTAATCCACTGAACAGTTATAGTGTAACTCTGGGTACAAGAAGCCTTCAGAGAAATGAGTGACAATTGGGTCTCATAACCCCAATTAATGTTATTATTTAAAAAGGGGGTTTTTTGCTAACTGGCCTTGAGCTTGCACTGAAAATTTTCATTGCACAAAATTTACATTGCCCTGGAACAGCAGAAACTTGACAGATCTTTATCTAGAAGACTTTATCTTTTTTTGTTTGGTTGGTTGGTTTTTCTCTCTGAATGTCTCAGTGGTTACACTGATTGCAAGTTTTATGTGAAACGTGCCAGAATGCCAAATCCTGCCTTGCTGTAATTAATGTCTAAAAGTCCACCTCCTTCCAGGGTTGGCAGCATTTTGTGCGTCTGGCACATTTGAGTTGCTGTTTACAGTTGGCAAGCCATACCAGAATACTTCACCCCAATCTAGAGATTAGGTGGAATTTCAGCTACGATTGTCCAGGGAATGGGTTCTCTTACACCTGCTGCCGACCTGTGCATATTTCTTGTGCTACCAGCAACAGCTGGTAATAATACAATTCTGCAGCACTGGTCTTTGTATATGAAAAGAAAGACTCAGGCAAAAATATAAAACTAATATAAGTAAAGCGTGAAACGTAATACTATGCCATTAATATATTTTTAGCGGAAATAGCATCAAACGCACTTCTGGACCTTGGTATTGAAGGAGAGTTGTGGACCTCTCAAAAGTGTGCATGTGTGTTGAGGGCAATCCCCCTTCATAGGAAAATGTTTGTTTCTTTCAAAACAAGGTTTGTCATCTGCTGAAATGTCAGTAGGCCTTTACATGCAATTAATTTCTCTCAGAGTAAAAACTGCTGCCATAAGTTGAATTTATTTAGTGTTACTTCTTAAGTACTGTTGGCTTGAGTGAATAGACCAGTCACTGTAGCCATCACAGCTCTGAGACTAATGCAGAGGAGGCAAGACTGATGCACAACAGTTTATATATAGAAGCAGAAACAGACAGATATGCCTGATATCAACAGAGCTAAAGCAAGCAATGCCTTTAACTCCTATCAGAAAAGGCTTGAAAACCAGATTCTTGACTAACATCAACTGAAGGTCACCTTTCTTTATTTTATTCAAGTTTAAAAATTGCTGCTGTTTTAATGTGTGGCATAATTAGAGCAGGGAACTTTGAGAACTGAGGAATTTGGTTACCCGTTATCCTATTCCTGAGAAATCTGGACATAACAGATTATACAGGATTGCACTTAACTTCACCAGATGGTTAGTTACTTGGAATTCACGTAGATCCTGAGAAAGGGTAGGTTAATTGAAATGGTTTGCCTAATTAAATTTAGTGTGTGGTACATATGTACATTTCCATATTCCCCCGAATAGGTGCCAGGGGTCTTGCGTACCTTTATCTGCAGTTAATAATTGAAGTGTCATGCAGATATAAAGAATTTGTCTTATGCCTACATTAGCAGTAGTGCGTCACATTTGACATAAAAATGAGCACAGTGGGCTTTATACACCGATCACCTATTAAAAGTCTGATTCATTCTCATACCTTAGGTCTCAGGAGGGCTAGAAATACAGTGCAAAGGCTTTAAATTACTTTTTAATTCACATTTCTCGTCAAGTCTGTAACACATCATACTTCGAGGACTGGTGTAAAAGTCAAAGGGGAAAGCAGGGGAAAATGGCAATTACTCTTTCATAACAACTGCAAAGGATGTTACCAATGCTACAGATGTTAAAGCCATTTACTTGCCATCACCAAATAAAAGCTATGTGTAATGAAAACATATGGCTGGTATTAACTGAAAAAGGGGCAGGAAATTGAACGTTAAAGGTGCCTCTGCCCTTAAATCGCAGTATTGTTGGGGGAGGGAGAAGTACCCGAAGTGAAAGGGTGACGACAAACTTATCTTTGAATTTCCTGCCTTTCATCGGCTACTATTGCAACCTGCATGTTTAAGTGTTAAGAAAAAAACCTCTAAAGAATTATAAAACCTGATCAGTGCCTCTCAAAAAGCTTGACTGTATTTAGGTGCTGAATTCTTAATTGCAAAGAATCAGTTCCCTCCACCCTCTGTATTTTTTTGCAGTAAAAAGAACAGCTTTGGCTTTTAGCGGAATGGTTGTTTAAATACTACATTTAATGAAGTCAGTGGAAACTTTCATCCTTCCAATTTTATTTCTGAAAGGCTATATCCCAGAAAGCTAATTTCTGGAAGCATTTTCACAATCCTGTTTCAATAGAACTACTGGATTGTCTTTTTAGAGTGCATACCAGATTGGTTCTTCTGACAGTCTATATAAAGCTGCTTTCATTTAGACTGAGGAGCTGACTCTTTCTGTGGTTTGCTTGATGTAATAATGTGATGACTTCCCCTTTCTTTGTGCTGCCTTTTTTCATGCTAGGTTGGAACCAGTATTTAATGAGAATAACTACATCTTTTGACTTTACTGTCCTTAGAAAATAATCACAAATACTTTACTGTCCTTACATTTAGTGTCAGCTGCAAATTGCTTTCATTAGCAGGAACCCCTTGGCAGTTCATGAAGTTGCCATATTAAAAATTCAGAAGGGCAACCAATTATCTAATATTTTTGTAAACCATGGGCTTCTCAAGTGATTAATGACGACATCTGTTCTCTAAATAAATACAGAGTTTTACAAATGAATATATCAAAAGGGATCCGGTTCTGTAAGCTTTTGCTGGAATTATCCACATTAATAATCAGTGTGGGTGATGGCTGTTGTCTATTCACATGAATTTATAAAACCTACTTGTCTCATTATTTTAGAAATACACGTTTCTACCAGTCTCTGGTTACATTTCTATGGTCCTACCATTCTGGAAGGTATGCAATAACTTGTCAATCAGTTGAATATCTTCTGAGACTTAATTTAAGATGACTGTGCAGGGACAGTACTCAAACAGTAAGTTTGTGTCTGTGTGGGATTGCATGAAAACCTCAACTTTCTGGTGATTCCTTTCCTTTTCTTTTGTTCTGCATATTACTGAATGATGTTAAATCCCAATTTGGTATTCCAGGCCACGAGATGCCCATGACATCCATCTTTCAGGCAGCTAAAATGAATGCTTCTCTGCACCTATTAAACACATTAGCCAAAATAGATGTATTTTTCAGGCTCCCTTTAACCTCTAAGAGCACAGTATATTCTCCTGATTTTTGACTTTTTGTTTTGCTTTTGATTATGTTCTTTTCTGTGGCCCGGTTACTTCTCTGGAAGCTTGCATTCTTGGGGAATACTCAACCAGTAACTAAATATGTGTTTGAAATGCAACATGCAAATTTTTATTTTAAGCGGATCCTGTATTTTCAGTGTCACGTGCCACCATTTTTCAGTTTCAGAGTTAACAGTCCACTTAAGTTACCATCTCAGATCCCTGATGCAGGTAGGCACATCAGCACCCTCCAGTTTGTAGTCAGGTCATATTTTCAACTTGAAAAGATTGAATTAGAAAACTTGGTATCATTTAGTGTTAGAGGCCCCTGTTTACTTTGATTCATTTCCATAAGCTCAAAATCTCTGCAATTTATAAAACTACCTAAACAAAAGCTGGGATTCTGGACTTGGAGTGAATTCAAAAAGTAGGTAATTTTCCAGTAACATCCGATATTCAGGACTCTGCCAATGAAGGTGGTTGTTGACAGACTCTGTGTGTCTCATTTCTGTGTTTTCTGATACTCTACCCTGGATACACTCAGCACCGTGGTTATTGATTAATAATAGTGGAGAGACAGACCATTTGGAACATAACAAAGCTTTTTGCTTCAGAGTTATCTATCCTTGGATGTATGAGATTACAATACAAACAGCATGGCCACCTGTAGTTAATGTTTCACCTGTCATCTAAGACTCTAAAATTAAAGTGAATTTACTGAATCTGAAAAGCACTTGTACCAAAAGCACAGAGATTCGGGTTGTGCATTATCTGCACAATTGATACAGTGCGAATAACAACAATTGCTCCCAGTCCATCACTTGTACAGAGGCAACACATGTACTTGGGAGCTAGTCTCCTGTGGTTCTTCATTCCTGCATTGATATGAAATGTGAGAATGCACCATTTGAGCATTCTGGCCCAAGATTTTATGTAATTTAATGTTACTGTCCAAATATTGTCTGACACTCACTTTTCACTAAGCAATTATCAGTTACTAGTTGGAGACAACTGTGAGTCATCAGTTGATGAACAGGGTTCACTCTTGTTGACTGCAAGTCACTTTTCCATGAACTAGCCTTCCTGCTCTGGTAAGAGTATCTGTTATGTTTGTTATTGGCTCTTGAGCAGTCTTCTGTTAAAGACTGAGATTTATCTCTTCTGTTGTCTCTTTCTTCTTTCCCTCCTTTCCTCCTTCCCTCTTTACAGAAAAATCCGTAAGAAGTTCACCAGATCACAGCTGAAAAGAGCTTCCAGAACACCTTGTTCTCCGATCATTGTAAAGGCAAAGGCTCTCATGAACAATAGGCAGGCACGAACACAGCCAGGAACTATCATGCACTGAAGATATAACAGCATCAGCACCATAATCATGTCAGAATCATGTTTAATTGTGAATGCAGATACAACAGGACCTTCCATATCTTCAAGACAAAACCGCTGTACGGACAGATTGTGGCTGGGTTCTGTGTTCTGGGCAGGATCCAACAGCAGCCCTTGTTCTCCCTCATCTCTGCAAGGGCTACTTCTGGTTCACTGTGCAGGCCTATCCCGGATTGTCCTGCTATTCCCTCCATTCCCAGTCATCAGCGTTGGCTGGTCAGGGAGGGAGTGTTTGCACTGACCGCACTGAAGGGGTATAGATGCAGAGTCCACCCACCTTACTTGTCTATGCCTTCTAGTGGCTTGATACAAAAATATGCAGCTTTCAAAACTATTGCAATGTCTTTAAAGTGGGATTTAGCCTTAAGGGGCTCGCATTTTCAAAAACAGCTGCAAATGTTGGGTGTTCATATTTTCCAGTATTGGCTTGAGTCACTTCGGATTTGTTTTTGTGAACTGTTGAGCTTCGAGACCCTGAAAAGAGGACAAGAAGTAGTTGAGCAGTTCTGAAACTTACACTGAATTAGGAAATGTCCATAATTAGTGGCCAGTGTTTAAAATGCTGGCTGTATTAGCTTTGGGTAAAATCCTGGAAAGTATTACGTGTGGCAGTAAACATCCAGCTGGACTAGTTGCATGTGTAGGAACTGGTCCCATTGTCTGTATATTTGCAAGGATCGACCTATTTCTTTGGGTATTTTTTGCATTTCTTGAAGCCTATTCTGAACAGAGAAAACCAGCAGAACACCATTCCTAGGAAAACGTAAAGGAATAGAGTATTTCCTAATAGAAATGTCTCTCCACAGAATAATTTCTACATTTTGATACATCTGGATAAAAAGATGTCTTGCAGAATGCTTTGAAGTTCATAATTGTAAGGCTACAGGTGGATACTTACCCTGGAGAGATGATGTGCCTTTTGAAACTACTTGTAGGAAACTGTCCATCTCCCTGAAAGTGGGAATGGCAACAGAGGCAGGTCTTTTTTCTACTCAGGTACTTACAGGTGAACAATCTCTGCCCCACTTTGAAATCAAGAGGCAATCAGTGTGTAGCACTGCTGTGTAAACCTCGTTGGGATATGTTGATTATCTGAGGCAAGTTGTGTCCTTCAATAGGTTTGGGTTCCATATGGCTTTTTAAGAGGTAGTCAGACACTGAACACATCATAGTCAGCTGAGATGAGCTTCAAGACTTTTTTTTTTTTTCCCCCCCTGTCTCTTTATTAGGTAGCTCTGACGGTGTCGTATAGATGTAAGGTTTTCATCCAACTGTGGATGTGCCCTCAGCTCTGTTGTCAGACAAAGATCTAAGTGGTGTCTCATACCTCTGAGTGAGTCCCCCAAAATTATTTCCAGCCCCCCATGCGATTTATGGTTTCAGCCTGAAAGAGCATCTGTGATCTTGGCCCGTTACTACCCATACTCTCCATGTAGGAATTTGAGCTCTTGAGACAGTGACCCAGATGCTTCTTCAAAGAAGAAAGCGACTTGACCTCCTGAAGGGACTTACTGATGATTTTCTGGAGTGATGGATCCAGGTCTTGTTCAGTGTTCTTCACCAGTATGAAAAGGGTGAATATGAAGGAGAGATTATGACATGAAGTGCTTCTAGTACCCTGAGCACCCTAGTGAATGTCACTGATTTGAAGTCAATTGAGAAGACCTGGGATTCATCTGCTTACAGTTCTTCTTTCCAGTAGCTGCTGAAGTGTGCAGCCCTAGGAGTCTCTTCTAGCCACAGGATCTGCTTTTTCCTCACACCAGGAGGGCTTTTCATCAGATAACTGAGTGGAGACAACCTACTCTTATTAGTAAGAATTGCCTTTATTAACTATGACATATGGGAACACCTTTTCTATAATTGCTTCTTCACCCATTAAAATAAAGAAAACATGATTATTCAGCAATCTGTTTGACTGAAAGTATGAAAACCGTGAACAGAAAGAGGTTTGTCTCCCTCAGGCATCAGTGAAATCACACACAGCAGACTCATTTTCAAAGTGTCATTAGCTGTAAGGTGGTGGATTTTTTACCATGCCTTATTAAGCTTGTTCTCAGATCATTTCTTTTCGTCAGTGTGCTACAATGTCTAGCCAGTATTTTGTAAAATCTCTCTCTGTGTGTTTCAGCTTTTGACAAAAGTATTAGTATCTGTAATAGTCTGATGTGAAGTCATTTTTTCTTCTTTCCCTCTGAGGAGAGAGACTGGTAACATGGCCCCCTGTTAACGCAGCCAGCTGCCTGACACCGTTGTCTTTTGCATCAAATAGCTAAGGTAAGGAAGAATCCTTTGCAGCTTCAAGGTGAGGTGCCTCATCTGAATTCACTGGAAATAATGCTGTGCCCCTGCCTGGCAGCCATTTCACAGGCTGCAGCCGCCAACCCTTGGGGCGGGTAAGGCACGGAGACTGATTGCTGGAATAACTTCTGCGCTGTCTTTAAACCGTTTTGCATGCAGCTGCACAGAGACTTTCCCTCCCCTAAAATGCACACAGTGCAGAGAAACTGCATGCCATGTGTCGCACCTTTGTCTTTACCTGCTCTCTCTCCCCGTTACCTTTCCTGCAAGATGTTCTCCAGAGATGGATACAGGCTTTATCTGTGAATTTTGACTGGAAGTGATGATGGAAGATTAGCCGAAGACATGTTCCTGCTGGGTTTGGGCATAAAGATTTAAAATTTTGTAGAAATTGTGACGCTCCTTACCACAATATGTAATTCCATGCTTTCTGTCAAGTTAAAAGATTTTTCCACTGGCTGTGAGCAAAGATGACACATTCCTATGTAAACCGTAAGAGTATATCCACAGCAAATCAGAGTTCAGTACTGCTTTAATTAAGCTTCCCAAGATAATTATTTTACAACTAGCTAACATACATCATCAGCAATGACAAAGAGTATAAATGTAAACCTCAGAAGCAAGGACAAGAAGTTTGGTACTTAGCGTGGATGTGAGCAAGAGAATCTAGGCAGCATCAGCACTGCATTTGCAATATGATTTGTTTTCCTGTTAGCTAAATAAGAAATCTGTCTGAAAATCTGCCTCTCCTCTTACAAATACGGGGCTAGAAAAACATGCAAAATGCACGATCTTTTTGTGTCCAGAGGTCTCATACAAATAGTAGGCAGATTGGTTTAACATTTAAAATGTCTGTGTTGCTGATTTCAATTATACCGCTATTCTGCTCTCTTGAAATAATTTGTATATTATTTTCAGGTTAATTTTAAAGGCCCCTAATTAGCGATGGAAGTTTTGTTTCTGTAGGATGGAAAAAGGAGGTTTTGAAATACTTGAGACTGCTTGAAATGTGTTGGTGATATAAACCAATATCTTTTTAAACTGGTGTTTTGATTAAGGGCAAATATAGTCTTTATTTATGCAGTCCAAACTTTCCAGCATGTTATGAAAAACTGGGTATTGAAACTGAAAAGAGGAACAAACAAGCAGTAGAAATGGTGAACTGGAACGTGCACTTTTTATTAATCTAAAGTAAGATATATTTTTTTTTAATAAATATAATTTCAACACAGGTACTTTCCTAAGTATGAAGGCTTAAATAAAATGGAATGGCTACATAGTAGTTTCTGATATAGTCACAGCATAACAAGCCACAGCCTTTTGCAGAGAACAATTATAGTCCTTCAGAAATACTATATATTGCGTAATATGACATAGTGGTCACAGTGTCTTCATATATGTGTACTGCTATAGTAATGGAAGTGTTAGAATCCTCTGGAAATATCAGCAAAAATAATAATATTTTTTCATTTTCTTTTGAAGGTCCTTTATATAAACCTGTGTCTTCATAAGCCAGAGTGGGTGTCAAGAGATCTGAGTTTATATAACTTGCACAGTGGGATTTTTTGGAGTAAGTCAGGACTTTTTTATTCAAAAGTTGCATGTTGAGGGAGGAAATGTAATTTTGGAATACATGGGTTTTGGATAAGAGTTTTGAGGTTGTACTATAAAATGATCAAGAAATTTGCAGAATATGCTCCTGTTACTTATAAAGTTTAACAGCTGGTATTGAAATACAGTACTGATTAAATAAAAAAGAGAAGCATTAAAGACCGGTCTTAAAAATTCTGTTGTTTAGAGTAAAAGTGAATTTCTCAATGGAATGGTAAAACTGGGAAGCTCAATGTTGAGTGTTCGAGAATGTGGAGCACCTTAGAATGGAACATAGTACTATTTGATTTGCATTAAAGTGTCTTTGTGTACAAACTGTGACTCGGCCCTTTTTGCAGGTAACTACATTTCTACAGACACTGTCATCCTGTTCCACAGCAGGCTATTGAATAATCAAAAGACTGAAAAATTACAAACTTTTGAAACTGCACTATAGTTAAAGGCACAAGTAGATGAAATGATGAGGAAATAAGACTCAAAAGTCAGGGACAGACAGACATGAGGTATTGGTCGTTGCAGTGGAACGCTAGAAAACTACTTAGGATTGAACTGAGATCTCGGCGAAAGGACTCAAAGGTCACAAAAAAACCCCACTAGAAATTACAGTGCATTGCAGTCTCCAGTGCACTGGCCCATCTAAACTTTGCAGGTTGGTATTAATATCAAAACCAAATGTTCTTAATTTGGTAGCACCTAGAACTGGTGGCTTCTGTGAGAATATGGGACATGATCTGAATCCTCTTCCTTACTATCATCTGAAGTAATCTCCCCAAATAAACTGGATGGTTTTTGCACAGAAGGAGAATCATGAAGGGCTTCTGAACAGAAGTTAACGGCTGCTGCTTCACAGGTTTGCTCAGCACAACTGTTTCTATCTCCTAATTTCCCTGGGGAAGGCAGAATTTATGCGGATCCATGCTGCTTGGTCCACACGCTAGTTTTTGTTTCAAGTCTGTGCATTAGAATGGATTATCTTTTTCTTCCCACCCCCCTACCCTTCCCTAAAGAGACCTGTGCAGATTCCAAGTAGCAAAACTCAAGTTCTTCTGAGGTATTTAGACTTACTTGGCAGGATGAGTTAAATTTACTGGTCCTTTTGGGTGAGTTGCGTTGGCATCAAGGAGGGTTACTCGCTGGAAGTAGTAACCCCAGTTCCTTTGCTGGGGTAGCTGAGGAAACAGGCATCCCTTTGACCAGGTTTGCAAGGAATCTCAGTCAAAAAAGGAGGAAGTCCAAGACACACATCAGTTCCAAAGTACCACTGTAAAGCCTTTCCCTTGTTTAACTGAAATACGTATTTGAGAGCCCACTTTAGTTTCTCTATTCTTTAGTTCACTGTGAAGGTATTGATCACACATACAAAGCCTCAGCAATGAAAGGACATAAAGTGTTTTTCTTTGCTTTGCACTAGCAGTCAGAAAAAAAGAAAAAAAAAAAAAAAGATTTAAAAATAAAAAGGCTGTGCTGTCTACTTGAAAACAGAAATTATTGGAGAGGGCATTTTACTAGGAGCCGAGTTCTGTTTTGATCCCTGCAGACCATATGCAAAATCATGAAACGCTGTAAATGCAGAATGAATTTTCTGGGAGATTAGTGTGACTCCATGAAGGCAGATGCACTTATGGCTGTTTCATACAATAGGAGGCTAGCAGATGAGTGGCTGTTACCATTTCAACTTAAGATGAAAGACCTACATGGGCTTTAGGACCCTGTTATGTTACAGCTGCTTGTTACCAATGTGGCAAGACCAAAGGTTCTTCAAATATACATTATTTGTGTATATATTAAATGTGTTTTCCTTGTAAGTTAAACAGAGGGTTCTTTGTGGAAATTAAACCTCTTTATTAATCTAATTGATGATAAAGCCTAGATTCCAGGTCAGAGCATTGTCTGTGGCCAGTGATTTGTAAGATACATTCTCAAATCAAAGTCTGCTTTGTGTAGCTGGGATGTTCCTTAAGTACTGGAATTGGCACAGGTATTATGTGATGAGGACATTTGGCTTTAAGTGGCTTAATAGAGTCTTGTAAGGAACAAAATCTCCTGCAGGAAATAAATCTTAGTTTGTACTGCTTTGGGCAATAGAATGGGAGGAAAAGGATTAGAGCCTTGGATTTTGGGGCTTGATTCTCTTCCTACCAAGTTAGCAATACACAGCTCCAGAATTTCGTCCCTAGAGCCAAACCCTCATGAGCCTGGAGGAGTATCATGACTCCTTGATTTGTTCGTAGGGTTTTTTTCCCCTGCTTGCTAGCTGTGTTATTGCTTTGGAGATTTGCTCTGCAGTTATCTCAATCAATAGTTTCATTAATGTGGGGGAAGTGGTTCATATAACCTTTGGGATGAAACTGGCTCTTTCCCTAGTCTGCTTAGGCACGTAAAAGAACATTCTGTATAATAATAGCAAAAAAAGGAATTTCACAAGAATTTCTGTGAAGCTAAGAAGTAAAAGAGTGCCCAACCTTAAATTAGCAGGATTTAGCAGAATAGGACTCTGAACGTCATTTCATTTTGTTACGTGGGTACAACTGTCCATTACTGAAGGATCACTCATCCTTTTGAGCAGTCCTTTCTGTTCTGGTTCTCTGGACACTGCATTTGCTTTTACTATGTTAATCAAAGTCTTTTGTTTGTGTCATTTGCACTGCCCAGTAGTCACATATTGGAAGAACAAACAACTCCTACTTTAACTTTTCAATAAGGTAAGTTATTGGGGCAGATGCAGTGAAAATTTATAGACTGCAATATTGATGAATGGCTCTATATTTGTTTTCTTTCCTTCAATCCAGATTTCTTTTACAATTTTATTCTCTTTTTAGACAGTGAATCTGAGAAAAGTTACGCTGAATGCCTTTGATCCTTAGGGTATGCATTTAATCCATAATCCATCAGGTGGTTATGTTGCATGTTCTGCGTGCAGGGGCCTGATGTTAATCCTGCCCCGTTGTTTATTTTCCCTGTTCGTAAGCGCAGGGTTTATTGGGCTTTTCAAGTGGACTAGACTCCATCCTGCAATTTGTAAGTGTACAGTTAAGGCATGGTTAAATATTTTCTCTTTTATGGTCTCTCCTTGCTCTTCTCTTCTTGTACATGTTTGGAAGAAAGGAGAGCTGGATGCGGCTCCCCTTCCCGCGGTGTTTGGGTTTGGTCCGGTTGCTGCTGACTGCCTGGGAGAAGGGAAGGCTGGACCCCTGCCGACTGCCCGTTTGTGCAGGCCGCGTACTGGGCACTACGAACCACCCCGACACCCCTCGCTCTGAGATTGTAAGTGTGGGGACAGCCTGTCTGGCTGGTGCTGCTGTCACCCGCAGCACCACAGTCTTGTTCTGCGGCTAAAAGCAGGCTCCACGGCACTGCTGCGTTTGGAGTGTAAGAAATGGTTCAGAGCAGCTGAGCCCTCTGGAGATGCTCCCGTTCTGCTGCTGCGTAACTGGAACGCGCTGACAGCCCTCGCATTTAATGGCATATTTGGTTCTAGTCCCCTTCTAAGCTGCTTCACCAATGCTCGGGCATCCTAATCCTGCCGTGCTCTGTTTACTTTGCTTCCTTGAACTCTAATCTCTATGAACTTTAACTCATTTTTCAGACTGATGTTAAGGAAGATTATACTTAAGATGCTGTAAGCATCGAGAAGTTTTTGCTCCCTCAGCCCTTCTTCATTTTCCAGTTTAAGGCCATTTTTATTCCATTACTCTCTCCTTTTCACCTTCCTTTATGCTGGTCTTTTCCTTTACTGATAAAGGTCCATCTGATATGCTCAGATCTTTCTTGAAATATGACACAGTTGTCAAAACCACAAATTTCTACCTATAGGGGTGAGGGCAGTGAGCATTTGAAGTGAGCTTATAGCTCAATAAGCCTGGATAGCATATCAGCCAAATCATCAGAATTCAAGTACAGATGAATATTTTAAACCTTCCCACTTTCTCGGGTATTTGGAGCCAGTGGTTTTGTACTGTCCCTTCTAAAGACTGGAGCTTGCTGCAGTGTTGCAATCTCAACATGTCTGGCTTTTCTACCCTTTCTTAAGCCTTAGAGGAGTTTGGCTCGACTGTTCCTATTACACATGCCTTGCTAGCCTGTAATTAGACCTCCCACTTGAATGCTGAGTAGCTTTCTCCTGTTTACTGCTTGTGTGGATTAAATTTGAAAGATTTCAGTGGAAGAATATAAATGAAGTGACTGCCTAGCTCTGGATTTTCTCCATCTTCCCTTGATGCACTAATGAGAATCAATTGCAGTTGCTTATTATTTTTAAATAGCAGTTAATTTGAGAAAATCTGATTCACTAGCTCTTTTCATTTTGCTGATTTGATTTCAGCCTTCTGCCCATCTGGGCCAACCTACATATACTGTTCTAAAACCAGTGTGTAAACTCATTGGTGCACATAACCAAAGACAAAGACGCTCAGCCTGACAACCCAGCAAAGTGCTGTCTGCAACAGTGTACTCTGACCCTCTGTCTCCTTATGGGTAAAATCCTCAGTCAAAGAGGGAGCTTCACTCTGCAATTCATTCTCTCTTGTGCCTTGGAGGGAACCAAAGGCTATCCCAAAACCTCCCATTTAACCATCGGTTCTCTGGATGTTCAAATCTGGTGACCGTATATAAGACTGTGGAGTTGCATAGGCAGAGAAATTACTTCCTGACCGGATCAGTTTATCCTGTCTGGGGATGTTCTGAAAAAAATCTCACATTCACCATAAGAACTGTAGAATTAATCTTTGTAGAGTTGCATAACACCTCTAGAAATGGCCTTCTGGTCAAACTCCTGCATCTGTGCAAATCCTCTTGAAGGCAACAAAGAATCCTGAAGTAGGATTGCAGGCTAAGCTGTAAGCTCTTTAGGTTAGGGCTAATATCCTCCTGTAATTATTAAAAAATACTTTTTAGATTTATAGCTTTGTGGCAATGTCCGTGATAAAAAAGAGAGAGATTCAAGATCTGGTAGTAGATACAGGATTTCTAGCGCAGGAGAGAATGTCACTAGTTTCTACAAAGTGTGCTGTTGTCTGATGTGAGGAAGAAAAAGATATTCTTCTCTGAATCAAGGGGTGGGTGAGGGTTGCCAGCTGCTAATGGTCTCCCCACATTTAAATCCATGGTGATTTCTGTGCACAACTTTTTAAATGCTTTTCACTTCATGGCAAAAAAAAAAAAAAAGATAGGGTAATACACTGAAAGGTACAGGATGGTTGTATGTGATGAAACATTGTTTTTTTCATTATGCACACAGAGGGAAGTTGAAATGTTATTTGTACAGGATAAAGGTGAACTTTGCTCATGATTTTATGAACTACTTTATTGCACAGTTCTCTTTGTGCAAACAGCACTTGACACTCTCTTGCCTTTTGTTATTTCCAGCAGATTGGAGTCATTTGTTTTTTAATGCTGAGCAGTGACAGAGCAGCAGGTGTTGGATAAAAAGAATCAAAATCACTTTCAGATTTTGTGCAAATATTTAGGGGGATTTGTGAAGTACTGTAAAATTCAATTAGATTTGCTTCCTACCTCCTTTTCCCTAGACCATTGATTTGCAGCTTTGGAATAATTTGTCATCATTTCTCCAAAACTGGAGCTGGTAGCTGTACTGGACTGAGGCTGTGGGGTTGGTGTTCACTTTGCAAACGGCCATGCTGACTGAAGATGTCACACTGAAACAGCTACTTGCTACTAATCCTCTGCGGGGGGGTTCTGCCCTCTCTCAGCAGAGGGAATAGCATGGATTCTGCTCTTTTCTGCTCTGAAGTTAGCCTGAAAACTAGGGTTAACTGTGTGGTATTTTCTATAAATGAAAGGAAGAGGATTCATGTGAATCCATTAACAAGGCGGGAGGGGAATAGAGAAGAACCTCTGATGACCATGGAAGCCAAATAGTTCAGGTCAGTAGCATCCTCAGCTGCACAGCTAGATCTGGAAATGGCCATCTGTCCACATCCCAGGTTAGCCTCTGGATTTACCTAAGGAATTGTTATCCTTGCAGAAATAAATAACTGTCGATGAGGAGCTACTAAGGTGAAAAAGTAGAAAAGATCTTAAATTAATCAATGCATTATTGGCCAGATTCAAGCATCGGTATAGTTTTGACTAATTTGATGTCTGCATTTATCTCTGCATGTGAGCAATCCAGCGCTGCTGTCAGTGTCTGCTCCTCATCAGTTTTGTGTCCTCGTCCGTGTCTGATCGTGACCACTTGTGTTCAATCACTGCCAGTTCAGGAGGGTCTATCAGTCTTCAGCCAGGACTGGATGCCTATTAGTGTCAGACTCTGAATTGTTTAGTCCTTTCTGTCTGCGCTGCTTGAAAAGACCATGATTTGCTCAAAACCCAGACTGCAGCAGGATAAAGGTCAGTGACATGCTTGGTACAGTTTATCTGTTTGAAATGTCAAGTAAGTTTTCCATAAACTAATAGGTTAATCCAATATGATCACTGAGAAAGAAAGAAATCTATTTTCAAATGTTTCCACTAGCCAGTATTGTCATGAACACAGATACTGAATTTCTGATGGCTGGTGAAATGTATTTCCATGTTGTTTGTAGCTGTGTGCTTACATTCATGTACTTGATTCAGCTTTCAATAATGCAGGATGCTGGAAGTGACTGCAAAAATTTCATAAATATGCAACTAAAAATCAGTAGTGATTATGAACAAAGCCAGTGAAATACAATTTTAGTAAAATGTATGTTGATCTGCAGTCAGGAGACTCAGGTAAACAGGCAGTTTTGCCTGATTTCTTGTTATAAGTACTGCAAAGGAAGAACATGTATTTTGCTAGTCTCCTGAAAAGTTTATCAAAGTTGCAATTCATTTTTTAACTTGAGCACCATCTAGTGTGCATGATAATAATTTAGAAAATAAATAGAAGGCCAGTTCATTAGGGCACTTAGCAGTGGAAGTGCTGGCATGTTTTCAATGTCAAAAGAAAACAGGCACATCAGAGCTTAAGTCCTGCTAATTTTCAGTAAAAGAAAGCTTCAAGTGACATACATTCTTGTAAGCTCTCTCCCCTTTTTAATTTTTGCTTCACTTAAACACTTGCACTTAAAATAAATGCAAGAAATGAAGTGCACAAAAGCTAAATGTATCTATTTACAAGCAGGTTAAAAATATAAAAATCAACACCTGTTTTTTTTCCAGATGCAAATACGTGTTTGTGTACTCGTGCAAATATAAAGTGGAGTCTTTGCTGGAAGCTGGTACTGCCTGTTCCACCAAGCCCCTAGCTTTCAGCTAAATGTATCTTGGCAGATGTTCTCTAGATCTTTCCCAGACTTGGAATACACTTGGAGATGAATTTCTTTCCTGTGTGCCTGGATCAGAGTAGAGTGCATTTATGAGAAGTTCAGTGTGCTGTTGCTTTTCCTGTCAGCATTGCTTCATACAGAATGTGTCCACGACATACCATGGGAGAGGCCCATCCATTATTGCCACTGTTAATGAACTTCTTACTGCTGTTCGCAGTACCTTTTGTTTGCACCTGTGTTGCAAAGTCCCTCTGGCAGTAACTTCTGCCCTTTTCTAGCCATCTCCCATTCCTCATTATAACGAGATGTAGAGCTGCTGCTGCTGGGGAGTGTTACTCATTCTCATGCATCCATCACCAGTCATGGTTCTGCCTCCTGCTACGAGAGCTCCCATGATGGTGGAAACATCTCCTGCTCCCATACGCACTTCTGGCTTCTGAGGAGTTTTAATCTTGGAGGAGATAAAAACCTACCATTAGATTTTTTTCTAAAAAGCTTATGATTTGTTCATCAAGTGAATGATTCTTTTGGGAATTAGGAGGCAAAGGAAGGGGACGTTACCAAGGTTTTTTTAAACTTTAGGCTTGAGGACCTGTTGATTCTCTTGCTGCCAAGTGGGCTGAAGTGGGCTGCTTAGGCGGACAAGACAGTATTATTTTAAGCCCTGAAATGAAAGCCAAAGCTGTTAAAACTACACCTGGAGCATCAACTTTTTATAGGACTGAGGAAAGAAAAAAGCTTATTTGGAGCACTTTTCTTTCTCAGTTCCAACAGGGTAGGGAGGACTCATGGAATGGACATCACTGGTCTCAACAACAGAGCCCATGTGCTCTGGCAAACTTAAGACTTGCTCCTGGCTCTGATACTGTGTTTCTGTGTGACCTAGCTCTAATCTGAAATAATTCAGATCAATAGCTGCAAATTTTAATGCTTAATGGCTGTATTTGGCTAAAGCTTTTGAACTTGACCTATTGTTCACTGACTCACTGCCCAGACATCTGGTCTCTAGTGCAGCACAAACTGCAAACCTGTCACCAAAGCCACACATCAAATGAATTTTCAGAATATATTGTCCAGATGATAAGTGACAAAAACTACATTATGGTGAGTGACTCCATCGCCCACTGGGGTTTGAAAACTGTTCATCAGCTTGCATGTGGTAGAGTTGTATGCTGTATTATCTAGGGAACAGATTTAGTAAAGGCTTGTTTCAGGGGAATCCTCTGGTGGGAATTGCCTTCTCCATGCAAAACGCCTTTCTGTTTCCTTCAACTATGCTAAGTAAAGACTATGCAGTGTAAGGTAACCTCTTTAGGCAGAGCAAGTAATCCCTTTCTTGCCATTTGATACACTCTAGAAGTGAGATACCAAGTGGAAAATAAGCTGGGCTAGAAAGAAGGATATGGCAGGAAACTGATTGCACCAAACATTCATGAAAATAATTTTGAAAAATTTTTAAAGTTCGATCCCCTACTCTTATTGGTGTTGTGTTTACTGTGTGGTAGTTTTATGATGTTTATTTCAGCTCAGATTGTAATATCAATACTGTTGAATGATTCATAAGATATTAATTCAGTTTTTCTTTTGGAAAGAAAAGTCTTGCTGCAAACCAGATGTTGTGTCTGATCTGAACTTTCATGGGTAAATTGATTACAAAAGCACACACAAATGTGTTCTTTGTCAGAGGCCTGAATGCAGGCAGAAACTGCTTATTTTCCCTTAAGTGGAAATATGTTGAAGAGAACAGCAGTGAAGTGATTTATAAGAACCAGAAAATTATCAGTCTTCACCCTTACTCCCCCCACCACACACATATCAAAAGACTTGCAGTCTCCTACATGGCTAAGGCATGGTTTCCATTCCATCTTACCAAAGTTCAGGTGAGTTACTGCTCTCTGGTATGCAGCACAGAAAGTGCCACCAGCGTAAGGGTTACATTGCTGCTCCTAGCACTGCTGGAGTTGTTTGCTTACCCAAAGCAGGCAGAGCAAAGAGAATTTGGTGGTGCAGTCTCTTAGAAAGCTCAGCTTCAGTGGTTCTCTGTTGCTTTGTGTAATGTCTAAAAATTCAGCATTTAATTCTTAGGTGCTTTAATACTGGAAAAGAAATACTTCCCATTTGTGCTTCACTGGTAATACAGGATTTCAGTATCTTACAGGAAATTTGGCTTTGTCATTTGGGATATAGTTCAAGAGCTTTGCCATTCTGCCTTTACATCACAATTGTAATTTTTGATGGGATTTTTAAATGGAGTTGCTATTTTTCAGCAGGTCTGTGTATTCTTTCAAGGGTGGATTTGAAAGCACGTAGATTTGGTGTAACTCCATTCTTCTTCAGCTGTAGTTTTGTAACATTTGAAGACTGTTAAGTCTGCTGCAAACATTCATTGGTCCCCACCCCCTCCAAGAGTTTCTTTAAAAGACAAAATCTAACAAATGGGTCAAGCAGCTTGGGCCATCATATCACAGGGGATGAGGAGGGACATATGGCATCCCAGCGTGAATTGTGGTGGGAGGCCAGGCAGAGGTTAACACCACAGAGCTCACAGTTTTCACAGCCACTTCTAGTGCTGGGGCGAGGGCTTGTGCTTGAGTGCTTATGGTGGTCCCATACAAAATGTTAAAATGGGAACAACTGATTCTTAAAGGCAATGAATGAGGAGGAGAGGTACTAGTCTGACGCCAGTGAATGGGGAAGTCTGAACAGCAGCACTCCAGGCTTCCTACCAGAGCAACTGAAATGGCCTTGAGAGCGGTATCCCGAGAGGCACGGTATAATTCTGTCAAAATGTCATTTTTCTGTCATTTCATTCTGTGGAAAAAGTAGCAATTAGTCCTGTTCCCTGACCTTAATCATCTGTCTATGCGCTGCTGGTGTACCACTTGTGAAATTAAGCGATAGGCTGAGCTCACTGAATTCCTGTCTTACCAGATGTTCGTTATTTGTTGGTAGCTCACGAAAGAAGACAGACTGCCTGATGGAACAAATGGGTTATCTGCATTTCTGGTTCCCTTCCTTCCCCTTCCCTCCCCTTGCCTTTCCTAAGTCCAGGGGCCTCAAATCTTCAGCTGTGTTTTTTCATCACAAGTGAATACTTCTTTGTGCCAGAGTCTGCTGAAGGCCATATACCTGCACGTTCCCATTTCCTCACCCTGTAATTAAGTCCTGAGAGCAGCTCCCAAGAATACTTAAAAGCCTGTTGATCTTATAAAAATGAAACAGCCAGCCTTAGGAGACCTGGTTAGTTGAATAGGCAGGGTTTATATAATGACTTTGAGCAGGAAAATGAAGACCAACTGAATAGCAGACTAACGTTTGGTTGTGGTTATACTGAACTTTATGGAAAATTCTAACTGCTGTTTTTTTCAGATAGATCTATTGCATATTGTGCTTTCAGGAATAATTGGATTAGATTATGTTAATCCCTTCCCTATTTGTGTGTGGTTGTTAATGTGACCGATATTTTTTTTTAGTCTGTATGTGTCACTCCTGAAAGTAATCACCTTAGCTCAGTGAGATAACAGAAAATAGAAACGGACAAATGTTGCTCATTGTTCTATTTAGTCTTTGCCACCAGCAATTCTGTAACCCAACAGTGGAATTGTGCCTTATAGCGTCTTCTCAGCCTGCAAACCTAGCAGGAGATTTCAGATTTATCGAGAGTCTCATCTAAAGCTCTTCAATACATGCTTTAAGATACTTCGTTAGCAGGCACAAGCGTATCCTGAGATGGCCTAAGTAGTTTGTTTTAGAGAGCATATTTCCTATTCTGAATACCTGCTGCTGAACTATCGCTGTTTAAAACCCAGCATATGACAGTAATCTGACCTTAGTGCTTGTTCTAAATATTTTGATCTAATAGCTATGACTCAGTACCTGCTGCATCAACAGCTGAGTTGTTCCTGCAGCAGGAGCCACCCTGTAGTAGAGGTGAGGCAGCGATGACTGGTTTTCTTGAACTTTACATTACGGCAACTGGCAACAGGGCAACTAGAAATTATCCTCATGCAAGGTTCTCGTTTTCCTCATGTCATCATTTTTTCTATTAAGTCAGTGCAACCCTTAAAGTACTATGCCACAGGCATTAAGGATGGTTTCTGATCTGGACGTGAAAAACAGGAGGGAGATGTTGGAAAGAATCACCTGCCAGAGAAAGATGTGTGAGGACAGCTCAGACATCTGCTTTGGTTTGCTTGTATTCGGAGGTCAAATGGTCATTTAATGCATGTATAAGTGTGTCCCCCAAACTGTCCCCAACAAACACAGCTCATGTGTAGGGTGTAGGATTTGATCAAGGCAAAAACTCCATGTGATTACAGTGGAGATCAGGGACATGTGGTTCCTCGTATCCATAAGGGACTTGTCAATGACAAGTAGACTAAAAGGACTCACTCTGGGTTGTCACCCGGGAATGAGGCTTCTCTAGAACCCACAGTAGTGTATCCATACTCAAGGTTTTCTACTAAGAATACTTCTACCTTAAAAGGCTTTATAGACGAAAAAGGTTTATGAACAAAAAAACTAGTTAAGAAAAGGCAGGAATAAGTGGCTACCAGATTTCAATAGAGTATGCTCCAGCCCCATATTAAATGATCCAAACCGTGGACCCTTTGTCAGACACTAGTTACAACCAATCTGGGTTTTGCTGCTTAAAACAGCTCTTGTCTCTGTAGATTCATCAGCACAGAGCTCTGACTCCATTTTATACCATCAGACTTGTCTATTGTGTCAGATCTGCAGCTGACTCTCAGCAGCTGTAAATCTTTTTTGATTTCAGTGTTAATATGTTTCCTATTCATCAGCTGAAGATGAGACTAAGAATTTGCTGACTGACTTTCTCATCTGGGTTGTGTTTTCTATTTCTACTTAAATACATAGAGCAACTGTATTTTTTCTTCTGGCTTTAACTGTTTGCTAGATCAAATCTGTATTTTAAGGCATTTCTCCTATTATAGCAAGTTACCTTGAAGTAGCTTACTGAATCAGAAAGCAGAGTTGTTTTTTTAATGATAAAAATAAAATGTGATACCTCCATCATAAAATGTTTTGTCTTCAGAATTATTGCCTGTAATTGGCACCTTTCTGGGCTCTCCTTTACTCCAAACTTTATTTTATGAAATTAAAATTCATCCAGCATTTTCATACTGTAGCAGACAGTCATGAGAGACTGGTGCATAAGGCTGTGCAACTTTCTTTAGGTTCCTTTTGACAGGATTAGCTGAAAATGTGAACATGTCCTAATATTTCTGTAAAAGCAAACAATTGCAAGGTGTTAAATTCAAGTTCCCTGGTTTATTGCTTCCTGTAGAAAAAATTGGGAGCCAGGTGTCTTTTCTCTGGGATTTCATGCTCCTACTAAAGTTTTCTAAAACTCCAGAGAGAATGATTCAGAAACATTTTTCCTTGTATTTGAATCATATTCAGATTTGTATTTTCTTATATTTTCTATTAAAAAAGCAGTATCTTAGTAAGTTTACACATGCAGCTACCATTATGAGTGTGTTACTAAGGGTGAGTGTTCTCTTTGTGGTCTTACCTTTTAGCAGTTGTGCACATAGTCCTCTTTAGGAAGAGACAGCTCTTCTGAAGAGGCCCACTTCATTTTTCACCTCACCCAGGAATCAGAACGTCTGGAACTGCTTTCTTCTGCTCAGAGCTTTCAGAGGTGGGGATGCCAGCTGGAAATATCTTTCGTCTTCCCTTCCCAAGTGCTTACTTAAGATACGCTCTCACCACTAAGAGATGGCAAGTGTTACTTAAAATAGCTAGTGTAGCTGCAGGTAGCGATCTTTGCTCCCTCCAAAACTGGATGGTAGGTACTCCTGCAGCCACTTAGGGAAGTTTTGGTAGAGGGTAAATGAGGCTTTTGAGAAAGATGGGTAAAACATCTTGCTGGGGTCTGTTTCATCATTAGTAGCTGTGATGCTGTGCAAACACGGTCGAGACATTAGGATCCCTCTGTGTCCCTCTTACTGTTTCGCCTTTAGGACAAACTCCTTCCCAAAAGCGCACCAGGGACGTCTCACCTCTAAACCCTGGAGCTGTGAAGGAGGCAGGTGGCCGCTGGCCGTGGCTGAGGCTCAGCGCAGCGCTCGCTGTGCGGTGCGGTGTGCGGTGTCATGGGCTGACCGTCAGGCTCATGGAAGGGGAAAGAAGGGAGCTCTGTTTTCAGTCAACAGGAAGGGGACTGAACCTCCAGCTCCTTGAAAGTAATTCTTTTTAGCAATCCATTTCAATTGACATGAGGTAGATGAACCGTGACTTTCACAATAGTACCTGAAATGTTCTGTCTCCCTGGATGAGCAGAAGAAACTGGGCGTTTGCAATGCCAGCCACCTTGAAGAATGCACAAGCATGCCATTAAAAATGTCATCGTCACAGCATAGGCTGCGTGGCAGAAATGTACTTGAAGGCTAAAAAGCAGATGGATCTAAGATGCCATTGTAATGCTATCTCGTGACAGTTGCTGGATAATTTGCAATGGATGGAATGCAACCTTGTTCTCAGTAGGCTCTTGTGAAGTTTCAAAATCAGAATTTGATGAGGTTCAAATATGAATGATATGAAACCACTGACTCTCCAGGATGAGATAGGGAATAAAAGGCAATGATTGGTTATGTCTTGTGCAAAAATGTAGCTTTGGGCGTTATGTCTATATTCATAGGAAAGGATTGCCAGATGCTTGTAAAGGCTTCTCTTTAGATCCAAGTGTGCTTATTAATGACATAATTTTTATACCTCTCTGACAGCACGAGGGTTAGTAGGAATGCCTTTTGTGGTTGATTCTGGTTTACCTCTTTTTGATGCTCAGGTATGGTGCAAGAGAGTGGTAAGTAACAAACTCTTAATGCTGGGAAGTGCTTGAGGTCCATTGTCAATACAGATTGACGGTGGTTGGAGTTTCTAACTGGAGAGTAGATGGGATGCTCTGATGTAACTCCAAGGGACATCTTAGATGAACTGCTCCTTTCCCTAGAGAGGACAGTTCATCAGGATTCCCTGTATTAGGGAAGAGGGGGCAATATCTATACTGTACTGAAGACGAATATTGTATCAGCCCAGACTGCATCAGTAATCTAATATCTGAACAAGACAGAAATACCTATTAGGACAAACAGAAGTTGTTTTGACATAAAGTTATAGTATTCCAATCAGTAAAATAGCTATGATTTGTATTAGTGCTCTATATTAGCATTTTATATGAGCATTTATCACAGGCTCGCAGAAGGGTTGAGTGTGGAAGGGACCCGTGGAGGTCATCTCGACCAACCCTCTGCTCGAGTAGGGCCACCTAGAGCCAACTGCCCAGGGCAATGGCCAGATGGCTTTTGGGAGCCTCCAGGGAGGGAGACTCCACAACCTCTCTGGGCAACCTGTGCCAGTGCTCAGTCACCCTCACAGTAAAAAAAGGTTTTCCTAATGTTCATAGGGAACCTCCTGTGTTTCAGTTTGTGCCTGTCACCTCTTGTCCTGTGACTGTGCACCACTGAAAAGATCTGGGCCCTGTCTTTACACCCTCTCTTCAGGTATTTATATATACATTGGCAAGATCTGCTCTGAGCCTTCTATTCTGTAGGCTAAACAGTCCCAGTGCAGCTGTTTATTCTGTTTCGCTGTTTAGGAACCTTATTAGCTTTTAGACAGTTTATAGATGCTCAGGCAGCAGCTGTGATCAAGAGGAATGAAAAATCTTTGTCGAGGTCTTGGCTTTGCTGTAATTGCAGCATTTGCTCTAATGCTGCAGTGTCACCGTGATAATGATGGCACTCCCTCTTGGGGTTCTGGTTTCTGCAGTGTACCTTACACAGCAGGGTAATATGTAAAAAGGAAAGAAACAAACAAAAGTCACAATTAGATCAAATACTCTATTTTGGCCATAGCTTCCCTGCTGTGGGATGTGCTCTTCTGTAACCTGCACTGGCTGCCCACAGTAGCTGGCTGATGTCCATGTCCGTGGACAAAGTACCCACGGTCCCTTGATGAGTTCTAGAAGAGGTCCATAGCTGATCATTGTTGATATGTCATATCTGAACTGACAGAGCAGGTAGGGTCTGGGGTCAGTTCTTGTGACATTTCTTAGCAAATGGAAAGCAATCACCTCAAATTACTTTTGTGTGTAATGACAAAAATTATTAGGGATTTCACCAAGACAAAGAGAAGCCAAGAACAGGTCATGCTGTTTGCCCTCTCTTTTAGGAATAGCAAAATGGAGATGTGCTGTGGAGAGACAAGCTTGATGTGATAATCACCAAAGGTTGGTTATAACATATTTTAGTACTTGAGTATGTGGGAAATTTAAATATTTCTCATTTTTTATAGAGGTTTTCTTACTTTTCAGTAGGGTTGGAGTAGTGATGTGTTCAGTGTATTTAACCTGCGTTGCTTGTTAGGTCAGAATAATCAGTTCCTTGTGGCTTCCTTGGACCTTCAGAGGACAAGGAAAGAGGAGAGCCGCGCTCTCGCCAATGCAGGGGTGTGTTCTAGAGAGCAACTCCTCTGCCTCAGCTGTCAGAGGGAAGTCTAGTCAGGAAATTTCATACTGCCCGTGTGTGGTGGATGGAGCAGCTGCTCACGCCACAGCCCATCTGCTGGTGACACCTCTGTGCAGCCCCAGAGAGCTGCCTCTGGGAAAGAGCTGCTGTGCCTTCCAGCTAAAGCTGGCTTTGGCAGCAGCTCAAGAGTTCTGCGTGAAGTTTGACTGTGCCTTTACACCAGATTATTCTGAATTGCAGTGAAATTTTGCCGGTGTCATATGAGGGAGAACAGCGTCTGCTTCCCACTTGTTTTCAGATGGGATTTTTAAATGAAGATATCAGGCTGTGTATATCGCAGACTGTCCCGTGCAGGTGTAACAATCCAGATGTGTAAGTACCATTGCTTACAATGAATTAAAGTGAAAGACTTCCATGAATTTCTTTCAGTATTTTCCAGGAACTAACTTCTAGGTCACATGGATCTCAAACTAATTAAGGAAATGTGTAGTAAAAGCCATTGGATTAATTGCTACTTAGTTTTTTCAGTGTATTCTTACTTGACTGTTGCTTAAAACTTGAGGATATAAATGAAATAAAATTATAAAACAGTAATTAATCCATTACACGACACATTAAATGCAGTGTCTAAAGGGACATTTTTCAATGACATCTCAGCATCAGAAAAAAACATTAGGGTAAATATGTAAAGTTGGATTACTTTACTCAAGACTGCATGCTACGTTTGTCACTGCCGTTGAATTTGCTGCCATTCATTTGCATTGCTATTTTTAAATTAAATCTGAAGCTTATTTCATTTGTTTTAGAAAATAGTACAACAAAAGTCCAAGAAGAAAGCAACAAAGATGCACACAGGTTGTGTACAATCCATGTCAGGAAAAAATATGATCTTTCCTTGACAGTATCTGAGATGATAGTACAGAGAGGAATTAATTAATAGGTACTCTGGAAATCACCTTCAGCAAGAGACTGTCCTTTGCTCATAGATGCGTCAGGGCAAACAGTATGACTTCAAGGGTGTGACACACAGCGACTGCCAAGTTGCTTGGCATCTTCTTGTCCACTTTGCTTCCGATGCTTTGCATGGGAGAGCTGGAGGGAAGGGGCAGGGATCAGGCTAAGTTCTCCCGGATGTATTCAGCCATTTTCGCAGCTGTGTGAAACCAACCCCATCTATTTCTTGATTTCAGAAGACTTCTGTATCACAAATATGAAAAATGGGCTTCCAAACCCAAACCAAACTGGGGGGAAAAAAAAAAAAAAAAAAAAGTAAAATTAATTCAGGGTTGTCTTAAACTTAGGAAAATGGTAAAAATCTTTTTTTAAAATTTAAAGAAAAAATGTCTTTAATATAAGTACCTTGCACCCAGGATTAATATTTTGTTGATAAAAGTATAACTTTAGATATTTTTACTTTACATAAAATTGCTCTTCCAGGACACAGTATTAGTCAGGAGTTGACAAGCTTGAGCTCAAGCATGTCCTTAGAAATACAGGTGTCACAATATGCAAAATCTCATAATCTCTTATTGCTAATTCTCCTCAAAAGACAGAAGTAGACAAAAAGCTAATGAAGTAAAAATGTTAAAGGAAACAATCCCATCAAATTTTCTACTTCTCTGAGTTTTTAATCCAGAGAAATTGTGTGGTCCTAAACATAGTCCATGGAAATACCACAAGCCTGCAAGTGGATGGACACACTTAATTTCATATGGTTTGATTCTGATATTTGAATATCTTATGCCCATCTTTGGATATACAAGGAATATCATTAAGCTGGTTGATCAAGACTATAAGGTCTGTGGGGCAAAGACTTTTGCAAAAATCGCTTTTTTAGCAGTCTGTAAAGACTCATCGTAGTATTAAATGCATAAGAACAAATCCACACTTTAAGTTGCAGAATTTTTATTTAGTAATGATTACTCTGTGTGATTATCTTCATTTTAGTGTAACAAACTTCTTATTTCCTTTGTTACTGGCTACATTAAAATGGGTAAGCATTTTTAAGTCTCTGAAAATCAATACTCAGTAAGTACTTTGGAGGTAAGTATTTGAAGCCGAACTGGTGTTTATTATTGGTAAGTACCAATAAATGTTTCTGTTTCAACCCCTGGGAACAGCCTTCCATCAGGAAGTTAGAAGCATGAATGACTGCTGTTAGTGTAAGGCAAGGACCGTTCTGTTTCAGTGCTGGAGATCTTCTGTGTGGGGGGGGGGGGGGGGGGGG